>CAJGYO010000004.1:72881889-73581872 GCA_904845875.1 Miscanthus lutarioriparius
ATCAAGCTTTTCCAGAGTGGGTGGGTCTTGATTATTGGACCACAATCCACCAGTCATTGATATTTCTCTAAGTTCATGAAAGTTAATCAGAGCATTAAATAAACCAGAATGTCTGTGTACCCTAGTATTTGTGCTCCTCTCCCTAGTATATCTAATAATGTTGAAATCTCCCCCGATGAGTAAAGGGTCAAGACTCTTGGAACAGAAATTGGACAGCTCAGTTAAGAAAGGAATTTTTCCTTCTTCTTGAGCATCTCCATACACAATCAACAAATTCCACTTAAATTTTAACTGCTTATCCCACAGATTCATTTGGATCATATAATCCCCTTGTTTAAAAGATCCTACATCAAAAAATTCTACTCTGAATCCTACCAAGATCCCCCCAGACCTGCCTCTGGATGGGTTCCATAACCAGAGATAATCATTTTGAGGGTCAAATCTCCTAATGAGAGAGTCATCACAATTTTCAATCATAGTTTCTCGCAATCCAATGAAATGGAATTGATGTTGTTGAATAAGAGTTTTTAAGAAAGTAGAGGTCCTTTTTTATTCCAAACTAACCCTTGCAGATTCATGACTTATGTTTCTTTTTTTCCAATCCTTTTTCCCAAGTTAGGAGCTTCCTGTACTTGTTTGCCCCTAACCTTTAGGGGAGTAATCCTGTTTGCTTTTCTGGTGCCTTTCGTTTTTTTCCTAGATTGAGCAAAAAAGGACTCATTTGGCTCAGATGATTCCTCCTGAATCCATTCAATTTGTAAATTTGGTTCTTCAGGTTCATCAACTACTTCTTCAATAATCAAGTTGGAATTGATTTGTTGTTGTTTTATAAATAAATTGGATCTAGTAATCTCTAACTCTTTCAAAATATCAAAAGAATTGTTATTATCACCCTTCATCCTAATTCCCATTTTCTTAGAAATAGAATGCAAAGAAGTCTGTGGTAATTCAGGAAATAAAGACTGAGATTTTGTAGTACCTTCCAGATTTCTCTTCTTGGCAATAATTTCCACCTTTTCTTGAGTAGTCATAGCAATATCTTCCTTCAGTCTTTCACTGCGCCTCCTCTCCTGATGAACTTTCTCCATTTTTGATTCCTGCCCCACTACCTGAGCATCAACACCAGTTCCATCTTGTATTTGCTAAGGAGGTTGAGTATTGATTTTAGAAGCCACACTCTACTGGGTGTTAATGATGTGATCATCCGGCAGGAACACCTCAGGAGAGACCGTAGTAAGGCTGCACTATTTCATTTTTCTTATTGACCTCTTCCACAAGATCAGGGATCACAGCAACTGTTTTTATAGCATCAACATCCTTAGATGCTATTGTATCCAAGGTCATGTCAGTGTTACCTTCCATGCGCCATATTTATTGTTGCTCAGTTATGTCACCATCCTTAGAACAACCCTGACCACCATTTTCATATACTCCAATCTTGCGAAGCTTATCACTGAGTGTTTCACTGTCAGTGTCAGATTCTTCAAAAGAATCTGGAATGTGTACTTTATCATTCCTCCCTTCATCCACATGTTCCTTTCTGTAAGATTTCTGAGCATCATCCATGAATTTACTACCAGAGGCAGACTTAACAGTACTACTCTTGGGAGGAGCAGAGGAAGAAATGTATCTCCCCTTTTTATCAAGTTGATCTCTCAGAGCATCAGATTTACCAGTATCTTTACCCCCCTTGGGGGCATCATCAGTAGCGGAGGGATGATCTTGTACACTCCCCCCTTTATCCTCAGTTTGCCCATCCTCAATCCTGGAAAACTTGCTACTAGATTTCTCCCTTGAGTATTTGAGCTCTGCCCATTAGTGTCATCAGACTTGTACCTTTTTGGGGGAGGTTGTCGACGAAATCTGGTCGGCGGTCTACCGAGGAGTATGCCCACGGTAGTAGATGAATCGGTAGAGGTGTCCGTGAGGAAACCGGACGGTGACACAGGACGCGAGAGACAACGATTAGACAGGTTCGGGCCGTCGGCTTGACATAATACCCTACGTCATGTGTCTTTGTGGATTGTATTGTGTATGATCAGATCAAAACGAGAGGGATCCCTACCCGCCTTATATAGCCTAGGGGGTAGGGTTACAGATCGGTTGTTTCTATCCTGATCGGCTTACAAGATAGGAAGTTATAGATATCACGGTAATCTAGCATATCCGAGCAGATTTCCTAGATCGTCGAGGATCTTCACGCAGTCTTGCGAGGCACGCTGACTTACGTTGTACTTCACACGACATCGTCTTGCATGCTGGGCCTCGATTGGCGGCGCGACCCCTACGTGGTCTTGTGGGCTGGGCATCCCCTAGCGGCTCGGCCCATGTGCATCCCTATGGGTATTGGGGTTATACCCCCACAGCTAGTCCCCGAGCGCCTTGTATCCGCCGAGCAACGCCGTCTTTAGCTTGTCCGAGCAGTCCAGCTAGTCGTCGGTCGTCAAAAGCAGGCGTCCGTCCAAATTGACTGGTAGCCGAGCTGTTGAAACAGGCGTCCGAGCTGTTGAATACATCATCCGAGCTGTTGAACATGGCGTCCAAACTGCAAAAACGGATGTCCAAGTGTTTCAATCTAGGAGCCGAGCTTGGGCTCACTTGAAGCTTCAAGGTTTGACGGCAGGATGTATGGAGCTCAAGTAAAATTTTTTTGAAGTCTCAGCTGCTGAAGTGTACACACTTAAGTGCGTATTGCGATGGCTCTAATGACGTGATCATCAGGGCAGAGCGGAGGCATCAGATGGCATACTTGACGAAGTCGAAACACCATGGGAAAAAAGCAGTACATGCAGCGCAAGGTGCATTGTACACTTGTACACAATGTAGTCCCCGAGCCTGCTGGAAGATGATGAAGGAATCTTGTAGCAGGGTCAAAGAAAAATATCCAGACTAGGCAATCAGTACATTCACCGCTAGGTGAAGTGTACACACTTAGTCCCCGAGCCTGGCACTAGGTGAAGCAGTCTCGTGGTGCCATGATCCAAAGAAGCAGTCTACGGGTGCTGAACCCGTTTCTGTCATAGTTGAGAAAAATTGTACAATCATCGCAAGATGACATGTACACACGTAGTCCCCGAGCCTGTTGGAAGATGATGAAGGTATCTCGTAGTAGGGTCAGAAAATATCTTGACTCCGTTGAAACGACGCGTAGCATTGGACTCCGTTTCATCACTCCACATTCAACGCAGTTTGACGCGGCGGCCTATAAGGCCCACTCGACGGCCCAACGACGCGTGGAGGTTTCAGGGGAGAATGCGGCGGGGGAGGCGTAGTTTCCCAAAAAACCTAGAAGGCGAAGGGTCAGGGGTCGAACCGTTATAAGAGCGGCGCAACCCCGGCGCACATTCCCCACCTTTCCTTCGCCACTTCGTCTTCTTCCTCATGCTCACACCGCATCACTTGGTAACTGCTCCGCCATCAAAGTAACCACAAGCTCGTAGTCTCCTCTAGGCCACAGATCTGTTGGATGGCACCCAAAAGAAACCACAGCAGCTTGAGTAGGGCATCGCGCGAGCTCAATCGCGTCGAGGAATGGGTGAGCTCCGTCAGCAATGAGGCGGCACTCAACCAGTTGGTGGTGGACGGCGTGCTGCCCGATAGGGTGACGGTGGGATGGGGTCCGGCTCGTGGTGAGAGCTTTCCTACCCCCATCGACGATGAATTAGTGGTTTTTGAAGATTACTTTTATCGCAGATTTGGTGTTCTAATCCATCCATTCCTTCGTGGGTTGATTGACTATTATGGGATTAGTCTCTATAATCTAGGCCCAAACTCCATCCTTCATGTCTTTGTCTTTATCCATTTCTACGAAGCCTATCTTGGCATTCTTCCACATTTTAATCTCTTCCGCCACTTCTTCTGTTTGAAAGCTCGAGGGGGATCTAGATCTAGGATAGTAGGTAGCGCGTACTTGCAGCTTTGGGATGGGATGGTTGGCCAGTACATCGCTACCCCGTTGAACACAAACGTGAAGTATTGGGCGCAGTGGTGGTTCTACATGCCATAGGGGGAACACCATGTGGCATGTGACATTGATCAGATTCCCGTGAGCAACGCCAAGTGGTCGGAGAGACCTGGTGTCAATGGAATGGAGCAAGTGAAGGAGTTCTTGACATTGATTGATCGGAGAAGGGTGGATGGGGTCATAGTAGCGACGAATTTCACTTTTCGGCGATGCCAGCCTAGCAAGGAGAGGGCATATCCCGCGAATGAATTACGTGGGGATACTGATGGGACCCGAGAGGTGCCCAAGCCAATTGACTGAGATGAAGTCATGCGGTAGGTTGGGGTGTTGTTTAACCTCGTGGGTCGCCGTAAGATCGACGACTAGCAGAGGGCCTTCAGTGTAGGGAACCTCCCACCACGGGTAAAAGTCTTATTTCTAGTTTCGTTTGATTCTTTTTTTTGTTGCAGCATGGTCATTTGTGCTCTTGAAGATTCATGGGTAGGACCGGGCGGTGTACTTCTTGGTAGTGCCATTAGCTGACTAGCCAAGGGGTGTTGATGCTCAACCGAGTAGTCCTTAGCATCGGGCCAACTCGAAAGCAGGTGGGGACACATCGGATGATCACTACGACGGATATGGAGGTGAGCGGAGGTCTCATGTCCGTGAGAAACTATGGGGGAAGCGGCCTGCGGGCGAGGAGCCATCCCCGAAGAGAAGGAAAATGGGAGTGTCGTCTCATCGAGAAAAGCGGCCGGTGAGCATCGGCGCTCCCACTCAGCACCGGAGGCGGCAAATGGTGGTTTCGAGCTCGTCGGATGATGATGGGCCGATGGCACCACCTTCTCCAAGGGTTGGGACGCCCCTGCCAGCCATGCCACTAGATCAGAGATGCGCGAGATGCCATGGATGAGGGAAACCACGGAGGCGACACCTGACAGTGTTCGGGCGACTTCGGTGGCAACAACTCATGTGGCACCAGAGGCAACTGCTCAAGTGACCACTGGAGTCCTCGAGACCATAATTACGCCCCCTATAGAAGCAGCGCGGGTGACCATCGCCGTCCCCGAGACCACCGGGGCGGCTCCGATGGCGGCGGTGGAGACGTTGAGCGATTCGGCTGCTGGATAGACTGGTTCTAGGCGGGGGCGCCGGTTCTGGTCTGCACAGTGGGAGTCCCAATTGTGAGTGTCTTATCTTATTTGACGTATTTCTTCAGCGCGGTGGTTTATTTCTTGATGGATTTTTGTTTGTTGAAGTGCAGAATCGATGAAGGACCTGCAGCCTTCTGCTGGCAATGATGGAAGGCGCATGGAGGAGCCACGAGCTCCCCACACTGAGCCAGTGTAGGCCAGAACGGATCCGGTTGCCCCCACCGTGGAGAAACCGACGGTTGCAAGGCCGACCGCCCATACTACGGAGGAGCTCTTAGCAACTGGACCGACCTCGCCTGGTGGTGGATTGCATGACGAGGGCGATCCTGGTGTGCAGGAGGTGTGGGGTGCGGTGGCAACGTCAAGTGGCCTTGCCGAAGTAAGTACGGAACCCACAGGTGATGCATCGAGCGGTGCGGTGCGAGGCCCACTTGTGGTTCCTGAACAAGTGGTGGCGACGGCAGAGGTGAAGCTCGGACACCCTATCCGAGCATGGTAGCAGCCGAGGAGGGCGCCTTTGCTGGTGGCCGCCGTTGAGGTCAAAGAGATAGTGCGGGAGCCCACCCCGAGTCCCCAACTTCTCTGGACGGTCATTCAGTATGGCGAAGAGTTTGAGATGCTGGAGGAGGGGGATGCGAGCATGGAAATGAAGAAGCTGAGGGCTGATCTGACGTCAATGATTGGCCGTATTGAGGTAATCTTAAAGAGATCTTTTTGTCCCTTGAAGAGCGAAGTCTGTTAATCCGTCCTCTACATAATGTGATGAAGGTGTCCGAGCAGCGCCGACAGTAGCTAGAGGAGATGACTCCAGTAATGGAGGAGAATAAGAGTCTGCAAGCGTTGGTGAATGACCTCTAGCCGCGCCTACTCTGATAGCGCCACCGTAGGGAGGACCTGGAGGTGAAGGTTCTGGTGTTGGAGAAGGAGCGTCAGCAAATGGAGGAGGAGGGCCAGTCGATGGCCGAACAGCTTAGCCGTAGCACTGATCGGCAGAAAGGTATGTCTCATAACTTTGCTGTGCTGGTAGTCAGCATTGTGAAATGTCCACCGATTACATGCAGCACTGGAGACGGAGCTTGGCCTTTCCTGGGAAGCCTTTGGCCAGCTTCTGGAGGCGAAGGAGAAAGCCGAGAAATCCATTGAAGATCTTCAACGTGAGTATTTTTCACGCTATTTTGACTTGTGTGGTGTTAGGCGCATGCTTAGCATATGGCTGTGTTGTTTGCAAAGTATCGACACCAGGCCCAGGCACAGTTCCAGTTGCTCGTGGAACAAGTGAAGGCACGTGATGATAAGCTGGAGATGATGATAGTGGGAATCCAGCCCATGCTGGACTGCGTTAGTCCTGAGCAACCCAAGGGGGACGTCTGCCCGGTGACAGGCCGTACCGATCGGTCGTGGATCATTGCCAGACAGCATGGTCGAACTTCAAGGAGTTCGCGCACGGCGCGGCCCATGGAGCCGTCATCCACATGCTCGCGGAGCTGAGGTCACACTACCCTTTGGTGGATCTCCAATGGGTGGCGACCGGATACGCGCAGGGCACGAACGCGGAGAAGATTGCTAGGCTGGAAGACAATGCGGAGGAGCCAACGAAGAGGTTGGCCGAAGATGTCGAGCTGTTTGTTGATAGGGAGAGCAATGCTCCATAGAATAGGAAAAACTCGTGTTGGGTACTTGGTAATTTTTGTTGAACACTTGTAGTTATGGTATGTTTATGTTTATATTTGATATAAACCATCCGATCAGTGGTGTGTAGCTGAGTCCCTAGCCCTAGCTAGCATGTTAACCGTAACGCTAGGCGCTGGGGCTGTGTGCGTGTGGGAAGAACAGGGCGTCACTAAGGAACCGCTGCCGACCACCCATTATGCAGAGGGCGGATGACCATGCATGTGTAGGGAGAAGTTGGAGACAGGGTCATTTCTGGAGGCGTCCGAGCGTAATGTGTTTGATCGGGTATTTGCGTTAGGCGTAGTTGGCGTGTCATCTTTGAGATGTTGTACGCAGAATCAGAATCACTTAGCAGTTAGCAGAAAAGTGTGGAGAAAACAATATGGAGAAACATCAGTGTAAAATTTTTTATTGAATACTTAAATATGAAAGGTACATATCTTTGACATGAACGCTTCAGGGGTAGAAACGTCTAACCAGGTCGATGTGCCAAGAGTTTGGGATGTCTCTTTCATCCATATCGCATAGTCTATAGGACCCTAGTCGGGTGACCGCCTTGACGATGAAGGGGCCCTCTCAATGTGAGGAGAGCTTGTGCATCCCGTCTGTCTTCTGTTTCCTATGGAGTACTAAGTCTTTGACCACAAAGAATCGATCGTTAACATTACGGTTGTAGTATCTTCGTAAGCCGTTGAGGTATTTTGCCATCCGAACACAGGTGACCATACATTCCCCTTCTAAGTTGTCTACTTCAATGAGCCGAGCTAGGTTGGAGTTCTCCTCGTTGTAATTATCCACCCTAGGTGCTCGGAAGGCGACGTCAGCAGGTAATATCGCTATAGAGCCGAAAACCATGAAGTACGAGGAGACACCAGTATTATGACTAGGCTGGGTCCTTAGTACCCATACCACGACTGGTAGATCCTTAAGCCATTTGCCTAGGTGTTTCTGTTCCTTCTCAAAGAGCCATTTTTTCAATGCATCCAGGATCATACCATTGGCGCGCTCGACTTGGCCGTTGGCCCTTGGGTGTACCACGGAGACATACTTGACTGAGATGCATCTTTTGTCACAGAAATCCCACAAGTCGCTACCAGTGAACGTGGACCCCAGGTTGGTGATGATGCTATTCGGGAGGCCAAAACGATGAATTGTGTCGTCAAGTAACTCGGCTGCTTTCTTTGCTGTTGCTTCGACCAGGGGTTTGTATTCGATCCACCTGGAGAATTTGTTGATACAGACGTAGACCCAGCAGAAACCTACCGGCGTGGGCTTGAACGGGCCCGATCATGTCCAGTCCCCAGCATGCGAAGGGCCATGATGTAGGGATCGCTTGCAAGGCTTGAGCTGGGACGTGGATTTGTTTGGCAAAAAACTGGCAGTTCTCGTATCGCTGAACGAGTGCTTCAGCATCAGCTACGGCTGAGGGCCAATAGAAACCATCTTGGAAAGCCTTTCCGACCAGTGTTCTAGAGGTCGCATGGTTACCACAGGTGCCTACATGGATCTCCTTGAGTATCTTCTTGCCTTCTTCCATGGAGACGCACTTCTAGAGTAGCTCCCCTTTGGTGTTTTGGTGGTACAACTTCCCTTCAACTAGGATGTAATGTAACACCTCTGGTGTTACGAGCTTGTTTAGCACCGAGATTTAGACATAAGAGGATTTACCGAAACAATTTTCTCGGTTTGTTAAATTTTAACTTATATTTAAAAGTGTCAATTTTGGTGAATTATATTGAACAACGGGTTAATTAGTTCCTAGATGTTTTGTTTCTACGAGTTAGTATGGCGTATGGACTAGTGCTTAAAAATGCCTGATGGCAAATAAATAGCGAATGGCTGGTTTATTTGATTAAGCATGAAAAAAAAATTTTATAAACAAAAATAAAATATAACTTGTAATTGATACTTAAATAAATTTTGAAGTGCAAGTTAGTAGATAAGAATGCAACTGTTGATTTGGTGAATAGAGGTTGTTCCATGGTATTTCTGATGGCTCAAAAATCAAATTGGAATTTAAACTCTGATTAAAATTCTTAAACACTTGTGTCATGTTTTTATTTAGTGATTTGCACCATGGTGAGTACTCGAGAATGGTGTAGGTCAGGTGGGAATGGGTGTCACGGCGCCCTCGCAAAAATTGACCGAACTTCGCTAGAACGCGTTGTAGTTATGCCATTGGCGCTCTGTTCATGAACTGTCGTTCAAGGTGATGAACCCTTGTACCTCTCTACCTAGTTACTCCTTGGTCATGACGGTTGTTTGGTTTGATAGACGGTATTGTGGACTCTAGATTTGAGTACTTGCTTGGGCCTCAATAGCGATCCATGGCAGCACTTGCTTAGCTTTAAAAATCATGCGCATCACTACTCACCGTCAAATGGCTCAGCCTACGGTCGCCGCGTGCACTGCCTGCTAGCCGTCTGGCCGATGTGGTGCTTTGCCCACCGCACGACCCACTTACCATGGAGGAGCTGGCTGCTTTCGTTGTCCCATCATGCTGCGGCCATTGATTCTGTGTTACTGCTCCTCTCATTGCGTCGAGAGCATCCCAACAGGTTTGAGTCGTCCCCATCTATGCGCTAGTTTGTGGGACGGTGGTGCATCCCCCTGCTCTGAATTAGCCATCGGATTTATTCGTGTCGCGCCACATTGCCCCTGCCGGCCACGTTGTGCCAGGCCGCCCTGCCCCTTGCCATTTTTAAGAGGTTGGTGGCGAGCGCACACGACTCCGTCCGCTCTCCCTCTCTCTACTACCAACCGCCGACGCCACTGCTTTGGGCAACCTCCTACATACATCTACGGCCGCTGCTCGGCCACCGCACGCGCAAGCGCACCTGACGTGGCTGCGCTACCGTATCTGCGCCTTCTACCCGCCCGTTCCTAGCCCCTTTCCCCCCTCTCGCATGAGCGTGCGAGTGCGCACGAGTCCGCATGGTCCCGCGCTGGACTTGCAGTTCCACAGCACGGCCGTTTCCTTCGTCTTCCGCCGTGCATGCGAGCACGCCTGGGCCCACATCGCCCCACGCCGCTCCACCTCCGTGTGGTACCTCGTGGCACCACTGTAGTCATCTACGCTGGGCTGCCCCTGCTGTAGCCGCACGTGGTTGCCGTGCCGTGTCCCACCTCGGTCCACGCCACGGCCAGGCCTAAGTCATACCATGGTCTACGAGCCTCCCTGGCCGCCCCCACACCGCCACCTCGTCGCCGGCGCACCCCCTGTCGCTGTGTCGCCCCTCCCGAGCACCGACACGCATGGCCAGGGCTCCACGCTCTGGCTCTAGCCAAGCCGCATCCACCAGTGGGTGCACCCGACAGCGGGAAAGCTATGATGTTGCCTCGCCACCGCCGTTGGCGACCTCACAGTCGGATTCGGCCGCTGGCCGATTCCCCTGCCTGTGCCCTGCTTTTGAGGAGGGAGAAAAGGTGAGAAAGTGGGAATAGAAACTAATATAGGGGGTTAGGTGTGAAAACTGTGACTCATGTGAATAGTAGCTTACTAAATAGATAGAAGCATGGGGACATTTTTGCAAATTGCCGTCGCGCCTGGGCTCGTCCGCGTTGGGCCGCCCGTGGTCCGGCCTGCTCGCGCTGGGCTATGGTCCGCCTGCCGCCTGGGCCGCGCGCGCGCCTGTTGGCCGAGTCGCGCTACCGGCCTGCCGCCGCACGCCTGTGGGCTGCTCACGCCCGCATGAAAGGTCCTAATGGCTAGAGGGGGGGGTGAATAGTCTATTAAAAAATTTCTACAACAACACTTAGCAAACCGGTTAGACAATTATGAGGTGAACCAAGTGTTGCGCTAGCCTACTAAAATTGCAAGCCACCTACCACAATTCTAATTTATATAGTTTCTATCCACACAATAGCTATGTCACTACACTAAGTTAGTGTGCTCTCAAATGCTAACTAAAGAGCCACACTAACCAAACTAACAAGCTCTCACAACTAGCTACACTAAAGAGCTTGACAACTAGTTTGCAGTATTGTAAAGAGAGAGAGCAAGATAGTTATACCGCCATGTCGAGGAGTGAACCAATCAATCACAAGAATGAATATCAATGAAGACCAATCACCTTGGAATCAAATGATGGCACAATGATTTTTTACCGAGGTTCACTTGCTTGCCGGCAAGCTAGTCCTCGTTGTGGCGATTCACTCACTTGGAGGTTCATGCGCTAATTGGCATCACACGCCAAACCCTCAATAGGGTGCCACACAACCAACACAAGAAGGATTACACAAGCCACGAGTAATTCACTAGAGTACCTTTTGTCTCTCTGTTGGGAAAAGGTCAAGAACCCCTCACAATCACCACGATTAGAGCCGGAGACAATCACCAACCTCCCCTCGATGATCCTCGCTACTCCAAGCCATCTAGGTGGCAGCAATCACCAAGGGTAACAAGCGAATCCCGCAGCGAAACACGAACACCAAGTGCCTCTAGATGCAAACACTCAAGCAATGCACTTGGATTCACTCCCAATCTCACAGAGATGTTGAATCAATGATGGAGATGAGTGGGAGGGCTTTGGCTAAGCTCACAAGGTTGCTATGTCAATGCAGATGTCCAAGAGAGTGAGCTAGAGCTGGCCATGGGGCTTAAATAGAAGCCCCCACGAAATAGAGCCGTTGTACCCCTTCACTAGGCACAACTCGGGGTGACCGGACGCTCTGGTCAGATCGACCGGACGCACCCTGCCAGTGTCCGGTCAAAGGAATGGCTACCACGTCATCCCTCTCTTCAAATACTGAGCGCCCGATCCCAATGGTCAAGTGATGACTAGACGCAGCACAGTGCCACGACTGGATGTAGGACCCTAGCGTCCGGTCACTTCTAGTAAGGTTCCAGCTGCAACCGGACGCATCCAGTTATGCCTGACCGGACTCACCCAGCATCCGCTCACTCACTATCTCCTCTGTGCGCTGCCACGTTAGTTGGACCGGACGCACCCCACCAGCATCCGGTCACGAAGTGACCCAGCGTCCAGTCGAAGACCGACGCCAATGTCTTCACTGCTTCCACTAACCGGACGCGTCGGTCCAGTTGAGGCCAGCGTCTAGTCCACTATGTGAGACCCTATCTTTTCTGTACAGGGTGCCGGTGGCACCGTCGGACTGTCCGCACTCTACAGGCGGACACTCTGCCAGTGAAGTTTCTTACCCTTGCTCAAATGTGCCAACCACCAAGTGTATCACCTTGTGCAGATGTGTGTTAGCATATTTTCACAAATATTTTTAAGGGTGTTAGCACTCCACTAGATCCTAAATGCATATGCAATGAGTTAGAGCATCTAGTGGCACTTTGATAACTATATTTCGATACGAGTTTCACCCCTCTTAATAGTATTGCTATCGATCCTAAATGTGATCACACTCTCTAAGTGTCTCGATCACTAAAACAAAATGGCTCCTACCACTTATACCTTTGCCTTGAGCCTTTTGTTTTTCTCTTTCTTCTTTACATGTCCAAGCACTTGATCATCACCATGGCATCACCATCATCATGTCATAATCTTCATTTGCTCCACCACTTGGAATGTGTCACCTATCTCATAATCACTTTGATAAACTAGGTTAGCACTTAGGGTTTCATCATTTTACCAAAACCAAACTAGAGCTTTCACCGCGCCCGTTACCGTCGGCCGCGTGCCCGCTTGGGCCGGCCTTGTGCCGCCCGTGCCTGGGCCGCATGTCCGTGTTGGGGCTGCTGGGCCGCTTAACCGCCGTCGGCCCTTTTTCGTTTTATAAAATATTTTCTAATTTAGTTTCAAGGCAAAGGTGTAAATTCAAGATAAATTTGTGTAGATAACCAAAAATTGCAAAACCAATTTTAAAATCATGATCTATCTGATAGTGTATTTTGTTCGCATAGGTTTTGTATGTTTTTAGGGTTGCTCTCATTTTTTAACATGCTTAATATGGTAAGACATAAACTTGTAGGAATTTTCGTGGTAAATCGGTGATAGTGTTGACTCTAAAAATTTTATAGTAAATTACTAATATTATTAGCTGCTCACTATAATTTTGTAGTTCTAGAATAATTAGTTTGCTAGATAGATAATGATGCCCTATTTTGAATAAAGATTAAATCAATAGAATGAAATAAAGAAACACCTCAGAATTGTATAACTAAAACACTTATTGGGAGATGACACCTTTCTCGATGATGTTGATACGTAGATTAGTACGTTAGTCGTTTGAACTAGCTCGTTAACTTGAAAGGCATAAATCGTATTTTACGAGTCATGGTTGCAGTTGATTAATTGCGTCTTTGCATTGCATCGCATTGCATATCATGATAGGGACGTCGATGGATCGCGGAGTCATCGAGAGTTGCTGGAGAAATGGTACTTGTGGAGATCGTGTCGCCATGATGGAAAGCTAACTTCTGATTAAATCTTACCCAGGTAAGCCCCGATGCATAACCCCTACTTTTCTGCACTTTAAATTTATGTTTGTGCATTAAGTTTTAAGGAGTTGAATGAAACCAACTTGCATATATATATCTTTATCCTATGAGTCTTACTAGTATGATAGGATCGTGTAGATTGCTATGCTACAGGACTCCGATAGAAGTCGAGTGATTGCCTGTCACTCGTGAGAGATAGGAAATATATTATTGTTGTTACTATATTATTATCACTTGGAATATATATATATATATATATGAATGATAAATGGTGACCGGGCAGGGATATGGGTTGGGTATTGGTAGGTGTAAGAGGTTGTGTCCTACGGCCAACGGGGCATAGCTTGGTTACACTGTTTCCCTGTCTGTGTCGGTTAAGGACCGACCGTTGCCTTAGACTCTAGGCAAGTTACAGACTTATTATCCCAAGCACATACTTGGGTATGGGCACAGGGAAGACTTGTTACTCTCTTGTCATGGGTTCCGTCTCTTTTCGGACTGACTTTTAGGGTGGTTTTTGGGTGGTGGTCCTTGCACCGCACTAACTCTGGGACTTAGGGGTGGGGGCTTGGAGTCCAAGTTTGGATGGGGACCTAGACCCCGTGATAGGAGGGTAGTGGGTTGGTCCTGCTTGTGCCTAGGGTATAAGCGGGGCATGTGTTTCGGGGTACCCAGCTTGGCTCATTGATTTACGAATCACCGCCGTGTCGGTACGACTTGTCTACAATCTAGCACCGTAGTAAGAACTAGAAGATAAAAGATGGTAAAAGGAAATCTGATTGCTTACCATCTGCTTGAAAGTAGTATAGGTGCTTACATAGAATGGTTAGTTAATAAACTAATGATGACCACTAATAAAATTGAATATAAGAACGCACGCTTAGTAATGCTTCTGACAGATGCAATAAACCCACAAGCTAGATAGCCTTGCATATCCTTGGAGTCTGTTCTTTCCTCCTGTCGGGTAAGTCTTGCTGAGTACAATTGAGTACTCAGGGTTTTATTTCCCCCTTTTGCAGGTGATAGGTGGATGCTAGAGCTGACCCTTGTGTGTGGATTCCTCCTGGTGGGTTCAGAGAGGATTCCTTTATGATGCGATCATAGTCTTTATTTATAACTCTCACTAAATGTTTTTATAAATGAAAGTTTTATAATCTGTCATCATAGTTATATATCAATGCTTTATCATGACATGAATAGATATTTAGTTTCGTTGTAACTCTGATCACATGTTTATATTCCGCTGTTAAATTAAATTGTTCATAACTCTGATAACATGATCATATTCTACTATTACCAACAATAAATATTATACTCTGATGTTGCATAAAAAGTGATGTAAGAAATGGTTAAGAATGATGTATTCTTTATTCTCTCATTTGTGATCCTGATGGAAAAATGTGGATTTTCGGGTTCTCCCATGGGGTGTGCTCGACGGAACCGTGTAATTTGGTGTCCTCCCTTGAGTACTAAGTGTCTAATGGAAGACAAGTACTCTTGGGAGGCATTAGATTAGGCGGTTCTGCCACACGTAATGCTTACTACGGCGGGTAAGGCGTTCTCTCTGTGTGTTGTCAACCGGAATGTCTGCAGTGGTGAGGTATTTGATGGAAGGTTGCCTCCAATCACTGCTTGGCCCAAGGACCGTTGTGACTATCTGCTCGGCAGGGGGGTTTTCTTCAATGCCTTCTTGTTCCTGCTTGATGGAAGGGGACACAAGGTCCTAGATGAACACTCTAGCTAGAACTTCAGCCCGGGTTGATCCTATCATTGATAGCTTTTTAGCTGCTTGATTATTGGTCCGGACCACGTGGTGGTATTCGATGCCATAGAATTTGTGTTCTAAGTTTCTTATCACGGCGTAGTAAGCGTCCACCTTCTTGTTGATGCAATTCTAATCCTTGTTGAGCTGATTGATTATGAGTGTAGAGTCACCATACACCTGAAGGCGTTTAATGCTGAGCTCGATGGCTATACGGAGACCATGAAGTGCCGCCTCGTATTCAGCAGTATTATTGGATGCTCAGAAGTGTAGGCAGAGGACATAGCAAAGCTTAACCCCGATGGTGAGATGAAATATACGCCTGCCCCAGCACCATCGAGGTTGAGAGACCCATTGAAGTACATGGTCTAGTGCTCGGGGTGGTCGATCGGGACAGGAGTTTGCATATCCGTCCACTCGGTGATGAAATCGACGAGCACCTGTGACTTGATCGTGTGGCGAGGCCTAAAGTCGATGGTATAGATGCCGAGCTTGACCGTTGAGTCAATAATGCGGCTGCTGGCTTTGTTGTTGTGGAGGATGTCGCCAAGCGGGTACTTAGTGACTACTGCTATGTGGTAGGCATCAAAGTAGTGGCAGAGCTTCCGAGATGTGATCAGGATGGCGTATAGCAAATTTTGGACCTGTGGGTAGCGAGTCTCAGACTCATTTAGGACCTCACTAAACCGGTAGTGTAATCTGTCCTAGGGGTAGGGACGCCTTCCTAAGAATGATTCCCTAGAACAGCGTGTCCATGGGAATGAGGTCTTCCTTCTTGAGCCCTAGCTCCTCCATAGATCTGGTGAAGAGGATGTTGAGGGCACTCCCTCCATCGATGAGGACCTTCTGGAAGCGCACGTCCTTGAATATGGGATCTAGGACAAGTGGGAAATGCCCTAGATATGTGATGTTCGATGACTAATCTACCCTAGAGAAGGTGATTGGATGCTCCAACCAGTCGAGGTACTTGCAATCAGCGATAGGGCCGTCATATGTAGCGACCGACATGACGCATCGGGCTACAAGCTTTTGCTCCCGCTTGTCTTTGGAAATAGCTCTCCCACCAAAGATGGTAGTGATGGTCTTGGTGGGGTCCTGGTAGGTTGGGCCCTTGTTCTTGCCTCGTTCTCCATCCTAAATGTCTTCGATCTCATCATCACCACGCCGTGGCTTCTTCGACGATTCACCACAGAGCGCTATCTTTAGGCCTCTACACTCTCGCATAGTGTGCTTGGCATCCTTGTGGATAGGTCATGGGCCGTCCAGTAGCTTGTCAAAGTCAGCATCGTAGGTGCGCTTGGCTCGAGTATTGGCGGTGCTGATTGAGTTATCATGCCGATGACGGTGGCCTTGTCTGCCCCTTGAGCTCTCCGGGTAGTCATAACGCTAGAGATCACGATCGTCTTAGCGGCAGTCACTGTCGTCGCGGTGGTCGTGATCATCACGGTGGCGGTCGCGGTCGTCGTAGCTCCTGTCTTCACGTCGGTCATCGTTGTGGCGCTGGTGGTGGGCGGAGTGGCAGCCCATTCAGCTTCTTCAATGTTGGTGTACTCATTTGCTATTTGTATTAGTTCACCGATGGTTGTGGGCCTCTTGCGGTACAACTTTCCATGGAGCTGCTCATGTCGAAGCCCTTTGGTGAAGGCGGCGATGGCCTCGGCATCAGTGATGTTGGGAACGAAGTTTCTTGTCTCTGAGTAAAGCCTAATGAAGTCATGTAGGGACTCCTCTGAGGACTGATGAAGCTTCTCTAGGTCATACTTAGTGCCAGGCTGCTCACACGTGGCCATGTAATTGTCGGTGAATACTTTCTTGAGGTCGTCCCAAGATCGAATGGAGTTCTCCTATAGGCTAAGGTGCCAGTTGTTTACAGACTAGTTAAGCATGACGGAAATATAATTCGCCATGACGTCTTCGTCCCCACCTATAGCTTTCACAACAATCTCATATAGAGTTAGCCACTGAGTGGGGTTGGCCTTTCTGTCATAGGTGTTAACACCAATGACCTTGAAACCAACAGGCCACTGGATGGCTCGGAGCCTTTCGGAGAAGGGGCGAAGTCCTGATGCACTGGTGAGAAGTGGTAATTGATGGGCAGCAAATCCCTCATGTTCGGCGTCGAATTACCGATGACGTTCCATCTCTGCTTCATAGCATGCGGACCTGCTATTTTTGATGAAGGCCTCGAACATCTACGCCGATGTTGATGTGGTCGCGAACGTCACGGGAGAGGGTGAAAGCTCAAGTTTGGTTTTGGATAATTGATGAAACCCTAAGTGCTAACCTAGTTTATCAAAGTGATTGTGAGATAGGTAGCACTACTCCAAGTGGTGAAGCAATGGCGAAGATCATGACGATGGTGATGGCGTGGTGATGATCAAATGCTTGAACTTGGAAAAGAAGAAAGAGAAAAACAAAAGGCTCAAGGCAAAGGTATAAATAGTAGGAGCCATTTTGTTTCTGTGATCAAGACACTTAGCGAGTGTGATCACATTTAGGTTAGATAGCCGTACTATTAAGAGGGGTGAAACTCATATTGAAATACGATTATCAAAGTGCCACTAGATGCACTAACTCATTGCATATGCAATTAGGATCTAGTGGAGTGCTAACACCCTTGAAAATGTTTGTGAAAATATGGTAACACATGTGCACAAGGTGATACACTTGGTGGTTGGCACATTTGAGCAAGGGTTAGAAACTTCACCGACGGAGTGTCCGCTCGTAGAGTGTGGACAGTCCGATGGTGCCACCGGCGCTCTTTACAGAAAAGACAAAGGTCACTGAAAGTGACTGGTCTCGGTTAGACCGGTGCGTCCGGTCAGTGGCAGCAGAGGGCGCGTGTTTCGGTCTTCGACCGGATGCTAGCGCTAAAAGTGACCGGACGCTGGCAGGGTGCGTCCGGTCAGTGCTGACATACGCTGACGTGGGGCGCATAGAAGAAACATTAAGTGACCGGACGCAGGGTGTGTCCGGTCGAGCATGACCGGACGCGTCCAGTAGTGAAATATCGTGTTTGGAACCTTACTGGAAACGACCGGACGCTGAGATCCAGCGTCCGGTCACTTTCTAACTGACGCGTCCGGTCATCACTTGACCGTTGAAATCGGGCGATCGGCGTTTGAAGCCGATGACACGTGGCACACATCGCACGACCGGACGCTGAGGTCCAGCGTCCGGTCAATATGACCAGAGCGTCCGGTCGGCCCGTGTTCAATGCAGTGAGGAGCCCAACGACTCTATTTCATGGGGGCTTCTATTTAAGCCCCATGGCCGGCTCAAGCTCACTCTCTTGGCCATTTTCATTGACATAGCAACCTTGTGAGCTTAGCCAAAGCCCTTCCACTCATCTCCATCATTGATCCATCATCATTGTGAGATTGGGAGAGAATCCAAGTGCATTGCTTGAGTGATTGCATCTAGAGGCACTTGGCATTCGTGTTTTGCTGCGGGGTTCACTTGTTACTCTTGGTGGTTGCTGCCACCTAGACGGCTCAGAGTAGCAAGGATCGTTGAGCGGAGGGTGGTGATTGTCTCCAGCTCCGATCGTGGTGATTGTGAGGGGTCTTGTGCCTTCCCCGGCGGAGCACCGAAAGGTAACTCTAGTGGATTGCTCGTGTTATTGAGTTACCTCACTTGTGGGTAGGTTTTTGCGGTGTCCTATTGTGTGGACGAGGTTCATGCAACACCTCTTAGCCGCCGAACCACCAAGTGTTGGTCGACACAACCGGCACTAGAGTGCCGGCAAGCACGTGAACCTCGGGAGAAAAATAGGTTGTCTCTTGTCCTTTGGAATTCTCCCGGTGATTGATTTAGTATTCATATTGTGATTGGTTCACTCCTCTACACGACGGTATAATCACCCTACTCACTCATTTATATTCTTGCAAACTAGTTATGACAAGCTCTTTAGTGTAATTAGAATTGAGAGCTTGCTTTGTTAGTTTAAGTTCATCTAGTGAAGCTCTTTAGAGTAGCATATTTGAGAGCTCTTAGTGAGTAGTAACATTGCAAGTTGTGTGCCTAGTAATCATTGCAACTAGAATTGTTGGATAGGTGGCTTGCAACCCTTGTAGAGCTAGAGCAAGTTTGCATTTCACTATTTGTCATACTAATCAAATTGCTCTAGTTGATTTGTAGATTTTTAAATAGGCTATTCACCCCCCTTTAGCCATATTAGGACCTTTCAAGTGGTATTAGAGCCGTGGTCACCATTTAATTAAAGGTTTAACAACCTCGGTGTCAGATTATGGCTCAAGTTGTGTTCAACCATGTGGGGGGCAAACCACCGTTCTTTGATGGCACATGCTCTGATTATTGGAAGAGAAAGATGAGGATGTATCTTGGTTCAATCAATGATCAAGTATGGGAAGTGACTGAGAATGACTATGCTATCATTGATCCCGATGATCCCACCAACCAAGATAAGATCAACAAGCAATGCAATACAATGGCTCTCAACACCATATACAATGCCATTGATTACAAGGTGTTTGAGCAAATCAAGGATTGTGAAAGAGCAAATGAGGTGTGGAAGAGATTGGAGGAAACATATGAGGGCACACTAGCGGTGAAGAGTGCCAAGTTGTATATCCTCAAGGATAAATTGACAAGCTTCAAGATAAAGGAATATGAGAGCATTCCGGAGATGTTCCATCTTTTGCAAGTGATTGTCAATGATTTGAAGGCATTGGGAGAGAAGATCAAGGATGATGATTTCTCTCATCGGTTCTTGATGTGCCTACCTCTAAGATTTGAGATGTTGAGATTGCTCATCATAAGAGGAGGATTGAAGAAGATTACCCCCAACCAAGTACTAGGTGATGTCATGACCCAAGAGACATACCGTGTGGAAAAGGAGGGGGATGACAAGGATGACAAGAAGAAGAAGAGTATAGCATTCAAGGCTAGCTCATCATCATCCAAGAACAAGGGCAAGTCCAAGAAAGAATCAAGTGATGATGATGATCTTAGTGATATTGATGATGAAGCTATGGCCCTCTTTGTTCGCAAGATGGGAAAATTCATGAAAAAGAAGGGCTATGGTGCAAGAAAGAGAAGAGATCACACTAAAAGAAAAGAATATATGAGAAGATGCTACAATTGCAAGAGCCATGATCATATTGTAGCAAATTGTCCCTACAATAGTGACAATGATGAGGATGAGAAGAAGAAGCTCAAAAAGGATAAGAAAGAAAAGGAGAAGAAGGAGAAGAGAATGACCTTCCAAAAGAAGAAGAAAGGTGGAGGCTATGTGGTCACATGGGATAGTAATGGCTCTTCGGATAGTGATGGCTCTAGTGATGATGATAAGAAATCTATCAAGAGAGCACTAGCAAGCATCACCATCAATGACAAGCTCTCCATCTTCGACACTCCATCGACATGCCTCATGGCAAAGCCTACCAAGGTAAAATATGATGTGAGTGATGATGATGAATGTGAAAGTGATACTTGTAGGAATGATGACAATGATGATGATGAGGATGAGGAATACACCAAGGAAGAACTCTTGGACATGTGTGAGCAAGTGCACGCTTGCAATGAGATGAAGAGAAAGGAGTGCAAAGAATTATGCAAGAAGGTAAAATTTCTTGAGCAATCCTTTGATGAGCTCAATGCCACTCATGAGAAGCTTGGTAAAGCTCACTCTAAGCTTGAAAAGGCTCACTCCTCTCTCATTGAGCAAGTCAAAGTGGAGGAAGCCAAGAAGGAGCAAGTGATCGTATCATGTGATGTGGGACTACCTTGTGATCTTATTGATGAATCTTTTTATAAGCCCATTGTAGTTACTCCCACTAACTCATCTTGTAGCACTACCACTTCCACTTCACCTTTGACATAGCAACCTTGTGAGCTTAGCCAAAGCCCTCCCACTCATCTCCAATATTGATCCATCATCATTGTGAGATTGGGAGAGAATCCAAGTGCATTGCTTGAGTGATTGCATCTAGAGGCACTTGGCATTTGTGTTTCACTGTGGGGTTCACTTGTTACTCTTGGTAGTTGCCGCCACCTAGATGGCTCGGAGCAGCGAGGATCGTTCAGCGAAGGTTGGTGATTGTCTCCGGCTCTGATCGTGGTGATTGTGAGGGGTCTTGTGCCTTCCCCGGCAGTGCACCGAAAGGTAACTCTAGTGGATTGCTTGTGTCATTGAGTTACCTCACTTGTGGGTAGGTTCTTGCAGTGTCCTATTGTGTGGACGAGGTTCGTGCAACACCTCTTAACCGCCGAACCACCAAGTGTTGGTCGACACAACGGGGACTAGCGTGCCGGCAAGCACGAGAACCTCGGAAGAAAAATGGGTTGTCTCTTGCCCTTTGGAATTCTCCCGGTGATTGATTTAGTATTCATATTGTGATTGGTTCACTCCTCTACACGACGATATAATCACCCTACTCACTCATTTATATTCTTGCAAAATAGTTGTGACAAGGTCTTTAGTGTAATTAGAATTGAGAGCTTGCTTTATTAGTTTAAGTTCATCTAGTGAAGCTCTTTAGAGTAGTATATTTGAGAGCTCTTAGTGAGTAGTAACTTTGCAAGTTGTGTGCCTCGTAATCATTGCAACTAGAATTGTTGGATAGGTGGCTTGCAACCCTTGTAGAGCTAGAGCAAGTTTGCATTTCGCTATTTATCATACTAATCAAATTGCTCTAGTTGATTTGTAAATTTTTAAATAGGTTATTCACCCCCCTCTAGCCATATTAGGACCTTTCAGAGGGGTTGATTGACCTCCTGATTATGGTTGCCACCCCGACCTCCCTAGTGGTGAGGAAGGCGGTCGTCGTGGTGTGAGTGAGCTTCATAGTTCCCTCTGGATCCCCTATAGAGGTAGAGACCTCCGGCCAGAGGTCGGGGGCCATCGGCACCGTGTTGCTGGCCTCCTCCATCACGGCGAGAGCGACGGCTACGAGCTGATGCGGTGGAGTAAGACGGGGCATCATTTTGGAACCCATTGACTTGGACTTGCACAACTATGATTTGTGCTCAGACCTTCTCAACCTCTAGAGTGTGAGGCAGTTTGTTGAGCTCATTGAAAGCGACGGCTAGATTGGCGCTTGAGGTCTGGTAGACTGGTAGGTTGCCCACCATGTCGAACGCTTCTTCTAGATTACGTTGATTTTGGAGTGGGCCACGACCATCCTCGTTGGCCGCTTGGGCTACTTCTACATCTCGATGACGTTGGTGATTGGTGTTCTTCGTCAGACGAGCTTCGCGCTCTTCAGCGGTTTCACCGTCTTTGGTGACGTTGTTGTGGCTGATGTGGAAAATCATGCCCCCGAATCCTGGATCATAAATGAGAGGATAAAGCTTACAACACTCTTAGCCATTTCTTACATCACTTTATTACAACATCAGAGTACTTGGACCAGTTGAATGCAACAACGGAAGGTGTGGCCGAGCAGGTCGCTCGGTTGTAGTGGCTTGGTGATCATAGAGTGTAGGAAAATCGTCACCTCCTCTAGATTGGTCTAGGACCGAATCCACGAGGAGCTGACATTCCGCTAGGTGGTCAGTGACCCGATCGATGGATGCGATCAGATCGTCACTCCTAATAGATCTCCTAACCCAGCGGTGGGGCACCGGGATCGGAGATGTCATTGCAGGTGTTGGCGCGGTCGGTGCAGGGTGACCACCTGTGGCAGAACTGCCCGAAATAACACACTTTCAGAGGCGCTTGTCTTCCACTAGACACTAAGCACCCCGGAAGTGGCTAAACCGAACAGTTCCGTCGATCCCACCCTAAGGGAGAACTCAAAAATCCACATTTTCCATCAGGATCATAAATGAGAGGATAAAGCTTACAACACTCTTAGCCATTTCTTACATCACTTTATTACAACATCAGAGTACTTGGACCAGTTGAATGCAACAACGGAATTAAAATAGTTTACATGTAAATGAGTTTATACATTTCAGGTTCACAAGTTTTATCTTGCAGCAGAAAATAAACATATGATCAGAGTTATAGCGAAAACAAAGATTAATTTACTGACATGGTGAAGCATTAACATAGTGGCCATTTATTTACAAGATATGCTAATAGATTTTACATCTTTTCTTATAAAACTTTTAGTGAGGGTTATAAGTGAACACTATGATCGCAGCATGAAAGGAATCCTCTCTGAGCCCACCAGGAGGTTTCCACACACAAGAGTTAGCTCTAGCATTCACCTATCACCTACCACAGGGGGGATAAAACCCTGAGTACTCGATTATACTCTACAAGACTTACCCGACAGGAGGAAAGTAAAAGACTCCAAGGATATACAAGGCTTATTTGGCTGGCTGGTTTATTGCATTTGCAGGAAGAATTACTAAACATGCGTCCTTATATTCAATTTTATTAGCAGTCATCATTAGTTCATTAGCTAACCATTCTATGTAAGCACCTATGCTACTTTCAAACATGTGGTAAGCAATCAGAACCATTTTACCATCTTTCATATTCCAGTTCTTACTATGGTGCTAGACCATAGCCAACTCGTACCATCTCACAGAAACCGCGATTCGTGAATCAATGTATCTTAGCTAGGTACGCCGAAACACATGCCTCGCTTGTACCTCAGGCACAAACAAGACCAACCCGTTCCACTCCTGTCAAGGGGTCCAGGCCCCCATCCAAACTTGAACTCCAAGCCCCCACACTTGAGACCCGGTCTCAATATGGTGCTTAGACCTCCACCTTTCCCCACCTCCAATCAGTCGGTCTAAAAAGAGCCAAAACCCGCGACAAGTGCATAACGAGCCTTCCTACTCCCATAAGCAGGTATGTGCTCAGGATAATAAGTCTATGACCTAACTACCATCCACAGCAACGGATAGTCCTCAATCATCACAGGCGAAACAAGTGCAACCAGAGCCTCGCTCGATTGCCCAACACAATCCAATTTCAAATCCAAAGTACAGTTCCGCTCGGTCTCCAATTTTTATCCATTCATATTCCATGTGATGATAATAGTAACAATAATATATTTTCCTATCTCTCACGAGTGACAGGTAATCACTCGACTTCTATCGGAATCCTATAGCATAGCAATCTATATGATCCTGTCATTCTACTAAGACTCATAGGATAAGGATATATATATGCTAGTGGATTTCATTCAACTCGTTAAAACTTAATGCACAAGCATATGATAAAGTGCAGAATAATAGGGGTTATGCACCGGGGCTTGCCTGGGTAAGATATAACCAAAAGTTAGCATTCCATCATGGTGACACGATCATTAGGGCACCATCTTTTCCGCTACTCTGATCATCTCCACGATCCATCGTTGTTCCTATTATGACATACGTGGATGCAACGTAGAGACACAATTAATCAACAGTAACGGCAACTCTTAAAATACGATTACGCCTCTCAAGCTAACGAGCTAGCTCTAATGAATAACGTACTAGGTTATGTATCCACGTTGTTGAGTAAGGCGTCGTTTCCCGAAAAATGTTCTAGTTTTACAATCCCATGGTGTTTTGGCATTTTATCGATTAAACATATATATATATGAACTGGAACTCATTTAGCTACCTTAGCAAACTAATTATTCTAGAGCAACAAAAATTACCGTGAGCACCTAATAATGTTAAGAGTTTACTGTGAAAGTTTCAGAGCCAACACTATCACCAATTTATCACAACAATTCCTACAAGTTCGTATTTTAACAATATTAAGCACCTAAAATTAATTAGATCACTATGGAAAATACTTATGAAGCTATGTGAACCAATTATACTAGTAGATAGATCATGATTTTAGGAACCTAACAAATTTAGTTTCACAATTTTTGGTTAACTACACAAATTTATATTGACTTTACAAGTTTACCTTAAAAACTAAATTAGGAAACGTTGTAGAAAAAGAAAAGGGCCGGTGGCAACTAATTCGGCCCAAAAGCCCAGCACAGGGCAAGACTGCACGAGCGTTGCGATGGCCTAGCACGGCCCAAGGCCGAGAGGCCGACGCGCAGTGGCAGCTTTGTAGAAAGGCCCCCAAGCTTTTAGATATTACTACAACTACTATGCGCACTATTCCTACCAACATTAGTTTTGGAAACAAGTCCCTGAACTCTCCTATCTTCACAACGGGGTGGTCCCCGATGCCACCGCGCATGATGGCATGGCGACCATTGGCAAACTGCGGTTACGCCGGTCACCAGCAAGGGTCTTCGGTGACCTATGATGGCCGAGCATCTAAGTTACGACATCAAGCTCCAAGAGACGGTGGTTAGAGACCTAGAGAGGCACTACAACATAGCCGACCATGACGGCGGCTGGGTCAGCGTGTTTTGCATCGGCGGTGAAGCCGTTCCGATGAACCTAAAGACTCACAAGATGGTAGAGGTTGCGGGGAAGCAGAAAGGGCTTACCATGAAGCCAGCCGTGCCACCGGTTGAGATGGGGAAAGACCGAGGAAGCCTAGCCACGTGCGCCTACACCGCGTGGCGGCGCTCTGAGGCAGACACCAATGCGACACCGCACCTCTAGCGGAAACCTAGGCCAATCTGACATGAGCACCAGCTGGAGGGGATCAAGACGAGTCCAGAAACACAACCAATTGAGTTTTTACCTTCAGGTCGTGGCATACCCCCAAACCCCAAGTCACGGCGGCACTCGTGGCCGGCGGTGAGAAAAAACCAAAATTGGCCGCAGACAGACCATGGCTGGGCCCGACGAGAATGGGGTGTGTAGCTAACTTCCCATGCTACTCACTGGCACGAGGAATTGGGCTGAGAAGCCATGAGCTAGTGATTATGAAGGAAGAGGGGAAGGGTGCATTGCCACTACCACGTTGCGGAGAGTGGCAACGGCTTAAGCGGCCCGGCCAAGACCCAACAAGAGAATGGTAGCACAAGGACATGAAGGAACATGAGCGAGGGGCAGGAGGCGTGTCGGTTAGTGCTCGGATGGAGCCATAAAGGTGTGCCCGTGCGCGGCCACGTGCAAGCAGCAGCGCGGCGTCGCGACACGGTGGGCCACACAACGGTGTCGAGACCAGGGCGTGGTAGGTGGGTTGAGAGGTGGAGGACGAGCACTACAGCGGTCAAAGTGAATCAGAGGGTAGGGAAAATGCCACGATGACTGAGCGATGGCAGCCGCAGCCTCCCCTCAGCCCTGCGCGTGACACAGCGGCTCGGTGCCGCTTGGACAGCAAGAGAGCAGGTATGGTGAGAGGCGCGTCACGGCATCGTCCTGGCAGGCGGCACTGGCTTGCAGGGAAAGGCCACGACCAGCCCTAGGCTGAGAATAGCACCAGCTGCGCACGCGTGCGAGGTGACCGTGCCCACGGGGCCAAACGAACGAAACGGTGACACGCATGCTTATTAAAGCAGGCCAAAAACTACTTACTAACTTGATGAAGGCTCAACCAACTCCATGAACCCATAGTCGATACTAACACCTAGCTGGCGAAGCAAACCTCACGTCTAGAGAGTGACCAGAGAGGGAGATAGAGAGGTGCCAACGTGGGTTCATCACCCTGAGCGCTAGATCATGAGCGGAGTGCCAACAGCATGGTCACAGCGTGTTCTAAGGAAGTTTGGGAAATTTTTAAGAAAACACATGCCACTCAACACCACTACAACCTATATCACGCCCAAGTACCCACTTAGAGGCAACCAATTGTGCAAGAACGTGAAGCTAGTGTTTAAACATTTTAGTTAGAATTTAAATGCCAAAATAACATTGTCTACTATCCTTTTCAGACTTAGAAAAGGGCAAGGGTTCAGTTAGAACTAAACAACCATTATTCACTTTCCAAAAATGACACTTTAACTACAATTTTAACTTCTTGCCGATTCAACGAAAAGTTCTATTTAAATTTCGGATTCAATTTTTGAGCTCCCAAAAACACTAGTTAACAATATTCACTTTCCAAAATTAAAGTTGCATTCTCATCTTCACTATTTGCTCATCATATTTACATAAGCGCCATACACAAGCAATATTTTATTTTTGTTTACAGAAATTGTTTTGTGTACCAAACCATTAAAACTACTTATTTTATTATATTTGTTAGGATTTTCATTTCACGTGTGTTTTAAAATCTTAAAACTTGAAAACTTATTTTGCTAGATTCTCCAAGGCCTTAACCTAGGTGCTAATCAAGCTCGTAACACCCAAGGTGTTACATCCTACGCCGCCTCCATGATCCTCCTATTGCCGTCAGGGCCGATGCCCAAGTCATGGACCCGATTGTGAAGATCTGGCCCGGCTCGAGAAGGGCCATGGAGCTCGAAAAGGTAACCATCTGGTTGGCCATGAATTCAGCGCGCACACCCCCTACCTGGCACGCCACTGTCAAGGAAATCTGGTCGGCAGTCTACCGAGGGGTATGGCCACGGTAGTAGATGAATCAGTGGAGGTGCGCGTGAGGGAACCGGATGGTGACACAGAACGTGAGAGACAGGGATTAGATAGGTTCGGGCCATCGGCTTGACATAATACCCTACGTCATGTGTCTTTGTGGATTGTATTGCATGTGATCAGATCAAAACGAGGGGGTCCCTACCCGCCTTATATAGCCTGGGGGTAGGGTTACAGATCAGTTGTTTCTATCCTGATCGACTTACAAGATAGGAAGTTACAGATATCACGGTAATCTAGCATATCCGAGCAGATTTCCTAGATCGCCGAGGATCTTCACGCAGTCTTGTGAGGCACGCTAACTTACGTCGTACTTCACGCGGCGGCGTCTTGCATGCTGGGCCTTGACTGGCGGCGCGGCCCCTGTGTGGTCTCGTGGGCTAGGCCTCCCCTAGCGGCTTAGCCCATGTGCATCCCTGTGGTATCAGGGGTTATACCCCCACAGAGGTTGTTGATGCTTATCTCCAACCTTGATGCCACTAGAGAGGGTTCTTTCACCACCATCATTCAGGAACTCCCTCTCAAAATGGAAATCATGCCAAAACAGTCCAAGGGTACTTTCAGTAGTCTTTGGAACTTTACTCACATCTCAACAAGCAATCCTTACTCTAACATAGTCTTTGGTAAATCTAGTAGACTCATCAATCTCCATGACTTTGCCAACCAGTCCACCAACTTTAGATATAGTATAGTTCTCATAGATCTCTGATCAGGAGGTATGTCTTTCACTCTAAACCATGCTTGTTGTAGTTGCAGCATCCCATTTGCCCCCACACTAGGTGACCATTGCTCTACTTTCATTTAGGCATCAGCATTGCTCATCTCTAAAGATTTAAACCGACTCTAATCCCTCACCTTTCTAGCATTGGGAAATCTCATGATAAACTTCTTCTCTCCTATCTGTCTAGCTTTCCATTTCCAAGTGTCAGACCCATGGATATTCATAAAGACTTGCTCAATATGTTTCCCAGTGGCATGACCTTCTAAGATAGAAATAATTGCAGTGCTATCCTTTTCCCTGGCCAATCTAGGATCAATATTCTCATCAATGAAGAAAAAACTTTGATCTTCCACTTGGGTAGCACACAACTCAGGCCCATAATTCCATGGCAAACATCTCTTATAGTTATAGGTGACATGATTCCCTAAGCCACAAATCTCACACAACATATGTCTACAATGTTTGGATAAGTGATTGAACAACCCACAGTAATCACAAGGAACTCTGTTCTGATTCTGATTTGCAATATGAGCTCTATTCAGATTAGATCCACCAGTATCCTGAGTAGTGGTTCTGAGATTACCTTGCATAGTCGTGTTGCCAGTAGCACCCTTCTGATTCAAGTTGCCCGAATCACCAGAGTGATCTTTTCCATTCTTCTTTCTAGCTTCTTTGTTCAAGACAATGTCAAGCTCATTATCTTCTCCACTGTTTCGGCTAGACTCATTCTTCTCAGAAGCATCACCTGATTTCTCACCCGCGGTCTTCTCTTGACGACCCTCCACCTTCTGTGCTGCACAAAAAAATTGCAAAAATGACACTCGAAAGATTGACTCCTTGATTATGTTGATACTCGGGTGGATGACAAGTGGGTCCATTTGTGTCTATGAATGTGGGTCCAGTGTCAAATCTACAAACGACCGATGTTTCAAGTCCCATTTTGGTAAATCTCCCGACGTTCTCCCGCTGCTCCGGACAGCCGCCACCACGCCCGTGGCACCCAGTATCGAAGCCACCTCTGTTCGGCCCGAAGTTCATCCATCCCCCCACCACGATTCATGGTGATGATCATGATGGGAGCGGGTTTGCTCCGCACCGCAGCAGCAAAGGATCTGGTTGAATCTCCTCTCCAAATGTGGCTGACCAATTTACGGATGTGTGGGAAAGGCGTCTGGGAGTAAACCCTAAACGGTGATGTCGTGGGATCTGAATGAGGGGAGGCGGTTAGATCTGGGGGATGAGGTGGGGAAGAGGGTATGGGATACCTCGACTCAAGGTCATCGTCCCCCTCCCACTCACCTTGCTCTAGATTATCGACATGTGCACCCAAATTGGGTCTCTGTATAGATGGCCAACGGGCCAGGCCAGCCCGGCCCGGCATGGGCCCGTGAAAGCATGGCCCGATAGGGGTTGGGCTGGCACAGCACGCTGGGCCTCCCGAGCCGTGCCTCTTAGGGCTACGGGCCTGGCCTTTGGCCCAGGCATGGCACTATGGGCCATTTTTCGTGCCGTGCCGGCCCGCGAAGCACGACCAGAATTACGGGCCATGCCAGCCCATGGCCCGTTACCCTTGCATTCACAGAATCGAACAGATCACAGTTTCACACATTCACAGAATGTCCAATACATTCACTGATCACAGATCACAGTTTCATACATTCACAGAATCAAAGTTTCATACATTCACAGATCACAGTTTCATACATTCACAGAATCAAAGTCCAAATGTCCGATAAATTCACAGTTTCATACATTCATAGATCACAGTTTCATACATTCACAGAATCAAAGTCCAAATGTCCGATACATTCATAGTCCAACAGAGATGCCAAACTCCAAACTCCAAAGCCAATAGATAATAGAAATAACCAAAATGAGCTATTCAGTGCAATGTTGCCTCATTAAAAACCTTTCTAGGTAAAACTCACTCTTATGAGAAACCCTAGAAAGGAAAAAAGAGTGCAGCCAGCTCTTAATTAACCATTGTTCAAATGATAGACAAGTCTTTCACAGTCACACACACCCTTTCACAGTCACAGATCACACACACACTCTCAAGCCTCAAGAGCACTCACCCTTTCACTAAGTACCAGGAGCACCACCAACAGGTTCATCTTCATCAAGGTACAAGTTCTAGAATGAGTTTTCTAGCTCTTGGTTGTCAATAGCATGTTGTTCCCTTTTTTCTCCTAACTCCCAGTCCTTTATGCAGGTCAGCATCTCCATAATCTCTGGTGACAAGTGCCGCCGCCGTTCCTCAATTATCCTACCTATCAAACTGAAACAAGACTCCGAAGAGACAGTAGATACAGGAACTGATATGATATCTCTAGCCATTATAGACAGGATTGGAAAGGTTAGCTTGTGGTCATGCCACCACAGAAGTAGGTCAAAATCATCCTCATAAGAAGTGACATTGTCACTATCTAAATAAGCTGAGAGCTCACAAATAGTAGAAGTAGATGAAGATGAAGTGGCAGGGAGAGGGGAAGGACCAACAACACCTGATCCACGGCCATAGATTCTTCCCCATGCCTGCTTTTTCTTACCTGTATGATGTGGTGGTTGTGTAACCCTTTGAGACCTAGCTGCACCAAACTTGCTCTCATATTTGTTAAACAGTTTATACAATTCAGTTTTGACATCAGCATAGTATGAACTATACTCAGAACCAGTGTATTCACCAAGTAATTGCAGCACATTAAAGAAACCTCTCATCTTAGCTCTAGGATCAAGAATGAATGCATATGAATATAATAGAGGTATGTCCTGCCAATATTTAAGGAACTTAAGCTTCATAGGATATACAATAGCTCTCAGATTTTGATCTTTTTCACATGCATGCAAATGAGAAGCAATCTCTAGGATATGGTGCAGAACAAGTGGACTTGTAGGATAATAAACACCAGACAGAACAACAATGGAGTCATAGAAGAGTTCTAGGAACTCCAATAACTTCTCAGTAAAATACCAATGATTTGTAGTCAATAATTGTGAACCATAATGGGAATTAATGAACATAGAAAATACATTCTTGTATGGAACCAAGTGTTTAAGAATCAGGTAAGTAGAATTCCATCTAACATCCATATACAAGCCAAACTTTCTAGGTCTAACACCCTTAGCAATATGGTATTCCTTGAACAATGTAATTCTTTGATTAGAGGAATTCAAGAAGTTAATTGCAGTTCTAAAATCTTCTGTGTAAGGTTTCAACCTCTTTAATCTAGATTTTACAATGAGATTAATGATATGACAAGCACAACGTAGATGTACAAGACTGTACTTACGGTTACTAGGATCCAAAGGATCAGGTGAAGGATCAGGACCCAAGTAACAAGCAAATAGAGGTGTCAAAGTGTTCATAGCCTTAGCATTAGAAGAAGCATTGTCTAGAGTGACAGAGAAAATCTTGTCAATCAGACAATACTCCTCAACCACAGCAGCAATTCTTTCAACAATGTTTTCATCTGAATGTTTAACCTCAATCAGCCTAAGACCAATAACCCTTTTCTGTAACTCCCAATCAACATTTACATAGTGAGCAACAACACTAATATAGTCCTCCTTAGCATTACTAGACCAAATATCTGAAGTCAAAGCAACAGAAGAAGCAGCAGGCAACACAAAATTCTTAAGCTTATCACGGCGTTCAGTAAACAGCTTACCAAGATCTCTAGTGGTGGTCTGTCTAGAAACCTTGGCAAACCTAGGGTTATGAGCAAGAACAATGTAATCCTCCCATGCCTGTGTCTCACCTATACCTAACGGAAGGTCAAGCCTAGCAATCAACCGACACAACTCAGATCGAGCAACAGCAGGATTGTAGTCCCAGTTATGCACAGATCCATCAGGATTGAAAGAAAGCTTAGACTGAACCCTAACAGCGTGATCAGCCATTTTCCTACAAGATTTCTGGTGCCTAATCAAATGGTCAGTGCTAGCAGAAGATCTAGCAGACAATTTACTCTTACACATTTTATGGATAGCAGCAGTTTGAACCTTTTGACCATTCACAGTCTCATAGATCTCATCAAAATCAACCCAGACACCAGATTTACGCTTACCAAGGCATGAGGTACCATCTGTGTTGTTGGAGTCGACCGGCATCCCCGTCGCCGTCACCGACGGCGCCGGCTCCGCCCCTCCACCACCATCGCCACCGTCCAGATCGATCGGAGCAGAGCCGCTACCGACATCGATACCCAACAACGCAGCAGCGTCGTCACGGATGTTGTCGTCGTCCTCGGGGACTAGCCCTACCGCGATCAGGTCATCGTTGTCGGTGAGTGGATAGACGACATCGTCGTCATCCGCCATGGCAACCTTGACCGCGGACGGCTGATCTCTAGCACCGTTCCTCAACGGTGCGCGCGGCTGCCGTGCCCGGTCTGTGCCACAAGAAGAGGACGACGAGGCATCGGCAACCGACCTTCACGGAGGAGAAAAATAGAGAGTCAGAGAGATAGAGATACAGATCCAGAGTCAGTCGTTCAATAGAAGAGACACAAGAAGTGGAGAAGACAGATCTAGGGTTAGGGTTAGGGTTAGTGGAGTACCTGCGCAACCGGATCCTAGTGCCGAAGATGACGAGGGCAACCCAGAGGAGAGACACCGATTAGAAATGACGGCGAACGGCGGAGGGGGGACGGACGGGAACACAGTCACGAACACACATAGTTCACTGAGAGCGAGAGAGGAGAGAGGGAGAAGGGAGGAGAGTGGAGACAGGTCAGATAGGCGGATCGAGGTCACTGGAGTCGGGGACGACGAACGAGATTACTAGATCACGAGAGAGAGCTCAGATTCGCTAGATCATGGATGCGGCCGATGCAGGTGAGAGAGAGAGCAGAGATTGCGCCGCGGCGAGCCGACGAGTGAGTGGGGATTAGGGTTAGGGTTGGGAGCGGATGTTGAGCCGGGAAAGGCGGCTGGCGAGGGAAACCCTATGGCTGAAGTGGGGATTAGGGTTAGGGTTGAGAGCGGAGGCGGAATGGGGGAGGCTGGTCAGATCTGGCCAGGCGAGGCGACAGGACGAGAGGGACTCTCGCTTATATATGCGGGCCTCGCGCTTAGCGGGCTTCTGAGTTGTCGTGCCGCCCATGTCAGGGTAAGGCCCTGCACGGCACGCTTCTCTAGGGCGTGCCGGCCCGGCCCGCTAAGCCGTCGGGCGGGCGTGCTTGGGCGGACCAAAAAAACGGGCCACCCAAACGAGCCTGGGGTGCATGGCCATCTATGGGTCTCTGTCCCAGGATGCCAGCGGTAAACCTCACCTTTGGTGGTGCTCTGAACCATCGCTCTCGATTGGGTGACTTCTGCTGGGGTCCCGCTTCAGATTGTCGTCTCCCGTGTCACACTCCCTTCCCGCTCCCTTATGCCCGCCATTGTTGGACCAGCAAAGCTTGATGGGGATTGCTTTGATTTTGACCTTCGACCTCTCAATGGCATCAAAAGGGAACAAATCCTCCTTACTTGCTTGCTTGAACTGCTTCGATGATTTGTCTAGAGGCAACGAAAAACCCTTCTTCACGAGAGAGCCTCAAGCTCTCCGCCAAGGTGGGGAACTTTGATGCCATAGCACGACTAGGTGAACGAAACGCGGTGTCCCGCCTCTTCCAGACTTCATCCGCGCCGCTCGGATGATCCCTCCGATGACCTGATGACCCCGGTGAGTGAAACTCCTGCGCCGCGTGAGGTGACTCCCCACTTGATGCAAACCCAGGGGAGACCTCCATTGAGATATCACAAACCAGAGAGCACAAGGCCCCCAACTCGCGGATAGATCGATAGAGCGTCAAAAACTGGACACGATCTCCTACTTTTAATTGCTTATGAGGCGGGGAGTCGCCGGCGGCGATCGCTGGAGAGTGGAGCACTCAACAGGGCACCGGCCCGCCTCTCTCCCAATGTTGCTCACCGGCAGCCTTCTATGTTGATTGATTGAATGAAAGTGATAAAGACTGTTCGGTGTCCACCTACCTCATCTGTAACAGTTGCGGTGTCAATATGACTTTTGCTTCATTATTAATACATCCAAGTTAAATACACACAATACAAACTCTGGTCGTGTAGACATAAGAAATTGTCCATATAAAACTTGGGCTTATAGGCTTGCCACGGGCATGATGTAAAAGGTGGCTCGAGATGTGTAGCAGAGCTTTTTGTGTCCTTAAGTCTAAAATCGATTGTGGTAACCACGACTGATCTGCCCTTCCTCAGTATCTGCGCTTCAACATCCACTTCAGCCTGCATGAAGATAAATAATGGGCATTAGGATTGAATACATGCTTGAAATCAGACATGATAAAATATTTGACAGTGAGATGGAAGAACTCAAAATGTCTTTATATCCCATTATTCCTATGTTTTCACTAGTTTGTGTTTCAATTAGAAGTACTATGTTAGAGATTTAGCATCGGCAGAGAGTCATAGAGACATGATTCCTCAGACGTAGATGTTTAATGCTTCAAAAGAAAATATGCCATGCCCAAATTCAGTGATGAACATAGCGATATTTTAGAACAAAGAAGAGAGTGAAGGAAATAAATTATGGCACAAGTGAAGAAATAAATTATATGGCGCCCTTCCGAAGTTCACTGAATTGGCAAAAAATGACAGAAGTACGCAGCAACAATGTCATTGGGATTCGTTAGTGACAAGGTTGTCCCCAGGGTCAGCAGATGAGAATGAGATAGCTTAGCATTTTGATTTCATTTTGCACCTACTATCATGTAAATGGACTCAAAACTGAAATTGATTGATTATGTGAGTTAAATGTAAGCTACTGATGTCACGCTGACATGGGGCATCATAGCAAGTATCACATGGAATTATAAAACTGGTATCTGTTAGATTTATTCTAAATCAAAAGCATAATTTAGAGCTATATGACATGCCACCCTCAGGGCCCACTTTATCACAATCCAATTTCCCAACAAGGACACAACATTACGACATACATTACTAGTGAATGACTGAAAAATTACCAGTGATAATCTCAAGCTTCTAATCTTTTTTTTTCTCAGATTAGATATAAATCACAGAGAAGCTAAACGTGTTTATAGTTTGTGAAAGTTCAAATCAAAATTATTAAACCCTTTGGACCTTTTGAGGATTAAAACCGTCTTATATGATCATTATATAGGACAAAATCCATATTAGAACCTCTGTTCCAAAAAATATGACAACAGTAGAATAGATGCAATAAAACTACAATAACTTTTCTCTCTGATAGAAGGGCAGGCCTGGTGCAATGGTGAGAGTTGTCTCACTAAGTCACCAGGTCGCGGGCTCGAAGCAGCCTCTCCGTAGATTTTGCGGGGAGGCTTGCCTCGGTTTTTCCCTTCCCTAGACCCCACTCACATGGGAGCCTCCAGCACTGGGTCTGCCCTTTTTAACTTTTCTCTCTGATATCATTTGTAGATATTAAATTTTCAAACTGGCAATATGCTCTTTTATAAGCACTTGAATACCATTCTGATTTATGCTCGTCACATCAATCGTATTCTACCATTTGTGGCCTCCAGAATGTCATGCATTCAGCATCTAATGCTTTGCAGTATAGCATTTTTAAGCTCCCATACTTTCTCTTTTTAAGTGCGCATGTATGAAACCTTCCACGGTTATGTACATTATTATATCTCACTTGTATGACATGCTTGTATTGAACTATTGAGTCTGGACTGGACCCCTAACCTTTCTTCAAAGTTGAGACAAATGGACCAAGACTTTGCAAGACCTAGTAGCATCGCATAAACAATCACCAGGTTTAACACTATTTAAATATATTTGCTACCAGTAAACCAGATATTGGCATGCCTGATATATTTCACATTTATCATTCTACAACGTTGACCTCAAACATTGGCTAGAGGTTCTACTATATCCCATTCAATCAAATTCATCCCCTTTCTCGCAAAGTTGCAATGCTTGTTCAGATACTCTCATTTACAAACAGTTATTTACATCCAAAACTTGGGTTGCAGTCTGAACTCTGAGTCAGAGTTGTAGGCTGTAACCGGTTCTGGTTGCTTTTATTTTTGCCTCTGCTACAAACTGTTGTATTCCCGTTGGCTCAATGGAAATGGGGATGCCTCGTGATGAAAAAAAAAATTACATCTAAAACTTCATAAAATCTGTTTCCTGTAGCTACATTAATAATAACCAATTAAAAAGCAGTAGCCAGACACCCCCAAATCCCCCAAATTATCCTGACGTTTTAAATGGCTGCACAAAGTTGCCCCAAGAGTACATAACAATGTGAAATTCGAGTATATTCCAATCAAATTGGATGCTGGATGGAGGCCAAGATTATTGGAAAAGCAATACTGTATGCATCTGGTGCAGAGAATTTAATTAGAAGATCACATCGCATCGCGCTGCAGCGAGGTACGCGGTGCTAAGCTCGCCGAGGAACATCTCCCGATCCCCGGCGGCTGCCCGCGCGCACGCCATCCCGACGGCCTCGGCCACGGCCGCCACCGCGCCCCCGTGGAGCGTGTTGTACGGGTTCTGCAGGGAAAAGTCCATGCAAGGGAACTAGGTAGGTAAGCAGCAGAGAGAGAGATCTCAAAGGGGAGCTCAGTAGCAGTAGGTGCTCACGGTCACGGCGTGTGAGACGGTGATGGTGCAGGAGACCCGCCGGGTCGGGGAGGCGGTGACGGCAACCGAGGAGAGGATGGCGCGGACGAGCGCGGAGTAGGCGTCAGGCTGCTCGGCCGAGGCCGGGAGGCGCGCGTCGCGCGCCTAGGGCGAGGAAGAATGCCAGCATCACCGCCCGGGAGTCCGCCGGCGACAGCTTATGCCCCGGTTTCCCGTCCGACTCCGACATCTCCTCCTCCGCCTGCGTCGTTTGCTTTGCTGCTCCGGAAGTCCGGCGCCGTGGGGGTGGTGCGAGTTCGGGATGGGGCTGGGGCGGGGAGGCATGTACCGGCCGGAGTAATGCGTGACACTGACAACCACTGTAGGTTGTTGGCCGTGCCGTGCTCCCTGAAATTATCGTGTGGGGGAAGAGGGCCGAGCGCTGCGCGTGCACGCGAGGCAATCGCGGCTAGAGTTCGTCGTCGGAAGAAGGAAGGCCAACTGGGGGAAGCAGGCTAAGGATGGGTTGGCCCATTTCAGGCTTTTTTTTTTTTTTTTAATTAAAATTTCTATTTAAGTTAATTCCTGAAATTCAAGTGAATTTGAATCCGGCATAAATTTGGATGGAGAATTAAAAGTTTCAGTAAAACTAATAGAGGGACTTAGGAATCTTATATACTAAGTTTTCATAATTTTCATAGAAATGTCCCCAAGCCAGTTTCTTTTATTTGAGAGGTATTGATACTAATTTGAATTTTTGGTCTGAAAGATATTATCCCCTTCCCCTCTTGAATCTTGAATTCCTGATACCTACTCGTATCCCAAGCACTACTCGAGACACAAAGTCCACCCTGATCACCTCAGATGCCAGAAGATGTTTGACGAGTGGTACAACCTCATTTCTTGCAGAATCATATTCGGTGATTCTCAACCACATGTTCTTCTCCTATCCCCACAATTCCAAGCATCAGGAAGGAGGTCGAGCTTCTCAACTAATGCAAGAAAATTGCCTCAAAGCACACATAATTTTGTGGCGATCGATTCGATCCATCCTACACTGCGAGTGCTGTATATGGCGAGCGAAACCATTGGGAAAAAAAAATGAAATGGAGCTGTATTGTATATCAGGGCGTTGACTGTTGAGGATCGGCAAACTCACGTTGAGTCGCGCGGCGGCGAGGTACGCGGTGCTGAGCTCGCCGAGGAACATCTCCTTGTCCCCAGCAGCAGAGCGCGCGCACGCCATCCCGACTGCCTCAGCCACGGCCGCCACCGCGCCGCCGTGGAGCGTGTTGTACTGGTTCTGCACTCACCGCGCCGGCCGGAGGTAAATAGGAGAAAGGGGAGAGATGGAGATCGAGAGTGGTTCTGTCCTATCCAACGGGGAGGCTAATTAAGAAGCAGGCGCTCACCGTGACGGCGGGGGAGATGGTGATGGTGCAGGAGACGCGCGAGGAGGTGACGGCGGCGGAGGAGACGATGGCGCGGACGAGCGAGGAGTAGGCGTCGGGCCGCTCGGCCGAGGCTGGGAGGGGCACGTCCACGCCCAGGCCTTGGAAGAAGCCCAGCGTCCGCTCTCGGGACTCTGCCGGCGAAAGCCGCTGCGGATTCACCGGCGGCGGCATCTCTTTCGCAAATTACAGGCCCGTTTACGTTTGCTTCTGCTCTTCTCCGGCACAGGTGGTAGCAGCAGCTGGTGCGGATGTGGCTGCGGTAGCGCACCGCGCACCTCCGGCTCGGGGTGGGGTGGGGTGGGGTCAGATGTTGCGCAGGCAGCCACGCACGCATTCAGCCTGTTCGTTTGGCTGTGGTTATTGTAAACAATCTTAAATTTCCAGTCGAAACAGTATTTTTCTCTCACACAAACCAGGCAGCAGTATTTCTTCACGAACCAGTAACGATATGAACCAGCCAACCGAACATGCTGATTGTTTGATGAATGTTGCCTCAAAAGTCTAAAAACCATGTTTGTTTCTACTTATAATAATAATCAGGATTACTCCTTTGCAGTCTATAAAATCTTGCTTTTTGCATCAGCCTCCCCACGCACAGTGCTCGCGTGCCCGCGCCCGATCGCACCGGAGACGAAGAAGAAGATGGTGGTGACGTTAGGGTTCCAACAGGCAGCGGCGGTGCCCTTTCTCTCCGATGTTGCCTCAAAAGTCCAAAAACCATGTTTGTTTCTACTTATAATAATAATCAGGATTACTCCTTTGCAGTCTATAAAATCTTGCTTTTTCCATCAGTTATCAGCCTCCCCACACACAGTGCTCGCGTGCCCGCGCCCGATCGCACCGGAGACGAAGAAGAAGATGGTGGTGACGTTAGGGTTCCAACAGGCAGCGGCGGCGCCCTTTCTCTCCGACTCTCCCTCTCTTCTTCCCCAACTCCGGCGGGCTTAGAAGAGAAGGGCTCGTGGGAGGCAAGCCGGCCAGGTAGTGAGTACAGTAGGATGGCGGCTTATGGTCCTAGCGGCGGCGGAGGTGGTCGGACCAGGTTAGGGCGAGGGCATCCATGGGCGGAGCTTGCTGTGGAAGAAGGGGGGAGAAGGCGGCCTCCACGTGCGCTAGCTTTTGGCCGGCGAAACCCTAGCATGCTGAAAGGTCCTTGTGTGGTTTTGGTAATTGAGTGACAACCTAGGTGGACTAATTGTGTTTATGTGAGATACACAGGTGATTAGTCCACAGATACATGTGTGTGAGCAACATATGCCATGAAGGTGAAAATGGCTCGGAGATGTTGCAAAGCTCACATATGTGATGATGAAGGAGCTCATTGCACATGAGACATGACATTAAGTCATGTGATTAATGTGGAGAAGAACAAGACAAGACTTGGCTTGATGGACCGGTTGCAAGCGTGAAGGGCAAGTCAGAGGCTTTAGAGCGATGGACCGCGTGGCGGTGAAGCTTGAGCAAGACTTGGCACCGATGGACGAAGGCAACGGTGAAAAGTGAAGTCAACATCGATGAACCAATATGATCACGTGATGATATGAAGTGGATCATATCATTGTTGATCGTGTTGGTGCATGTGTTGCATCGACATTGGAGAAGATGGAATGGAATGCGCAAGACAAAGGTATAACCTAGGGCATTTCATTTCACCGGTCATAGGAGTGTAGAGAAGTTGATGACCGGGTTTTGGATAGATAGCCGTACTATCAAGAGGGGCAAACTTGTTTGCATATCGGTCATCTAGTGCCACTCGAGTGATCTAACTTTGCATCATCGCTAGGATTGAGTGGCGTGGCAAGTTGAGTGGCTAATCCTTTGGAAAATGTTTGTGAAAATGCTAACACACATACACATGGTGGTGTACACTTGGTGGTGTTGGCATATTTGCAAAGGAGAAGAAGTTGGTGAAGAAAAGGAGTTAGTCGCGCTGGTCACAGAGTGACCGGACGCGTCCGATGTGGCTACTGGACATGTCCGGTATTGTATCTAGACTTCTGGTTGTCAGATAGAAGTGACCGAACGCGTCCGGTATGGTGACCCGACGCATCCGATATTTGGACCCGAGGTGAGCGACTAAGTGAAAGTGACCGAACTTTGGCTCAGTGGAGTGACCGGACGCTGACGTGTTACTGTTCAGCGTCAGGTCAAAAAGACATAGCCCGAGGCAGGATCGTAGACAGCGACCGGACGCTGCGACTGGACACGTCCGGTTGTCATACCGGACGTGTCCGGTATGACTCAGCAACTCTTAGGTTTCAGCGCTATAATTGATCGGACGCTGGGAGCGTCTGGTCCGACGTGACCGGACGTGTCCGGTCGGCCCTGGGAGCTTACTGGACTCGACCGGACGCTGCGGCTCAGCGTCCGGTCATTTCGAACAGCGCGTCCGATGCGACATGTCAGAGAGAGCCGTTGGCGGCAATGGCTAGTTTGAATGGGACACGTGGTGGGTCAGCTACGACCGAACGCAGGCGACCGGACGCGTCCCGGTGCAAACGACCTACGCCTCCGGTCGTCCCGAAATTTGCCGAGTGAAGGGGTAACGGCTAGTTTAGCCCATGGGGCTATAAATAGAAGGTGGTCTCGGCCATGGCTTGAGTTGAGCACCTCGGGGGATTTTGTGTCCATGTTTGAGAGTGCTTGGAAGCCCTCTAACTCATATATGCTTGATAGTGATCATCCGATTATGTGAGTGAGTGATTCTAGTGTGATTGCATCATGAGGTTGCATCGAGTGGCACTAGGTGATCGAGTTGCAAGCCAGTGGTGCTTGTTACTCTTGGAGCTTGCCACCTCCTAGATGGCTTGGTGGTGGTCTCCGTCGAAGCCCGCAAGAAGGTTGTGCGGTGCTTCGGAGAAGAGCTTTGTGAAGGGCATTGTGCTCACCCCCGTGGGAGCCGCGAAGAGCAACTCTAGTAAAACGTGTCATTGAGCTACCCTCACTTTCAAGGTAGGTTCTTGCGGTGCCCGACGTGCGGGCTTGACGAGTGATGCTAATTAGCCGCCGAACCACCAAGTGAGCGGTCGACACAACGGGGACTAGCGTGTTGGCAAGCACGTGAACCTCGGGAGAAAAATCACCGTGTCAACTTTGTTCTTCCTGTTGGTTTGCATCCTCGTCACACAAGCTTGTAATTACTTTCATGTACATTGTGCTTGTGCAGCATAGAAGTAGCTTTCTTGCGTGACTAATTTGGTTTGTGTAACCTAGTTAGTCACATTGCTTAGTTTGTGTAGCTAAGTAATTGCGCTCTCTAATTTGGCATTGGTTGCCTTGTTATTGAGCATTGCTAGTGAGCTTAGGTGGCTTTGTGCTTTTGCTTACTAGCATGTGTAGGAGCTCCCCATTGCTTAAAGTACTAGTGGCATAGGTTTGTGTGACCTTGCTTTAAGAATTGATTAGGTGAGCTTTAGCTAGCCCGACATCTTAGTTACTTAATTAGGATCTTTGTAAGGTATTAGAGAACATTGATAGAGGGGTGTAGTTTTGGCTAGACCGATTGTTTTAATTCCACACTTATTTCGGTTAGCCGGCGTGATTAGATTTTAGTAACTACTATTCACCCCCCTCTAGTCGTCATCTCGACGTTACAAGTGGTATCAGAGCTAGGTCTCTCATCTGTGGTCTTTACCGACCCGAGAGGATGGCGAACTTTGGGCTAGAAGTTGTTTGTGACACACACATTTTTGATGGCACACACTATGCATGGTGGAAACGTCATATGCTTGATCATTTTCGTGATTTGGGTCCCAAGGCATGGTGGATCATTGTTGTTGGTTTTTCTCGTGATGCTTTGGATAAGGACAACCTAACCCAAGCACAAGAGGATTGCTTACAACTTGATCATCGTGCTCTTTATTATCTAACGTGTGCTTTACATGACGATGTTTTTAGACATGTGTGGGACTTGAAGAGTGCTCATGATATGTGGATGGCACTCCAAGCGTTCTACGGTGACTCCTCCACAAGTGATGATGGAAAATTCAAGAAGGAGGATGATCACAAGATGGAGGCACATGAGTGTGCTGAGCATAACCACAATTTGGTGATTGTGGAAGATTGCTCCACCTAATGGTCAAGTGATGTTGATGATGATAGATCCACTACAAGTTCACTTGACAAGGTTGATGATGATGCCACAAGTGTTGCACATGAAGATTCTACCTCAAGCACACTTGGTGGTGATCTTGATGATGATGGTTCATGCTCGGGCCATGATTGTGATGCTATTACAAGCTCATATACATCACCACATTGCTTCATGTCACAAGGTGACACCAAAGTATCAAATGATAATGTGGTTGATCATGTTGATTCATATGATGAGCTTGTGAGTAGACTTGCTAGCATGACCATGTCTTTAGAAAATGAGAAAGCTAAAACAATAAAATTGGAAAATGAAAACTCATTTCTAAAGAACTCTTGTGAAGAACATAAGAAATTATTTGATGCTTTTAACTCTTCACATTGTGAGCTAAAATTGAATCATGAGACACTACTTGCATCTCATGAAGAATTATTAGAACAACAAGCTTCTCTCATTAAAGTGTTTACAAAGAAACTTAAAAATAATGAGAGCTCATCATATGGATCAAGTGATAAATTGCAAAATGTTGCTAACCCTTGTGATGTAGGTAAGAAGCATGTATCCATCTCTTGTGATGATTTATAAGAAATGCCATGTTCTTCATAAATAGATGCTTGTTCTACTTTCATGTCTTGTGAGACTAACCTTTTGAAGGAGAACAATGAGCTCAATGAGCAAGTGAAGAAATTGAGTAACAAGTTAGAGAGGTGCTACAACTCTCAAGTCACCTTTGAGTGTATGTTGAAGTCTTAAAGAAACTTTGGTGACAAGAGTGGCATCGGCTTCAAGACTAGCAAAGTCAATCATCAAGAAACCCGCAATGACATGAGTAGCATTGGCTTCAACAAGAGCAAGATCAAGGGCAAGAGATGGGGCAAGAGAAGATATGAAAGAGAGATGAAGAAGCAAGAACAAGAGAAGCTCTCTCATTTCATGTGCTTCAAGTGCCTTGAAGTGGGACATCTTGCAAATGGTTGCCCCAATGAAGAAAAGCTCAAGTTGAAGAAAGACGAAGAGAGGCTAAGGCATGTTAAGTGCTTCAAGTGCCGCACATGGGGTCATCTCACCTCTATGTGCCCAACCAAGCAATTGGTGAAGCAACAAGTGAAGCCTCAACCAAAGCCACAAGTTGAGCAAGAAAAGACACCTCAAGTGCAAATCAAGATCAACCATGAAGATGGTGGTGACTTTGATGAAGAAGAAGAAGAAAATAAGAAGGGGTGGAAGAGCAAGGCATCCAATGCTTATTCAAGATGCCAAGATGATGAGCAAAGATCAAGAGAAGAAGATATATGCTCACATCAAGTGCTTCAAGTGTGAAGATACGGGACACTTTACTTTGGGTTGTCCAAACAAGCTTGAGAAGAAGGCTCAAGCAAACAAGGAGAAGCAAGGCAATGAGAAGCACAACATGAGTAAGTAAGAAAAGGCTCAAGCAAAGAGAAAGTGCTATTCATGCCGGAAAAGAGGACACATGGCACATTCATGTCCCCTAGGTAACACCTCTAAGCCTATTTCAATTAATGATGATTCTATGCTTAGGAAGGATGGTAATGGTACCTCTATGGTTGCTATTGCAAAATATCCCGCTACTCATACTAAGGCTATGCCTAAGTATGTTGCTCCTAACTTGAGAGGACCCAAAATCGTTTGGGTACCATCAAAAAGTGGATGATTGATTATAGGTACCATCAACATTAGAAGACTTGATTCAATTGATTTCACATTGATCATCATATGTTGAGTCAAGTTATGAAGTCTAGTGCACATCCAAACCCAATGCCATGATAATTGAGTGAAGTCTAAATGTGCTACATCATACAAGTGCTATTATTCAAGTTGTTGTTGATTCATTGGATATATTTGATGGTTTGCAAATAATTGAGTTGAAGCTTGCTAGTTGGATGATCATGAGCTAACCAAGGTATATCTCTTGTTGATCATTTCATTTGGGTGCATATGAGTTGATTGAATCGGATAAATATGTAATGTTGCTTAATGTAAGTTGTTTGAATGGATAAATTGATTAGTAGTCAAGTTTGGATTGATTTGTGTTGGATAGGCTCATAAGATGATATTTAGTAAGCGGATTGAATAGATTTATGTCTTGTGAAAGTATTCAAACAAGTCGGTTTCAAGTTTGATTCATATTTGATGAAGTATAGCTCAAGTGATTGAAATCTGTCCAATATTGCAACATCTGAGCTAGCTGTGATCTTTGCCATGTATGAGTCATCAAAACTTATTGGATTGGTAGAAAAATTGGTACACATGCCCTAGACTTATGGTATAAGTTGCTGTACAAATTTCATGAGAATTGGATAAGAAAATGCTTCGGTTTTGGAGTAGATCTTGTCAGCTATTGTGCAGCAGTTTTTAGCATATAGCAGTGGTGGAATAATTAAAATCTAGTAGCAATCTAGAAGTCAAATGAAGCTCAAATTTTTACAGCTACTAGATAACTTAGTAAAGCACTTCTTCACCAAATTTCATAGTATTTGGATTTGTATTTTGGGAGATATGCATTTTTCTTTGAAGAGTACAAAATCTGCCAGAAAAGTGATAAATATTGGATTGATCTAGAGTCACTTTGATTGAAAGGTCCTCAAGTTGGAAACATGTTTATAAGTAATTGAGGCACCTAAGTTTGGTTTTTGAGATGATCTAGAAGCATGACAAGCAAAGAGTACAAGGGCATTTGATTGTGGAGTGTATGTTGCACATATTTGGTACTCAAATTGGAAGATCAAGATCAAACTTAAGATGAAGATAAAATTTAAGTTCTAGTAATTATTGGAAATTATTTGATAGAAAGAAAAGGACTTAAAGAAGGAATCAAGGTTACTCATCAAGTTAAGTCCATCACTTGGATCAATCAATCAAGTTATTTTAAGTAAGTGTCAAGAGTGGATCTTGGAGAGAGGTCACTTCTCCCTAGTGTAGGGGCTTGCCGCCTATGAGTAGGTAAACCAAGTGTGGTACTTGGAAGGCTAACATGGAAGTGGTGATCCGAGGGATATTTGAGATGCTTAGTTGAAGCAATAAAAAGGGTTGATCAAGAAAAGCAAGCAACACCCAAAAGAGAGTTAATCATGTTATTTCAACTGGTATTCTCACTTTGATGCTCTCATGCAAGCATTGATCAAAAGATGAAGCAAATCAACCACAACAAGAAAGTGCATTTGATCATAAGTGATATTCATTTCATATGGGTGAAGAATGAAATTCAAAATGATATCTATTAGTCTTCACCAAGCTTATAATTGGACTTCACATTGCTATTGGAGTAAAGAATTAGAATCTATGTGACTATCATCTACTCCAGCATAGTAAATGTATCATTGTAATGTGCATGATCATTTCATCCCTTACTAATATGCGGTTGGAGCATATAGTACATGCTTCATAGGATCATGCATAACAAATGAAATGTTTAAATTAATAGCCTATCACTATTGCTTGAATGATTAATTGATCTAGTGATAAGTATATGAATTTGTTCATGAGCTAGTGAACCCAAGTATTTGATTTAATTTGGATTGCCAACAAGTGACAAGTACAACATTGGCAAGATAACCCTTGCAAGAGGTGTGAAGAAGCTTGTCATTGGTTCAAACCGGACTTGGTAGCTTAGGCAAATCAATTTAATTCAAATCAACCATAGAAGCTTATGATAGTGATAAGAGTACAAACACAAGACAACAATGCAAATAGATATCTAGTTTGTTTGTTTCAAGTACTATCTAGACTCAAGTATTTCATCAAATTCACAAGTGATGTCTAGTTCAACTCACAAGTGATATCTTATAAGTGGTACTCATGAAGATAGCAAATGTTCAAGAAATGGTTTTTATTTATAAATCCAACAAGTGGTTCCATACTAGAAAATTCTTTCAAGTGGTATCACATCTACACGTGATATCAATCATGCAAGACGATGGTTCCACAAGTGATCCTCAACTTTAAGTGAACATCAAATGAAGAATGCATCCCTCACCTATAAGAGCTCTAGTGTATCAAATGGATGACCCATGCTATGACATAGGGGGAGGTGTCACACAAATTGATATCAAGATCAAAGTTCCTATGTGTGGTATCTCAAGAAGCCCTACACAAGATACAAGTGGTACAAGTTACAAGTGGTATCTACAAGTGGTGTCATTCCAACAATCAAGTGATGTCCATAAAAAATGCAAGATTCAAGCCTCAACCATCTACCCCAAATGCATACCTTTGCATCAATGAGACGCACACCTTTTATGGAAATTGATGACAATGGGGAGAGATTGTACAAAGATATGAAAGCCTTGAGATTGAGATTGCACAAGGGGGAGAGATAAGATATGAAAGCTTTGGGAGAGATTGAAACAAAGAAGTAGAGATTGGACATGGACATGGACAAAGAGGGAGCAACATTGAAGAAAAAAGATGGATCAAAATTCTTGGATAAGAGAAGCACACAAGTAGGGGGAGCAAGCTCATGAACTTTGATTGATTGCATTTGATTTGTGCATATTTATGTGCTTGCTTGCATTGCATAAGTTCTTAAATTCAATATGCATGCTTGTGTGATGTATGCTACTTGTAGAATTTGATTGATGAAATGAAAACTAGCATGCATAGGATGATAGCTAGACACTTGGTATGCTTTTTAAGTAATCCTAGTACCTTGCTTTTAATATTGATCTCATGAGGTATCTAGTGCTTTTTATTTCCAAGTGTTATCTAGCTAACCATGGTGCTAAGGATGAACTTAAAGGTGCAACTCCGATTGGTATCACACTTCAAAGGTTTACTCTATACACCTTAGCATCATTTGATAGTAATTACTAGCCCATATTTCCAATCTATGCATATGAGCAAGCTTCAAATCAAATACTCTAGCACATATGTAGGGGGAGCTAATACTACCATTTCGGGTTTGTGGTACTTGTCCAAAATCATTTACACATGGTAAAATTGCTTGGGCAAGCAACATGAATCCAAAAGAGCTTTATTTCTATATCTTTATAGAGTTGTCATCAATTACCAAAAAGGGGGAGATTGAAAGGTCCTTGTGTGGTTTTGGTAATTGAGTGACAACCTAGGTGGACTAATTGTGTTTATGTGAGATACACAGGTGATTAGTCCATAGGTACATGTGTGTGAGCAACATATGCCATGAAGGTGAAAATGGCTCGGAGATGTTGCAAAGCTCACATATGTGATGATGAAGGAGCTCATTGCACATGAGACATGACATTAAGTCATGTGATCAAGGTGGAGAAGAACAAGACAAGACTTGGCTTGATGGACCGGTTGCAAGCGTGAAGGACAAGTCAAAGGCTTTAGAGCGATGGACTGCGTGGTGGGGAAGCTTGAGCAAGACTTGGCGCCGATGGACGAAGGCAATGGTGAAAAGCAAGTGAAGTCAAGATCGATGAACCAATATGATCACGTGATGATATGAAGTGGATCATACCATTGTTGATCGTGTTGGTGCATGTGTTGCATCGACATTGGAGAAGATAGAATGGAATGCGCAAGGCAAAGGTATAACCTAGGGCATTTCATTTCACCGATCATAGGAGTGTAGAGAAGTTGATGACCGGGTTTTGGATAGATAGCCGTACTATCAAGAGGGGCAAACTTGTTTGCATATCGGTCATCTTATGCCACTCGAGTGATCTAACTTTGCATCATCGCTAGGATTGAGTGGCGTGGCAAGTTGAGTGGCTAATCCTTTGGAAATGTTTGTGAAAATGCTAACACACATACACATGGTGGTGTACACTTGGTGGTGTTGGCACATTTGCAAAGGAGAAGAAGTTGGTGAAGAAAAGGAGTTAGTCGCGCTGGTCACAGAGTGACCGGACGTGTTCGGTGTGGCTACCGGACATGTCCGGTATTCTATCTAGACTTCGGGTTGTCAGACGGAAGTGACCGGATGCGTCCAGTATGGTGACCCGATGCGTCCGATATTTGGACCCGAGGTGAGCGACTAAGTGAAAGTGACTGGACTTTGGCTCAGTGGAGTGACCGGACGCTGACGTGTTACTATTTAGAGTTAGGTCAAAAAGACATAGCCCGAGGTAGGATCGTAGACAGCGACCGGACGCAGCAACCGAATGCAGCGACTGGATGCTGCGACCGGACGCAGTGATAGGACACGTCCGGTCGCCATACCAGACGCATCTGGTATGACTAAGCAACTCTCGGGTTTCAGCACTATAATTGATGCGACACTGGGTGCGTCCGGTCTAGCGTGACCGGACGCGTCTGGTCGGCCCTCGGAGCTTACTGGACTCGACCGGACGTTGTGGCTCAGCGTTCGGTCATTTTGAATAGCGTGTCCGATGCGACATGTCAGAGAGAGCCGTTGGTGGCAATGGCTAGTTTGAATGGGACATGTGGAAGGTTAGCTGTGACCAGACGTAGGCGACCAGATGCGTCTGGTCACCATCGGACGCGTCCCGTGCAAATGACCTGCACGTCCGGTCATCCCGAAATTTACCCAGTGAAGGGGTAACAGCTAGTTTAGCCCATGGGGCTATAAATAGAAGGTGGTCTCAGCCATGGCTTGAGCTGAGCACCTCGGGGGACTTTGTGTCCATGCTTGAGAGTGCTTGGAAGCCCTCCAACTCACATATGCTTGATAGTAATCATCCGATTGCGTGAGTGAGTGATTCTAGTGTGATTGCATCGTGAGGTTGCATCGAGTGGCACTAGGTGATCGAGTTGCAAGCCGGTGGTGCTTGTTACTCTTGGAGGTTGCCGCCTCCTAGACAGCTTGGTGGTGGTCTCTGTCGAAGCCCGCAAGAAGCTTATGCGGTGCTCCAGAGAATAGCTTTATGAGGGGCATTGTGCTCGCCTCGTGGGAGCCACGAAGAGCAACTCTAGTAAAGCATGTCATTGAGCTATCCTCACTTTTAGGGTAGGTTCTTACGGTGCCCGATGTGCGGGCTTGGCGGGTGATGCCAATTAGCCGCCAAACCACCAAGTGAGCGGTCGACACAATGGGGACTAGCGTGTTGGCAAGCACGTGAACCTCAGGAGAAAAATCACCGTGTCAACTTTGTTCTTCTCGTTGGTTTGCATCCTCATCACACAAGCTTGTAATTACTTTCATATACATTGTGCTTGTGTAGTTGCTCTTGTAATTAGTTTGCTTGTGTAGCTCACTAGTTACCTTCTTGCTTGTGTCGCAAAGAAGTGGCTCCCTTGCGTGACTAAATTGGTTTGTGTAACCTTGTTAGTCACATTGCTTAGTTTGTGTAGCTAAGTATTTACGCTCTCTAATTTGGCATTGGTTGCCTTGTTATTGAGCATTGCTAGTGAGCTTAGGTGGCTTTGTGCTTTTGCTTACTAGCATGTGTAGGAGCTCCCCATTGCTTAAAGTACTAGTGGCATAGGTTTGTGTGACCTTGCTTCAAGAATTGATTAGATGAGCTCTAGCTAGCCCGGCACCTTAGTTACTTAATTAGGATCTTTGTAAGGTGTTAGAGAACATAGATAGAGGGGTGTAGTCTTGGCTAGGCTGATTGTTTTAATTCCACACTTGTTTTGGTTAGCCGAAGTGATTTGATTTTAGTAACGAGTATTCACCCCCCCTCTAGTCGCCATCTCGACCTCACACTTGTTTTGGCAAGGACGAGGAGGAGGGCAGAGGAAGAAGTGGGATGGGAGAAGGTTGAAGATGACTCCTAAGCCGTAGGATTAGGATCCAAAGGATGTCATCGTCACCTAATGGAAAAGCAAAACTGTAGTCACATATAGCGAAGACACACTGAAAGGTCCTAATGGCTAGAGGGGGGATAAATAGCCTTAAGCAAACCGGTTAGACAAATATGAGGTGAAGCGAGTGTTGCGCTAGCCTACTAAAAATACAATCCACCGACCACAATTCTAGTTTCTATAGTCTCTATTCACACAATGGCTATATCACTACACTAAGTTAGTATGCTCTCAAAGGCTAACTAAAGAGCTACACTAACCAACCTAACAAGCTCTCATGACTAGCTACACTAAAGAGCTTGACAACTAGTTTGCGGTAATGTAAAGAGAGAGAGCAAGAAGGTTATACCGCCGAGTCGAGGAATGAACCAATCAATCACAAGAATGAATATCAATGAAGACCAATCATCTCAGAATCAAATGATGACACAATGAATTTTTACCAAGGTTTACTTGCTTGTCGGCAAGCTAGTCCTCGTCGTGGTGATTCACTCACTTGGAGGTTCACGTGCTAATTGGCATCACACGCCAAACCCTCAATAGGGTGCCACACAACCAACACAAGATGAGGATCACACAAGCCACGAGTAATTTACTAGAGTATATTTTGGCTCTCCACCAGGGAAAGGTCAAGAACCCCTCACAATCACCACGATCGGAGCCGGAGACAATCACCAACCTTCGCTCAATGATCCTCGATGCTCCAAGCCATCTAGGTGGTGGCAACCACCAAGAGTAACAGGCGAATCCCGCAGCGAAACTCGAACACCAAGTGCCTCTAGATGCAAACACTCAAGCAATGCACTTGGATTCACTCCCAATCTTACAAAGATGATGAATCAATGATGGAGATGAGTGGGAGGGCTTTGGATAAGCTCACAAGGTTGCTATGTCAATGTAAATGGCCAAGAGAGTGAGCTTGAGCCAGCCATGAGGCTTAAATAGAGAGCCCCTTGAAATAGAGCCGTTGGCTCCTCATTCCACTGAAAATCGAGGCGACCAAACACGCCGGTCAGAACGACCAGACGTAGGACCCTAGCATCCGGTCGCACGATGCACGCCACGTGGCCCCTACTTCAAATGCTGATCGTTCGATCTCAATGGTCATTAGTGCACTTAAGTTGTGACCGGACGCTCTATAGTGTAGGACCAGACACAGGACCTCAGCATCTGGTCACTTCCAGTAAGGTTCCAGTCATGACCGAATGCATCGGTTTGATCATGATCGGACGCAGGCCCCCAACGTCTGGTCACTTCTAGTAAGGTTCTAGAGGTGGAAATTTGTGTCCGGATGCGTCCGATCAAGCTCGACCGGACTCGCCTTGCGTCCGGTCACTCACGGTCTTCTTTGTGCGCTGCACATCAGCAGGACCAGACGCTAAACAGTGTTCAGCCAGAGTCTGGTCACCTACGTCCGGTCAAGAGACCGAGGGTGGCCTTCACTGCGTGCCACTGACTGGACGTAGACCCCAGCGTTCGGTCACTGCGTGACCAGCGTTCGGTGCACTCTGTGAAACCCTATCTTTTCTGTATAGGGCGCCGGTGGCACCGTCGGACACTCTACCGGTGAAGTTTCGAACCCTTGCTCCCAAGTGCTAAACACAACGTGTATCACCTTTGTGCTTGTGTGTTAGCATATTTTCACAAAAAATTTCAAGGGTGTTAGCACTCCACTAGATCCTAAATGCATATGCAATGAGTTAAAGCATCTAGTGGCACTTTGATAACTACATTTCAATACGAGTTTCACCCCTCTTAATAGTACGGCTATCGAACCTAAATATGATCACACTCGCTAAGTGTCTTGATCACCGAAATGAAATGGCTCCTACCACTTATACCTTTGCCTTGAGCCTTTTGTTTTTCTCTTTCTTCTTTTCAAGTTCAAGCACTCGATCATCACCATGGCATCACCATCATCATGTCATGATCTTCATTTGCTTCACCACTTGGAATGTGCTACCTATCTCATAAACACTTTGATAAACTAGGTTAGCACTTAGGGTTTCAATAATTCACCAAAACCAAACTAGAGCTTTCACACACCCTATAATGATCCTATTCACTATAAAAAAAGAGAACCCCACCAAACGCTTCAAATTTTTTTTATCGCTGCTTTAGAACTTTAAACTAGCACAACAGGGATCGAGAATCAAACATTCTTGTGGTACAATAATTATAATCGAATCGCTTATAAGTGATCTCAAACACAACCAAAGAGCATCTCAAGCATCACCTTGGTACATCTCCTCTAATAAACTGATAACAAGGTGTCCCAATATCTTTTTTGGATTATTAGAAAGATACCGCATTAGATCATCAATAACCTCTTCTAATACATGAAATCTACAAGTTGGACCATAACTTATTTTTTCTCTTTTTTGTGTTTCCTTTTCTCTCCATGGCAATATCAGATTCACATTTGCCTCGACCTCTACCATGCCCAGCGGTAGCCTCGGCCACCGCTGCACCTAGCTCCGGCACCGGGCATTGATATGCCTAGACCCGGCCTCAACTGTAACACCCTCGGTGTTACGCCCTAAACAAACTACTAAATCATGTCATGAGCATCATGTTGATGTAATAATGCATGTGATAGAAGGTGTTGATAAATTTCTTGTAGCCTAAAATAACCAATAAAAATATTAAATGAATGTTGATTCGATAGCTCATGTATATCAAGTAGGGTTGAAAATCAATTTTTAGTAAGCAAAAATACTATAGAACATGTGTGTGATACTTAAATAAAGTTTGAAGTACAAACTTTGTAAATGACAATGCAACTCTTGCTGTAGAAAAATAATATGGCTAGCTAGTATTTCTAATGGCTTGGAAATGGAACTTGAAGACAAATTCAGCTCAAGACTTGGAAGAAATTTTAAGTTTGAAAACAGTATGACAATGTCATGTTGGTGAATTAATTCTAGAAAATCTAGTTAAAGGTCAATGCTGTGTTTTTGCTCCTTATGGTAGACTGATGTACCATCGTTAGCATGGTCGAGGTAGTTTAGCTTCAAATGTGTTAGGTTAGTTTTTAGACGCGCTTTAAAATTCGTGCACGACCTCACCTCGAGCTGGCTGGTCCGGTGTGCGCGGTCACCGTGCTCGGGAGTGCGGCGTCGCACGGGGGTGCACGCGTTGTTGCACACACGCATCGCGCATAACCTTGACGATGGCTGTCTCGTCGTCGTCCGTGCTGTGCGTTGGGCCGAGCGGGTCGCGGCTACCTCATGTCGGGTCGGTCGAGCCGTGCCTTGGTTCACGCCCTCACGAGCACTGCACCACACCGCTGCGTTGCGCCAATGTGCTACCACTGTGCTATGCCAGTGCAGCCACTGTGTGGTTGCGTGGCGAGGCGTCGTCGTTGCTGTGTGCCCCGCTGTCGCTGCATGCATGCGCCACCGTGTTTGTTGAGCCGCGCGTGGGGTCGAGCCAAGTTTGTGGCCATTGTTACCGTGTTGACGTGGAAGTTGCCCTGCCCTGTGGCTCACCTACCACAAGCCCATGCCGCTGCCCATCACATCTGGGTCAACCGACCCTAATCATAGGGTGACGGCGATGCCTCTCTGCTCGTCCTCCCGCCAGCCGACGCCGGTGAGCCCTACTCGGGTGTGGCCGCTCCAATTCGAGCATGTCGCGCCAATCCCTCCACTATCTCATCACTTGTGCGCATGTCCTTGCATTGCAACTATCGATCGGAGCCACCCATCTTAATCCGCTCATGCTCACTCGTGTGCCTCTCCACGGCATGATCACGACTTGAGCTCTACTTTTCCGCCCTCCAATTCGCCTAGCGCCAGTGGCTTCGCTATTCAATTCCTCACTCTAGCGGGTAGCTTAGGAAGTAGGCTAGCTGTCTCCTTCCCCTCAAGCTCGGTCATGCCCTATCGACCAACAATTTGGCCTTTTGTCACCGCCAGCCAGGTGCGTCGCCGTGCCAGTGAAATTGGGGTAAGGTCCGAATTAGTTCAATTGTTTATATCCAAGAGCTCGCCTTGACCTCCTCTATCTAGTGCTCACACCATTTGGCTAGGGCGCTTACTAAGACGTGGTGACGCATGGGTGTCCATCTTGGAGCATCGCCGCCTCGGTGGCTCACACATGGCCAGGTCACCTCGGCACTCCTCTGCCTCAACCGTCACTGCAGCATGAATTTCAGAGAGCTACTGGTGCTTACACGCTATCCCTACCACCTCGATAGAACCTTAGGTCGCTAGAATAGTCGCACCGCCACCGTAGATAGCCGCTCACCACTGTAGCCCGTGATAGTGTGCCTTCGAGTTTCTAACCGCCACCCATCCTTGCGCGTTTAGTTGTAGATGGTGGTCGGCCCCTTAATCCCGTCGTAGCCTAGGCTGCCTGGCATAACCGCCTTATGCCGTCGGCCACCACGCCGGTGCGCGTGGGGTTTTCAGGACCTCCCCGTGGTAAAGGTGAAAACATCTGAGGGTTTGATCGCAAAATCACTGTTGGTAGGAATAGTGCACATAGCATTCGCATAAAATCTCTGGAAGCTCGGGGGTTTTTCTACAAAATAGCCAACGCGCGCGGGCGCCCTCGGCCTTGGGCCGTGCTGGGCCTCCGTGATGCGCACGCAGCCGTGGCCACGCTGGGCTGCTAGGCCGAATGCTTGCCACCAGCCCTTTTTGTTTTCTAAAGCATTTTGTAATTTAGTTTCTAAGGTAAATTTGTAAATTCAATAGAAATTTGTGTAGTTGGTCAAAAATTGTAAAACCAATTTTGCTGGGTTCCTAAAATCATGATCTATCTGCTAGTATATTTTGTTCATATAGTTTTATAATATTTTCTAAAGTGATTTAATTAATTTGAGATGCTTAATGTTGTTAAAATATAAATTTGAAGGAATTTTTGTGATAAATTGGTGATAGTGTTGGCTCTGAAACTTTCACAGTAAATTTCTAATATTATTAGGTGCTCACTGTAATTTTTGTAGCTCCATAATAATTAGTTTGCTAAGGTAGCTAAATGAGCCCTAGTTCAAAAATATATATTTAATCAATAAAATGCCAAAGCACCTTAGGGTTGTAGAACTAGAACATTTTCTGGGAAGCAACGCCTTATTCGACAACATGGATATGTAGCCTAACACGCTAGTTATTAGAGCTATCTTGTTAGCTTGCGAGGCGTAATCGTGTTTCTAAGAGTTTTGGTTGTCGTTGATTATTTACGTCTCTACGTTGCATCCACGTATATCATAATAGGAACAACGATGGATCGTGGAGTCGACCAAAGTAGCGGAAAAGATGGTGCCTTGATGATCGTGTCACCATGATGTAATGCTAACTTTTGGTTATATCTTACCTAAGCAAGCCCCGGTGCATAACCCCTATTATTTTGCACTTTAATTTTTTGCTTATGCATTAAGTTTTAAGGAGTTGAATGAAACCACTTGCATATATATATATATATATATATATCCTAATCCTATGAGTCCTACTAGTATGTCAGGATCGTGTAGATTGCTATGCTATAGGATCCGGTAGAAGTCAAGTGATTACCTGTCACTCGCGAGAGATAGAAAAGATATTATTGTTGTTATCATATTACTATCACATGGAATACATATATGGATGATAATTGGAGACCAGGCGGAATGGTACTTTGGATTTGGACTTGATTAGGCATTCGAGCGAGGCTTGGATTGCATTGATTCCGCCTGTGTCAATTGAGGACCGTCCGTTGCTGTGGATGGTAGTCAGGTCATATACTTATTATCCTAAGCACATACTTGCTTATGGGAGCGGGAAGGCTCGTTACGCTCTTGTCGTGGGTTCTGGCTCTTTCTGGACTGACTGATTGAAGGCGAGGACATGTGGAGGTCTAAGCACCACATTGAGACCGGGTCTCAAGTGTGGGGGCTTGGAGTCCAAGTTTAGACGGGACCTGAACCCCGTGACAGGAGTGGAATGGGTTGGTCTTGTTTGTGCCTGGGGTACAAACGGGGCATGTGTTTCGGGGTACCCAGCTGTGATACATTGATTCACAAATCGCCGTTTTTGTGAGACGGTACGACTTGCTATGGTCTAGCACCATAGTAAGAACTAGAATATAAAGATGGCAAAATGGTTCTAATTGCTTACCACCTGCTTGAAGTAGCATAGGTGCTTACATAGAATGGTTAGTTAATAAACTAATGATGACTGCTAATAAATTGACTATAAGGACACACATTTAGTAATGTTTCTTGTAGATGCAAGAACCCACAAGCCAAATAAACCTTGCATATCCTTGGAGTCTTTTATTTTCCTCCTATCGGGTAAGTCTTGCTGAGTACAATCGAGTACTCAGCGTTTTATCCTCCCTGTTGCAGGTGATCGGAGGATACTTAGAGCTGACTCTTATGTATGGAAACCTCCTGGAGGGCTCAGAGAGGATTCCTTTCACGCTACAACCATAGTGTTTATTTATAACCCTCACTAAATGTTTTATAAGAAAAGATGTAAAATCTGCTAGCATCTCTTGTATAAGAATGTCCACTATGGTAATGCTCCACCATGTCACTAAATTAGTCTTGCTTCCTCTATAACTCTGATAACATTATTATATTCCATTGTTATAATCAAATGAGGTAATATTCTGGTACTGTAATGAAAGGATGTAAGAAATGACTTAAGAATGTTGTAAGCTTTATTCTCTCATTTGTGATCCTGATGGAAAAATATGGATTTCAAGTTCTCCCTTGGGGTGTGCTCAACAGAACTGCATAGTTTAGTGTCCTCTCTTGGGTACTTAGTGACTAATGGAAGATAAATACTCCTGGGAGGCATTAGATTAGGCGGTTCTGCCACATCAACCCCCCTGTGCTGGCCTCAACCTCTAGGATTCGTCGTTGCAGAGCTCGAGGCAGGTTGGAGCCCTAGCCCACCACGTTCTCCCCACCATCAGTGTCGCCCTACTAGAGACCACCCACTTGCATGGATCGGCCCCTCATGCATCATTGTTCTCCAAGCAGGATGTGGCGGATGGTGGATGCAGGCGACAATGCTAAAAAAATGAATGGTGGATGCATAGACAATGAATGACGGATGCGGGAGGCGCTCCCATGGCTACGACGGTGAACGACAATCAGTGTTGGTGAGGATAGTAGGTGTTATTGGGAATTGCCATTTGCTCTATGTGGCAAAACCGCCCGAAATAACACACCTTCGGAGGCGCTTGTCTTCCACTAGACACTAAACACCCCGAAAGGGAGCGACACCAGGCGGTTCCATCGAGCACAACCCAAGGGAGAACTCGACCAATCCATGTTTTTCATCTAGAATCCAATAATGAGAGCGAGTTTATAATACTTAGTCCATTTCATACAACAAGAGTTCTTAGAAATACATTATTGCAATACTAAGTTCAGAGTGTGGAATTTAAACAGCGGAATTGAAATAAACATCTAACGATAAGATACAAGGATCCATCTATGCCCACTAGAAGAATCCTCCACACAACAGCTACTCCTCAAGCTGCACCAGCAACAGGGGTAAATAAACCCTGAGTACACAATATACTCGCAAGACTTACCCAACTAGTGGGAATAGTTTTCCGACTACAAAGGATATGATAAGCTTTATGGTTTGCTGTGTTTCCTTTTTGTGAAAAGCATTACTAGTAGTGAATCCTTATGTATGTGTTTTATTAGTAGTCATGATTAGTTCATTAGCTAACCATTCTATGTAAGCACCTGTTCTACTTTCAAGCAAGAGTTGAGTAATCAGATCCATTCATCCCCTTTCGTCTTCTAGTTCTTACTATGGTGCTAGACCATAGCTAGTACCATATCACACAATGATTCATGAACCAATGTATCCTAGCTGGATACCCTGAAACACACGCCCTGCTTGTACCCCAGGCACAAGCAAGACCAACCCACCACTCTCCTGTCAAGGGGTCTAGGTCCCCATCCAAACTTGGACTCCAAGCCCCACTCTTGAGTCCCGGAGTCAGTGTGGTGCTTAGACCTCCACCATCCCCGCCTCAATCAGTCGGTCCAAAAAGAGCCGGAACCCATGACAAGAGAGCAACAAGCCTTCCCGCTCCCATAACAAGTATGTGCTCAGGATAATAGGTCTATGACCTAACTACCATCCACAGCAATAGATGGTCCTTAACCGACATGGACAGGGAAAATAGTGTAACCAAGCTATGCCCCATTGGCCGTGGGACACAACCTATTACACCCACCAATACCCGTACCATATCCCTGCCCTATCTCCATTTTCTTTCACCATTTTATCATGAGAGTAATAATAATAATCACCTATTGTGAGTAATGGTAGGTTACTCACGCTACCGATAGCCTAAGCATAGCAGCTTCTTGACCTATGCTAGTAGGACTCATATGTAGGTTTATCTATGCATGTAGTTTCAATATAAATCCTGTAACGTAAATGCACATCACATATATATATATATATATATCCAATGATTATTTAAAATAAGGGTTGTGCACCGGGGCTTGCCTTGGGCAGGAAGATTATCAGCTATGATAGTCGTCGGCTATGGGGCTTCCTCCTGTATGAGAATCTCCTCCTTGTACTCCTCGATCACCTCCTCGTACTCCTGCTCTTCGGCGGTCACGAACTCCACCAACTCGTTCTCTACATGCATGCAATGATGATGCAACACTTAGTATTTTGGCAACATCAACTCTTAAAATAAGAATACACACGCTAAGCTACTAAGCTAGCTCAAATGACTAAGATACTAAGCTAATCATTATCTCTACCAAATAGATTTCAAGCTCACCTTATAAGTGCTTAACTTTTATAAACCAATATCATGCCATTATTCCTTTAGCCTTAATGGGTATTTAGCTACCATATTAAGTAGTCTATTCTAGGGCTACAAAAATTATAGTGGGCACATAACAATACAATGAAGCTATTATAAAAATTTTAGGGTTTTTGCTATCACCAATCTACCACAAAAATTCCTACAAAATAATACTAAGCATCTCAACTATTTTAATGCTCCTTAGCAACCACACATATATGTATGAACTAACTATACTAACAGGTAGACAATGTTTTTGGGAACCTAACAAAATTAGTTTCACAATTTTTAGATATCTACATTATTTTATATTAATTACCAAAGTTTAGCTCAGAATTAAAATGAAACGCTATTTCTATTTTCCATGAAAAAAATAAATTGATTTCGGCCCAACGCGGCCCACGCGGGGCGCGGCCCACGCGCGGAGGTGGCCCGTGGCGGGGAGCCCCCGCGCGCTGGCACTGTTGCAAAATCACCCTCGTGTTATCAAATAATAGCGCGAACACGACACGTACTATTCTATAGACAGCGACTTTGCAACGGAGCCCTCGTATCTTTTCACCTTCGCATCGGAGAGGTCCCCGAGACGCCCCGCGCTCGCCGGTGAGGCGGACGGTGGCACTAGGCGGTACGCCGGCCACTCGAGTCTCTCACCGACCCAACTAACGAGCCGAACCCCATCTACGACCCAAACGCCTATCCTAAGCAGCAATACGGAGCAACAGGGCACACTAGAGCAAGCTGCCACAATGCGCGGTCGCCCACGACGGCACCGTGGTCATCCTAGCGAGCTATAGCTCTAACAGGACGGTAGAGATAGGGCATTAGCACCAGGGGCACACCACAAACCCGAGCGAAGTAGTGGTTCGGCCGGCGACTACCTGAGCAGGGCTGGCCACATGCGCGCGATGAGAATGGCGACGAGCCACGTGGACATGGCCGTGTCAGCGACGGCGAGGAGGTGGTAGCACTCCCACTGGCATGCGCATGGTGGAGAGGGAGCCAAGGTGAGCTAGTAGTGCAGAGAAATTTAAGCGGGGTGAACTGGTGGAGGCTGGCCATGGCGCAGGCGGTGACGGGTCTTAACGGCACGGGCCGAAGCTCCAAAATTGAGGCTCGGCTGAGCTGCAATCAAAGCGGGGTGGGGGCAGCTAGAGAGGGGACGTGAGGGTGGAAGCACGGACAAGAGGGATTGATGAGAGGTGACCCCTCACGTCTGCGGCACTAGTGCGATTCAACGACGACAGGGAGACGAGAACAGAGAGAGAGAGAGAGTGAGGGAGCAGTGGGGGAGGGGCAGCCAGCGACTCAACAAGGGCATGCCTTGGCGGGACGCAGTTAGTGCTACCAGCGCAGCCCGTGGCTAGGCACTAGCTGACAAACACGCACACTCATGACCGACGTGGCCTACGCGCCACAGTGCCATCAATGGCAAGGCAACGGCGACACGGCCACGTGCACGCAGCGTCAAGGCGGGCCAGCGGCATAGTGCAGCTATAGGCCCACAACATGGTGATGCGATGGTAGCGGTAGCGGCGTCGATGTTGCGTGGGCATGGAGACAGCAGCAGCACCAGCGACAGCCATGGTGGTAGGGGTGGTCAGGCATAGAGCAGACCGATGGCCTAGCGATGCGGCCAGAGCGGCCAAGACGCGGCATGGCCACGGAGGCCATGGCCAGCCGGTGTGAGACCATGCGCACGCGCACGGCACAACCGCGCGGTGACATGGGCCGGCCACGCGTGGTGACCACGCAGCGCACGGTGCCTGACATCACAAAGCTATGATGTGCATGAATTTTAAAGCACTGATCACGACCAAACCATTGCTCTTAAACCTAAACTGGCTTCACTACACTCAAGATGGCATATGGAACTACTAAATCGAATCATAGCACTACACCACTCCTTAACCCAATCTCTCCAAATAAATTGCTAAACATTGCAGCGTCTAGCTATCCACAGACTTAGAAATTTTCAAAGCATTTGAGCTAATCTTAATTTCATATTCATTTCTAAGCTACTGAAAATATTACTTAGCAATATTCTTTTTCAACAGCAAGTATTTCATTGTCATCTACAAAGTTTGCAGTTCCAACTTTATTTAAGCGTCACATATATGCTCTATAGCATTTTTGCTTAATAAAAATTGGTTTTAAACCCTACTTGATATGCATGAACCATCGAACCAACTTTTGTTTAGCATTTTTATTGATCATTTTGAGTTACAGAAATTGATCTACACACTTCACCACATGCATTAACACACAAGTATGATGCTCATGACATGTTTTAGTAAATGGTTTAGGGTGTAACACCGAGGGTGTTACAACTCTCCCCCCTTAAACAAAATCTCATCCTACGATTTCGTGTGCGTGTCTAGTGTAGGAAAAAGGGTAAGAGTGAGCTTTTAACATAACTATTACCTTGGCACACCAGGGAGAAGATGGGGATAATGCTCTAGAATATAACTCTCCTGCTCCCAAGCTGCTTCGTCCGCTGAATGATTTTGCCACTGGACTTTATAAAATTTCACCACTTTGTTCCTTGTGACTCTCTCTTTTTCATCCAAGATTTTGATAGGATGCTCAATATAAGAAAGATCAGGTTGGAGAGGGAGTCCTTCAATTTCCACAGCTTCATCGGGGACCTGCAAACATTTCTTTAACTGGGAAACATGGAAGACATTATGTACTGCTAAAAAATATCCGGGAGCTGGATACGGTAGGCAACAGAACCACACCGGGCCACAATCTTGTAAGATCCAACATAGCGAGGGGCTAGCTTTCCCCGAACACCAAAGCGATGTACCCCTCTCATGGGAGACACTTTGAGATACACATGATCACCAACTTCAAATTGTAAGGGCCTTCTTCGCTTGTCTGCATAAGTTTTTTTGATGATTTTGAGCTACCTTCAAATGACTCTGAATAACACTAACTTGCTCTCGAGCTTCTTTGATAAAATTTGGTCCGAAATAGCCACGGTCTCCCACCTCAACCCAATTAAGTGGTCTTCTACATTTCTTGCCATATAAAGCCTCAAATGGTGTCATTCGAATGCTTTCTTGATAACTATTGTTATAAGAAAACTCATCTAGAGTCAAGCATTTGTCCCACTTTTCTAAAAAAGGGATGACACAAGCCCTCAACATATCGTCAAGTACCTGATTGACTCTATCTTACCATCAGTTTGCGGATGATAAGCTGAACTTCTAAGGAGACTAGTACCAAGACATTTCTGAAGTTGCTCCCAGAAACGAGAGACAAAGACTGACCCTCTATTAGAAACAATGGTAAGAGGAACTCCATGTAGGGTCACAACCTGATCAAAATACAACTTGGCATACTTCTTGGCTGAATACCTTGTATCCACTGGGAGGAAATGAGCGGACTTGGAAAGGCGATCCACAATGACCTAAATAGAGTCATACCCCTTTGCCGTGCAAGGCAAACCCACAACAAAGTCCATGGAAATATCCTCCCATTTCCAAACAGGGATAGGCAAGGCTATAGAAATCCAGGCGTACACATATGGTCTGCCTTAACCCTTCCACAAATGTCACATTCTGAGATGTATTTGGTAATGTCCTGTTTCATATTTGGCCACCAATACAAGTGATGCAAATCATGATACATCTTGTTACTTTCCAGATGAATGGATAACTTAGAATTGTGAGCTTCATCCAAAATTTTTCTCCTAAGCTCATCACTTGAGGGAACAACCAATCGGTTCTTGAACTTCACCACACCTTGGTCATCAACACTGAAATGAGGACACCGCCCTTCGGCAATTAACTTTTTTATATGTAGAATTTCTAAACCATCTTGCCTTTGCTCTATAATAATTTGCTCAATAAAATCTAAGACGAGCAATATGGGCTAACACCTCAGAATGGTTGAGAGACAAAGATTCTTCTTCAACTTGATACGACTTCCAACTTAAGGCATCAGCTACCACATTAGCTTTTTCAGGATGGTAATGAACCTCCAAATTATAATCCTTGATTAGCTCCAGCCATCTCCATTGCCACATGTTCAACTCGAACTGAGTGAAAATATATTTGAGGCTCTTGTGATTCGTATAAATATACACTTTATTTCCCAACAAATAATGCCTCTAAATTTTTAGAGCGTGCACCACAGCAGCCAGCTCTAAATCATGGGTGGGATAATTCACCTCGTGCTTTTTCAGCTGGCGTGAAGCATAAGTTATCACACGTCCATCCTACATAAGCACACATCCCAATCCAGTCCTTGAGGCATCACAATGCATATCAAATGGCTTGTCAATATCTAGTTGGGCAAGAACAGGAGCAGTGGTAAGAAACTTCTTCGGAGCTTGGAAAGCTTCTTCACAAGTCGGACTCCATACAAATTTTACATCCTTCTGGAGCAACTTGGTCATTGGTTGAGCTATTTTGGAGAAGTCAGGAATGAAACGCTGATAATAACCAGCAAGACCAAGGAACTGATGGATCTGATGCACTGACTTTGGAGACTTCCAGTTTAACACATCTTGCACCTTGCTTGGGTCCATAGAGATACCCTCTGGTGTTAGAACATGTCCCAAAAACTACACTCGATCTAACCAAAACTCACACTTACTGAATTTGGCATACAACTTATGTTCCCTTAACCGAGTCAATACTACCCAAAGATGTTGTGCATGCTCTTCATTGTTCTTGGAGTATATCAAAATATCATCAATGAACACCACTACAAACTTGTCCAGCTCTAGCATAAAGACTGAATTCATGAGGTACATGAAGAATGCCGGAGCATTGGTGAGACCAAATGACATGACTAGGTATTCATAAAGACCATACCTAGTAGAGAAAGCTATTTTTGGTATATCTTGTGGTCTGATCTTAATTTGATGATACCTAGAACAAAGATCAATCTCTGAAAACACCTTTGCGTGGAGGCGGCCCGTGGCACAGAGGTGGCCCACGGTGGGGAGCCCCGCGCGCGCTGGCACTCTTGCAAAAACGCCCTCACGTTATCAGACAATAGCGCGAACACTATACGTACTATTCTATAGACAGCGACTTTGCAACGGAGCCCTCGTATCTTTTCACCTTCACACCAAAGAGGTCCCCAAGATGCCCCACGCTTGCTGGCGTGGCGGACGGTGGCACTAGGCGGTACATCGGCCACTCGAGGCTCTCACCGACCCCATCTACGACCCAAACACCTACCCTAAGCGGCTATACGGAGCAATAGGGCGCACTAGAGCGAGCTACCACTGCGCGCGGTCGCCCACGACAGCGTCGCGGTCATCCTGGCGAGCTACAGCTCTAACAGGATGATAGAGATAGGGGATAAGCACCAGGGGCACACCGTGAACCTGGACAAAGTGGTGGTTCGGCTAGCAACTACCTAAGCAAAAGGCTGGCCATGTGCGTGCGCTGAGCACGGCGACGAGCCACGATGGACACGTCCGTGTCGGCGGTGGTGGGGAGGTGGTAGCGCTCCCACTGGCTTGCGCATGGTGGAGAGGGAGCCAAGGAAAGCTAGTGGTGTAGAGGAATTTGTGCGGGGTGAAGTGGTGGAGGCTGGCCATGGCGCGGGCGATGACGGGTCTTAATGGCGCGGTGGCAGGGCCAAGCTCCAAAATTGAGGCTCAGTTGAGCCGAAATCAAAGCGGGGTGGGGCCGGCTTGAGAGGGGACGTGAGGGCTAAGGTGCGGACAAGAGGGATTGATGAGAGGTGACCCCTCGTAGCTGCGGTGCCAGTGCGATTCAACGGCGGCAGGGAGATGAGAACAGAGAGAGAGAGAGAGAGAGCGAGGAAGCGGTGGGGGAGGGGCAACCAGCGACTCGGCAAGGGCATGCCTTGGCGGGATGTGGTAGGCGATACTAGCGTAGCCCACGGCCAGGCACTAGCTGATAGACACACAAGCTTGAGATAGGTGTGGCCCACACATCACAGTGCCATCAATGGCAAGGCGACGGTGACACGGCCACATGCGCGCAGCGTCAAGGTGGGCCAGCGACGCAGCGTAGCTGCAGGCGCGTAATGTGGTGATGCGAAGGTAGCGGCAGTGGCATCTAAAAGGATCAAGATACCCAAGAGGGGGTGAATTAGGCTAATTCTAAATTCTTTACAATAATTAAGCCCTACACTTAGCCCACTTCATCTCCTGTGCCTAGAATGTGTTTCTATTTTTCTACCGCACAAAAGTTTTGCACCCTAGGTTCTAATCCTACTCTAGCATGACAATTCTAGGAATGTAAAGATATGAAATGAATTGCTCAAATGTAAATGTTCAAAGTAAAGAGAGGGAAAGGAACGCGGTGATGTTTTCTCGAGGTATTGGAGAGTCACCACTCCCCACTAGTCCTCGTTGGAGCACCCGCACAAGGGTGTAGCTCCCCCTTGATCCGCGCAAGGATCAAGTGCTCTCTATGGGTTGATTCATTGACACTCCATCATATTGAATCACCCACAACCGCTTACAACTTGACTTGGGTCATCCACAAGCTCCGCCGGATGATCACCAAGCTCCCAATCACCACCAAGCCATCTAGGTCATGGCTATCACCAAGAGTAACAAGCACAAACTCTCACTTGACCAAGACAAGCCTAATGAGAAGGGTGGATGCACACTTGCTACTCTCTATGCATTAATGGGGTCCTTAATCTTGGATTCTCAAATCTCAATCACCTCACAAGGCTCTTGCTCTCCCTTGCACTCCAAAGGTGTTTCTCAGCTGAACAAATGGGCAAGAGATCTCCCTTAGACGAGTGGAGTAAGTATTTATACCTCCTCATTCAAAACATAACATTTGGAGGCTAAGTCAGCACTCTGCGGGTTGACCAGATGCTCCGGTCATGGTGATCGGACACTCCGGTCAGTTATACCCGCCACTGAGTTAGAAAGAGCCCTTAAGCTCTGACCGAACTCTGACCAGCATCCGGTCAGCACTGACCGGACATGTCCGGTCAAGAAAAATGCTCTTTGGAACCTTACTAATGTTGACCGGACGCTGACACCCAGAGTTTTGTCACTTCACTGTTTAGCATCTGGCCAGTTACCGGATTCTGACCAGTGTCCGGTCAGCACCTACAGGACGTGTCCGGTCAGGAAAAAGTCTCTCTGGAACCTCTCTGGAGTTGACCGGACGTAGGTACCCTAGCATCCGGTCAGTACTAGATGACTTTAGTTGATCAAATGAACTGACTGAACTCACCCTCCAGCGTCCAGTCACAACCAGACCAGCGTCCGGTCAATCATTTGACCCTCCATTCACTTCCAACTCGAAATCCTATGTGAATGAAGTTTACTCCAATTGATCTTAGGGCTATTCCTGAGCTACCTAGTGCTAGGTTTGACAAGTCTGCACCACACCTAACCCACTAGACTTACCTAAGTCAAGCTACTAGTCCACACCCCCCTTAATAGTACGGCCAAAGGAAAAACAAAGTCCTAAACTACTCTAAGTGTCTCTCCAACATCAAACGACACTTAGAACTAGTCTGTCCTTAACCTTGTCATCGATCCTTTGAAAACCAAAACAATTTCCATCGACAGGGGCATGACAACCATGATTGTCCAATCAATTGCCATTACCATGACCTAACTCAAATTGCCTCTGCAAAACACATGTTAGTCATAGTAATCTCGTGTCGTCATTAATCACCGAAACCCAACTAGGGGCCTAGATGCTTTCAATCTCCCCCTTTTTGGTGATTGACGACAATACAACCTCGAGTATGTAGAAGAGATGAGTGAGGTTTTCAACATGCTTGGTTCATATAAGCTTTTGACAATAAGAACAAAGGGGTTAGACATGCTTATATGACCCAAGCCAACATGGTGTACTCAATAGATATGAATTAAGCATGAGTACATGAAGTAAAGCTCACTTGAATCAGAGTAAAAATGCGGAAGCAAAGAAAATGAGCATAACCAAGTGACATGACATATATATAAGTATCAATGTAGAGAGCACACATGTCACATAAGTCTCACCATCACATGTATGTAATGCAATGCATGAAGGTAAACGTGAATGCACAAAGCATCATACATAGAGGACCAAAAGAAACAAATCACATGCTCCCCCTAGATCTCATGCTCCCCCTAGATCTAACATACTCGCTCCCTCTCCCCCTTTGATGTCAAGCACCAAAACCTAAGGGTCGGACGGCGGGACAGGAGCAGTCGAGTCAGGCGCTGAGGTGCCATGAGAGATCTAGAACTGAGCAGCATCATCATATGACCCTGAACTCTGAGCGGTCTAACCCTCTATCACTGGAAGTGAAGGTGAAGCGGTCTAGGTCTACTCAGTAACTGGCGTAGCCTGTGACTCTAGAGGTATCACTGTAGGAAGTGGAGCCACATCTGCCTCTATCGCTATCACTAAAACCTCAAGTGTAGGAGCGACTGTCTAAGGTGGCTCGAATGATGCAACAGACAATGGGATTATCTTAGTAGTCCTGGTAATAGGAGCAGATATGGTAGGGAGAGGGACTCGGAATACTAGAGGTGTAGGCTGCCCTATAAGCTCACTAAAGGTAGCCCTAAGACTCCTGGAGACTAGGGTGTCCACTACTAACGCCAAAGAAGTCTGAGTCGGAGTGAAGCCCATAACAATTGAAGTAAAGTGTGGACCCTGAGCTGTCCCTGGTGAAGCAAACCACTGAGACACCTACTCTGTAGTTGAGGCAAATTGAGGAGCTAGCTGTCTCTGATTCAGAGGCCCACTAGGCTGTACAGCTGGAGTCACTGTAGTGGTGGTAGCAGGCTGGCCTATCTAAAAAGTAGACTGCTGAGAATCAGTCCCGATAGCGGTGAATACATGCTGCATGAAGCCAAGTAACTGATGTTGAATCATGAGTTGCTGCTGCTACATGGCATGCTGCTGCCGCTGAAACTCATCCTATCATGCCTGAACCTGAGCAAGTGCAGCGGCGTTCTCCTGTGCCTAGCGTGCCTAGTCCTATCTCATCCTCTCAAGTACATCTATGAGTGCTGGGTCTATCTATGGTGGCTGTGGTGGAGCTAAGCTAGAGTCACCGGCCTATCTGTCATGTAGACGAGGTGCCATCTGTGGAATCGGCTGATAGTCATCGTCTGAACTGTCACTCAGATCGCTCTCGACCTCATCCTCCTGTTGTGCATCAAGCTCCTCCTCCTCTATCACAGCGATGCCCCAGATGATCTCATCCTGCTGAGCTACTGTCTCTGGTACCTCTGGGCGACAGCTTGGCTGGCGAGGTGTCCTCGCACGACTGTGACATAGAATCTGGCTCATATCATACTATGGAAACTCAGTAGTAGCACCTATCCACTCTGCTAAAGTCTCTGGGGACTTCTGTGTAACTGCCTTTCTGATTAGGAAAGTGATCCAATGAGCATAAGGCAGCTGGCAGTGACCTCTGAATCCCTCTGCTAGTGTGTCCTTCATCTCTAAAAGCATCACATCCCAAATGTAAAAAGCAGTCTGAGACACAAGGTGATACACTAGCCACAACTGAATATGAGTCAGGCCCTCGAGGTAGCCCATCCTCAGAAGTAGAGTCCTCCTCATAATAGCATCAAGCAGCCGAGCTATAGGTGTAAGGTCTCGTGGTGTCGTGATCGACCCTTCACCAAACGGCTCTGTGAAGCTCGGTTGGACAAGATCTGTCGGTGGCACAAGTCCACCGTGAGGGCATCTCGAAGGCTCTGTCTGTCCATAGCATAACTTGTGAAGGTGAATAAGAGACTCTAGAATCCTCAGTATCTCTCTGACTCTTGAGCTCTAGAGCCTGTAGTCATGGCCTCTAAAAGCAAAGTGAATGAATCTGTGCCTTGGGCCAATCCAAAGAGAGGAGTAGAACTCACAAACCCATGACGGAACATAGCAACCAGTACGTCCAAGAAGATCTATCAAGCCTGGTAGATAAGAAAGGTGAGGATGGATCTGCTCACCTGCAGCTGCAACAAGAGACTCTAAGGAGCAGACTCTCTGAGATCTGAAAGCAACACCACTGTTAAGATATGCATTATAGAAATCCTCCTGCAACACCGTATAGAAGTTCTCTGAGGCACACTCATCCCGCCTCGGCGAAAACCAGTCCTCAAACTACACAAATCATAGCTGCTGCACCTGTCTGGCTATGGCTCCCTCAGGTCAAGGTGAACCACGGGAGGAGGACCCTGTGGTCTAGGAGGTGGACGAGAGCCCCTCCTCTATGTCTCAGGCCTCGGTGACACCTGAGTGTGTGTATGACTAGGGCGTCAAAGCTATGGCTGTGCTGCCTACTCTGTCTTCTCAATCTACTCTGCTTGCTGAGTACCCTCTATCTGCTCTGCTGACTGTGTCTGCTGCTCAGTCTCCCCCTAAGGATGACTCTCCTCTAAAGAGACACGTCATCCTCCAAGCATGATAGTCCTAGGTGGACTACCAAGACTAGTCTCAAACCTCTCGACTGTGGCCCTCTGAGCTAGTGACAACTGATCGCCTATACGAACGCCACTCCTAGCTCCACCTCTCTCGGCTTGCTCGGCGGTGGCTGCCACTGCTGCTGCTCTCTCTGTCTCAACATCAGCAAACTTGCGCTTCTTCATTGTAATCTTTGTTGCCTTTCCTTTTTCCTGAGTAGTCAGGTTAGGCGGAGGCCTTGGATCCTCATCATCGGGACCACCTCTGGCATTCTTGCAACGTGCCATCTCCTAAGCTGATGAGAGTCACTACCACTGACAGGAAACCACTGCCGACTGACACTCGTGAGGCTTGGCCTCAATCCGTACTCGTGGGCTTGGCCTCGAGTTTACTGACAACTACCAAAACTACCACAAGAGCATCGACACGCTGCATGACAGAATAGATAGGAAATATAAATAATCACTATAATCATCTAGAAGTGAGAAACCTAAGAAGCAAGCAGTAGATGCAAAATTGAAATCGATGGCTTGCTACCTGATGAAATCCGATGATCCGGCGATCGACAAAAAAAGGAGAGGATCATGGGGCACCACCGGAATCAACAAGGATACGCCTAGGGCTAGGGTTTGGCGATGCGAAGCGATGCAGTGGCCGAGAAGATGCGGCAGTGCAATGCAGGCTTGGGCACAGTGAGGCAGTGTAGGCATGGGAGCGGTGAGGCAGTGCGGGTGCGGCTAGGCCAAGCGGTGGCGCAGGCGCAAGCTAGGCGCGGGTGTGGCGGCGCTAGGCTGGCATAGGCACAAGCGCTGCTAGGTGGAGGCGCAGGCACAACGTAGACGGGCGTGGGCGTGTGCACGACAGTGATGCAGTAGGCGAGGCATAGGCGGGCATGACTGAGATGTAGGTTAGGTGTGGCAGCGTGATGGTGAAGCCAGGCGCGGGCGTGGTGGCAATGAGGCAGGCACAGCGCGATGAGACAAACGCAGGCACAGGAGTGGTTGGCGAGGGGCGCGGTGGTGCTATGATGGATGTAGGCGCAAGAGCGGGCAGCGTGGATGACCTAGATGCGGGCGAGATGAAACACGATTTAAGGTGGGCCCCATGAGACAGAGAAGATAAGGAGTTTAGATCCACTCGGATTCAACTGATCAGACACACCGGTGGCAACGATCGAACGCTACCACCCAGAGTTCGGTCGACAACAGAGAGGTCCAAAACACCTCAACAGAGTCTGGTCGATCCTGACATCTTCTTCGTTTGATCGGACGCAGGGTCAACTTCACACCGGACGCTGCCACTCAGAGTCCGATCGACAACAGAGAGGTACAAAACCCCTTAGGTCGCGACCGGACACGTCATGTGCCTCATGATCGGACGCACCACAGAGTCTGGTCAATCCTGACATCGTCTTCTTCATTTGACCGGACGTAGGATCACCTTTACACCGGACGCTGGAAGAACACTGTGCAGCGTCCGGTCACCTTTTTCAAGCAAATCTTCAAAGTTCCTTCGCGCTGTCTTTTCCCAATCAAGTCCCAACTTTAATAAGACACAAATAAACACCAATTGAGATTGATGTGAGAGACCTCTCTCAAACCATCAAATTTTTTAAAATATTTTGCCTTAGGCTATAATTCCTTTTTTTAAGAAAATATAATATAAAAAGGGCGAGAAGCACCATGTGACCACACAAGAGGGTTTTATGACCAATAGGAGCTTCAAATGCTCACCCTAATTGTGGACAAACACAGTGGGTGCTCAAAAGATAACCGAAAAGAAACGACAAAGCAACACACATGCATATGCAATGCAATACTTGAAAGTAATTCTGGTTGCTTGTCAAGTTTGATCCAAGGTTAATCTTCTTCACACGCTTTTCAGCGGTTATCTTAGCCATGTTAGACAAGCCCTAAGTGCATTACTAAAAATTAAACATGTTGTATATTACAATGCAATGCAAGGGACAACACAAACTCATTTTTTAGTGAAGTTACTAAAGTCAAGCACATTGAGCTCATTCCTCAACCGACAAAATATGGCCTCATCTAGCGGTTTAGTGAACATATCCGCCAATTGATACTCAGTCCTTACACCTTCTAGTGATATATCATTTTTAGCAACATGATCTCTAAGAAAGTGATGGCAGATATCTATGTGCTTGGTGCGAGAGTGTTGAACCGTATTATTAGCAAGCTTTACCGTGCTCTCATTGTCACACAAAAAAGGTACCTTTTCTAGAACTATACCATAGTCTAACAAAGTTTGCTTCATGTAAATAATTTGTGCACAACAAGCACCCGCGGCAATGTATTCTGCTTCGGCGGTGGACAAAGCCATACTATTTTTCTTCTTAGAGGACCAAGACACTAGTGATCTACCAAGCAAATGACACCCTCCGGATGTGCTTTTTCTATCAATTTTGCAACCGGCATAATCTGAATCGGAATAGCCAACTAGTTAGAATCTAGCTTCTTTGGGATACCAAACACCAATGCTTGGTGTGTGCTTAAGGTACCTAATGATTCTTTTAACGGCAACCATGTGAGCCTTCTTAGGATTAGCTTGAAATCTAGCACACATACACACACTAAACATGATGTCAGGACTAGATGCGGTCAAATATAGTAAACTACCAATCATAGAACGGTAGAGAGTTTGATCAACCGATTTACCTCCCTCATCTAGGTCAAGATGTCCATTAGATAGCATTGGTGTCTTGATTGGCTTACATTCATCCATTTTAAACCCCTTGAGAAGGTCCTTGGTATACTTTTCTTGAGAGATAAAAATCATTTCTCTCATTTGCTTGACTTGAAAACCAAGAAAGAATGTAAGTTCTCCAATCATAGACATCTCGAACTCTTTTGACATCAATTCACCAAACTCTTTGTAATAATATTTATTTGATGAGTCAAATATGATATCATCAACATATACTTGGCAAATAAAGATCTCTCCATCAAGCTTCTTGGTGAATAGTGTGGTGTCGACCTTCCCAATGGTGAAGCCCTTCTCAATGAGAAAATCCCAAAGGCGCTCATACCAAGCTCTTGGGGCTTGCTTAGGCCCATATAGCGCCTTGGACAACCTATAAACATGATTAGGATATCTAGGGTCTTCAAACCCGGGAGGTTGATCAACATAGACTAGTTCATTTATGAAACCATTTAAAAATGCACTTTAACATCTATTTGATATAATTTTATTTTATGATACGATGCATATGCAAGGAGGATACGAATGGCTTTAAGTCTTGCAACCGATGCAAAGGTCTCTCCAAAATCCAACCCTTAAACTTGAGAGAACCCCTTTACAACTAGTCTTGCCTTGTTCCTCACAACAATTCCTTGATCATCTTGCTTGTTGCGGAATACCCACTTTGTTCTAATGACTCTTGCACTTTGTGGTCACTCTTCTAGTGTCCAAACTTCATTGCGGGTGAAGTTGTTCAACTCTTCATGCATGGCATTTATCCAATCTAGATCTTGAAGAGGTTATTCTACCTTTTTAGGCTCAATGCAAGAAACAAACGAGTGATGTTCAATAAATAAAGCAAGTTTTTGAGAGCAAGTCATTACACCCTTTGAAGGACTCCCTATGATGAGATCTTGTGGATGTGCTTGTAGTAGGGGTGAATTTCTTCTATCAACCACTTGAGGGGGAGGTTGTGGAGCATCAACATCTTGAGGTTGTGCCACCATTTGATTATGGGAGATATGAGTATCTTTATTTTATACTCTCCCATCTTTATCATCATCTTGTGGCACATTTGATGAAGAAGGTGGATCAATCACTTGTACATCAACTTCATCATCTTTGGGCTTGATGTCTCTAACTAGAATGTTCTTCATGGCCTCCCTCAATGGTTCATCATCTACATCATCAAGATTCTCATGTGCTCCTTGGGAGCCGTTAGATTCATCAAATTCCACATCATATGTTTCTTCAACCAAGCCGGTGGCATGATTAAATAATCGATATGCTTTGGACTTTGATGAGTAACCAATAAGAAAGCTAATATCACAACATATTTAGAACTTTCCTAGGTGTTGCCGCTTCTTGTAGATGTAGCATTTGCAATCAAACACCCAGAAGAATGATACGTCCAGCTTCTTCCCATTGAGCAACTCATAAGGAGTCTTGCCAAGAAACTTTTGAAGAAATAGGCGATTTGATGCATAACATGTAGTGTTGATAGCTTCCGCCCATAGAGCTTTGGGTGTATTGTACTCATCAAGCATTGTTCTTGCAAGTGTGATAAGTGTTCGGTTCTTTCTCTCTACTACACCATTTTGTTGAGGAGTATATGTTGCGGAGACCTCATGCCTGATCCCTACTTCATCATAATATGCTTCAATGTTTGTGTTGTTAAATTATTTCCCATTGTCACTTCTTATCTTCTTGAGCTTCACTTCAAATTCATTTTGTGCTCTCTCGGCAAACTTCTTAAAACATGTGGCAACTTCAGTCTTGTCATGAAGGAAGAACACCCAAGTATTTTTAGAGTAGTCATCAACAATCACAAGGCAATAGAGATTTCCTCCCAAACTCTTGTAAGTTGTTGGTCCAAATAGATCCATGTGAAGGAGCTCTAGCACTCTTGTTGTTGACATGTAAGCTTTTATTGGATGAGTGTTTCCAACTTGCTTGCCGGCTTGACATGCACTACAAAGTTTGTCCTTCTCAAATTTCACATCCTTCAAATCTCTCACCAATTCATTCTTCATTAGCTTCTTGAGTGAGCTCATCCCAACATGTGCAAGTCTTCTATGCCATAGCCACCCAAGTGATGTTTTGGTGAATAAGCATGTCTTTAAGTTTGCATCTTCGGAGGTGAAATCCACTAGATATAGGTTGTTGTATCTAAATCCCTTGAATATAACTTGATCATTATCTTTCTTTGATACAACCACTTCCTTCTCGGTAAACAAGCATTAAAAGCCAAGATCACACAATTGATCAACGGATAGCAAGTTGAAACTCAATGAAGCAACATATAGCACATTTGAAATTGAATGATCATTTGATATTGTAACTTTGCCCAATCCTTGAACTTTGCCCTTTGAATTATCACCAAATGTAATCATTTCTTGACCATCTACTTCTTCATCTAGTGAGGTGAACATACGAGGATCACCGGTCATATATTGAGTGCAACAACTATCAATAACCCAATGACTTCCACTGGTCTTGTAGTTCACCTACACACAAGATATCAAGCTTGTTGTTTAGGGACCCAAACTTGATGAGGGCCCTTGACTTTCTCAACTAGTGACTTTGCAACCCAAATTTTCTTAGGCCTATTCTTGTTGAGAAGACCTTAGAACATGATTTTCATATTTCTACTAGAATCCTTTCTAAGCATGAAATAAGCATTGAAGGCAAAGGGTCTAGCATGCTTGGACAAGGGTTGTGGTAGTGGAGTTTGACACTCATGGGCAAAGTGACCTTCTTGTCCACACTCAAAACATCTCTTTGGCTTAGGCTTTGACTTGAGTTGTCATTGATGTTGAGCTTGAGCTTTCTTCTCTTGATTTGCCAAGTACCTAATACCACTTCTATCCATCTTCATTACGGTGTTTATGAGTAGCTCACTTTGGAGATATTGGCCTCTTGTGAACTTGCTCAAACCGGTCTTGAGATGTTCTTTCTCCAACTTGAGCTTCTTATTTTCTTCTCTAAGTTCATCATGATTTTTCTCCATCTTGAGTCTCTTGTTCTCTTCTTTGAGCATCTCATTCTCAAGAGCTACATCATAATCATTGTCAAGATTCTCTATCACAATTGTGTTGGTGGTTGATAGCTTTTCAAGATCTTTCTTGAGCTTTTCATTCTCATTCTTGAGCTTAACATACTCATCATAGTTGTCGGACTCAACCAATTTCTTGCCTTTGCTACTAGAACCTTGCTCAATGCTCTCAACAATCAAGTCATTACATGATGTAGCTATATCAATCTTAGTAACATTGTTAGTAGCATCATGTGGCTCATTGGATAATAACTCATGAGAAACAACAAGATTATCATGATTAACCTTGAGATTGGTGTACTCTTCTTTTAGTAAATTGTAGCTAGTGGTGAGCTCATTATGTATCCCCTTAAGTTTATCATGTTTTTCCTTAAGCTCCTTTTTAGAGGATTTGAGCTCCTTGAGTTTGGATGACATAATTTTATTTTCTTCTCTAAGCTCTACACTAGCTTTTTTGGCTATGTCATATTTTGCTAAGAGTGAGTCCTTCTCAAGTTCTAGCTTTTCATTTTTAGCTCTTGTCTTTCTAATGATTTTAGTGTATTGGTTTAGCAACTTGATAAGATCATCATAAGAAGGTGATTCAAATTCTTCATCACTATCACTACCATTTTCATCATCGCTAGCATTATCATCACCACTACTATCATCATCCTTTTGTACCTTTCGTTCACCCTTGGCCATAAGGCATAGGTGTGTAGAGGATGACGGCGGTGGTGTCGGTGAAGATAGTGAAGAATCAATTACAATAGCGACCACCTTCTCGTTCTCATTCTCACTTTCATCGTCGGATGAGCCACTTGATGACTCAATATCCGTGAGCCAATCACCAATAATGTATGCCTTGCCATTCTTCTTCTTCTTGTGATATTCCTTCTTCTTGCCATCCTTCTTCTTGTATGGCTTGTTTTTCTTCTTCTCATCATCATCTTCATCACTTGAGTCATCATTCTTGCCCTTGTACTTCTTCTTGTACTTGTCTTTCTTGGGTTTAGAACATTGATGAGCTAGATGACCAAGTTCTCCATAATTATAGCAATCCATTTTGGAGATGGGTTTCCTTCTATTGCTAGTGAAGAATTTCTTTTTCTTGCCATCAAACTTGACACTGTTCTTGTTGAGCTTCTTGAGCATCTTGGCGGTTCTTCTCACCATGGGAGCAAGACTTGCATCATCAATTTCATCATTACTTGAGCTATCATGATCAACTCTTGCTTTGCCCTTCTTCTCTTGGCTAGCCTTGAATGCCAAGTCTTTCTTCTTGGTGGAAGAAGAGCCATCTTGTGGTGTGATGTGCATGTACATCTCATGTGCATTGATCTTTCCCAATATTTGAGTTGGTGTAGCGGTGGAAAGATCACCTTGATGAAGCACCGTCACAATATGCCCATATTTGTCAATGGGGAGGACACTCAAGATCTTTCTTACAACATCAGAGGGTTGCATTTGTGTGAGTCCAAGCCCATTGAATTCCTCTACAAGAACATTCAAGCGTGAATACATCTCATTAGCACTTTCTCTAGGAAGCATCTCAAATGAATTAAGCTTTTTCATAACAAGGTGGTAGTGTTCCTCACGCTCACTCTTTGTTCTCTCATGGAGCGTACAAATGTCCGATCATAGTGCATGGGCGTCCTTATGGTTCCACACACGGTTAAAAACATCTTTGCAAAGGCCTCTAAAAAGGGTGTTTCTAGCCTTTACATTCCATTTCTCGTAGTTAACCTCATCGCCTTGAAGGTTTGTGGGATCCTTAGGTTTTGGAAAGCCTTGTGAGGCGGCTCTAAGAACTCCAACATCTAAAGCTTCTAGATAAGCCTCCATGCGAATTTTTCAATAAGAAAAATCATCTCCCTCAAAGATAGGAGGGGGTCCATCCCCGTGGGACATCTTGCTCTAGGTGGTTAAGCCTAATTTAGCGAGCACGAGACTCTGATACCAATTAAAATAATCAAGATGCCCAAGAGGGGGGTGAATTGGGCTAATTTTAAATTCTTTGTAATAATTAAGCCCTACACTTAGCTGACTTCACCCCTTGTGCCTAAAATGTGTTTCTATTTTTCTACCGCACAAAAGTTTTGCACCCTAGGTTCCAATCCTACTCTAGCATGGCAATTCTAGGAATGTAAAGACATGAAATGAATTGCTCAAATATAAATGCTCAAAGTAAAGAGAGGGAAAGGAATGCGGCGATGTTTTCCTGAGGTATCGGAGAGTCGCCACTCCACACTAGTCCTCATGGGAGCACCCGCATAAGGGTGTAGCTCCCCCTTGATCCACGCAAGGATCAAGTGCTCTCTACAGGCTAATTCTTTGACACTCCGTCACGGTGAATCGCCCACAATCGCTTACAACTTGACTTGGGTTATCCACAAGCTCTGCCGGATGATCACCAAGCTCCCAATCACTACTAAGCCGTCTAGGTGATGGCGATTACCAAGAGTAACAAGCACAAACTCTCACTTGATCAAGACAAACCTAATAAGAAGGGTGGATGCACACTTGCTACTCTCTATGCACTAATAAGGTCCTTAATCTTGGATTATTAAATCTCAATCACCTCACTAGGCTCTTGCTCTCCCTTGCACTTCAAAGGTGTTTCTCAGCTGAACAAATGGGCAAGAGACCTCCCTTAGATGAGTGGAGTAAGTATTTATACCCCCTCATTCAAAACATAACGTTTGGAGATTGAGTCAACACTCTACGGGTTGACCGGACGCTCTAGTCATGGTGACCGGATGCTCCAGTCAGTTATACCCGTCACTGTGTTAGAAAGAGCCGTTAAGCTCTGACCAGACTCTTACCAGCGTCTGGTCAGCACTGACCGGACGTGTCCGGTCAAGAAAAACGCTCTTTGGAACCTTACTGATGTTGACCGAACGCTAGCACCAAGAGTCCGGTCACTTCACTGTTCAGCGTTCGGTCAGTTATCGGATTCTGACCAGCGTCCGGTCAGCACCTACAGGACGTGTCCGGCCAGGAAAAGTCTCTCTGGAACCTCTCTGGAGTTGACCGGACTCAGGTACCCCAGCGTCCGATGCTCCTTCACTCAGCGTCCGGTCAGTACCAGATGACTTCAGTTGATCAAATGAACTGACCGGACTCACCCTCCAGCGTTCAGTCACAACCAGACCAGCGTCCGGTCAATTATTTGACCCTCCATTCACTTCAAACTTGAAATCCTATATGAATGAAGTTTACTCCAATTGATCTTTGGGCTATTCCTGAGCTACCTAGTACTAGGTTTGAAAAGTGTGCACCACACCTAACCCACTAGACTTATCTAGGTCAAGCTACTAGTCTATACCCCCCTTAATAATACGGCCAAAGGAAAAACAAAGTCCTAAACTACTCTAAGTGTCTCTCCAACATCAAACGATATTTAGAACTAGTCCGTCCTTAACCTTGTCGTCCATCCTTTGATAGCCGAAATGATTTTCATCAACGGGGGCATGACAACCATGATTGCCCAATCAATTGTCATTACCATGACCTAACTCAAATTGCCTCTGTAAAACACACGTTAGTTATAGTAATCTCGTATCGTCATTAATCACCGAAACCCAACTAGGGGCCTAGATGCTTTCAGCGTTGATGCGGCGTGGGCGTGGAGGCAGCAGCAGCACCAGCAGCAGCCGCGGTGGCAGGAGAGGTCGGGCGTAGAGCGGACCGGTGGCCTAGTGGTGCGGCCAAGCCGTGGAGGCCACAACCCAGCCGGTCTTGCGGCCATGCGCATGCGCACGGCACAACCGCGCGGTGACGCGGGTCGGCCACGCGTGGTGACCACGCGCACGGCGTCAGACAGCACAAAGCTATGACATGCATGAATTTTAAAGCGCTGATCACGGTCAAAACATTGCTCCTAAACCTAAACCGGTTTCACTACATTCAAGATGGCATATGGAACTACTAAATCGAATCATAGCACTATATTACTCCTTAACCTAATCTCTCAAAATAAATTGCTAAACATAGCAGCGTCTAGCTGTCCACAAATTTAGAAATTTTCTAAGCGTTTGAGCTAATCTTAATTTCATATTTTATTTCTAAGCTACTGAAAATATTACTTAGCAATATTCTTTTTCAACAACAAGTATTTCATTATTATCTACAAAGTTTGCACTTCCAACTTTATTTAAGCATCACATATATGTTCTATAGCATTTTTGTTTAATAAAAATTGGTTTTAAACCCTACTTGATATGCATGAACCATCGAACCAACTTTCGTTTAGCATTTTTATTGATTATTTTGAGTTACAGAAATTGATCTACACACTTCATCACATGTATTAACACACAAGTATGATGCTCATGACATGTTTTAGTAAATAATTTAGGGTGGGTGTTACACTCTAAGCCAAGTTTGCTCCACTGTTTTTTAAGTTAAAGGATTACATTACTTCGTAAACATATTATAGAGATGGAGCCTAAATTTTCTTGTTTGGAAGGTTCGAAATACTTGCTCACTACGTATTGTGGAGGGTGTACATATGACTCACAAGAGTATACGCACAGACTTGGTGCAGGCTACCAAACTGACCTAATCAGGGCTTGTTTAGTTGCCCCAAATTTCAGAATTTGGCACTATGCAAAAAGAAGATTCCCCGTCACATTAAATTTACGATACATGCATGGAGTACTATATGTTGACAAAATCAAAAACTAATTGCACAGTTTGGTTGTACTTTACGAGACAAACGTTTTGAGCCTAATTGGTCAACGATTGGACAATTATTACTAAATAAAAACAAAACGCTAAAGTAGCTACAGTGCGCCCCGAATCCGGCGGCGCCGATTCGGTGGCCGAACTAAACGCGGCCTCATATGTAATTCATGCATCTGGTTGCTTTTTGAGGCACCAAACAACGCACACTGGTTGTTTTTTGAGGCACCAAACTTACATAGACTGTTGTTGTCTGAGCAGGCAAAATAACTGCATTAAACATACAGCTTGCAAGAAATGTATTTACTCAAGCAAGACATCTAAGGTTATAACCAAACATGCCTATTATGCTAGTTTATATATAATACTCCCTCTTCCCTAGAAATTGCAATCCTCCGCTTTAAGGAGTCAAATATTTTCGAGTTTGACCAAAGTTATATGAAAATACTAATAATTATGTTACAAAATAAGTATCATTAGATTAATTATGCAATATATTTTTGTAATAAATCAATTTGGAGGCGTGAAATATTTTGACTTATTATAAACTTAGTCGGACTTAAAATATTTTGACGAGTACAGATACCATAATTGTATTCTTTAATGAACAGAAATAATACATATATTGTGCAAGTTGTAACGAGCAGAGAGGCGTTCACCAACAACTACCACGTGTGCCTACACATGACACGGTCCAGGAGCCCGGTGCGGGGTAGAAGCCATCGTGACAACAGACGAACTGTGTTTATAACTTTATATGCAGCCAAAAGGAAAAAAAGAAAAACTGTGCCTTCTGAGTGCTGCCCTGCCCTATAACCACGGCACGGCAGGCGAGAGCAAACGGCAGCAGGCTGCAGCAGCTGACTTTTTTTCTGCTGCCGAACAAGCTGGATGATTTTCAAAAAAAAAAAAAGCTGGATGATAGAAGACGGATTACCCCACTCCCCATGTGTGTGTGTGCGCGTGTGTATATATATATATAAAAGAATTTTTTTCGAGCATATGGACTTGAACTAACGCTGCCCACGTGGTGCCTCTGCCCGCTCTTGCCGTGGAAACTGGTACGCACGCGCGGGTCGCGGCGCCGGCGCCGGCGCTGGACTCGCTGTCCTGGCCGTGCCCGTGCGGCGACGAGCAGGGGCCGTCGGCGACAAGCCACACCACACCCCAGGCCACCGGCACCAACCCCGGCAGGAAAACGCAACGCGCCAACGGCCGTCCGGTAGCGGCTGCCAGGTGCGCCCCACCCGTCTGCCGCATTCGTTAGCCGGTCCCCTTCCCAACTCCACCAGAGCCGCGTGAGCGTGACTACCCACCTGAGGCCTTGTTTAGATTGCCTCAAAATTCTAAGTTTTTTCACTTCTCTTCGTCACATTAATTTTTGGATGTATGTATGGAAAATTAAATGTAGATAAAAAAATAACTAATTGCACAGTTTGGTTGTAAATCACGAGACGAATCTTTTGAGCCTAGTTAATCCATAATCAGATAAAGTTTATCAAATATAAACGAAACGTGCTACAGTGTCCAGATTGCAAAAATTTGCAATCTAAACCAGGCCCAAAACGCAAAAAAGCGAAGCCCTCGCTTCCCTCGCCTCCTCTGAACTGCACACCGACACGCGCCCTGCACTGCCTTTAACTACACCCTCCCACCACCGAACCAGGCTACTAGATCTGCTCACCCCAGCAGTACCCAGACCCCAGCAGCTCAGCCGCGAGCTAGTAGAGACCGACCGACAGGAGCAAGCCGGGCTAGCTCGCTCGCGATGGCGTCCATCATCGTGCAGGCGGTGGTGATCCTCCTGGACGTCATCGCCTTCGGCCTGGGAGTGGCCGCCGAGCAGCGCCGGAGCCGGGCCACCGTCACCCCGGACTCCGCCAAGGAGTACGACTACTGCGTCTACGACTCCGACATCGCCACGGGCTACGGCGTCGGCGCGCTGCTCCTCCTCGCCGCCGCGCAGGTCGTGCTCATGGTCGCCAGCCGCTGCTTCTGCTGCGGCCGCGGGCTCAAGCCGGGAGGCTCCCGCGCCTGCGCGCTCATCCTCTTCCTCTTCACATGGTAAAGAACCAAATCTCCTCCACCCCTCCCGCGATTGATTGCCTGCTACTACTTCCTCTTCGCGTACATGGAAATAATTAACCAGCAGAGCAGGATTTGGTTGGTTGGGCGATCCCTTGCTAGCTCCTCTCTCCGAGATCCAGACTCGGGTCGGTTGGATTCTGCTCTATCCCCAGCGCCCGTCTAGTTCTACTTCTACGAGCAGATTGGGATGGGATCTGCGTCGTGTACGCGTGGTTTCAGCTGCGGGTGCACGGCGCTAGCTAAGATCCGTTTTCCGCCGTCTGGTCTTGGCCTGGATCTTGTGCTTCCCAACTCAATCTTGTGATGCACAGGTTCCGCAGCTTAATTTCTAGGCCTAGGCAGGAAAGGATGACAGAATGTTATGCACCATCTATCCATGTGGTGGACTGTCTACTAGTTCGCCGCTGTTGCCTCTGACATGGACAACGATGCGCATGCTTCTTCTTTTTTCAATCTTAGGTGAAGTGTCGCTTGTTTTAGTAGCAAAATGTCACTTTCTTGTCTTAAAATGGAAGCGTCGCACCCAGTGCTTTACTCTATTGCTATTGGCGAACGAGTGGTGAGATCCATCGATTAGTAATAATACTAGTACTTCTCTAGTAGCCAGATGCAAATCATTTCTCCCACCTTCTCCAGTTAGCCCCTTGCTGGCATGAGGCTTTTGCTTTCATTACTGAAGCTGCACTTGCACAGCAATGCTCAGTATTTAGCACCTCAGAGTTGATATAACAGAGGCAGAAGTGTAGTATTGCCGTTGCTGTATTGTTTAAGCTCTGTAGCCTCATGCTGTACATCTGCTTTACGTACAGTTTACTACCATGTTTCAAAGATTTCAAGCCACATGCCCCCTGAATAATAATTTGACTAATTCTTGGCAGGAGGCAGTTAGTAGCACATGTCATAGATCTCTGAAACTGTTTCAGACATTTATCTTCATAGATCTGCTAGATTTCTATGTTTGATTGTAGATGTCCAACTACTCCCATTGTCCTTTTTTTTTAAAAAAAAGGAAAGGTGCACTCCCATTATCCTTGTAACACAAATTGGCAATCGCTTGGCACTTGTACTTTTATGGGATTAGTGTTTAGCAGACTTTATATTTCTGTGATATGATGGAGATGTTGAAAGCCCTTTCCATCACAAATAAGGGTTGTTTTAGATGATCAGTGATATCCTGACAACTTTCACAATAGTACAGTCAGCAAGCTTAACATTGCACAATAATTCGAGATAAGTCTATCTATATATAAACTCTCAATATCCACAAAGATACACGTAGCCAGATTTCTTCCAAATTTGAATGCACGCTATCGAAATGTTGTTGGTTATACTTTACTGGAGGAACTAGCAACTACTACATCTTTATTTGTTCTGGGTAGCTTAGCTAATCGGTTGGTCAAGGACTTGCAATGAAGGAATTAATGAAACCATGTTTGGTACCTCGATATATCCACATCTATGTTTTGATATTTGTTTACACGAATTGACTTATGTTAAGTTTTTTCTGATGAACTGTTAAACCGGATTATTTTTTTATAGTCTGTCATTGATTTGTTTATCTGTTTCTCTTGAGATCACCATGTGACAGTGACATTTCCTAAGCAATTCCTAAGTCAACATCAATTAATAGCCTTGCTTTCTGGGTGTCCTTGACTAGCCAGCCTTCTGGAGGAAGCATCTGCCATAATCTATTCGCAAAAGCCACAGTTAAATTTCATTTGGAATCACTTGAGTTGTCTGTCCGTCTCTGGATCCTGCTTGCTTGCTTTCCTTCCTCAATTCATATAATAAAGCCTGAACTAGGAACTGCCGACTGTCGTGGCCAGCTTCAAGCTGTTATGACATGAACATATATTTTGTTTTTTGACTACCTACAGATTGGAGATATACTATATTTTCTGACACATTTGGAATATGTCCAACTGATTTGGGTACCCAAAACATCAAGCTAGCATATCTAAAAATAAAAGTTGATTATTCAAGTAATATCAACTGCACTTCCCATCCAAATGTTTACCAATAACATGTCTCGTTCCCATTGACAGGGTGACCTTCCTCATCGCGGAGGCGTGCCTGCTGGCAGGATCAGTACGCAACGCGTACCACACCCGGTACAGGGGCAATTTCTATGGCGAGCCCCTCTCATGTGAGACGGTGCGAAAGGGCATCTTCGCTGCTGGTGCGGCCTTCACCTTCTTCACGGCCATCTTGGGCGAGGTGTACTACCTCAGCTACTCGAAGTCCCGAGATGCTGCTGGTGGTGCCCCCTACGGCGGCTCCAGCATTGGAATGGGCCCATACAACTAAAGGAGCTTGCTCAAGGCAGGCCCCAGTCTTTTCAACTCGCTTCATGGTGGAGGAATGCAGAGTTCTTTTTAACATTACCTTAGTAGGGACGGTGTAATTGGTTATTGGATCCGCTGTTTTTTCTTTAGGTTCTTGTATGAGGTTACTTGGTTTGTCTGTATACTGTTTGGATTATTGGGTTGGATTCTGGACATGGAATACACGTATCCTCGTATGCTATGCTGTTCATATGTATGCACGTCTTTCTCATGTTTGTCTGATGTTTTCCCTCGTTTCGTCCTGGTCTCGTCATCCACCATTTACTGGTGGTGGTCATGTCTCGGCATTCGCCATTTACTCATGGCGGTCATGTCAATTTTTGAAATAGCATTAGGGCATTTCTAATACCGAAACCACCGGAGTTTTTACGGTCATTTATTATGCTGCCACATCAGTGTTTCGATGACGAGGAAGGCAAGTTAGCAAGGAAAGAGAAGGAAATTGTTTCTTATTTAGAATGGTAAAGCTATGAACCAGGCGTTCGTCTAGATGGTCCGTTGTTGGGCCATGACGCCAGCCCAACAACACATGCTCCTTCGATTCTTAAAAAAAAACTATCCATCCATTTATTCATATCCATTCGTTCCTCTTCCTATCGCTTTTATCCGCTCGCCTGCCGTCTCTGAGCGCACGACCGCTGGCCCTTCGAGGCACAGCACCCGGCCGCCCCCGAGGCACACCGCTCGGCCACTGGCCTTACCAGGCATAGCGTGTGGCCGCCTCCGAGTCGCGATGCTCGGCTGCTAGCCCTACCCGCGCGCGGGGTGCTGCTGCCCTTTCCAAATCGCGCGGCCTGGGCTCCCCGCCGCTGTGCGGCCGATGCCTCCCTTTCATGACGTGCAACCACTGCCGCCGGGCCACTGCCTCCGGTGAACACCACACACCGACGAGCCTCCATTCTGCCGAGCTGCAAGAAAATATTATGCTGAAAGCACATGTTGCAAGAGTATGTTTCATTTGTTTCAAAGATATGTTGCAAATGTTTCATATGAATGTTGCAAAGATAGATCGTGATGTTGCACATGTTTCAATGTTTGTACACATATGTTGCAAGCGTCTGTTCCAAATATTTCATCTGTTTTTTAGACGTACATTATAAGTGTGTTTATTTAGACGTTACATATATATATATATATATATATATGTATATATATATATATATATATATATATATATATATATATATATATATATATATATATGCTACGTTTGAAATGTTTGAGTTGGTTCGGTCTTTATGGACGTGTTTGATACGATGGCCCGTCGATCTGGTTGCGCTCTCGAGCCAAGTCCTGTGCTTGGTGTCCTAGGCCGACTCGCGAGCCCGGCCTCGTGGTGCAAAAACCTCTCTCCCCCGGCTATAGGGAAACGGCATCCACCTCTGTTTCTCCGCGGCCTGGCTCGGTGAAGTGCTACGCGCCCACTCGACTCATCTCCCGGGCATTTCCATGATCTCACATCCCACAACCGTCTGTTCGCACGCCGTTCGCGCTCGCCGCCGATGCCAAGGCCTCCGCCGCTGCAGCCAAGCTGGTGCAGCTCGCACCACCGCCACTGCCACCGAAGTTGCTGGCGCACCCGCTCCCGTGTCAGGCGGGGGCGTCTAGGCCAGCCCCACAGCAAATGTGTCCTGCTGCTCCACTGTCGACTCCCATGGCAGACGCGCGCGTGCAACTGCTCCAACGTGAGATGCGACTTCTCCTTGCAAGATTCGGTGTCCTCCACTGCAAGATCATGCGGAGAGGGCAGGGGAGAGGATGAGCGGGCGCGGCTTGTGGTGAGGGAGAGGATGAGCTCGTCGGCACAGACTGCGTGGACGCTGCGGGTGGTGCGGCATGCACGGAGCTCATCGGCGCGACCTACATGGAGTTCGCCATCACGACCTGCGTGGACTGCGTGGAGCTCGCCGGCGCGGACTAGGCGGAGGTCGACGGGGCGCCCTGCCCGGAGCTCATCGCCGGCTAGTCGCTGGTGCATAGGTCGATGGCTGGCGCGGCGAGGCCGGCGGTGGGCTTGTCCGCGTTCGCATGCCGCTCGCGTCGGCTCCTTCGTGGTGGCGAACAATGATTTGCAGCTGCTGAACGCCGATGCCCTGCATGTGTTCGATGAAATGATAATGACAATGTTGGGGGTAACATTACCATGTTCTTTAAGTCCAAGGTCACCGTATTGTTTTGTACAGACAAATAAACACGTTCTCACTTGAGTTCGGCACTGTAGGAACAAGCAGTCAAACACAAACACTTGTACCATTTGCACCGGACTCTGGCGGGCCATAGCTGGCTGGCCAGATGCAGGAAATCAAACACGCCGGTTGCAATAAGTGTTTTCATGCGGTAAGTTGTAAGTGTTTTATTGCATATGCTCCACACATATATTGCAAGTGTATATTCTAAATGTTTTATCTGTTTTAGATTTATGTTGTATTTAAGTGTTTTATATTTTAGAGCTATGTTGAAAGAGTTATTGGGGTACGGCCAGGGCGCTGAGGGAAGGGGTGCGGTGAGCTGAGGGCTGGTGGATGGGGTGCGCAGTGCACCTGTGGTCGTGCGAACGCGGCATGTTTGTCCTCATCCCGAGTCCCGCCCGCACGGAGAGAGACAGCGACAGGCGCAGGGTGAGTTACGCGTGCGTGGCGGGACAAGGCATACTAGAAAGGACTTCAGTGATACAGGGAGAGTGCGGTGCGTTCCTGCTAGGGTCATTAGGTTTGGATACGCAGAGAGCTCACGTATGGCCCTGCCTCTTCCTCTGTGGCCTTGTTTAGATTGCCTCTAAATTCTAAGTTTTTTCACTCTCTCTTCATCACATCAATTTTTGGACGCATGTATGGAGCATTAAATGTAGGTAAAAAAATAACTAATTACATAGTTTGGTTGTAAATCACGAGATAGATCTTTTGAGCCTAGTTAGTCCATGATCGAATAAAGTTTGTCAAATACAAACGAAACGTGCTACAGTGTCCAGATTGCAAAAATTTGCAATCTTAACCAGGCCTGTTTCTCTGAAACTTTGAGGCCTCTGGGCCATGGCAGACGGAACATGGGCACCTCACCGGCAGCTCCTGATCTCCACCTGCTGGCTGCGAGAGACCGCACGGACGGCTCCACGGCACCGCGGCTTGACGGAGTTGACGGCGACCTTGACTGGATAGGACTGGTCGACGGGGGAGAGACGATGGCATGTTGAGCGGCGGCCAAACCTGGGAGCAGACCAAGCACGGGAAGGGAAAAAATTGTATAGAAATTATAGTTTACATGTATATTTATTGCCACATGTTTAAATCGTTTAGTCGGACGTAGCATTTAGGTTCTAGGATAACGTTGATATGGGTATAGTGTATCCGTGAACGCTTATCACCTGTTCGCTTGAATTTATCAGCCGGCTTATCAGCTAGAATCTATAGTATTTTTCTTTCACAACAAAACAACTTTAGCCAGCTTATCAGCCGACTTTAATACCAGCCAAACACGCCCTAAATGGAATTTTAAAGAAAGAATAATCAAATAATTGTGTAAGAGCTTTAACCTATAATGGAAAAAGCTAAACTTACATGCAAATGTGCTTATCCATCCTTAAAACCGTCACTTTTAAACTATAAAATCACCAAGCGCCGGCAGCTTATTTGAGCGTCAATGCCACTGCTAAATGCCTGGCCACATGTACACGGTGGCAATAAAATAAAATAAAATGCAGAACCTCTAATTAGCGCCGCCCTAAGCGTCGGCATTGTACCTGGCCTAAGTGTTGTTTATTGTTTTTTAATAGATATTTATTGTTAAGGGGGTGTTTGGGACGGCTCCATGACCTCTGCTTCAGAGTTCAAAATATTGCCGATTTCCGCTGAAAACCGGCGATTTTCATTTTTGTTGGTCCCCTCCGGTAAATACACGTACCGGTAATTTAGGTTCCATTTCGTTCAGGTTTTTAAAATTTCAGTTAAAATTTGATGAAGATTTGAAAATTTTGACCGAAATTTCAACCGATTTTCTCCATTTTTAGTGATTTTCGTTTCTATCGGACCCCTCCGATATTCATGTCTCAACTGGTAAGCTGAACTATGATCTCCATAAACTCTTCCGCGGAGGAGCTCTATAAAAATCGGAGCTTGTGGAGCACCCTTTTAGGTGCTCTCACAACTCCACACTTTTTTTTAAGAGAGTGTAGAGGTGAAACTATTTGGCTAAAAAACGTGGAACGAAGCTGGAAAACATGGGGTGGAACAGTCATAACACCCCTAGAATAAAAAGAAATACTATAGAGGAAAGATTTATACTGCTACTACGGAGAGAGAAGAGGGCAAAGAGAGGGAAGAACGTTCCCCGCCGCCTGCGGCCTACGGGCGCGAGAAATAACGGTCAGACACAGAAACACTTGGGAGCCTCTGCTTCCGACCCCCTCCACCTCCACCTCCACTCCATTTGTGTCGGATCCAAAACCTCGCAAGCCAAGATACCACGACCAGCGACCATGTCGTCCTCCTTCGACTCCATCACGGCCGTCTTAGGAGATGAAGACGCGCTACCGCCGGCCCCCTTCGACCCCGCCATCGACGGAACCGCAGCCGAGGACGGCGGCGGCGGCGAGCAGCAGGCAGGCCTCGGCATGCGCCGCGGCCACCGCTTCGCCGCGTCCTACTCGTCCTTCGGCACCGCCGTCTCGGAGGACGATCTGGGCGGCGCCGTGGGAGACGGCGGCGGGTACGGCGGCTTCGGCATGCAGCCGTACCCGTACTCCAACGGCGGCCCCGCGTACGGGTTCGCCGACAGCGGCGCCAACGGCGTGGAACATGTCATGGGCGCCCAGGACGTGATGGATGGCGCGGCGCACGTGGTAGGGGGCATCGGCGGTGCGGGTGGCGGCCTCGATGAGGACCTGTTCAGTGGCGCGGCTGACGATGGGGCCGTCCTGCCGCCGCCGGAGGCCATGAGGGAGGAGGGCATCCTCCGCCGAGAGTGGCGCCGGTGAGTCACTCGTTTTGCTGTCACAAGTTCTCCCTGATCTGAATACCTGATCGCTTCTGGTGCCAGTGCATGCAAATTTCCACTTCAATGCCAAGCGCGATCTGGATGATTTCTGAGTTCTGACCACAAGATTGCAAACTGCGAATGGATGGCTTGATTTGCAGCCAGAATGCATTGATGCTGGAGGAAAAGGAACGGAAGGAGAGGGAGCGTCGCAACGAGATCATCGCGGAAGCAGAGGAGTTCAAGAAGTCCTTCCTTGATAAGCGCAGGCTCAACTGCGAGACGAACCGATCCCAGAACAGAGACAGGGAGAAGGTATATGCATGCATTGCACACAAAACTGATGCCAAATGATACAATTTGATCCTTGTTGATGCCTCTGTTGTCCTACCAACCAAACCAACAGCTGTCCCTGGCAAACCAAGAGAGGTTCCACAAGGAGGCGGACCGGCAGTACTGGAAGGCGATCGCGGAACTGGTGCCGCACGAGATCCCGGGGCTGGAGAAGAGGGGCAGGAGGAAGGAGCAGGAGCGGAAGCCCGGCATCGTGGTGGTGCAGGGTCCCAAGCCCGGCAAGGCCACCGACCTCTCCCGCATGCGCCAGGTGCTCGTGAAACTCAAGGAGAAGCCGCCAACGCACATGGTGCCGCCTCCGCCGCAGGCCAAGGAGGAGGAGAAGAAGGATGGGGTAAGGACGCCAAGAAAGACGGAAACAAGGACGACAAGAAAGATGGTAAGCAGGCGGCTGGACCGGCCGAGAAGAAGACTGATGGTAGTGATGAGAAGGCTGCCGTGAGCGCCAGTGCTGCTGGATCTCCACGGGCGGCAACAGAGACGCCGGCAGAAAAGGCACCAGAGCAACCGAGGAAGAAGTGATTGCCATGTGCGGATGATGATAATGATATCTAGTCGCTCCTAATAATAAGAATCTGGAAATAATGTTCTTGTTCAAGGAAAGCTACACTGCATAAATCTGCCTTTTTGAGTGCAGTTTTCGGTGGCAGGAGTAGCTATCAATCTATCTGTAACTTTGGTATTTAAGGATCAAGAAGCTACTACTGCTTAGATTCAGATAACAGTAATAATACTTTTGCTCACTCAACCCAGAAATGGATGGATTCATCAGAGTTTTGTTGTTTTAGAAAATATAAGAGTTTGATGCTCTCGAAAATAAGATGGCACTAGTGAGGTGACTAGCCCTTATTATAGACAATAAGAATCTGGATAGTAGATAGTAATTAAGAAAATCGACATTATCAGTAGTAATAATATGTGATGTTTGGATTCCTGGAACATGATATTCAGCAAGCAAAAAATATGAAAACTCTTTTATATGCTTTTGAATAGTTATCAGGCTTGAAAATTAATTTTCATAAAAGTCAGATTTTCTTTTTATGGGGATGCTAAGGAATATGAGGGCCAATATTCACGGATCTTTGGTTGTGGTATGGGAAATTATCCTTTTAGATACCTGGGTATCCCTACGAATCACAGAAGACTCACAAAAAAAGTCATTGTGGATAGATTTGAAAAAACAACTTAAGCAGCTAGAAAGGAAAAGTTTTGTCTTACGGGGACGCCTTGTTCTAATAAATTCAGTTTTGAGTAGTTTACTGACTTTGAAGTGCCTAAGGGCATTGTAAATAAGTTAGATTATTTTAGATCAAGATTTTTCTAGCAAGACCATAATTACAAGAAGAAATATATGTTAGCCAAATAGGGGACTTTTGCCCTATTCGCTTGGCTGATAAGCCATAGCTGAAAGTACTGTTGGCTGATTTGTTACGAGAGAAAAATACTATTCGTTGATGAAAAGTACGGCTTATAAGCCAAGCGAACAAAGCGTTTATGTGTGGGGGTCTTGGAATTCTAAACCTTGAATTACAAAATGAATGTTTGTTAAGCAAGTGGTTGTTCAAACTCATAAACGAGGATAGTGTCTGGCAAGAACTTATGAAGAAGTACTTGAAAGACAAAACTATTGGTGAAGCGTATTGGAAACCAGGATATTCTCACTTTTGGTCTGGCCTTACGAAGATAAAAGATCATTGCCTACATCTATCTACTTTTGTTCTTCATATCGGTACTTCTACACGATTTTGGGAACATAACTGGTTAGGCAACTACACACTGAAACAACAATTTCCATCTTTGTATGGATATTGCCAGGAAGAAACGTGTAACCCTTTGTCAAGTCTTTTGTAGTGTACCTTTAAATATATCGTTCCATAGAGCTTTTGTTGGGGACAAATTAACTAAGTGGAATGAACTAGTGCAAAAGTTGCATTTGTACTATTTAAGTTGCTTTTGGTTTAAGACCACCATATAGTGTGCCTCATTTATTTGGGAACTAGTTGCAGGGGATAGATAGAAAAACACGCTTCCAAGTTTAGGTGGGAGCGAGTGTTGTTTTTTTTTGTCTATCTGGCTAAGTACGAATGATATTGTTTTTTATAAGAAAAAATGCATTCTTATATGCACATTATCTTCATAGCTACATATTAAACTAGATCTTTTTGTAATTGGGACCAAAATCACCCGACAGAAAGATGTGTTAGCCCATGATCTTATTATTGTATTACGTCCTATATGATTCTGCCTCATGCCCCACTGATATTAGTAATGAGTTAGGATCATCGAGTCTATTGTTATTTCTACGACTGCATGATTCTGCCTCATGCCCTACTAGTCATAGCGATAGATGAGATCTAACATGTTCATTAGATTTATCTTTATTAAGCGATTAAGTGGTGTTGAATTGTTTCTTTATATAAAAAAGGGTTTGGTTACGTGTAATCATTGGCTTAGCATAAACCAATCATTGTTGACATCTTATTGCCATTGATTAATATTTGTTCAAATAACGACATTTATCTTGAATGATAACCGATTCTTCTTATACAACCCAATGAGCTTTAACCGATTTATTTTTACGAATATGCTGGGATCGACTGTTTAGTCGATCTCCTTTCATATCGGCTCTCAGAGCCGCACATTCGGGACTGTCTGGCAACACTGGCATGTTCTTCCCTTAATTACTGATAAACTTTCTCTCCTTATCAATTACAGGGTCAAATTGACTGGCATGTCTCGGGAGGAGTGCGCAGGATCGACCATCCCTGCACTAAAGCTAGGCAGATCTATAGCTCCATCGAGCAGACCCTTTCGGCCTGCTATGTGTGTCCTCGGCACGGGACAAAAATTCTGTGTCGACACACGTTTCTGGCACGCCCAGTGGGACCCCACAATCGTCATGGCGGTTCACAACAACAACGACATCCTTATGCTACATTATGAAGATCTACCTGATGGGGATAAGGGTATCATCCACAAAGCTATAGAAGAGTTTCAAAATAAATGTTTGTTGTCCTACACTAAAACACGTGACAACACAATTGTTCAGAAATTTTCACTACCAAGAGTTCTACTACACGGGCAGACAGATACAACTAAAGATAAAGACAAGCGTTTCTTTAAGGAAGTTGTAGACAAATCTGTTCGTGATGCCATATCAAGCCATAACGAAGCTTTCGTGGACATATTCCACAACGCCACGAGAGAGGCGATTTATGGATTTCCAGTTGGTCAAGCCGGACCAGCTTATTACAACATTCCAGATCCATCGACCCAAGGGACTAATCAAGTCGGTACCAGCCATCAAGAAGCAGCACCAGCTGGTAGTGATGTCCAGACAGTTCAGGGTTCATCTAAATAGGATCAAGGAACTACTATGAATCAGATACAGTATAATCCTGGACCGTCAGTATAGCATGTGCAACAGCCGATGGGGCAAAGTCAGAACCAGGTGATCAATTTTGGCACATCAGGCCACATACCGTCATCGGCTCAAAAAATAACACCATCAATTCAAAGGATCCGTAGAGATATAGATCCTTATGTCTACAATCAAAGACTTCAAGCAGCAAGCTAGCAAAGGACCCAACAGGTCGAGATTCCACAAGGGTATCACTATGGCACAGATTATAATACCCTTCACATGATGCCAAATCTAGGATATCAAGGCACATGAGATTTCAATCCACAGATGGGTCAGCAGGTGCAGAGGAATCCAAATTCTCAAGCTGATGAATTATTGCTGAGGGTGACCGAGATGATGAAGAATCAGTTCGGTCTGAAGCCAAAAGGGTTGACCTTCTCATACAAACGCCCGTATTCAGGATGGTATGATTTGGTCGCTCTTCCCATAAATTACAGGCTCCTAGAATTTGCTAAGTTCACTGGCCAAGACAGTACAAGCACGATAGAACATATCAGTCGGTATCTTACACAATTGGGTGAAGCGTCAGTTGAGGATGCCCATCGAGTTTGTTTCTTCTCCTTGTCCTTATCAGGGCCAGCCTTTCACTTGGTTTTCATCACTACTAGTCAATTCCATTGCCAATTGAGCTGACCTAAAGAAGAAGTTTCATACATATTTTTACACTGGGACTGTAGAAAAGAAGATAACCGATTTGACAACTATAAGGCAGAAGACTAATGAATCGGGCACTGAATTTCTTCAGAGGTTCCAAGAAACCAGAAATTTGTGCTTCTCCTTAAACTTGGCCGATGATCAACTAGCTGCTTTAGTTGTTTAAGGAATGCTGCCAATGTGGAAAGAAAAGTTGCTGGGACAAGAATTTGACAATAAAAGGACCTAGGATGCCGCCTAGAGGGGGTGAATAGGCGTTTCTGAAAATTAACATCTTTAAATACGGAAACGATTAGTAAAGGGAGTTTCCAAAATGGAAACTACAAATAAAAAGTAGTACCACCCCTCACAAGTTAGCCACAGAGTATACGAGGTATAAAGAATGTATCTAAAAGCTACAACCCTGCAACACAAAGTTAGAACTATGAATAAATATTTTCAGCACAGAGCTCTAATACCAGACGTGTTCGGTATGAATACCGGACGTGTCCGGTATGCACGGTTTCTGTAGATCAACCCCGAACTTGCTCCTTTCGATTTCTATCTTCAAACCAAACTGCAGGTACCTACTAGAGATATCAGTATACACAGAGAACCTGCACAAGAGCTGGAACAACACAAATATCAAATGAAATGCGAATTGAGACACGATATTTATTTTATCGAAGTTCGGACTCGTTTGAGTCCTACTCTCCATTGAGGGGGCTGCGGGTGACCCAGCGAAGGTTAGCCCTAGAGGATACCACGAAGGTCACTCTAGCCGGAGTCTTTTCCAACTCCTTTTCCTCTTTCCACTAAATGACTCCAAGGCGGCGGAATTGACCGTTACAAACTTTCAAAGCAACCATAATCTCTCGGTTGCTCTCCGGCGACGCCTAGCCATCTAGGACCGAAGAGTCCAAGAGTAACAAATGCGAATCACGAGATTGACAATATGCACAAGTGCTCAAGTGGTGTCTTGCTCTCTTTTTCAAATTCTCTCTTAACCCACAAATTGATTTGACAAGTTTGATCAATCACTCACTAAGAGAGGGTTGGGAGAGTTGGCAAGGCTAAAAAACGTGTGTCTATGTCAGCAGAATCAGCAACCTCCAAAGGTGGAGGCTTGGGGGTATTTATAGCCCCCTTTGAAAAACTAGCCGTTTTATAGCTGTTGCAATATCGGACACGTCCGGTATGACTTACACTGCGCCAACGGTAACTAAGTTACAGTGAAGTTGTGAGCATCGGAACTCCTGATGAATGCCGGAACTTCCGATCGTCGGAACTCCCGACTTACGTCGGAACTCCTAATCCTCAGCACATTTGAAAACATCATAACTGAGTTAAAGTGTGTGAGGTGTCGGAACTCCCGACCTCACGGCATTTGAAAATTAGCCGTTGGCCTCTGGTCGTCCATACCGGACACGTCCGGTATGACCACCACAGTGAATACTCTATTTCAGTTAAATTGTGAGACGTCGGAACTCCCGACCTTTGCCGGAACTCCCGACGGTCGGAACTCCCGATGAACCAACCCGAGAACAACAATTTTTACAACAGCTGGGTGAATACCGGACACGTCCGGTATTGCTAGACCAGCAAAAACAAAGTAAGCTCTTTTGTCGCTCAAATACTCAAAACTCACATGGGTTGGCTTGAGCACTTATGTAGCATTATCTATCAACATGATGCATCCCTCTTAATAGTACGACATTCCTATTAACTCAAATTCAAATGTATAACAAATTTAAACCTTTTGAGTTGTTCTCTTTCAACCGAAGCCGTGTATTCCAAACTTCATCAAGTGAGGGTGCTAACATGTCAACTTTGATCTTTTTCACTTGAGCATAGCCATCTTAAGCACGTGACTTGATTCCATTCATCAAATTTGAATAATCCCAAATGTATCAAGTCGCTTCCATCAAACACTCCAACAGTGATTTGATCCTTCACATAAACATGGCCATCATAGCTTGATTAGTACCTCAACTAAATGCAAGTACTTCCTTCTTCACCCTAGCTAGGTTCTTCGGCTGCCAAGCCATCGCTTGCCCTTCACCCTTGCTTAGTACCTCGAAGCCTTTCCTTGCTATCTTCACCATCTCAAGCCATCAAGTCACATCTTGTGTTGAATCATTCATTCATGTATTGTTATCTTTTTCATTTCAATTTTAGCAAGCTTCAAATATGAGACCATTCCATATGCAAACACTTATGTCTCATTAATTAATTCTCACAAGCTTGCTTTTACATAGTACATGGAAATCCCAAAATAAACAAGCCTTTGCATGAATTCCATTTGCATTGTTGTCTTGTGTTTGAACTAGATTGTTTATACAATAACACATCATTTTGGCTTTCATTAAGTACCTGTGAGATAACCTATTACCTGTCCACACTTTGCAAACGGGTTAGACCTTTAATCATGTTGTCATTTAATCATCCAAAACCCACTAAAGGGCTAGATGCACTTTCAGACAACTTGGGTCAATTGGCTCAACAAGTGGCAGCGCTCAATAGTCAATTCCAGAGTATGCGTAGAGATACCTAGTTCTAGAAGAGTACCGCAGTAGCCAAAGCTTATGATCCACACTCAGTTGACGACGGCTATGAAGATGAAGAAGAAGAGGTTGCTACAGCTGAATGGAATTGGGGTAAGAAGACAGTGATGGTGCCAAATCCTTGGGGAAGAGGAGTCGAGGAGAGCTATGACTTTGATGTCACCAAATCAGATAAGCTCTTCGATTTCTTGCTTGAAAAAGGGCAGATCAAGTTGCTCGATGGTCATGTCATGTTGCCCCCTGATCAGTTGAAGAATAAGAAGTTCTGCAAGTTCCATAATGCTACTTCTCATTCCACTAATGAATGCAGAATCTTCAGGCAGCATATACAAAAAGCTATTCAGCAGGGGAGGCTCAAATTTGATACGCCTCGAAAAATGAAAGTTGATGATAATCCTTTCCTAGGAGAACAAACATGGTTGATGCTGGGCTGCTCAAAGGAAAGACTAAGGTCCTAACATCAACCAAATCAAAAGAAGCTGGAACAGTCGATCCCAAGATGCAAATATCGGCTGACAAGTATAGAAAGATTAGAAGACATCGTGCCGAGTAAAAGAGCCGATACGAGTAGGGGGAGACGTCAAAAGCAGGGACGACAAAGCCGCGAGTTACATCTCGGATTCTGTTGAATAAATGGCAGCGGCAGAAGAAAAAGGATTATCAGCGTTGGTTAAAGGATCAAGAATAGCAACGTTAACTGGAGAAAGAGAGGTATGAAATGAAACAAGTAGAATCACATTAGAATTGTCCTTTCTTCAGACATTGCTGGAATGAAGGTTTGAAGTTGCCTACCAGGCATGACTGTCCAGAATGCAGCAATCAGTATTGGGAGTTTATGCAATCTCAAACCAACTGCCGGTTTATCCATGCTCAAGATGGATATCATCATAATAACATGGATCGGTGCTTAAAAAATAAAAGTGTTCATGATCGGCTTGAAAAGCGAGTTGTTGACCAAGACTAGGTAGATTATGAAAAAGAAGGCAATGAAAGAGAATATGTTTGGCAGGAAGACCAATGGTGTCCAGGAGGATTAACAAAAAGCTAGAAGAGAAGGGTGCAACGCCTAAGGAATAAAGAGATGGAACAGGCTCAGGCATCCAGTAAACCTCAAGTATGGCGTACCAAGCAAATAGCCGATAGAAAGCAACAATCGGCTAATATCCAAATGGCTTTTCTGTTGCCATCAGAATTCAGAGTCATTGGTGAAAGCCAACAGTCGATCCAAGCAGTCGGCTTTGAAAACTTGTATTAATGGATAATCCAATAGATGGTACAGATGGCAAACTAGGACATGGCTTCACGTCAGCCGATGAATTGGAAGAAGTAGATATTGGTCCTAGAGATAGACCTAGGCCGACGTACGTAAGTGCTAAGTTGGATCCGGAGTATAAGCGAAAATTAATTGATTTATTAAAGGAATTTAAAGACTGCTTTGCTTGGGAATACTATGAGATGCCTGGTTTAGACCGGTCAATTGTTGAACATCGGTTGTCAATGAAGCCTGGATATCGGCCGTTTAAACAAGCTCCGAGAAGATTCAACCCAAACGTGATTGATGATATCAAAAAGGAGACTGAAAGGTTACTGGAAGCAAAATTTATCCGACCATGCTGATATGCAGAATGGATATCGAATGTTGTCCCTGTATATAAGAAGAATGAAAAATTGAGAGTTTGCATCGATTTTAGGGATCTGAACAAAGCCACACCCATAGATGGTTATCCGATGCCAATAGCTGATATGTTAGTAGATGCAGCAGCTGGGCACAAGGTTATTAGCTTCATGGACGGTAATACAGGATACAACCAAATTTTCATGGCTGAGGAAGACATAGCAAAGACCGCTTTCAGGTGCCCCAGCGCAATCGGTCTGTTCAAGTGGGTTGTGATGACCTTTGGTCTGAAGAATGCCGGTGCAACTTATCAAAAGGCGATGAATTACATTTTCCATAAGTTAATCGGCAGGATTGTTGAAATCTACATCGATGATATGATGATAAAATCCAAAGGGTACAAAGAGCACCTGGCTGACTTGCGTGAGACTCTGGAATGCACAAGAAAGCATGGTTTAAAGATGAATCCTAATAAGTGTGATTTTGGAGTATCAGCTGGACAATTCTTAGGATTCATGGTCCACGAGAGTGGAATCGAAGTTGGTCAAAAAAGCATGAAAGCAATTGATGAGGTAGTTCCCCCGACTACCAAAAAAGAGTTGCAATCCCTGCTTGGTAAGATTAATTTTATCAGAAGATTCATTTCTAATTTGTCAGAAAAGATCCTGCCGTTTTTTCCCTTGTTGAAGCTGAAAAATGATCAAGAATTCAAGTGGGGTGACATACAACAAAGGGCGTTTGAAGAGATAAAAGAGTATATGAAGTTTCCACCTGTGCTGGTCCCTCCTCAGCAAGGTAAGCCGTTTAAGTTGTACATGTCGGCTGATGATAAGACAATTAGATCGGCCTTGATGCAATAATTTGAAGAAAAAGAGAGAGTTGTTTTCTATCTGAGTAGAAGACTACTAGATCTAGAGACTAGATATTCTTCCACTAAAAAGTTATGCTTGTGCTTATATTTCTCTTGTACTAAATTGCGACACTACTTATTATCGGTCGAGTGTATAGTTGTTTCCAAGGCTGATGTGGTTAAGCACATGTTATCAATGCCAATATTAAATGGAAGAGTGGAAAAATGGATTCTTGCGTTATCGGAATTTGACTTGAAGTATGAATCGACTAAAGCAGTAAAGGACAAGTAATGACCGATTTTGTCACCCAGCATCATAAGCCAAGCATTGGTTATATAGAACCGATGCCTTGGACGTTATTCTTTGATGGGTTATCATGCAAGCAGGGTGGTGGCATTGGTATTGTTATTGTTTCGCCTTGGGGGGCAAGTTTTGAGTTTGCTCTTCCAACTAAGCCAATGATTACTAACAATCAAGCGGAGTACGAACCTATTCTCAAGGGACTTCAACTTTTTCATGAAGTAAAGGCCGAAGCAATTGAAGTGTTTGGAGATTCGCAGTTAATCATTAATTAGTTGATCGGCCTATATGAGTGCAAAGAATAGACTTTGAAAGGATACTATGATGAGTGTCAAAAGTTACTCAAGGAGTTTTTTCATATCTCTTTCCAACATATTCCGAGAGCACAAAACCAACAAGCTAACCGTCTAGCTTAAAGTGCATCAGGATATCGGGTGTTCTAAGAAGTCTTAAGTAGTGAAACCTCAAGTGATGATTGGAGAGTCAAAATAGCCGATTACCTTAGAGATCCGTCTCAGAAAACTACCAGAAAGTTAAGATATAAATCGGCTAAGTATGTTTTGTTATATGATCAGTTATACTATAAAGCAGTCGATGGGGTGTTGCTCAAATGCTTAAACCAGGAAGAGGCTAAGGTGTTAATGGGTGAGGTGCATGAAGGGATATGTGGAGCTCATCAATCGGCTTATAAGATGAAATGGATTATCCGTAGAGCAAGATATTTCTAGCCAACGATGTTGGAAGATTGTTTTGAATATTACAAGGGGTGCCAGGACTGTCAACGTTTTGGTAATATCTAGAGATCGCCTGCCTCGGCCATGAATCCAATAATCAAGCCATGGCCGTTTCGAGGCTGAGGAATTGAGTTCATTGGCGATTTTTTGCCTTCAAGCAAAGGACATAAGTTCATATTGGTAGCAACAGATTACTTCACTAAATGGGTTGAGGCAATTCCTTTGAAGATGGTAACCTCAAAGAACATGATCGATTTTGTCAAGGAACACATGTGTATCATTTTGGGATTCCTCAAACTATAACTACAGATCAATGAACAATGCTCACATAAGAAGAGTTTGAGGATTTTGCTGCCAGTATGGGGATCAAGCTACTGAATTCCTCTCCTTACTATGCCTAGGCTAATGGCCAAGCAGAGACGTCCAATCAGATTATGATTAAACTGATCAAGAAAAAGATCGAGGAACAGCCAAGGAAGTGGCATTCGACGCTAAATGAGGCGCTGTGGGCATATAGGATGGCCTGCCATGGATCAATTAAAACGTCACCTTACGAACTTGTGTATGGCCATAATGCAGTTCTTCCTTGGGAAGTTCGGACTAGATCGAGGCGTGTTACGCAGCAGAATGATTTGTCAGCTGAAATCTACAAGAATCTTATGATAGACAATTTGGAAGACTTGAGTTGCCTTCGGCTGCATGCTCTTGAAAATATCAAAGCCAATAAACTGAGGGTTGCAAAATATTACAATAAAAACGTCAAGATTAAGCAATTCTCGGAAGGAGACTTGGTCTGGAAAGTGAAATTGCCGATCGGGTCAAAGGACAGTAGATTCGGTAAATGGTCACCTAACTGGGAAGGACTTTATCGGATCAAACGTTGTGCGCCTGGTAATGCTTATATTTTAGAAACACTGAAAGGAGAGAAAGAATTTGGCCGAGCAATCAACGGGAAATATTTAAAGAAATATTATCCTAGCATTTGGATCAATACTTAATAAGCGATTTGTTCGATCGATAGCTTTAATAGTCGATATTGGAAAGGTATCGCCTCCTAGTGCAAAAATAAACCTAAAGGGGTAAAAGCTGGTACAATGTGTATCGCCTATAAAAGCAAAGCAAACACGGACGAAGTGATGTGTATGAAGCATGAAACAAAGAAAAATCACTCAAAATGAAGAAGTTGTTTGCTAGACGTCACCTATTACAAGCTACGGGCCAGAAAATACTTTGCCTACTATATCATCGGCCAGGGTGTTGAAGGCTACAGAGTTGGTGGCGCTCATGAAGTCCTCAACCAAGCGCTCATGCTCCCCAGGGTACGCTGCGTCCGGAAGCCATGGGGAAGAAGCCAAAGATTATGACCAGAACGGGCTTGTGCAGCAGCCAGAGCCATGGCGGCACCATGACGAACGTCATGAAGGGCGACCTCCATGACACGATTCGGAATGTCATGCAAATGAACCACCGAAAAGGTCACCCACCTAACATATGATCAGCAGATTTCTCGGTAAATTGGGGAACTATGGGAAAGAAGCCTGTGGCTTTCCCGGTGGGCATTTGGAGGAGCAAACAAGGGGAAGGTGTCCACACATTTTAGCCCTCGCAAACACTAGAACAGCTTTGCGAGCATGGAGAGAAGACTCAGATGATATCACAAGAATTCTTCTAACCGCAATGATTGGTCTTTTTGCGCAATGAGGCGCTAGAATGGAGGGTCCAACGAAGTCGGGAGCACTCGAGGAGGCAGATAGAAGAGAAACATGGCTGAACTGTTGAGTTGCTCTTGCCAGGGTCGGATAGGCATTTTATAGCCGGCTCAGAAAGATAAGTCCAAGTGCCCGTGAAGCAATGATGCTCTCGTAAAAGTTTTGAAGCATGGGCTCATGAGCAGACATAGACGAGGACAAACAGTAGACCCCAGATCAAGATTCTTTACCCATGACTGCGGACCTATCGGGGGCACTGACATGATAATTTTGGAATAAAATTACTTTTATCCCAAAATTAGGGGGCATATGTTTACACCAAAATTTGGAAGAAGAGTCATAGGGACTTGAAAGCTCCCAAGATCATGTCAGCAGGTAATCAATGCGTGTGGATCGGGATCAGCTGATTCGAATGCAGCACTAGAATCGGCTTTCTTCAGACAGCGCTGACAGATAATGACAAAGGCTACGATCGGCGCCAGGACGAAACATGATGGACTCTACAAAAGGGGAAAGATTAAAGTCCAAGTTATCTTAAATTAGGAATATTTTCTCTAGGGTCAAAAATTATGATGAGTCGTGCTTAGACAGGAGTCATGCACAGGTTTCGGATATAAATATCAAAGTCCGGCTATTATAAGAGACACAATCAATCCAATATACAAGTCATTTACTTTTTTGGCTCCGACCACCCCTTAGGAGTAGGAGTAGAGTAGATCTCGGTGAGTTCTTCAGCAAGTACGGCTGCATCAATCCGGTCGACCTCCACTGCTTGTTGTAAGTACTGTCATGGCTTATACCTCTGTTCTTACGGCTGCATCGATCCGGTCGACCTTCACTGCGACTCTGGTATAAGTTAGTTATCGATTCTTGCCTAGTTCAATTATGGCTACATCGATCCGGTTGACCCCCACTACATGAACTAGATCAAGGTCAAGTTATCGGCTCTACCTTAGAATGACAGTCTTTGGTAGATTCATTAAGTTACCGATATTGCTTATTGCTTTCATTATTTATCTAAATTACAACAATATCACTCTGCCCGATTGGGATTGATCTAGATCGGCCTTATATCTTATTTAGCTCATCGTTTGTTAATCTGAAACTGATCTAATCTACACATTAAATGATGAGTTACGTTTTATCGGCTGTTTTACATCAATCTTGATCGTGCATAGCGTGCGGTTAAAGCATGTTGCGTCTTGAGTAGATTTATTAGCTAGTGAAAACCGTCCCATGGCCCGTTATCACGGCCTGTGTGATTCTGTCTTACACTCTACTGTTAGCACCGTGGAGTGGGGATCGTTATTTGGTAGATCTATTCCTGATAAGGCATGACTTTAACTGTGCGTTATGCCTGAATCAGCTGTTTTAGCCGATATCGAGTGCTTTCACGAACAATTTGCATCACGAGACCGTTGAAGTAAAGATAGGTTGAAAGATGTGTTAGCCCCATGATCTTATTATTGTATTACGGCCTGCATGATTTTACCTCATGCCCCACTGATATTAGTAATGAGTTATGGTCGTCGAGTCTATTGTTATTTCTACGGCCTGCATGATTCTGTCTCATGCCCCACTGGTCATAGCGATAGATGAGATCTAACATGTTCATTAGAATTATCTTTATTAAACGGTTAAATGGTGTTGAATTGTTTCTTTATATAAAAAGGGGTTCGGTTACTTGTAATTATTATTGACATCTTATTGTCATTGATTAATATTTGGTCAAATAACGATATTTATCTTGAATGATAACCGATTCTTCTTATACAACCCAATGAGCTTTAACCGATTTATTCTCACGAATATGCTGGAATCGACTGTTTAGTCGATCTCCTTTCATATCGGCTCTTAGAGCCGCACATTCGGGACTGTCTGGCAACACCGGCACGTTCCGCCCTTAATTACTGATAAACTTTCTGTCCTTGTCAATTACAGGGTCAAATTGACTGTCATGTCTCGGGAGGAGTGCGCAGGATCGACCATTCCTGCGCTGAAGCTAGGCGGATCTACAGCTTCATCGAGCAGACCCTTCCGACTTGCTACGTGTGTCCTTGGCACAGGACGAAAATTCTGTGTCGACATATATTTATGCCATTCGCTTTCTGACTTTAATCTTGTGTTCTGCTTTCAAATTATTGTCCTTCCTTTGTCTATATATGTCTTGTAAATTGTCTTCAATTCCTTCGACTTTAACCATATTTACTATTACATCATTCCAAATTATAAGACGTTTGACATTTTTACCCTAAGTTTGACTACTCGTCTTATTCAAAAAATTTGTGCAAACATAGTCAAATTTAAGTCATTTTTGAAGAACTTTTATTAATAAAAAAAGACACGACAAAAAAGGTGATATTTTGCATAAAATTTTGAATAAAACAAGTGGTCAAACTTGGTGTCAAAAAAGTCAAACATCTTATAATTTGGTATGGAGGAAGTACTAGTTAGAGTTTAACCAGCTTTCATATCACCATTGGTAATTTAATTTTAAACACTCTACGCTATATAAAACAATACTGCATGTACATATTCAGTGCCGGGTGTAAACTAAGTTTCAACTTAACATGTAGAAAACAATACTACCAGGACGTAAAATCTTTTTAATAATAAATAAATCTCAAATAAAAGATAAAAATAATAGAGTTTCTACTTAACATGTGGAAAACTATGCAACAACTCCCTTAAAAATTGAAAGCCAAAGTATAAAATCAAGAAGTCACCAAAAACGTTGCAACAAGAGTTTGTATATCTTAAGAGATTAGATTTCAACTAAATACATATCATGCAAGAAAAAGATAAATACTATAAATTCTAACCAGAGGTCCCCAATAGAGTCTCCACGTTAATCATCACAAGACTCGATAAAAAACAAAAGATAGATCCTAAAAAATCTCATAAAGAAAATTTCTGACCATCAATTCAGTTTAACCTAATCACCATTGATAACAATAGGTATTTGATCTATTCTGTTTTCTAAATAATTATCCACATCTGCTATTGTGTAAAATAAATAAAGTGATCAATGACTCTGTGTAAATTACCCACCTATGCCATTATAAAATATGATCTAAAGTAAACCTAAACTGCATCTAATTATCGATACCCTCGTATTATGATAGATAGTTAACCCAATTTTTATCTCATTATTAGAAAATTAAATATCTCCTCAAATCTACATCTAAATTGTTAACATATTCTATTACAAAAAATATTTAAATAATCATAAAGCATATATATGTTTCCACATTACCCTCTTCTATCAATATTAATATATTAAGATTTGATTAACAAACATACAACGTCATGCTAGCATACATGAGCGATAAATAAATATGTTATATTTCATCATATAAAAATATTTTCTTAACAATTCATATACTAATGATGCTAACAAATTTTTTAAAACCATATTCGTAACTATGACATGTATTTATATATTCACTAAAATATTTATTACACACAAAGTTCTCACAAGATATCTGACTCATCATTAGGGATGAAAACGGTACGGATATTTTCCGACCGTATTCGAAACCGAATCTGTTTAGAGGGGTTGAGATCTGTCCGTATTCGAGTCCGGGCATCCAACATCCGATACCGTATCCGTATCCGAATACTCAAATCGCATATTTATGATGTCGATACCCAATCGTATCCTATCCGACATAGTTAACACTATCCGTATTCGAATCCGAATCCGGACAGAAATATGAAAACAAATGTAATATCGGTGATATCTGTCCGTATCCGATCCGTTTTCATCCCTACTCATCATCAATAATAGTAGAACTCATGGCTCGCTCTACGAAGAAATCCGATTTGCTTCCAAAAGTTCTTGAACGACCCTCTTTACTGCCCATTCCTCTGTGATAAGCCCACAGTGCTCTGCGCCTTCAATCTTGATGGATTTGAATTGCTTCGTCTGTCCGGGTTGACGTCTCATGTTTATCAAACGCTTGCATGCTAATCAAATTGACATACCCATCTCCATCTCCGTACACTATTTTCCGACATGTTCGCTTATCTTATAATCCGTCTTTTTTCAGCCGGAACGGTGTTTTTCTCTCACAATAAATTAGCCGGAACAGTATTTCGGTTTGTTTTTTCAGCGAAGCAAACGGGGCCACAATGTAGTTGCTGTCCCAGTACACCTGTTGCTTCGGCGTCCTGATGCCCACACCGTTGGAGATGGCCATGCAGCCCGCAGCTCGACAGCACGGTCCAAAGCACGGATTTTTGTCCAGCCCGAGCACAGCCCGGCCCGGTGGTTGATGGGCCCGGACTGGCACGGTCTGACTCTTAGCGCCGTGCCTGGGTCCCTGCACGGCCTAGTAAAATATGCCAGCCCGATAGAGGCCCGGTAAGAATGCGCCAGGCTGCTTCAGCTCCCACCCGCAACGCAGATGCCATCTTCTTTTCTTTCTCTGATGCTGATAGTGGGCTCCATAGTCCGCAGTTTTGTAGAAACCGCTGGCATCGCCCACGGGAAAACCATACACTAGCACCAGCCCCTTGCGTGGACCACGCCCATCCCTTGGAAATTGGAATCCAATCCCCGTTCTCTGTCCTTCCGTTTTCTGTTTTCTCCATCCCATCCCAGGCATGGAATCTCAAAAGTCACGATTTCCTCCGCCGCACTCGCCACTTCCTCCGTGTTTCCGTCCCTGCTGCACTTCCTCCGTGTTTCCGTGACAAAACCTCTTCCCTTCTCTCTCGCTCTCTGCTCTGAGCATCTGTACCGGACCTCGGGCTGGCCTGGCCCATTTATCGCGGCGTGCTTTCAGGCTGGCCCGGCCCGAAAACCAGCATGACGTGCCGTGCCTGGGCTGACAGCCAGGGATCCTGGTATGTCTTAAACTGAGACTAAAGCTCTCACGCACCAACACGTCTGGGCGACCGTTACAACGAGTAGAATTAATCGAGACTGAAGATAGGGTACCCTTTAGTCTCAGTTGTAATTAAACCGTGACAAAATACTTTTTAGCCATCACAAAGGTTATTTCTCTACCAATGATTCCTCTGTAGCTATGAATTAAATTACATAAAAAATTCCTCACGATATATATGATCGTCACCTAGGACGGACACAGCAAATTAAGGAAAACCACGTTTTTTTTAGACAAGCGAAAAATGACTCCGGCCTTTGCTTTTTCCGAAGCACTGCACCGCGTGTACTTATTACAAGTTCATCAGGCAAGCAATTGAGTGATTGGCAAAGCGATTGAATTGCGACCACACCACGATCGTTTTAAGCACAAAACCAATAAATCACCACCGTACGTAGTTTTAATAAAAACAGAAATGCTATAAGTCAACCGATTGATACTGGAGATTGTATCAACCGTTTTTGGGGCCGTCTGTTGCGTCCAACCGTCCGATGGTCCCCGCGCTCGGCAGTCTGCCTTTGCCTCCCCAACGGCACCTCCCCTCCTTCTGGCAGATCCTCCCCGCTCCCTCTGATGAGTTCCATAACTCTGCAAGATGTTCATGCAGACATGTCTAGGGACAATTCAAATATAGCGGCTGGTAATTCTTTAACACTCTCGGGTCTTAAATTCATAGAGCTTATTTCCGTGTGATTGCTGTACCGTGAAAGATTGGGTATTATTTTGGACATTGTAGGCGTGTCCTTATCAGTTGGTATCAGCTTCTGGGTTGCTCACGGTGCATTCAAGTTTGTTCAATGGCTGGTTATAGCCTTGCTAACAAGGAAATTAAATGTGTGCCCACATTTTATTTAATAACCTATTATGCTCGTTACTATGTTTGGGAAGATGCAATGGAGGATTTCTTACGGGGTCGTGGACTCGCGTCACACATGCAGTTGTTCTTTGCAAAAAAAAACATTTTTTGATAATCTTTCTATATGGTGGCGGAAATTACATAAAAGACACATCATGAGAGGTGAAGAACCTTGCAGGACATGGAACGATATGAAAGCTGTGCTACGACGCCGAATTGCTCCTCCTCTTGAGTCAAAGAAGAAGGTAGATACTCCATGTGCGCAAAATCCCTAAGGCACTAAGGAAAATGTGCGCTCGTCGTGGGCTGATACTATCGCTGGAGATAAGTACCTTCCTGCTACTAACCAGCAAGCTGTTGATATTAATTCTCATAAGAAGTTGGGTTCGGGTGTTACTTATGGCAAGTCTATGCATCCCGGAATTTTTCTTCTCCTAAATTGAAGCAAGCTACTGGTCAAAGTAATTATGGTGAAAAGTTATCCGCTTGTGCTCGCAGTTATCTTGGTTCCAAGAAAAAGTGTGTGGCAGCAAAGGAAATTCAGTACATTGATAATCAGAAGTTCATGGTGCCTATTAAAAAGTTGGAGGTTATTAGTTCTTCTGCATTTTCTTGTGCCAAGCCACCAGAGAGGAAATATGCTAGTTCTATAGCTGAAATTTCTTCTCATCCTCCAGAAAACAGCAAGGAGGTTGCTGTAGCAGAAAAAGAGACGGAAGAAAAATCTATAGGGCCATTGATTGATATTATTGATGATGCAACAAATGGATTATCTATGTTGGCTCGAGAAGTAGAAAGTGATGGTACTGTTGTTAATGTTAAAGGGCAGCGGTCCAATATATTTCAATCCGAATGCAAGATTCAAGATAAGGTATGCAAGCTAATTATTGATGGTGGTAGTTTCACAAATGCTATTAGTTCAGATGTTGTGCATGCTTTGTCTTTGTCTACGCGGAGGCTTCCAATGCCGTGTTATATCCAATGAATGAATCAAAGTGGTACACTCAAAATTACTCATAAGGCGTGAGTTAAATTCTTCATTGGAAATTATGTTGATACAGTGGACTGTGATATTGCACCGATAAGTGCTTGCCATTTGTTATTGGGTCGACCATGGCAGTTTGATCTTGATGCTACTCATGATGGTCGTTCTAATAATTATTCGTTTGTGCACAAGGAAGTCCATCATGTGCTCAAACCAATGTTAGATAATGATATTAAGGCTGAGGTGTTTGCCACTGTGAAAAAGAAGAAAAAGGAGGCTGGTGAGATTACCCCAAAGCCGAGAGGGAGAGAATGATGTGAATGTTGGTTCTCAAATTATTGTTCCTGCGAATTCATGCCATCTCCTTAAAGTAGCTACTAGTCTTTTTTAAGATCATCAAATCTTGTATTCTTCTGATTCTGAATCTGTATGCAAGATTCCGGAACAAGCTTCTAACAAATTTGTCTCTCTCTCTCTATTTCTGATAATGGCAAGTTGGTTGGTCTAGAAGGTATGCTAGTTGTATCATGACGATTCTCACATTGCTGACGTGAAGAGCAATGGACAAAACATGCTTGTTGCTACCCAATGTAAGTCTGAAGATAACAATGCTTATGATGATGAGATGAGGGAAGATGCTAGAATTATGTCCAAGCCGAGGACGGCTTTGTTTCAAGGGGGAGAGGATGATGAGCCTATAGCTCCTTAAGATGTTCATGGAGACATGTCTAGTGATAATTCAAATATAGCAGCCGGTAATTCTCTAATATCATCTGGTCTTCAATTTGGAGCTATTTATTTTGATCAGAAAAATGGCAAAAATATGGAGAAATTTTACTAGCGCCGGCCTATCATCAAATATATTTTTTAGAGGTGCTTTATTGCTTCGAAAAGAGAAGAAAAGGGCAGCCAAGGAAATATGTCAATATGGAGACCATGCACGTGGAAATAAAGGGCCGCCCAATCTGAATACGTGAACTTTATTTGGTTAATTGATTAGCAAGGTGATTAGCAATGTTGCCGCATTATTTTAATATTTCCTTTCGGCTGAAGCAGTAGCTTAGCTAGCATGTCAAATTTAGTTTCGTTCCGGTCTGGTCGCGTGTATGCGCGTCGGACTCGCCGTGCCTTAGTCCTGGAGTCATGGTTGGCCTGTGAGCCATATAACCTGGATGCTGTCTGTAACAGAGGGAGATTGGATTTTATTATGGAGTTTATTCTCCGTCGAGAAACTCTACATGATGATCTCATCAGGTTCTTCGCATTGAAGATTATCTTCCAGTTCCTCGTGGATTTGTGTGGAGTGCGTGATCAAGCTGCTACGTCTTGGGTGCGTCGCTTGGATTTCTTGTTGAGATCCCTCCTCTTCTGATCGTGGTTCGTCGTGGCCCCTGGTGGAAGAAGTTATCTAGGGTTTGGTTTGCAACTCTTGTAAGTCGACCCATATCTGGTTACTGAACGTGTTGCTGCGGTATCAAGTTGATTGATTTTGCTTGGCCGACATATATAGCAATTTTATTCAGCCCATTGGCTTCTTTATTAGTGCCGAATTCAACATCCTGTTATTGCTAGAATATTTGAGTCCGAATCAATTTTCTATTCCTGCATTGAACAATCGAGAAGGGCTCTTGCTACTTGTGCCGACCATCATTTATCTGGGGTATAGCAGACGCCTAGTGCAATATTAACAAACTTTATTACAGAGAAGCTAGCGTCCTGAGCATTACGTTGGTACTTGTGTTTTATTGGTCAGTCGCTACTTGTGAGTTGGCTGGATATAATTTTTGCTGCAATCTTATTGCCGAAAATTCAGAGAGCTTATTTCCGTGTGATTGCTGTACCGTGAAAGATTGGGTATTATTTTGGACATGGTAGGCGTGTTCTTATCAGTTTAAAGAATGATAGGGTGCAGGTTGCTTCCTCTAATAATGAACCATTCATTGAAATCTCAAAGCCACAAACTGTTTTATTTGAAGCTGACAATGTTGATGTGGCAGTCAGGTCTCCAATTGCTGCTTCAGAAAATTTGTGTACACGTCACAATATTTTGGTCAGTGACGTTTTAAATCCTCATATGATTCAGTTGGGTCACATTGCTGTTGGCACAAAGGACAATGCTAAGATCACAGTTATTGCACAAGAGGCTCCTAAATATATACCAAAGCCGAGGACTGCTTTGTTTCAAGGAAGGGAGAATGATGAGTCCATAACTCTGCAAGATGTTCATGCGGACATATCTAGTGACAATTCAAATATAGCGGCCGGTAATTCTTTAACACTCTCGGGTCTTAAATTTGTAGATTTTATTTTCGATGAGAAATATAGCAAGAACATGGACAAATTTACTACTACTGGCTTGTCATCAGATATATATTTTAGAGGTGCATTATTATTTGAAAAAGAGGAGAAAAGCAAGCAAGAAAAACATGTCAGTATTGGTTCTATAAATGTGGATGTCCATGAGAGGAGTTTCCAACGTAATTTGCATCGTGCCCGGAGTATTATATTAATACTTGTATGGTCCTGGTGAGTCCGAGTCTGTTTCCAGCAGCGTGCGGGTGGCCTGCGTGCCTTTAACCCTGGGCCGTCGCCCCTGTACGAGATTAGAAGAGAATTTTATTGTGGAGTATTTCCTGTCAAGCCGCCGCTCGAAACTCTGGATGACGTGTTCATCAGGTTCTTCGTCTTGAAGATTATCTTCCAGATTCTTGTGGATCTATGTGAAGTGCGTGATCAGGCTACTACAGCTTGAGTACGTCGCTTGGAATTCTCAGGGTTCTCTATCTTCTAATCGTGTTCCTCGGAAGCACGGGTGGAAGAACGCTGCTGCTAGGATTTGGATTGCATCTTATGTAAGCTGAATCCATCTATCATCATATTTCTGTTGCTATCCTCCGTGTTTGATTAATCAAAGAAATTGCTGCCGGAGATTTTCTATTTGATAATTCTGATTCATCTCAATCATTGCCGAGAGTATTGTTTCCGTGGATTATTGGTCTTTCTCTGTTTGCACTATCAGATCAATTATTAATCCATCTCAGTGTCCGTGAAAAGTTGCTGGAGCTTGTCATCTCTTCTGATACTTGCATTATCGATTGGTGGCTGCTGCTCATAATAATTCTATTAAATAGAATATATCAGTTGATAGGGCCTGCTGTTGGATGTAATTGGTTCCGGACATATAGATACATATATTCTATTGTAGATTTCTTGAGATAATTTTCTGAGACTATTTGTGTTTGTGATTGTACCGTGAAAGATTGGACCATTATTTTGGACCCTCCTCGGTGGCCGCAGATGACATTGTGGCCGTCTGGCGCCTGTCCACCGGAGAGCACAACACCGTCCTTGAGCAGCCTGGTCGCCGCGGGCTCGGCCGCCGGCACCAGCGACACCGAGGGCTAGCCGAACTGTTAGAATAGTAGGATCATCTAGGTGTATAGATCTAGTGGGTGTACATTTCTATTCGGGATAAAGAGTCCTAGATCCAACCTAGAACATGAACTAGAGAGAGGAATTAGAGAGAGAGACGTAGAGGTAGCTGACCGTCGGTGGGCTTGGCGGAGCTGCTAGCCATCGCGCCGGTGGCGAGGTCGGTGGAGTCCAGTGGCAGTGAAGACGTCACGCACGATGCAGAGACGGTGATGAAGGCGGTGGTGCTTCCCGTCGCTCACAGCGCCCCCTTGATCGGTTAGGGTTGTAGATGGGGATTGTGGCGGCTACGGTCAACCTCGTACCAAGTGCCCCGACCCCCACCTCCTTTTATATGGCACTGTGCGACGGGGGGCACCAAACATGATTTGGTTGGGCGCCCCCGATCAGGGCATGGATCAGGGCCTCGACTCGTTCGTTGGACCGAGTTGGGAGGAGATCAACTTAACATTCTCCCCCTTGATCTCACTTTTAAACTTGAACTTAAAAATACTTTATCTCTTCCCATTCTATCACAGATTAGTGCATAACCTCTCTGTTCTGAAACAGATTCTTAACTAGGCCCTTATTGTCCAGAATCATAGGCTTTTCCGTAAACCCATGCTGGCTAAGTGTTCTCTGAACACATTGGGTGGTAAGACTTTTGTAAGCGGATCCGCAAGCATCTTCTCTGTGGTTACATGCAAGACTAATAGCATGATCCCGGACTCTGTCTTTCACAATATAGAACTTTATGTCAATGTGTTTGGCAACATTACTTGACCTATTGTTGTGAGCATAAGTTACTGATGGTTCATTGTCGCAGTATAACTTGAGTGGTCTATGGATGTCATCAACCACTTTCAATCCGGGCATAAATTTCTTTAGTCAATTCACTTGCCCCGTGGCCTCATAACAAGCTACAAACTCAGCATACATTGTGGGCGATGTAGTGACGGTTTGCTTGGACCTTTTCCATGATATTGCTCCTTCTGCGAGAGTAAATACATAACCTGATATGAATTTTCTATCATCTACATCTCCCGCAAAATCTAAATCTGAATACCCCTCTACATGGAGGAAATCAGATCTTTTGTACGTTAGCATAAGACCTTTTGAGCCTTGCAAATAACGCAAAGCTTTCTTTACCATTCTCCAGTGTTCTATTCCTGGATTACTCTGATATCTGCCAAGTATTTCAGTAACAAAAGCTAAGTCAGGGCGTGTACATACTTGAGCATACTGCAAGCTTCCGACAGCCGAAGCATATGGAACCGCTTTCATTCGATCGATCACATATTGGTTCCTGGGGCATTGGAATTTGTGGCAGAACCTCCTAAATTATAGGGCCCACATGCACCTGTCACTGTCCAATGACCTTCGACGACTATGCATATGTTCCCGTTTACTTAAGAAGACTGTCGGGTGTCCTCAGAGAACCCCGAATCATCCACGATTTTTTCGAGCAGGATCCATTACAGAGTCATTGCAGTATTACAACAGTTTATTCATTAATTTACATCAGAGCAAAATAGCGGAAGTCTTACAATAACTTAGTTACAAAACAGTTGTTTCAAACCTTACAAATTAAGTATGATTATTATTACAAACCATAGTAGTGGAGTAGCTTAGTAACATAAAACAAAACACACAATAAAGTGTCCTACCCAAGGGCCACACATTTACTTGTCATCTTCGATTTGAAAAACCGTCATGCAGCACGGTCCAAAGCAGACCTGCTCATGAGGCTCACCTGCAACAAGGGTTAACGAACCCTGAGTATAAAAGTACTCAACAAGACTTAACCGAAGTAAAAATAGATAAGACTCAGGAATGCAGGCTTGGAGATTCAAGGTAAGGCTTTAGCAATAACCAAAGTTCTTTTGCGTAAAAGCTCTCTAACAAGATTCTTTCTTTCAACATTTAATCCTTATCAAGATCATATATGAATCTGCCATGATCCGTATTGAGATCATGAACTTCATATCAAACTCTTTCTCAAATCTTCCTCAAGTTTCATTTATTAACTACGATGATGAACAGTGAGTTGAGTCTCCATAACCGAGGAGCAACGACGATTCAAACCGATTATAACCCAGCTGGGGCTTCCCAACCACACGACATATGCAGGTCCCTGACCTACATATACCAACCTACCCTTAGGTCCTCTAAAACAAGAATGGGTCCGCGCCACCCGAGAGCACAATACTCCACCAATCTAGCCCATTGCCACGTGGGTACATGCTACTCTCGTCATCTCTCCACTCCCAGTGCACGAGTAGCCATTCTCATAATAGAATAGCCGAGTTAAGGCTTACCAGAGCATGTGGCCAGTACTACAAAGTCTCACCTCATGCAATTCAACAACGGATGGTTCTTAATCGACATAGGCGGAAAGAACCCACTCACAAGACATCCATGTCTTGTGGCTCTCATACACCGAGTCCGCCCGGTCTAGATTTATTACTCCACAAGATTATATCTCATGATAACATAAATAACCAGTCATATCCAAAAACCCTTTTATATCTCATAGGTGACAGGTAATCACCCGACTTTTATCTGTCTAAGTATGGCTAAGCATAACTAGGTATTCTCGAATTAAAACTGGTAACAAGGTTGATATGGAAAAACAAGGTTGGTAATGCACCAATTAGGTTTTCACTCAACTCCTAATCACTTAATGCAGTACTTGAAAGCAAAAGCGATATAAATTTATAAAACACAAGGTAGGTTTAAATGCATCCGGGGCTTGCCTTGATTGTCGGAATAGTCAGGTTCAGGAGATGTTCCACAGATATCAAACCTGACCTCAACAGATGGATTAACTTCCTCAACAATTTGGTTGACTACTACGTTCTCACTTTCGTTCACTACACGAGGTAATAATGCCATGTTTAATATGATGCGAGATATAAAACATGATGCTTGACGATGGATGCAAAAGTTAATAACTTGAATACAACTTTCCTTCGCGGTACAGTTACAAGCCAAAAACTAACTAAACCTTTTTCATAAACTCAAACACTTACTTTAAGTACCAAGGATCATTTTATTCTAATGACCCAAGGTCATCACTCAATCCAAAATTCAAACAAAACCTAAGTCATTAAGGTTTACTATTTGCTTTTATGAATTAATTATTTAATTCGAAATTATGAAATAAATCAACTTTTTCAAATAAGCTCAAAATTTTTGTGAAGGCTCATCCCATGATAACTAAGTGGCAAAACAATTTTCATAATTTTTGGATAATTATTTAAGCCTAGAAAAATCATGGAAACCTATTTATTAATTAATTTGAGCAATTTTTATCACATTCAAAATTTACTAAAAAGTAACATTTAATATTTTTCCTAAATAGTTTACATCTCAGAGAGATCACACAAAAATTTTCATAATTTTTGGAGCTCTATTTAATTCTACACAAAATAAACAAATCATAGCACTATTTAAACATTTCTGCAAAATAGAAAAATTCATTTTCAAATAAACGGTCACTGACATCGGGGTCCCACTCGTCAGTGAGAGCAGCGCGACGGCGAGCCTCTGACCTGCGCGTTCTCGCCGGTGGTGAGGTCTCCAGCAGCGGGACTCGGACCAACATGATCTCCTTGACATTGCGCACACATCGGTGGCACGGGTTGAAGCTCTAGGTCACTGGAGCGACCTTGCTCGGCGATGATGGCGGCTCAGTGGAGCATGGCCGACATGCGCTCGATGATCTATGACTTCACCGGCGATACAAAGGTTGTCGGCGTACTCAGTACCTCCTAATGAACCTAACCGAGCAGTTAATTGAGCCAACATCACTCCCTAACGCAAGCAACGACGCGCGTAGTGGCACGGTGGAGCAAGACTCGCCGGTGTCCCGCGGTCCCGTGGCTACAGCGTGGTAGAGGTAAAATAGATCACTCGAACACGATCAAAGGCTCACACTGAAGTTGATGCGCGTGAAAACGATGGCTAAGGCGAGGCGGAGCTAGGTCGTCGACGTTGGAGACGATGGCGGCGGCGTGTACTCACGGTGAAGCTCTGTTCTGAGGAAAGCAGCTGACCAAACGATCAACAATCCAACTCATGAGCACCACGAGAGAATGAAGATCAAGAAACAGCAAAAGCTGAAGCAAGAATCCCACCCAAACTCCCTGTCCACGGAGGAACTGATCTCGGTGGAGCCTTGCCGGGGTTGGAGAAGACGGGTTTACGCCGGGCAAAGCAAAAGGCTAGAAGCTGGGCAAGTGGGTGCTATGGAGTCACTAGGTGATGGCGATCATGGTGACGTGCTTTGCTGAGACTGGGAGGGCGAGACGGTTCCGGTGTGAGCTCAACGGAGCAAGGCGACGCTGACGGGAAAAACAGAGGAAGGAGAGAGCGACGGTGAGAGCACTTCCAGTCTTAACGGCGAGCAAAGAGCGGCGGTGAAAGGTGTGCGCTTGACACGCAAAGGTGACGCGAACATGCCGAAGCTGGAGGTGGCGCTTGCGGGCGTGAGTAGAAGCCAGTGGAAGCTTGCCGTCGGTGAGGTGTCTGCCTGCTTGCACTGTTCCCACTATTTACCAAACAGCCACTCGCTTTAATTCTCAAATTACTCCCAAATTTGTATGGTAACTCAAAAATCTCCAAAACTAAAAGTTGCTCCAAATTCAAAGTTCTACAACTTTGCTTTAATAACCATACTCAAATTATGTCTACATTTTAAAATGCAAGTTTAAAATCAAAAGGGGACACTTTAAGAATTTATCCCTTTTCAAAATACTTCAATTTTATATAACAACTTTGAAAACTCTAAAAACCAACTTTGTACACATTGACAAGCTCTAAACTTTCTCTTTTAGGCTCAACCCCAAAATGTGCTTAGATTTTGAATTAGTTTTTCTAGGGTAGAATTAAATGCTGGAAATTAGGGTTTTAGAAATCCAATTCAATACAAAGGTTTTGAACTTGATTCATCCATACAAGTCAACACATATAATCATAAAAATAAACTTGTTTTAGTGAATGCATATCAAAGTTTTCACTAACACCAAAATGATGTGCAATGCATATGATGACATGGCATATTTTAGGGTTTAAAACACCAGAGGTGTTATAGAATTCCCCAAAACTATCGCCCTTGACTATAGGAGCAGGTGAAGGTTTACACGCATGCATATTGTACTTCTTTAGAACCTTTTCTAAGTATGCCTTTTACGATAATCCTAAAACCCCCTTTCTTTTATCTCGATGAATCTCTATTCCTAAAACAAACGAAGCATCACCGAGATCCTTCATGTCAAAGTTTGATGACAAGAACTTCTTCGCGTCCAGTAGTAGATTGACATCACTACTAGCAACTGAGATGTCATCCACATACATGATTAGGAAAATGATTTTCCCATTCTTGAACTTTGCATAAATGCAATTGTCCTCTACATTCTCTTTATACCCAAACTTTCTTATCGTTCCATCAAACTTTAAATACCACTATCTAGAGGCTTGTTTTAAGCTATAAATGGATTTCTTCAGGTGTCATCCCATATGTTCTTTTCCTTTCCCGATAAAACCTTTTGGTTGTGCCATGTAGATATTTTCATCTAAATCCCCGTTAAGGAAAGCCATCTTTACATCCATCTGATGTAATTCTAAATCGTAATGCGCCACTAATGCCATTATGATTCTAAAAGAGTCCTTGCATGAGACTAGAGAAAATGTCCCATTATAATCTTTTCCTTCTCTTTGCGTAAAACCTTTCGCCACAAGTTGTGCTTTAAATCTTTCCACATTCCCATTAGAGTCATATTTAGTTTTGTAGACCCATTTACAGCCTACTGTCTTGGCTCCTTTAGGAATACTTTGTAAGTCCCAAACACCGTTGGAGTTCATTGCTCTCATTTCGTCTTGCATGGCTTCAAGCCACTTTGATGGGTGAGTGCTTCTCATGGCTTCTTCAAATGAGGTGGGATCACCCTCTGTCGGATTCATAAACCCGGGGTCCCTAATGGACCTGTTTCCCAGCAAAAGCTCGGCCCAGCAGACTACGTTGCAAACAACGCGTGACTCCTAGGTCGGCCTAGATACCTAACGATAGGCCGAAAGAGCAATCCAGTCTCTGACCGGAAGGCCTGGCCAAGGAGGGAACAACGCTCACTTCCGAATTCGACTCGCCTCTCCGACCGAAAGGCCTGGCCAAGGAAGGAACAACGCTCGCCTCCGACTCTGACCCGCTCTCTCCGATCAGAAGGCCTGGCCAAGGAGGGGACAACGCTCGCTTCTGACTCTAACCCGCCTCTCCGACCGGAAGGCCTAGCCAATGAAGGAACGACGCTCGCCTCTGACTCTATCCCATTTCTCCGACCGGGAGTACACCGAACCTCTGCTTATAGCTCTTCTCTGACCAGCGTGGTCGGAGCCAACTGGGAAATGACTGAACAGGGATGCCCGCTCGGTAAGGACCCAAAGAATCAGGCGGAGCAAGTAAGACAGGACGCTCAAGTCAACCGCAATACCAAGGACCATACCCTACACACCTGCAAGACAGTACTGTCAGGTCATGTCAGAAGGGTACTTTATAACCTTCCAGACATGTCAGAACACGAACAGTGTCATGGGCACCGACATTTATCCTACAGTATGGTAGGCGCCGACATTTGCCATACCAGAAGAACATGATGGAGCCTACCACATGCATCTGGGCATCAATAGTATTGTGGGCGCCGACAAACTATCTTATACCTGATGGCGTGGACAAGAAGACTAGGGCACACACACTCTCACTTGTAAGGCCATCCCCTTCGCCTATAAACGGGTATGCGCTCTCTCCTAAAAGAGGACGATCGATTCAGACGATGAAGAAACGAGAACAGACGGATCATCCTAGCTTACTCTCTGCTAGCTTTAGACATTCTAAAGCTACATAGAGCACACGTTCGAATACTTAGCACACGTAGGAGCTCCCGTCACTCTTGGCCCCTCGGTCTAGAGTCCGATCGGACCTCTAACACCCCCATCTTACTCCCACTTGTTTGTAACGCCACAGCAAACTTCGAGCACCTAGGCTCAGGAATAAAGTCTTCGACCGACTCAAACTAGACGTAAGGCACGTTGCCCGCACCAGTATAAACCTTGTGTCATTGAGTGCTAGGCCACATCCGATCACAACGTACGATAAAACGACAAATATTTACTAGTTGGTCACTTTTCGCACCGACAATTGGCGCCGTCCGTGGGGAGAACACCGTACGTTCATGCTTTTTGTTATCGGATGGCCAACCTTTTCGCCATCTTCGGCATGGCGGGCTCAAGCGATATGACTCGCTTCGGCTTGCTGGAGTTTCCCATGCTCCCACCTGTTAGGATGTGGGTTCCTCCCGTCTTCGAGCCGTCCCAGACCTTCCTCTTCGGAAGCCTAGACTTCATCACCGACCAGATCGGCGTGCGTCACCTTCGCGAGGAGGCACTTGTCCCGGCGCTTGTCGGAGGAGGACCACCCTCCGTCGACTCCAGGCCACCTGGCGACCTCAACGACGAGGCGCCTGCGCTTCGCTATGAGCCCACGCTAGGCTCAAAACCCACTGTGAGTAACGTACATACTGTTCTTTACACACTATTTAATATCTTCTATCGACTCTCCGGAGGGATCCCGTTGTCCCTGCCACGACCGACATGTGACCGGTTCCCCTATGGCCTCGGTCCCCCACGGACATGTACGCACGGGGGCTCCGAAAGATGCTAACGCCGCCCCCTCTCACATCCGAATTTGTGGGAATGGTGGGCTACGCTCCTGCCTCTTTCCATGACCTCATGGATGACGAGGTTGAGAGCGACGGCTCAAGCATCGGTGATGTCGTGGCACCTAGCCACCCTCTGTCCTAGGTGTGTGCTATGGCGGATGTCCCAAGACAGCCACTGGTGGTAGTGGAGTCTCTACAGACTCACACCCCTCCAGACCCTTGTGCGGAGGCCCTTGCATGTGCGCAGAAGCATGGTGAGGAGCTACGACAAAGACGGTAGAACCAGCCACCACCTACGCCGGCGTGTTCGGCGCAGCACACTATGCCCCGCGCGTGTAACCCGACAAGCAGAACCCCGGGTCGCGCCCGCCAGGTCCAGCGCAACATCATGGACAGGGGGAACGATCCCCCACAGTGTGCTCAGGCGGGCCAGAACATCGCCGCTACGGTGATGCTCCTGCACGGCCTTCTAGAGCCTGTCGACCCCCAAGAGCAGGCGGTTCACCAGAACCTCTGGGCGCTGGTGGAAACCGCCACCGTTCAACAGGCGGAGAGCTCCACGTCGCGACACTGACTCATGGCCTCTCTCCTCACCAGAGGAATGGGGGCGCACAAGTCAAACCGCTCCATCCGCTCACCACTACAGTCACTGGGCGCGGAACAAGAGGCCACAGATGCACCATAGCCTATCCCGGCGCCCGCTCCACACCGACCACCAGTACGTGAATGCCTAGGGCCGAACCGAGATGCTCGCAGCGTCATCAACAACAGACGTCAGGCCCGACATGATGATGACGTCCATCGAGGGGCGGTGAGAGCAGGCGCATGGGCCCCGGCTGGACCATCGAGGGGAGTGGGGAAATGCACCGCAGGCATGGTCGCCAATCGAACGATCAGAGTCCTAGCCCAGATGGTCTGAGGCCATAGGCCTTTGGCCAACCCATTCAGAGAGCACCGTTCCCACAGCGCTTTCGACCACCTACCAACATCACCAAATATACCGGGGAGACGAATCCCGGTATATGGCTAGAAGACTTTCGGCTCGCCTGCCGAGCTGGAGGAGTGGATGATGACCACTTCATCATTCAATACCTCCCCATCTACGTGGGGGAACATGTTCGAGCATGGCTCGAATTCCTCCTGCATGACAGCATCTGCGAATGGGCGAATCTCAAGAGGATGTTCATCGAGAACTTCCAGGTGACGTATGTCTGTCCTGGGAATTCCTGGGACCTCAAGAGCTGCTAATAGGAGCCCAATGAGTCCCTGCAGGATTACATCTGTAGGTTCTCAAAACAATGCAACTCCCTTCCTAATGTCATCAACGTGGATGTCATCAGCGCGTTCCTCTCTGGGACAACCTATGAGTCCCTGATCCACAAGCTCGGCTGTCTGAAGCCCCACACCACCCGCGACCTGCTCGACGTCGCCACGAACCATGCCTCTAGCGAGGAGGCGGTTGGAGCGGTCTTTAGTGGAGGCCAGGACAAGGGCAAGGCCAAGCGCTACGACCAGGACGAGGGCCCCTCCACATAGAGGAACAAAAAGAATAAGAAGGATCAGCGCCGACCGGCCAACTCTGCATTGGTCACCATGGCTAATCGCGCGGGCAATCAACCCCAGCAGGGCTAGCCTAACCACTTCAATAAGCTCATGGAGAGCCCATACACCAACCACGCCTACCCTGTCAAGCACCTCTACAAGGACTGCGAACTCCTCAAGCACTTTCTGCGACCGGCCGGTAGGCAGAAAGAAGGAAAGGGCAAGGAGGTAGCGGCCAAGAAAGGAGGCACAGTGGGCAAGGATGGGGATGGCTTTCCTGATCCCGAGGAATGCCTCATGATCTTATGGGGGATCTGATGCCATCTACTCCAAACACCAGCACAAAGTGCGCTACGGAGTGGCATGCATCTCTGAAACGGGCATCCCCTCCTTCCTTAGCTGGTCGGAATCTCCTATCACTTTTGACCATAGGGACCATCCCTCCCACGTCGCTAGACCAGGTCGCTACCTGCTCATCGTCGACCCCATTGTCCGTAAGAAGCGCCTCACCAAAGTGCTGATGGATGGAGGCAGCGGCCTCAACATCCTCTATGTCGACACCCTCGACGCCATGCACATCCCCCGGTTGGAGCTCTGCCTAGTGAGCTCTCCCTTCCACGGTGTGATCCCGGGGACGCAGGCGTACCCGCTCGGGCAGATCGACCTGTCTGTCACGATTGGCGACCAAGCCAACTTCCGCTCGGAGGTCCTCACCTTCGAGGTGGTGGACTTCCCAGGGTCCTACCACGCCATCTTGGGGCAGCCATGCTACGCTAAGTTCATGGCGATCCCCAACTACACCAACCTCAAGTTGAAGATGCCGGGACCGAACGACGCCATCACTATGGGTAGCACCTTTTCACACGCCTACACGTGCTACCGTGAGCATTACGAGCTCGCCACTGCCGTCATCAACTCAACCGAGCTCCCTTGGCTCGGAGAATTGTTGACCCCAGCAGTCCTGGACTGCAACAAGCCAACCTTCTCGACTGCCTTCCACCCACTCGAGGAAACTAAGGCTGTGGGGATCGACCCTACCGACCCAACCAAGATAGCGTGGATCGAGACCCAACTCCTGGCCAAATAGGAATGCAAGCTCGCTGACTTTCTATGCACCAATCGCGATGTCTTTGCATGGAAACCTTCTGACATGCCGGGATACCGCGGGAGGTCGCCAAGCACACATTATGCCTCGTCCCGGGCTCGAAGCCCTGCAAACAATGCCTACGTCGCTTTGACGACGAGAGGTGTAGGGCCATAGGCGAGGAGGTCACCAAACTCCTGGTAGCCAGATTCATCAAGGAGGTATACCACTTCGACTAGCTTGCTAATCCTGTTCTTGTCAAAAAGAAGACCAAGAAATAGAGAATGTGCATTGATTATACTGGCCTCAACAAGGCGTGTCTGAAGTACTATTTTCCTTTGCCACAAATAGACTAGATAGTCGACTTCACCTCAGGATATGAAATCCTCTCCTTTCTAGATGCCTACTCAGGCTACCACCAGATCACGATGAAAGAGTCCGACCAGCTCGCAACCTCATTCATCACCCCGTATGGTTCACACTGTTATGTAACCATGCCTTTCAGTTTGAAGAACGTTGGTGCCACCTATCAATAGTGCATGCAGCAATCCTTTGCCGATCAAATCGACCTGCTCGATCAGCCTGACCAAGTCGAGCGAACAAAACCAACAATCGCCATCTATATTGATGGCATAGTGGTCAAAACGGCTTAAGCTTGCGACCTGATCACAAACTTGGCCGCAATGTTCGCGAACCTCCGATGGTTCAACATCAAATTGTATCCCGAAAAATGTGCTTTCGGGGTTCCAAAGGGGAAGCTGCTTGGATACATCGTGTCCAAACGTGGCATCGAGGCCAACCCCGAAAAAATCACAGGCATCTCCAACATGGGCCCTATACGCAACATCAAGGGCGTACAAAGGTTCACTAGCTGCTTGGCCGCCCTAAGTTGGTTCATCTCTCGGCTAGGCGAGCGGGGGATACCTCTCTACAAGCTTCTCAAAAAGGCGAATGCTTTTGTCTGGACTGAGGAAGCACAACAGGCTTTGGAGAGCCTCAAAGCGTCACTGACGTCGGCCCCAATCCTCGTCGCTCCCGAATGGGAGAACGCCTCCTCCTCTATGTTGCGGTAAGCAACCACGTGGTAAGCGCCGCCCAAGTTACAGAAAGGGAGGACCCAGGACACCACCGTAAGGTCCAACAACCCATATAATTTGTCGGGGAGGTACTCACCGATGCTAAGGTTTGGTACCCCCAGGTGCAGAAACTTCTATATGCCATGCTGATGGTGACCGGAAGCTCCTGCACTACTTCACCGACCACGAAGTCCTGGTCATCACTTCATACCCGCTGGGAGACATCATCCGCAACCGTGACGCCATGGGACGAATCTCCAAGTGGGCACTTGAGCTAATGGGCCACGACATCAGGTATATTCCCCGCACCACTATCAAATCTCAGGCTCTCGTGGATTTTGTCGCCGAATGGACCGAGGTCTAGCTCCCGACCCTAGACGTCACCCACGAGTACTGGACGATGTACTTCGATGGATCTATAATGGCGCCCGGTTCAGGGGCTGGAGTGGTTCTGATCTCACTAGACGGGAGCAGGCTCCGCTACGCGATCCGCCTCCACTTTTTGGCCTCAAACAACATCGTAGAATATGAGGCCCTCATCAACGGACTACGCATCACCATCGAGCTCGGTGCCATGTGACTCTACGTCCGCGGTGACTCAGAGTTGGTTGTCAACCAAGTCATGTAGGAGTTCTCTTGCAAAAGCCCCCTCATGGCAGCATACTGCCAAGAGGTGCGCAAGCTCGAGGATAAATTCCAAGGGATCAAACTACATCATGTCCCTTGAAAGGACAACGCCACTGCCGATTTTATCGCAAAATTGGCTGCCAGGCGAGTTCTGTCTCCGGATGGGGTCTTCATCAATGACCTTCACGAGCCATCCACCCACATCCTGGAAGGTCCGATCTAGACACACCCTGATGCCAACCTGGCGCTCGGGGGATCCAACCTCGGTGCCTCTGTGACGACATCACCCGCCGACATCGCCATAGTAGCACTCGATCAAGCCGACTGGCGAGCACCGCTACTTGCCTACCTCCTCGAGGAGGTTCTCCCCACCCGAAAGGACTGAAGCATGATGGATTGCTTGATGCGCCAAAACGTTCATCACATTTGGTACTGAGCTTTACAAGCGAAGTCCGTCAGGAGTACTCATGAAGTGCATCCATACCAACCAAGGGAAACAGCTCGTCCTCGAGGTCCATGCCAGAATCTGCGAACATCATGCGGCCCCAAGGTCGCTGGTCAGAAAAGCCTTTCGCCAAGGTTTTTACTGGCCCACCGCACTATGAGATGCAGAGGAGGTCATCCATAGGTGTGTGGGATGCCAGTTCTACGCTCGGCAAACTCTTTTGCCGGCATAGGAGCTTCAAACCATCTCCATCACCTAGCCGTTCATGGTCTGGGGCCTCGACATGGTAGGAGCCCTCAAAATGGGCCCGGGAGGCTTCACTCACCTACTCGTAGCAGTGGACAAATTCACCAAGTGGATAGAGGCAAAGCCCATCACCAACATTCATTCGAAAGAGGCAGTCAAGTTCTTCCTAGACATCATCTACCGGTTCGGTGTTCCTAACTGTATCATCACTGACCATGGAACTAACTTCACCGGGAAAAAGTTCCTAGACTTTTGTGATGGATACAACATCAGGATCGACTGGGCCTTGGTCGGACATCCACGTACCAACGGTCAGGTCGAGCGGGCCAATGGCATGGTCCTCTAAGGACTCAAGCCACGAATCTTCGACCGACTCAATAAGTACGCCAGATGATGGGTTGCAGAGGTCCCAATGATCCTCTAGAGCCTGAGAACAACCCCAAACCGATCCATAGGGTTCACACCCTTCTTTTGGCCTACGGAGCTGAAGCAGTGCTGCCCTCGACCTCGACCACGACGCCCCAAGAGTGAAGGCCTTCTATCGTGACTGTGCCACGGAGGCTCAGCAAGACATGGTCGACCTGCCCGAGGAGGCTCATGAGACGACCATCATCCACTCCGCTCGCTACCAGCAAACTCTCCACAGATACCATGAAAGGAAAATCAGAGGGAGGATCCTCAAGGTCGGAGACCTCGTGCTCCAGAGAACCCTATCAACCAAGGAGAAACACAAACTCTCTCCGCCATGGGAAGGACCCTATACGGTGACCAAGGTGATTCGACCGGACGCCTACTGACTGAAGGATGACAATAGCAATGTTCTCACCAACACTTGGAACATCGAACAGTTACATCGTTTCTTAACTTAAAAATTCGGTCTTACCACTTTCTTTCATTCAACGTTTGCTCCTACAAGCACCCCGGCTCGAACACTCTCGGCCCGGGTCGCTCAGGGGCTCCATGAGGGTGTGATACCACCTCTCTTTTTTACTATCATATAGTAAATACTTTTTACCCAAACAAAAGGGTAGTCCGTTCCTTTAATTACTGCGATACCACCTCTCTTTTTTACTATCATATAGTAAATACTTTTTACCCGATCGAAAGGGTAGTCCGTTCCTTTAATTACCTACGTAACTTTGCCTTAAACTCCCGACTGATCACACCCCACCATGACCTACAGTTACGAGCAGTTAAGCCTTGTGGGCCACGCCCGGGTTCTTAAAGTTGTAGCCTACAGGTCAAACGGGCAGGTGCAAAAAAGAAAGGATAAAAAACAGTGCTATGCTAGGGTAAAAACAAAGAACGGATGGCACAAGCTTCCCCTTACGAAGTGATTCCATCACAAAATGAAATTGATGTATTCATGAATACAACTGTTCACATGGGGGCTCCCCCATGAACTTAACTTTTATATTTGCTAACTACTTCTACTCTAATTTCTACTATGGCCCTCTGGTGGTATCGGCTGACGGCGTGACCGACGAAGATAAGGGCTGCTCGCTCTCCGACGGGGCGACATTCGGTTTGGTCGGAAGTGGGATGACACTCACGTCTGACCCGGCCTCCACTCCATCCGTAGACTGGGTGACATCTTCTTAACGCATGCCTTCAGCCACGCTCGCACGGCGAGCCTCCATCACCCACTGCGCGGAGACTTGCTCGGCCACCAACTGTTCGTGTGGCAGCAAGCTTTCCCCGAGCGCATGGATGGCGTCCGCGCTCTAGCCGTCGGTGTACCCTCTGCAGATGATGGTGAAGTCCAGGTCTGGGTCGTGCATCGCCACTAAGGTCTGCACCCCCAACGTCCCATAGAACATCCCATCGGAGATAAGCACCCAAACCTCGTTTGAGACCTCCGCCAGCTGGATGGCGGGCGTGCTAGTGCTTGATGCTGACCTGAGCACCTCTGAGACAACGACCTGGGCGATGTTGTGGATTTGGTTGAGCTCCCCCCCAAGAGCACGCCGCTCTTCAAGGGACTTGGCCAGCACCTCCACACTCCGATCGATCACTGCCTTGGCTGTCTCCAGGTTCCGCTCCAGAGAACCGATTCTTCCGCCTAGTTCTGGAAAAAGCACGACAAGTTCAGAAGCAAGGGAAAGAAAAAACCAAGACATCAAACAAAGGCATAATAGGTACATACCAAGGTGAGTATTCTCGAGGATGGAGAGTCCTTCCTCCTGCCAGGTCACCTTCTTGAGCAGCCGAGCGTTCGACTCCTCCACCCCAAGCACTAGCCCCCGGAGCGTGAGCACTTCCCGATCGACCTCCGACCGGGCCTTCCGCTCTGACTCCAGGGCCTCTAGGGACTTTTGGAGCACCACCTCAGTCTCTATCAGGTGGACCTTCACCGTTGTCAGTCCCTGCTCGACAGCAGTCGCTCGTTTCGCCGCCACCGTGAGTCCTCGCTCGGTAGCAGTCACTCGTTCCACCGCCCGTGCTCCCGATGCCTCAGTCGCCCGATCTTCGAACTCTGGCTAGCGCTTGAGCTCATTGACTCGCCATGACATCATGGCTTCCCACTCCATCCGACCGTGCTCCTCCCGATGGAAATAGGACTTGCGGAGCGACTTTGCCTCTAACTCCCGTAAAGCAAGAAAGCAAGCGTGCTGACACAACCAGCGGAAGACCAAGGAGTTGAGGACAAACACTAAAAGCACAGCAGGCTTACCTATGCAACACATGGCAGGTCGACTGAGACCGCTTGATGGGCGAGCTCAACCCGCTCCAAGGCCTCCCTGAGCTTCACCTTGGCTTGGGAGAGATCAGACTCCATTAACTATCTGATCTCCTCCAGGAAGTGCTAGAGAGCCACCTCCTCCCCGTCATGTAGGATGAACCAAGCCTTCTTCAGGTCACGGGGGAGGGCCACACCAGGTCGCAGGTCCCCCCCCAACCTGCTGGAAGATCTAGCCGCCGTAGCATCATGCAACGACCGGACCACCACCAGCTCCTACGATGACGGGATGGCTGGTGGCTCCACCCTAGTGCCCACCTCGCCAAAGCAGGGGATCTCCGCAACCTCGACCCCATGGCCCACCGGTGGATGTTCTGCCTCTGGCCTGGCCACGTCACCCCCAACACCAGTGATGCCTCCGAAAGCCGTGGTGGCTGCGTCGGCTTCGCCTCTCGCTCAACGGCGGCGTTCGAGCTCGAGGCGCGCTTCCTTGATGCGGGAACGTCGCCGCCTCTCCGTATCCTGCCCATCGCTGGCAGACATGGCCCTTAGGCTCATGATGCTCCATCGAGTTCACGACGATGTCCTAGCCTCCTTCATCCTCGAAGGAGCTCGCGTCACCGCCCATCTCCGTGGGCTCCTCCGACTCGAGCTCCGTCTCCATGTCTCTCCTATTTTCTCTGGGCCGCACCCGCTCGATGATCTCCTTATCCTTCTCATGCCTCCTCTGAGCCTTCTTAGCTCTATTCTTCTTCTTGGCGTTCACCGCCTCCTTCAGGGCAGCTTGACAAGCCGCGCCCTCTGACACCCTCAAAAGATGCGGTCGGGATTTGTAGCCGGTGAGTCCCTACAAAACAGACGACATGAGGTTAGAACGAAGGAAAGCAAGAGGAAAAAGGTCATGGAAAAGGAGAAGGGGAGCATACCAGATTGGATAGCTTCATGGCATGGAGATTTCTGGGCTTTCCTTCAAGGGACTCCGTATTCCTCAGCTGCAGCACACGGTCGAGCTGACTCTAGACCTCATCCTTCGCCAACTCCTCCGGCGATGCGCGGTCGGGATCCGTCAGGCCAGAGTACATCCACATCGGCCGCCTCCTCTCCACCAGCAGGGCGACTCGATGGCGGAAGAAGGTGTGGAACACCCGCAGCCCGTCAAGGCCATGCTGCACCAGCTTCTGGAGCTCTGCCTCGATGACCTCCAGCTTGTTTTGCCGACTGCAGGGCCCCCACGACCAACTCTCCCGCCTCTCCGGCCTCCTTCCAGTGAACGGCGGGAACAACAGCTCCGCTGGCTTCCTAATATAGAACCACTCCCCATGCCACCCCCGATTGGAGTCGTAGGGGGAGTACGCGGGGTAGGAGCCCGATGGCCTCGACTTCTTCTATAGGGCGAAACCCCCCACTGGCATGGTCCTGGGCGTCTTCCCCTCTGACAAGGCTCATCCGGTGAAGATCCACCAAAAGAGGTCCACGTGCGGGTCCATCCTGAGGAAGGCCTCGCAGACGGTGACAAAGCTGACAACATGCAGCACCCCAGTCAGATTAAGGTGTTGTAGCTCTAGGCCCCACTCATTGAGGAGCCCGCTTAGGAACCAGTGCATGGGATATCCTAGCCCGCACTCATGGAAGGTGAGGAAGGATACGACCTCATCGGCCCGAGGTCGTGGAACGGCTTCCCCCAACGCAGGAGCCCTCCAGTGTGCCACCTCCTTCGGTGGGAGCAGCCACTTCTCGGCGAAGGTGGCTAGCACCGCCTCATCCACATTGGATGGCCTCCAGCTCAACATCGCGCTTTGGACTCATGAACAGATCTATGAGTTCTCCTCTCCCTCGCTTTACCCTCTCTCACTTAGGAACCGCCGTGGCACACGAACATGCTTGGCGAAAAGGAAGAAGGAGGAGAAGCAACAGTTGGAGAATAGGCAAAGGATTGGGACGAAAACCCTCTCCCTTCCCCTATTTAAGGAGGAGACGCGACAGTTGGAGAAAGGCGAAGGATTGGGGCAAAATACCCTCTCCCTTCCCCCATTCAAAATGAAACGACGCCTGGTTAGATGGGATGAGGCCTAGGCATGGCCCACCACTACCGCACGCCGGGCGCAGGAAACAAGGCACAACCGCACGTAGACGGCCCTCTGCCTCCCCAAGCTAGACTTGGAAGGGCCCAACGATGGCCTCCCCAAGCTAGACTTGGAAGGGCGGAACGATGGGATCCCCGTCAAGGGAGACCCAACATGTGGGCCATGCCATCTCCATCATGAACGATGAACACGGATCCCATTCGGACATATCTGATAAGAACTCCTCAAACCCGTCACTCGAGTCATCAAGGTAAGTTGATCGGATGGCTTCGCAGGCATTCATACAATCATTCATTCATCCCATACATCCAAAGCATCGAGCAATTAATGCATCACAAGGAGCATTCAACATGAGGGACCGATCGAGGTTCAAGGTTGGCCCCATGTGGGCCATGCCATCTCCATCATGAACAATGAACATGGATCCCATTCGACATAACCTCGAGATAAGAACTCCTCAAACCCGTTGACTCGAGTCATCAAGGTAACTTTACCAAACGTTCTTACTTTATTTTAGCTCGGCCCCTACGGTTTACATGATCATTCATTTCATCCATTCTCATAAATGCATTCGCACTTTCATTCATACAATCATTCATTCATCCCATACATCCAAAGCATCGATGCAATTAATGCATCACAACGCTTTGTGTTGCGTCCTAACCAAATTGGCGGTAGTTGCCTCATTCAACATGAGCAATGATCGATCGAGGTTTGAAAGCAATGGCCCACGAAGGGGCTCGAGGCCGCCTTTGCATCAAGCCAGAGCCAAGGGAGAAAAATGTAGATGAGCCCGGGAGCCTCCCCCAAAGATCCTCGTAAGAAGGAAGACAGTAGGTCATCTCAACCTTCTCGCTCGATTCTAACCTCGAGCCATGCCCACCTGTCCTAGCCAAATCTCCATCAGGGAGAGGCCAAGGAGGCCAGGAGCAAGTAAGGCAAGGCCAAGGAATGACACCTGGGCATCCGCACACCGGGAGGTGGGTTCAAAAGGAGATAACCTTCTAGATATGGAATGCCACATGGGGGCTATGCCAACCCGTCACGAATGATGGACCCTAAGATTCGCTCAAGGCAACACGACTATTAGTGAGCTCACCAAGCTTTGCGCCACCTCGAGCCATCGAGGCAAGCAGATGGATTAGCTCGGCCCACTCTGGTTGCGAAAACCACGAACAAATGCATCTGCGTTGAATACTTAGGGTAACGTTCCTCTTGTCACTTGGGAACAAGACTAGACACCACCTACTCGAACCGTTTGACAGGCCAAACTTTGGGCACCTAGGCTTAGGTCGCTCGACTCAAACCGGATGTAGGTCGACTCAGAAATCAACCGGCACAAGCCAATGGGCATGGGCAGGACAAAATGGGCGCTTAACACTTTGAGCACCCTCAAACCGGATGTCGAACAGGCGAAACACAACGTATGGCAAAATGGAGTCTACCTGAGTTGGCCCCAAGAAAAGAGTAAGATGTTCCTCCCATCTTTGAGCCATCCCGGACAATGGACTTTGTCTCCGACTAGACCTTGCTTCTTTTGGAGGAGGCGCCCTCTATCGGCTCCGAGCCACCCACGGCGATGAGGCGCGCTTGCTTTGCTCCGAGCCTGGGGCTCAAACCCCACGGGAGGCTACATACTATTCTTTACTCACCGACTCCGAGAGGGATCCCGTTGTCCCAGCTGTGACACCGCCATGCACCGGTTCCCCTATGGCCTATACCCGCTTCTCCTCAAAGTTAATTTCTCCACACTGGACCATGCTCTCCCAGATCGGTGACCATATCATCCTCGGATAAGAGCCACAGTCTTTGAATGGTGGTTCTTGTTTCTTCACAAACTAATCATCGAAATGGCTGGTTTTACGGCTCTTTGAAGCCTCCTAGGGGCCTCATTATGCTGTTGTTGTTTTCTTCCTCATGCGACAACAGGTTCTATAAGATCCTGAAGGATAGGACAATACGGGAAACGATAACCTTTTGACTTATCTGGATAGCCAATGAAATGGCTAAGAAACTTATTGTATGCATCAGAGACGAGTAGAAAGCGATAACCTTTTGACTTATCTGGATAGCCAATGAAATGGCAACTGACTGTCTTGGAGTCTAGCATCCCAATGTTTAGGTTAAATACTTTGGCCTCAGCTGGACAGCCCCACACATGTAAGTGGTTAAGTGAGGAAACCCTACCTGTCCACAATTCATATGGTGTTTTGGGCACTAACTTGATTGGTACTCGATTGAGAATATGAATGGTGGTTTTTAACGCCTCCATCCATAAACTTATTGTTAAAATAGAGTAACTTATCATACTTCTCATGATATCCATTAAAGTACGGTTGTGTCTTTTAGCTACTCCATTCTGCTGAGGCTCGTCCGGTGTAGAGTATTGGACAACTATGCTATTTTTCTGTAAGAACTTTGCAAAAGGCCCAAGAACTTGGCCATATGGGGTATGTCGACCTTAGTACTCCCCGATCGGATCTTACTATCTTAATCTTTAAATTGTGCTGATTTTTTACTTTAGCCTTAAATATCTTAAATTTATCCAATGCTTCTGATCTTTCCTTAATTGGATAAATATAGCCATAACGAAATAATCATCTGTGAATGTTATAAATAAATCATAACCATCCACACTTTTCATAGGAAAAGGACCACATATATCTATGTGAATTATTTCTAAAATTCCTACGCTTCTTTTAGCATTTTTCTTTATTTTCTTAACATACTTTCCTTTTTATGCAATCAATGCATTGTTCTAAATCTAAAAATTCTAATGGTAGAAGAATTAATTTCTTAATCAATCGTTCTATTATCCCCCTCGAAATATGGCCTAAACGATAGTGCCATAATTTTGAAAAAAACATCATGAACTCTCTTCCACTTATTTCTTACATTCATAGATGAGGAGGCATTCTCATTCTCAGTGCTCACAATATTCATTTTCTCATAAAGTGATAAAAAATAAAGCTTGTCTTGTCAGAAGGTAACACCAACACACTTATTATTAAACGTAATCTTACATTGGCCATTACCAAAATGGCAATCATATCCATCATTGTCTGAACGTGAGACACTTATTAGGTTTCTACGCAAAGAGGGTACATAAAGGACATCTGTAAGCTTAAGTACAAAGCCATCATTTAATTCTAATGGGAGTTCTCTAATGGCTTCTACTTCAACTTTGACTCCATTTGCCACCTTAATGTGTCTTTCTCCTCTTTGTAGGGTCCTCCTCGTATGGAATCCCTGTAAGGAATTTGCAACATGAATTGTTGCACCTAAATTAATTCACCAAGTAGATTTTGCATAACTTAAATACAATGACTCATCTACGAATGTAATAATGTTCTCACCTTTCCTCATCAGGTGCTTTAAGAAATCTGGACAATTCTTCTGATAGTGTCCAGTCTTCTTGCACCATTTGCAGGTGTTCTTGTCCACTTGAACATTGGATTTCTGATGGTGATCATTCTATGGGATCTTTCCTTGTGACTTAGAGGAGGAGCTATTGTCCCACTGAGGTTTCCCTTGTGGTTTGTCTTTCTTGTTGTAAAAGTTCTTTTTATTTTCCTTCACATGGTTAGCTGAGTCACCATATGAGATCTTAAGCCTCTCTTCTTCTTGCACACACATTGCAATGAGCTTCTCAATATCCCATTTATCTGGCTGTAAGTTATAGTTCACAACAAAGGTCTCATACTCTTTAGGCAAAGAAGCAAAAATCAAATGAATTAGGAACTCATCCTTGAGCCCCAAGTCTATTGGCTTGAGCTTAGATGCCGTGTTACTCATCTTCAATATGTGCTCTCTAATCCCTCCATCAGAGTATTTCTCGTTAACTAATTTCTTAATGAAAGTGCTTGCATAAGCCTTTGAAGAGCTTGTAAACTGACTCTCCACCTTCTTGAGATACTCATGGGTGGTGGTACATTCTGGGATCGAACCCCTTATTGGATCCTCAATGGTTTCTTTAATCACCATCAAACACTTGCGGTTTGAACTATCCCACTTCGCACGATCAAGATCGTACTTCATTCTCACTTCAACATGGTCATGCTGCTGAGTAGCAAAAGCTGCATCGGTCTTATTTTCTGCCCTCACCGGGTCCACAGGCTCAGTGGGACACGGAGAGATAAGTGTTAGGTCATTGTCTGAGAGCGCAAGTGCTATCTCAAGCTTCTCTCGCCATGTGTTATAATTGCTCCCGTTGAGAGACGAAATAGACGAGATAAACGTCATCGGGTTGTATCCTGAAACAACATCAGAGAAAGTAAGAAACAGTTGACATAGTAATTGCATGCCTGAAATTAACGTTGGTCAATATTAAAACATACAATATTCTTCTACACTAATTCTATATTACCGTTGGGCAGAAATAGAACTCATATACAAAATTCATAAATAAAATTTATAATATTGTTATCATCAACTTTGGTCAGAAAATAACAATATCATAAATATAACTTTCTTCTACATTAATTCTATAACACCGTTGGACATAAATGGAATTAATGCATACGAAAAGAACTCATGAATAAACTTATAATATTGTTATCATCAACGTTGGCCAGAAAATAACAATACCATAATTTAACTTAAACAAAAAATTTCTACTCCTCCAATTTAATTAGAGGATTAACTTAATCATAACAGTGTAAACATGAAAAATAATCTTAACAATAATATTATTCAGAAGCAATTACCAGTACTTGTCTACTCTCTCAACAAATTTTCCCGTTGGTTCAAATTTGAGTAGAGATTTAATCATCAAAACTTAATGTAATTCTTCAAAATTTGCTTCTAAAAATAATAAAACAAAATGATGTCACTGTGCATTTGGGCCGAAAACCCACTGCACGCTGCGCGCTGTCGTGGGCCAGCGGTGGAAACAGTCCGTCGTCCAGCCTCACGCGCCACACTCCCTCGTCCCAGGGCGTAACCTAGGACTGGGCCGGGATTTCATCTTCCCGCCTGGGCCAAAAAAGGCGCCCCGAGCGATCCCCGCCATTGGTCACGATCGAACGGCTCTCTAGAGCTCTCGGCCGATCAAAAACCTGTGGCCGCGTCGCTCCCCGAACCCAACTCCATTCTTCCACCCCTCTCATCTCTTCAACGCCACGACGGAGCGACAGCGGAGCTACGGCCACCCGCGGCGGCCGGAGGAGATGGCAGAGCCGTCGCGCGCCCCTTCATTGGTGCACGCATCCACCCGAGGGTGAGTGCGCCGCCGTCAAAGGGTTGTGCGGTGGTGCCCTTTGCACCCGCACGTGGAGCGTCAGAGGCACCGGCGAGCCCACGGCTTGGCTGGTCTTCCCGCGCTCCGACGAAGCGGCTGCGCAATCATTCTTCCCTCGCGCAACGGTGTCGACGGTGGTAAGGAAACCAGGTAGGTTCCTCCCCTTCTCCGTCCGTTGCCCATCGGTGGGTTAGGGTTAGGGTTAGTGTTAGGGTTAGGGTTTTGATCTGATTTGAATCATCTCCTTCTTCATTTCTACTCGGTTTCTACCCCAAGGGCTAGATCTACACCTAGTGTAGGCGACTGATACCAATGTTAGAATAGTAGGATCATCTAGGTGCAGAGATCTAGTGGGTGTACACTTCTATTTGGGATAAAGAGTCCTAGATCCAACCTAGAACGTGAACTAGAGGGAGGAATTAGAGAGAGGGAGAGAGAGAGACGTAGAGGTAGCTGACCGTCGGTGGGCTTGGCGGAGCTGCTAGCGATCGCGCCGGTGGCGAGGTCGGTGGAGTCCAGTGGCGGTGAAGAAGTCGGGCGCGACGCAGAGACGACGGTGAAGGCAGTGGTGCTTCCCGTCGCTCACAGCGCCCCCTTGATCGGTTAGGGTTATAGGTGGGGATTGTGGCGGCCGCGGTCAACCTCGTATCAAGTGCCCCGACTCCCCACCTCCTTTTTATATGGCGCTGTGCGACGGGGGCCCACCAACCATGATTACGTTAGTAACCCCCGATCAGGACGCGGATCAGGGCCCCGACTCGGTTGTTGGACCAAGTCGGGAGGAGATCAACCTAACACGAACATGTTGGGGAAGTGCTTGGCGATCTCATCTGCAACAGATAGATCGAAACAGCCAGCCGCAAATCTGTTGAGCTCCATGAAATCCATAGAAAACCACATGCAAGACCCGAGATCCGAGGTTACAGCAACGTTGGACGGTCGGTCACTCACCGGGGTTGCCCGCGGCGGAGCTGGCAGGGCCGTCGACGACGGAGAAGTTGGAGCGGAGGATGGAGGGGAGGGGCAGCACGTGCAGGAGTCGGTTCGTCTGCACCTTGCTGTACACGGAGACCAGCCGGCCAGGCGCCGGCCCGTTCACCGCCACCATGTGTGATGTGTCCAGTTTCAGGAGAGCGGAGTGTGTTTCGCTGATATCTTGTGTGCGGCTCGAAGCTCTGTTCTCTGTTCTTCTTCCATTTTTAAATTTGTAATTTGTGAACAATTTGATAACATTTTGTGAATAATTTTGACATATATTTCTCTGGTGTAATCTATACTATAGAAAAAATTTGTAATTTTTTTTTTGAAATTTTGGTATATATTTATTTAAGATACTATGTTATCTCCAAATTATATCACTCTATCTAATAAATTACACTGAAAAAGTCATTGCAAATATAGTAAAAAGACAATGTAAAAGCTAGATAATAGTGTATGTACATGAGGTTGACAGGAGGAGCAATAAAAAAGCGCATCACCATGACCCCCACAGCTCGGAACGCATGGCATGAAAACTGTCTAAAAGTCTGAAACCCGCATGAATTTAATCTATGAAGGACTCTATTTTTTGACCTCAACAATTTCTTGAATGACTCTGTCCAGGGCAAAATCATCCGTGACAATCGTAGAATGCTGGCCTTACTGATCTTGATGGATCTGAACTGCTTCCTCTGTCCTGGCTAAGTGAGTCCTGGCTGCCGACCCATCTCTTTCTCAAACGCCAAGACGCTTATTAAAATGATCTTGCCATCTCCATCCCCATACACTACTGCCTCCGGTGACGCATCGAAGTCGTCGTCCCAGTAGACCAGCTGCAGCGGCGTCCTGTTGCCGACTCCGTTGATGTACGTCATGGGCACCATCGGCGCGACGAAGTTGTCCATCTTCGGGACGGCTCGTCTCCGGAATGGCTCGACGGCCTCGCCGAAGCCGACGGCGGCGAGGAAACGTTCCATGTCGTGCGCGTAGTAGTTCCTCTCCCTGGTGACCACGAGTGGCCTGCTGCGCCCGAACACGGCCGGCGACGGGAAGTTCATGATGGCGCTCTCGAAGCTCCTCCACATGGCTCTCGTGGACAGCGGCGTCGTCGTTGGCACGAAGAGGATGTTGGTTCCGGAGGCGAAGTTGCTCACTGGCTCCATGAACCCGGTGGAGAGCGTCGGCGCGACCAGGATGAGGTGCTCGATGTACTCGTTTCGCCACGCCAGCGGGGTGTTGCGGACGAACTCCAGGGCGACCATTCCGCCGAAGCTGTGCCCCAAGATGACGGCTTTCTTGTGTTTCTTGTCTACTATGGTCCATGTTCCTTTCATGTCATTGTTCCTTTCGTTTTATGTCACATAATAGTCACAGTGTCACTTAAATCATTTGTTCTACTGTCAATTACACTAGTACAGTCTCATTTTTTACAGGCTGTCTACTTCTACAGGTTCATGTCCTTTCATGGGGCCGGCCAGTCATCAAATTAAACTATCAACAAATAAACTATCAAATCGAAGACTTTGCCGAGTGTCACATTCTTCTGTCGAATGTATTTTATCGGACACTCAACAAACCATCTCTTTGCCGAGTGCCTGTAACACCCCGGTGTTATGCAAGCATTTAGGCACTGCAAATCATGCATCATCAAGCGTCCTAATCATATATGCCTAATCATGTAAATAATAACTGAAACAATGCTTTGAAACATATGAAACATGCTTGTGAAACACGAATATTGCATATACTTGTTTAGAGTTATTTTTGCCCTAATTATGCTTGCTAGGCTAATAAAACATGTTGGCTATAATTGTAAATCATCTAGAATTTATTTAGCACAATTTTTGGAGCAAAGTTTGTATTCAAACTTTGACAAAATATGCTTTTGAAATTATTATTAAAAATGGTCAAAAAATCCTCCCTATTTAGCTTTTACTTCCCAATTCAAAATCTATGCAAAAATTTTAGTTGGTCCCTAAAGCAAAGATGTAGAGGCTTAAATTCTAAGCAACTTTTATTTTGGGCCAAAGTTTGAAACTGCTTTGAAAAAGTTCAAAAATTCATTTGAATGAATTTGGTGAGAGAAAAGAATTAAAAAAAAGAGATCATTTTTCACCTTATTGGGCCGCCGCCTCCTTTTCGGCCCAGCCGCACAGGCCGGTCCGGCCTGCCTCCGCGCCGCCGTCCGCTCGCCCGCACCAGCGCCCCGACCAGCGTCAGGACGCGCACGCCGCGTGGCCGCCATGCGCCGGCGAGCACACCGCGCGGCAACACCGGCCTGCCCATCCCGACCAGGCCGCGCTGCCTTCAAGGCTCGGCCGACCTCACCCTGGCGCCGCACACGCCCCTCCATTTCGCTCTCTCCTCCGCCAACGCAAGCAGCAGCCGCAGCAGCGCTCGCTCCGCCGTGCGCCATCGTCGGCGTAGCCGTTCCGGCCACGCCTGACCACCGTAGCCCGCTACGTCTTTGCCACGCCTTTGCCTCCACCTCGCGCAACTAGTGCTCGTGCCAGTTCGCTGTGGTAAGTCTTCTCCGGCCGGGAATTCCTCGCCAGAGTGAGCTCCTCCTCGCCGGAGCTTGGCTCCACGCGGACAGCCCCGCTCCGTTTCCTCTCCCGCCTTCCTTCCTCGCGCACAAGCACCGCACTACGTCGCCGAGTATCCCGAGCACCTCCTCTCACCGTGCCATGGCCGGGGACGCCTCACCGGCGATGACTCGCGCCGCCGCTCCGCCATGCACGACAGCGGCTAGCTTCCCGTGCTCTTTGGCCCATGCCACAAACACCGCTGGGTTCGCACGAGTGTGGGGAGCACGTCGGTCACCTTCACCGGACCGAAGACCTCACCGTCGGTGAGCTCTCGCCGCCGGTGATCTCCTCTGTTTTGGTTCGGCTGACGGGTGGGGTCCCGCTGAACCCCGGGCCCGTTTGTCAGTCCCTGTGTGTGTACACGCGTGTTCAAATCCGGGTGCACCCAGCGTTTTCATTGGCTGGTTTTCAAAATGATTTCAAAAATGATTTCAAAAATGTATTAAATAGCTTGTAAAATGTATATCTCGAGTTATCTTGCTCCAAAATTTATGAATCAAATTTTATTGTGTTCCTTGTCATCAGATCTACATGATAAAAATATTGCATGTCATTTTTGAGATAGTTTAATGTAGAGCTTTATTTAATTCTTGATATTGCTGATATCTTGTAAATTGTTTAGTAAATCCTATATGTATCAGAAAAATATGATTCCAAGTTTGTTACTCTTCTTGTGTAATGTACTTTCTGTGAAAAATATATGCCATGCATGTCCTGTAGAAAAATTATGAGGTGTAGTTCAAGTGCCTTTAATGGCTGATTTTTGTTATTTTTGCTAGAGAGCAAAATTTGTATAAAACATGCATGTGATAATTTTTGTACAGTGATTGTATGCTATGAAGATCATGGGAAAATACTAAATTTGTTGTTTGACACTTTTCATAATACAAATTATTTTCATGCTCATATTTAGGTCCAAGCTTGTCATTTTTGTTTAGGCTATTCCACTTATCCAAATACCATAAACATTTGATGGTAGACTACTTAGGGTAGTACTGCGCTATGGTAATTTTCTAAGATTTTTCTATGCTATAAAAATAGATGTTGCTATTCAAACATATTATTAATTAGGGTTTAATCAAATGTTGCTTTATGCATGATTAAAAAATTAGTGAAGCTTTGGTGTATCTTTGAAGCATTCAATGAGATGTGTTGGCTTAGCATATTAGTAGTAGAAGAGAATGTAGTAGATGACATATGCTTGTAGTACATGTTCTTGGATGATGTTGACTACCTTGCATGCAAGCACATTCATTGTGTTCATTTCATCTGATGCACCTTTTGCATAAGCACTTATGCACCTGCATCATACAGGATCACAAACCGAGAGCCCGGTCATCATACCTGAGGAGCCCGAGGAGCAGCTCGAGGTGCAGCCGCAAGAAGTGACCGAAGAAGACGAGGAGGACGTTGAGGAACTTCCAGAGTGCCCCGATCACCGCCCGAGCTCATTCGAGAGAGGCAAGCTCCGGAGCATTTTCCTCCCCGCTTTGCGATTATTAATTAATGCTTTACTTTAATTGATGCATTACGTTCAAGAGTTGTTTGCAACCGTTGCTGCATTATACCTTGTCTACCTTTATTATACTATATCCTTGTTACCCTGGTATCCGCTGTTGAGTCAATGCTTAGCTGGCTTAGACCGGTAAAAGTCGAGTGATTTCCTGTCACCTGCGAGCTATAGGTGGTTACCTGGATCTGCTTGGATAACTATGTAGTCATGGTATAACTAAGTGTTAATTTGAACTTGAGACCGGACGGAGACTTATAGAGTTTTGGACTGTAGTGCTTTCCATCTGTGTCGATTAAGGACCGACCATTGTTGGGCCTCGGGTCATGTTGAACGCATGCCTTACATTTAGCTAGACGAATAAAGTACCTTTCGACCGCGAAGCTGATAGATTATTCGGGCCGAGTAGATTGCCCGCAGCGCACTGTACCGGAGCAGGTGTGGTAGGACACGGTGGCGCGATGATAAGACCGAAAGGAAGTCAGTCGGCCCCCGGGTACATGTGGTTCCTGGCAAACTAGAGATTTTTCCTGGATAGTTGACTCGGTGATCGATTCCTCACTTTAGCGGGTGAGTGAGGTTTGTGTAAGGAATAAATTACCAGCTGGTTAATAATCGATTCGAATCGCCATCGTTCACTGGATAGTGAACACTTGACTTGAGTTACTTCATCGTAGTAATGTTGATGGAACACTTAGACAGTTATAATGAATATGACATTATGGTAGTTGTTAATGATCATTGGTTATCATTATTTGCTTAATCACATGCTTGCTCTAGTATAGGTGCAAATGTAGTCGACAGGTTAATAATAATTAACTTGCTAATAATGCTTTTAGAAAGGTTCTTGAAATACTAAAAATGCCTCTTTTTGGAAATGAGTCGGCTACCCTACTATAAAGCCCTTCATAATCCTTGGTGTCACTTTATTTTCGGTTATATCGGGTAAGTCTAGCTGAGTACCTTCTCGTACTTAGGGTTTTATTCCCACTTGTTGCAGATGGGCAGATGTATTACGGCTACTATATCAACTGCCTTTATCCTGCGATGGGTGATGCTTAGGACCATGGGCATGGTCATTCCTTAAGTCTCGTCTAATGCTTTTGTTGGAGATGATCATTAGCTAGCACTGTATTTGAACTCCGTGTGAGTGTGTGTGGTTTTGAACAAATGGCTTCCGCTATTTCTATTTGAACTCGTTTTGTAATAACTATGTTTAAACTCTGATGTACCTGTAATGCAAACTTTTATATAATATGTGATGGTGACCGCTAAACTTATTACGATCTTGGCTGGTATGTGAGTTGGTTTGAAATCCTTCGTGATTTCACGGACTACCGGGTTATACGGGCTTAAGTTTGCTAAATCGTCTGCTCTGGCGGGTGATTTTCTTACTTAATTTCGTATAATTGGTTGGTTCTGTTACAGCTGGCATCAGAGCATGGTTTAGCGTGTTACTGTTCACAAGTGTATTTAAAACAAAAAGGCGTTTGAAAACATGATTTCCAAACTAAAAAATGTGCCAGTGGTCATATCCTTTATGCCCGGTTAAGGACTCTAGGTGGCTTAATTAAGTACTGACTTGGGGTTTTTGCATCATATTTCTCTTTCGTTGCTCATACGGCGTGCTATTGTATGAGTGCCACTTGTTTGAGTGGTAGTGTATGGATAATTTGCCTCCACGCCTCGGTAAGTGTGAGTTGTGAGAGCATGATCGGATACACTGTCGATCTAGGGTGAATGCTTATATGATGCTGGAGTAATTACATGTTCTACGCAAGTTTTACAAAGGTATCTCATGTGTGGGTATTCCATCCGTTGAGGCGATGCCATCAATAGGACGATGGTTCGGGTAGTTACTACCGTTGTACACGTATCTGGGGATTCATGTAGAGCGTGTAGATAAAATTTACTGCTTTTATGCATTCATTGGGAATTGGGCTGAAATGAATCTTTTGCAGGTACATAACAACGTTATCGTGTAGACGTATTAGATACGTATTTGAGAGATCGTTTGTATGCCACCGAATTCGTCGCTAGAAATTATTTATTTCATAAGTTTGTGAGAACGTATGGCACGTACATACATCATATTACTTGTGCATTTCATTCATGTCATGCATTCCTCCCCTTATAAATTGATTATCTTATTTTGATAAAAGTTGTATCACCTAAAATATGTTCCCATGGGGTAATAAAAGAAATTTTGCTCACAGATGGCCCAAGGCAAGTGCATCACCGCCTGTAAGTCCACCGGAGGAAGAGCACCTCGACGCCGGGCTTGGCCTCGAGGGAGCACCGCACCACGGACACCTTCTTGAGCGAGTTTGGCATGCCGACCTTGCTTTGGAGAGTGCTCCATGATGTGGGGTACCAGAGGGTCAAGAGCCGTGTACTCTTGGAATGAGAGCCGATTAGCGAGAGGATGGACTTGCGGTGGTAGAGATCACAGTTCTCGCTCTTGGTGATGCTCCAGTGGGATGGTTGGCACTTGAGTTTGAGGGTCGCACTCCGTGGAGGTGCAGAGGGGAGCAGGTTTTGTGTCATCGGGGACATCATGAGCAGATTTTCCGGTGAGCTTGCAAGCAGCTCTAGTGGGCACTTTTCCTAGGGACGATCCTCGTGATGCTATTTGGGTTGACCTCGGTGAAGTGCTTTTGGTCGAGGTCGGTGAGGGACAAAGCTAGCGACAACCATGCTATGAGTGCTATGTTTGCCGCTATCGAGCGTATCGTGGTCTTGAGTGTACCTACTGGACTTTGACTAGCTTACGTGGTCATGATAAGCTCAAGGTAAGAAAGCAGAAGAAGAAGCAGGCACGTGCTATAGCTAGTTTACAAGAGCAGTTGGCTGATATGAGCTTACAGCGGGACCAGGCGGTAGAAAGAGGTGATAGAGCTATGCAGCGGGTGCATACGTTGACTCAGGCCAACAACAATGCAGACCGCATGATTGGACAGTTGGTTCAGGAAAGGAATGAAGCCTGGAACAAGAGAGACCTCCTGCTACAGAGGGTCGATGAGCTAGAGGAGTACAACGTCAACCTGCACGAGGAGTTTCACGCGCTCTACAATGGGGTTGGCCCATATGCTCCTCTAGACGCCGCTGGCATGGACATCGACGATGACGATGAGGACGAGCCTATAGTTTCACCTAGGGGCGATGGTGACGTCTCTGACCCCGACGACGGCCCCAAGGAGTAGGCTAGTTGCATTGCGCTAGTGTTTAGGTCCTGTCACGATGACCTTTCTTTTGTCGGCATGTAACCTAATTTAACTTGTTTCGAACTTATGAGACTTGGCATGTGATTGGAACTTGGCTAGTAATGCGATATCTGAACGCATAAAAGTCCAGTGTATGTATGCTGGCAATTCGGTTGTATGGACGCGATGTTTGCATTTGAAGTAATTTAATTAGTGATGTTGTTTTAATTGGGATGTGATTATTGTGCCTCTGTTTTATTGTATGAATTTATTCTCTCCAGTAAATTCAGTACGGCAAAATTTTTCATTCACTCACAATTATTACAGCTTTACTCAATCATTACTTGTTGCTGAAATATGCAGAAGACAAATACTCGACGTACCACTTATGAGGCGCTGAGACAGGTGGTAATGGCGCTAGGACAGGTGGAAGTGGTGGAAACAACGTCAACAACAATGAGCCCCCCCCATGAACCGCATTTGCCACCTCCTCCCCCGCTCACCCTAGAGGTGTTCTTCGCACAGTTGCTCGGGAGTCAGCGCAACACGGAACAATCCCAGAAGAACATGGAGGATTTTCTGCGTACCATTGACAACAATGTTCAACGCGGTAACAATCAGGGTGGTGGCAATGGGGTGAATCAGTACAGCAACTTCAAAGATTTTATGAACACCAGGTCGCCAATATTCAAGGAAGCCATAGAACCACTTGATGTTGAAGAATGGATCAACACTATGGAAGATAAATTCTGTGTGTTGAGGATGACTGAGGTATTGAAAACTGAGTATGCGGCACATCAGTTGCAAGGACCAACGGGAATGTGGTGGAAGCACCATCGCACCACCTTCCCTCCAAATGCTCAAATTACATGGAGAGAGTTCACTGAGGCCTTCCATGGAGTTTATATTCCACCCGGGCTGACCGAGATGAAGTTGGGAGAGTTCTTAGCATTGAATCAGGGCACCAAAACCGTGACGCAATATTTGCATGCTTTCAACAACTTGTGCCATTATGCTCCCGACATGGTTGACACCGATGCTAAGAGAATCGCCAGTTTCAAGAGAGGACTCAATACAAAGATGATGAAGCATGTGGGTACCAACACCCGCGCTAGATTCAATGACTTTATCAGTGATTGTCTGAAGCAGGAAAAGAACAACAACGCTAGTACCGCAGCCAAGACTAGCAAGAGAGCACTAGAAGATGGTCCGTCCCAAGCAAGAGCACATGCGGGAGGTCGTCCTCCCTATCGTCCATCTGCACCAGGCGCTAGGTTCAGGCCACCATAGCAGAGAGGTCAGAATTTTAGGGGACCACAGAAGCCATACAAGATGGCAGTGCAGTCCAACAAGGCAGCTGCAACTGTGGTACAGGGCAGTTCCAAGGGAGCTGTGGGATCTGTTGGTTATAGTAAGGGGACCCTGCTACAATTGTGATCAACCCGGCCACTTCTCTAGGTTTTGTCCTTATCCATCGAAGAAGAAGCAGCAGACCTATATTGCTCGGGTGCATAGTACGACTGTGGATGAGATTCCTGAGGGAGAGCCCGTAACCACTGGTAAGTTTCCTATCAACCAAAACCCTGCAGTTGTTCTATTTGATTCTGGATCATCGTATTCTTTTATGAGTCAAGCATTTGCATGGAAACATGAACAACTATGCACAGAATTGAGTTATGGTTACCGTATAAGTTCAGCAGGGGCTGATGTTTTGACCAATCAAATGGTTCGAGGGGCAACCCTTGAATTAGGTAGCAGAAAGTTTCGAGTGAACTTGATAGTTATGCCTGGACTAGTTCTGGATGTCATTATAGGGATGAATTGGATGAAGGATTGGGGAGCAGTTATAGATGCAGGAAGTCGGGTACTTACCCTTAAGGATCCCTTGGGTGAGGGTACTTTCCAAGTACCGTTGCCTCGGAGAACAGACCTTATAAGTGTGACATGTGCTACTGAAGTTATTCACATTCATCAGATTCCGGTTGTGTGTGAGTTTCCTGATGTATTCCCAGACGAGTTACCTGGTCTTCTGCCAGATAGGGATATTGAGTTTGGGATTGAGTTAGTCCCCGGAATAGCTCCGATTTCAAGGAGACCCGATCGGATGCCTCCGGATGAATTAGTTGAGCTGAAGAAGCAACTAGAAGAGTTATCGAAAAAGGGGTTTATCCGGCCAAGCAAGTCTGAATGGGGATGTCCCGCCTTGTTTGTGAAGAAGAAGAAAGAGGGCACGTTGAGAATGTGCGTGGATTACAGGCCACTTAACGCTATAACCATCAAGAATAAGTATCCCTTGCCTCATATTGATGTTTTGTTTGACCAGTTAGCCAAGGCTAAGGTGTTCTCCAATATAGATTTGAAATCCAGTTACCATCAAATCAAGATTAGGCCACAAGATATACCGAAAACCACATTTTCCACCAGATACGGGTTGTATGAGTATCTTGTCATGTCCTTTGGCTTGACAAATGCTCCTGCATACTTTATGTTTCTGATGAATACAGTTTTCGTGCCAAAATTGGATAAGTTTGTGGTTGTGTTCATTGATGACATTCTGGTGTACTCTGAGAACGAAAAGGATCATGAAGAGCATCTGAGAATTGTCTTGACCAGACTTAGAGATCATAAGTTGTATGCTAAGTTTAGCAAGTGCGAATTTTGGTTGAAGAAAGTTCCTTTCCTTGGTCACATTCTGTCAGAAAATGGAGTTTCAGTCGATCCAAGTAAGCTGCAAGAGGTTATGGATTGGAAGGCACCGACCACAGTTCCTGAGGTTAGAAGTTTCTTAGGATTAGCCAGTTACTATCGTCGTTTTATACCGAACTTCTCGAAGATTGCCAAGCCAATGACAAGTCTACTACAAAAAGATCACAAGTTCGTGTGGACAGAGGAGTGTGAAGCAGCTTTCCACACCTTGCGGAAACTATTGACCACTGCTCCTGTTCTAGCACAGCAGGACATTGAGAAACCATTTGATGTGTTTTGCGACGCATCAAAAACTGGATTGGGTTGTGTTCTTATGCAAGAAGGAAGAGTCATTGCTTATGCCACACGTCAGTTGAGAAAGCACGAGGTCAACTATCCGACACATGATCTTGAACTTGCTGCAGTTGTGCATGCCCTAAAAATTTGGAGACATTATCTACTTGGTAATGTGTGCAATATTTTCACAGATCACAAGAGTCTCAAGTACATCTTTACCCAACCAGAGCTGAACATGAGACAGCGAAGATGGTTAGAATTGATCAAAGATTACAACTTGAATGTGTAGTATCATCCTAGAAAGGCCAATGTAGTGGCAGATGCTTTGAGTAGAAAGTCACATTGCTTGAATGTGCAGCCATTACTTGAAGATGGGTTCGATCTGATGCATCCTGCTGTGTTATATAGTATTCAAATTTGTTGCTCATTGGAGAGTAAGATAATAGAAGGCCAGAAAACAGATAAGGGAATATTTCACATCAAAGAGAAAATAAAAGAAGAGTAGTCTAAGCACTTTAGAGTGGATGAACAAAGCGTGTTGTGGTTTGACAACCGTCTTGTGGTTCCCAAGGATCGAGAGCTTAGGAATAAACTCATGGATGAAGCTCACCTTTCTAAGCTATCTATCCATCCGGGAAGTAGTAAGATGTATCAAGAACTGAGACCTCGTTATTGGTGGACCAAGATAAAGAAAGAAGTTAGAGCCTATGTTGCCAGATGTGACACGTGTTGTAGAGTGAAAGCTATTCATATGAAACCTGCCGGTTTGTTGCAACCTTTGTCCGTACCTAGTTGGAAGTGGGATGATATAAGTATGGATTTTATCTCAGGTTTGCCCACTACTCAAAAGGGGCATGATTCGATTTGGGTGATTGTGGATCGTCTTACCAAGACCGCTCATTTCTTACCTGTCAAGACAGATTATCGACCACCTCAATATGCCGAGAAGTATATTGCAGAAATTGTGAGGTTGCATGGTATACTAAAGACTATAGTATCTGATAGAGGGCCATAGTTCACGGCTCACTTTTGGGAACATTTGCACAAAGGCTTGGGAACTAGTTTGATTCGTAGTACCGCTTATCATCCTCAGACAGATGGTCAGACCGAACGAGTTAATGCTGTTCTAGAGGATATGTTAAGAGCCTGTGTGTTGTCTTCTAGGGGTTCATGGGAGTCATGGTTACCATTAGCTGAGTTTGCTTACAATAACAGTTATCAAGAAAGCATCAAGATGGCTCCATTCGAAGCTTTGTATGACAGAAAATGTAGAACACCACTGAATTGGGTCGAGCCAAGAGAAAGAAGGTATTATGGCATTGACTTTGTAGAAGAGGCCGAGAAGAAAGTTCATATTATTCAACAAAATATGAAGGTGTCCCAATCACGTCAGAAAAGTTATGCAGATAGAAGAAGGAGACCCCTTGTGCTTAAAGTTGGTGACTATGTTTATCTGAAGATCACGCCAATGAAGAAGAAACGGTTTGGAATCCGAAGAAAGCTTGCCGCTAGATTCGTAGGACCATACAAGATCTTGGAAAAAAGAGGTCCAGTAGCTTATAAGATAGAGTTACCTGAGACAATGAGTACCGTCTTTCCAGTTTTCCATGTATCACAACTCAAGAAGTGTTTGCGTGTTCCGGAGGAAAGAATAGAACCTCGGGGCATCAAACTCAAATCAGATTTGGTGTATCGTGAGCAGCCGGTCCGTGTGTTAGACACTAAAGAACGTGCTACTCGGAATAGTGTGGTGAAAACATACAAGATACAGTGGAATCATCATGATGAGGGAGATGCAACTTGGGAAACGGGAGAATATCTACAAAAAGCTTATGAAGATTTTTATAACAAATGGTTCGTAACCCAAATCTCGGGACGAGATTTTTATAAGGGGGAGGGTTGTAACACCCCGGTGTTATGCAAGCATTTAGGCACTGCAAATCATGCATCATCAAGCATCCTAATCATACATGCCTAATCATGTAAATAATAACTGAAATAATGCTTTGAAGTATATGAAACATGCTCGTGAAACATGAATGTTGCATATACTTGTTTAGAGTTGTTTTTGCCCTAATTATGCTTGCTAGGCTAATAAAACATGTTGGCTATAATTGTAAATCATCTAGAATTTATTTAGCACAATTTTTGGAGCAAAGTTTGTATTCAAACTTTGACAAAATATGCTTTTGAAATTATTATTAAAAATGGTCAAAAATCCTCCCTATTTAGCTTTTACTTCCCAATTCAAAATCTATGCAAAATTTTTAGTTGGTCCCTAAAGCAAAGTTGTAGAGGCTTAAATTCTAAGCAACTTTTATTTTGGGCCAAAGTTTGAAACTGCTTTGAAAAAGTTCAAAAATTCATTTGAATGAATTTGGGGAGAGAAAAGAATTTAAAAAGAGATCATTTTCACCTTACTAGGCCGCCGCCTCCTTTTCGCCCAGTATTGACCAACGAGCGTGACTGGCCTGCCTCTCCGCCCGCCGTCCGCCGCTCCGCACCAGCGCCCCGACCAACGTCGGGACGCCGCTGTTGTGTGGCGCCATGCGCCGGCGAAGCACGCCACAAGCAACACCGCCCGCTGTCCCGACCCAGGCCAGCAGCGCCATCAAGGCTCGGCCGACCTCACCCTGGCGCCGCACTCGCCCCTCCATTTCGCTCTCTCCTCCACCAACGCAAGCAGCAGCCGCAACAACGCTCGCTCTGCCGCACGCCATCGCCGGCGTAGCCGTTCCGGCCACGCCTGACCACCGTAGCCCGCTACGTCTTCGCCACGCCTTCGCCTCCACCTCGCGCAACCAGTGCTCGCGCCAGTTCACTGTGGTAAGTCTTCTCCGGCCGGGAATTCCTCGCCGGAGTGAGCTCCTCCTCGCTGGAGCTTGGCTCCGCGCGGACAGCCCCGCTCCGTTTCCTCTCCCGCCTTCATTCCTCGCGCACGAGCACCGCACTGCGTCGCCGAGTATCCCAAGCACCTCCTCTCACCGTGCCATGGCCGGGGATGCCTCACCGGCGACGACCCGCGCCACCACTCCGCCATGCACGGCAACGGTCAGCTTCCCGTGCTCTTTGGCCCATGCCACGAGCACCGCTGGGTTCGCACGAGTGTGGGGAGCACGTCGGTCACCTTCACCGGACCGAAGACCTCACCGTCGGCTTGCTCTCACCGCCGGTGATCTCCTCTGTTTTGGTTCGGCTGACGGGTGGGGTCCCGCTGAACCCCGGGCCCATTTGTCAGTCCCTGTGTGTGTACACACGTGTTCAAATCCGGGTGCACCGAGCGTTTTCATCGGCTGGTTTTCAAAAGGATTTCAAAAATGATTTCAAAAATGTATTAAATAGCTTGTAAAATGTATATCTCGAGTTATCTTGCTCCAAAATTTATGAATCAAATTTTGTTGTGTTCCTTGTCACCAGATCTACATGATAAAAATATTGCATGTCATTTTTGAGATAGTTTAATGTAGAGCTTTATTTAATTCTTGATATTGCTGATATCTTGTAAATTGTTTAGTAAATCCTATATGTATCAGAAAAATATGATTCCAAGTTTGTTACTCTTCTTGTGTAATGTACTTTCTGTGAAAAATATATGCCATGCATGTCCTGTAGAAAAATTATGAGGTGTAGTTCAAGTGCCTTTAATGGCTGATTTTTGTTATTTTTGCTAGAGAGCAAAATTTGTATAAAACATGCATGTGATAATTTTTGTACAGTGATTGTATGCTATGAAGATCATGGGAAAAATACTAAATCTGTTGTTTGACACTTTTCATAATACAAAGTATTTTAATGCTCATATTTAGGTCCAAGCTTGTCATTTTTTGTGTAGGCTATTCCACTTATCCAAATGCCATAAAAATTTGTTGGTAGACTACTTAGGGTAGTACTGTGCTATGGTAATTTTCTAAGATTTTTCTATGCTATAAAAATAGATGTTGCTATTCCAAAATATTATTAATTAGGGTTTAATCAAATGTTGCTTTATGCATGATTAAGAAATTAGTGAAGCTTTGGTGTATCTTTGAAGCATTCAATGAGATGTGTTGGCTTAACATATTAGTAGTAGAAGAGAATGCAGTAGATGACATATGCTTGTAGTACATGTTCTTGGATGATGTTGACTACCTTGCATGCAAGCACATTCATTGTGTTCATTTCATCTGATGCACCTTTTGCATAAGCACTTACGCACCTGCATCATACAGGATCGCAAACCGAGAGCCCGGTCGTCATACCCAAGGAGCTCGAGGAGCAGCTCGAGGTGTAGCCGCATGAAGTGACCGAAGCAGACGAGGACGTTGAGGAACTTCCAGAGTGCCCCGATCACCGCCCGAGCTCCTTCGAGAGAGGCAAGCCCCGGAGCATTTTCCTCCCCGGTTTGCGAATATTAATTAATGCTTTACTTTAATTGATGCATTACGTTCAGGAGTTGTTTGCAACCGTTGCTGCATTATACCTTGTCTACCTTTATTATACTATATCCTTGTTACCCTGGTATCCGCCGTTGAGTCAATGCTTAGCTGGCTTAGACCGGTAAAAGTCGGGTGATTTCCTGTCATCTGCGAGCTATAGGTGGTTACCTGGATCTGCTTGGATAACTATGTAGTCATGGTATAACTAAGTGTTAATTTGAACTTGAGACCGGACGGAGACTTACAGAGTTTTGGACTGTAGTGCTTTCCATCTGTGTCGATTAAGGACCGACCGTTGTTGGGCCTCAGGTCATGTTGAACGCATGCCTTACATTTAGCTGGCCAAATAAAGTACCTTTCGACCGCGAAGCTAGGAGATTATTCGGGCCGAGTAGATTGCCCGCAGCGCACTGTACCGGAGCAGGTGTGGTAGGACACGGGGGCGCGATGATAAGACCGAAAGGCAGTCGGTCGGCCCCCGGGTACATGTGGTTCCTGGCAAACTCGAGATTTTTCCTAGATAGTTGACTCGGTGACCGATACCTCACTTTAGCGGGTGAGTGAGGTTTGTGTAAGGAATAAATTACTAGCTAGTTAATAATCGATTCGAATCGCCATCGTTCACTGGATAGTGAACACTTGACTTGAGTTACTTCATCGTAGTAATGTTGATGGAACACTTGGACAGTTATAATGAATATGACATTATGGAAGTTGTTAATGATCATTGGTTATCATTATTTGCTTAATGACATGCTTGCTCTAGTATAGGTGCAAATGTAGTCGACAGGTTAATAATAATTAACTTGACAATAATGCTTTTAGAAAGGTTCTTGAAATACTAAAAATGCCTCTTTTTGCAAATGAGTCGGCTACCCTACTATAAAGCCCTTCATAATCCTTGGTGTCACTTTATTTTCGGTTATATCGGGTAAGTCTAGCTGAGTACCTTCTCGTACTTAGGGTTTTATTCCCACTTGTTGTAGATGGGCAGATGTATTACGGCTACTATATCAACTGCCTTTATCCTGCGATGGATGATGCTTAGGACCATGGGCATGGTCATTCCTTAAGTCTCGTCTAATGCTTTTGTTGGAGATGATCATTAGCTAGCACTGTATTTGAACTCCGTGTGAGTGTGTGTGGTTTTGAACAAATGGCTTCTGCTACTTCTATTTGAACTCGTTTTGTAATAACTATGTTTAAACTCTGATGTACCTGTAATGCGAACTTTTATGTAATATGTGATGGTGACCGCTAAACTTATTACGATCTTGGCTGGTATGTGAGTTGGTTTGAAATCCTTCGTGATTTCACGGACTACCGGGTTATATGGGCTTAGGTTTGCTAAATCGTCTGCTTTGGCGGGTGATTTTCTTACTTAATTTCGTATAATTTGTCGGTTCTGTTACAGTGCAAAACTAAAAACATTCGGCAAAGATTCTGACATTCGGCAAACTCTCTATTTGCCGAGTGCCTTACTAGAAAACACTCGGCAAACATTATGACACTTGGCAATTCTACTGAAAAACACTCGGCAAACTCCGGCACTCGGTAAATATAGAAAAAAACACTCAGCAAATTATGGTACTCGGCAAACATCGCGCCACGTGTCCCTCCATGAAAAGAGAAAAATAAAAAAAATCCTTTGTCGAGTGTCAGATCTGGGACACTCGGCAAACACTGCTTTGCCGAGTGTCAGATCTGGGACACTTGGCAAAGCTCCTATACTATATAACTCACGGTGACCGTCCTCGTGAGCGTCGGCCCGTTGCACTTCATCGTGCTCTCGTCTCCCTGCCCCCGCTCCCCTCTCCCAGCTGCCTCCGCGCCCCTCCCCTCCTCCCGCCGGCGCCACCTCCTCCTTCCCCGACCGCCGCCCCCTCCCTCCCTCCCCTCCTCCCTTTCCAGCATCGGCGTGCCCCTCCCCTCCCTCTCCGGCGCGCCCCCCCTCCCCTCCCTCTCCGCCGCCTGGGATCCCGAGGCCCGCGCCGCCCCCGCCCCAAGAGGGCTCCCCACGGTCGCGCCGCCGAAGTCGCCGCCTCGAGGTGGATGTCCGACACCAGCGCCGCCATTGTCGCCCTAAGGAAGCTTCCCACGCCTTTGACTGCTGGCATGGCCGCCCGAGGTGGATCCCCAAGCAGCGCCACCGGCAGCCGCCGCCATGAGGGGATCTCCGTCTGCGCGCCGCCCGATTGCCGCCGCCCGAGGTTGCTTCCCCACATCTCTGCCGCCGGCCGCCCCGGCCCCGACGTGATCCCCGCGACCGCGCCCTCGCCACCCCGAAGGGGCTCCCCATGCCCTCGCCTCCCTCGCCCCGAGGGCTCCCCGACGCCCGTGCGGCCGCCTGGTCCTCTCCCGATCTGGATAAGGTGTCGTGTTTCTCTCTCCCAATCTCCTTCTCAGATCTGGACTGATGTTTCTTTCCGAGTAATCATAAACATATTCTTCTAACTTGTGATTCAGCAATAGGTGTCGATGTTCTGACCTCCAGGGAAGAAGCAAGCAAGCTTGATGCTTCAAGTACTAGGTATAAAAAGACATTTTCCTCATTTCCTGTAATTAGCTGTTGTGTTGATGGTTTTATGCTGCCTTCGATTTGGGTATTCAGTGGAGTAATGACGTTATTTTTTGACACAATCTCATCTTAGTATCTGAGTACTATGTCTTCGTGTCTGTTGAATTTTGGGTCATACCAGGGACTGAGATTGTACCAGACTAAACATGCTTTGAATTTTCTAGAGTTCTCTACAATGATGTACACCAACTGAAACTTCTGAACTGGAGTATTTTAATTTCCCTTTCAGCCTTGTGTATAGTTAGGTGTTTGCTTGTCTTCTTGGTATTGGCATTTTATACAGATAATTTTCTGAGGCATTTTGTGTTTAACAGGCAGCCCATCCGTGAAGATATAATTAGTATTTATGCATTTAACAGTGGAATAGTTCAAATACGATACTACAAATTTTAGTTATTCTTTCTATTTACTATTCTGTGCAGCTTATCTTTTTACTATTGTCTGTGTACATGTACTGAACTGTCAAGGGCGTCAAACCCTCGGATAGCTGGCCCTCGGCTACGCAACTCGTAGCCTCGGTCCGTCGTCTTCTCCGGCGAGGTTGCCCCTGCCGTAGGCTTGGTTGAGAAAGAGAGAATAGGAGATTGGATCGGTAATATCTTTCTTAACCCTTCCCAATAGTCTGTTACAGAATATATGGCCTTTGGCCCCAACTGCGTGAGCAGCATGCAACATGCACCTATAATCTAGGAACTGAAAATAGAAGCCTATCTCTACTTTCCATCTGAGCCACTCGGTGTGGTCGCACCCTTTGCGTCCTCACGCGCGCGCAGCACTCCCTCCGTGCGTTCTGCGTCGCGCCGGATGTCCCTGGCCCGGCGGCGCCTGTAAGTGCTCCCGGCCATGACATCTCTCCCCCCGTCGAGGAGCAGCTCGTCCTCGAGCTGGAACTCCAGGTACTTGGCGCGGAATGGCTCGACATCCTCCCAAGTGGCAGACGCAGCTGACTCGCCTTGCCACTGGACGAGGACCTGCTTCATGCCACGCGCTAAACGGAAACGCACCGCTCGTTCCGGCCCAGGAGCAATGGCACCATGATGCATGGGTGGCAGCGGCGGGGGTGCGTCCGGCGGTGGTCCTTGAAATTTCTTGAGCAGCCCCACGTGGAACACGTCGTGGATGCGGGCACGGGGCGGCAATGCGAGACGGACAGCGACATCGTTTATCAACTCGGTGACGCGGTATGGCCCGAAAAAATGAGGCTTGAGCTTGCCGGAGACCGCCTGTGGCAGCGAGGACGCGGCCCGTTGTCGGAGTCGAAGAAGCGCCCAATCGCCGACCCGGTACGCGACGTGGCGGTGCACCTTGTCATAGTGCAGCTTCTGGATCACCTAAGCTTGCTCCAGCCGATGACGAACGTCGGCCAGGAATTCTTCCCGCTCCTCCATGCTCTTGGCGACAGCAGCCACGCGTGTCTCCCCTGGTTCATAGGACCGGATAGACGGCGGATCGCGGCCGTACATGACGCGGAAGGGCGTATCCCGCAGCGAAGTCTGGTAGGCGGTGTTGAAGACGAACTCCGCCCAAGGAAGCCAGCGCAGCCACTGGCGTGGCCGATCTCCCGTGATGCACCACAAGTACATGATGATGACGCGGTTGGCAGCCTCCGACTGCCCATCGGACTACGGGTGGAAAGCCGTGGTCATATGCAGCTTGGTGCCCATCAGGCGCATTAGCTCACGCCAGAACGTCGATGTGAAGACTGTCCGATACCATGGACTGGGGCACGCCATGTAGTCGTACAATGTCGGTGAAGAAGGCCTGCGCGACGGACTCGGCAGAGTACGGGTGTGCTAGGGGGATGAAATGGCAGTACTTGCTGAACCTGTCCACCACGGTTAGTATAACAGATTTGCCGCGGACCTTGGGCAGTGCTTCAACGAAATCGAGGGCGATGTCAGTCCAAACACCCTGGGGAACGGGTAGGGGCAGCAGGAGGCCAGCTGGGTGCAAGTGCTCGGACTTGTACCGCTGACAGACGGCGCGCGCGCGCACCAGGTCCTGCACGAGCTGCTTCATGTTAGGGAAATGGAAGTCACGCCTCAGGCGGTACAGCGTGCGCTGAACCCCTTCGTGGCCGTCCTCATGGACTGCCACCATGATCTCCTGGAGCAGGGGCGAGGCCGGCGGAATATAAAGCCGCCCAACAAACTAGACAAGGCCATCAACGACCGACCAGGGTGCCCCACAGGAGCCGCTGCTGATGTCATCACGAAGGGCGATGAGGGCGGGGTCGGTGTGCTGTGCTTGCCGAAGACGGTCGACGAAGTCGAAGCGTGGAGCGGAAAGCGCAAGGAGCACCCCCCTCCTCCGTGTCACGCCTGGACAGCGCGTCCGCCACGGCGTTCGTTGCTCCCGGCTTGTACTCCACGGCGAAGTCGAAGCCCAGCAGCTTGCCCACCCAATGATGTTGTGGAATGGTGGCCAAGCGCTGGTCCAGCAGGTACTTCAAGCTGTAGTGGTCCGTCTTGACGAGGAAGCGACGACCCCACAAGTACGGCCTCCAGTGACGCACGGCATGGACCAAGCCGATGAGCTCCCGCTCGTAGGCGGCGAGGGCGCGATGACGGGGCGCGATGGGCTTGCTGAAAAAGCAACCGGGTGGCCGTCTTGGACGAGCACGGCCCCAAAACCATGGGACGAGGCGTCGCACTCGACGACGAAGAGCTTGGTGAAGTCCGGCATGGCGAGGATGGGGGCCGACGTAACTGCGGCCTTGAGTGCATCGAAAGCCGTGGCCGCCTCGGCACTCCAGGAGAAACCGTCCTTCTTGAGGAGGGCTGTCAGCGGTGCCACGACCGCGCCATAGTTGTGGACGAACTTGCGGTAGTAGCCCGCCAAGCCGAGGAACCCGCGCACCGCACGCGCCGAGCGGGGAACCGGCCAGGCGTGAATGGCCTGGACCTTAGCCGGGTCCATCGCGACTCCTGCCTCCGAGATGATGTGGCCGAGGTAGGAGACAGAGGAGACGCCGAACGCGCACTTGGATCGTTTGACGAAGAGCTGGTGGCGGCGTAGCTCGGTGAGGACGGCGCAGAGATGACGAAGATGATCCGCCCAAGACTTGATGTAGATCAAGATGTCGTCAAAGAAAATGAGCACAAAGCGACGTAGAAAGGGGTGGAGTACATCATTCATGAGCGCCTGGAACGTTGCTGGGGCGTTACACAACCCGAATGGCATGACTAGGAACTCGTGGAGGCCGTCGTGGGTGCGGAACGCCGTCTTGTGAACATCTTCGGGCCTCATGCGCACCTGGTGGTACCCGGAGCGCAAGTCCAGCTTGGAGAAGAACCGCGCACCGTGTAGCTCGTCCAGTAGCTCGTCGACGACCGGGATCGGGAACGCGTCCTTCACTGTGAGCGCGTTCAAGGCGCGGTAGTCGACGCAGAACCTCCACGACCCATCCGGTTTCTTGACGAGGAGGACGGGGGAGGAGAATGCCGAGTCGCTGCGGCGGACGATGCCCTGCCCGATCATCGCGGCGCACTGCCGCTCGAGTTCATCTTTATGGGCCGCCGGATACCTATACGGGCGCACTGCCACCGGCGCTGCGTCAGGCTTTAGGATGATGCGGTGATCCCGGGCGCGCACTGGTGGCAAGCCCTGCGGTTCGGCGAAAACATCGTCCAAAGAGCCCAGCAGCCCGTCGAGGAGTGAGGCGTCGACCGTGACAATCTAGAGGCTCAGCGCAGATGGTGGTGCCACGCCGCGCCAGCAGACCGTGCGCCCCTCCCTCTGGAACGTCATGGTCCGGGTCGCGAGGTCCCAAACAATGGGCCCCAATGTGGCCATCCAGTGGGTGCCGAGAACCACTTCATACCCGGCCAGGGGCATCACGAAGAGATCAACGCAGAACTCCATGCCGTCGACGAGGATCGGGGCCTGGCGGATGACGCCGGGACAGGGAACGCGTTCCCCATTCGCCACTGTCGCCGTAAGCCGTGGTCGCGGCTCGATGGTCAGCCCTGTGCGCCGTGCGGCTGCCTCCCCAATGAAGCTGTGGGTGGAGCCCGTGTCGATGAGGGCGACGAAGGAGGCGGCGGCCAGCAGCACCTTGAGCTGGATGGTGGGACCGACGGACACCCCGGCAACTGCGTGCAAGGAGAAGACCGGGGCTTCCGCGTTTGGCGCGTCCTCAGCCACGGCATCGTCGGCGTTGTCGATGTTGATGCCGTTGATGAAGAAAATCCGCTTGCAGACGCGGTTGTGCCCTCGCGTATACCGCTCGTTGCAGTTGAAGCAAAGGCCAAGACGACGACGCTCTTCCTGTTCGGGCAGGGACAAGCGCTTGACCGCTGGCCAGTCGGCGATAGCCGCCCCGGGCGCGTCCGCCTTGGCGATCGGTGCGCGTCCTAGGGCCTTGGCGGGTGCAGCAGTGTACTGCTCCCGTAGTTCCAGCTGTTGCGCCAGGCTCATGGCCGCCGCAAGGGACTGCGGGTTGTGGATCTGGACGTCGAGGCGGGGGCAGGAGGCCGCCCGTGAACAACTGGACCCTCTGGGCTTCGTCCAGATGGCCGGCGCGGGGAAGAAGCGCCTGGAATCGCGCCTGGTACTCGGCGACGGTGCCAGTACGGCGGCAGTCAGCGAGCTCGAAGAGTGGAGCGGAACGGAGGGGCGGCCCAAACTGCAGGTTGAGGAGTTCGGTGAAACGGCGCCATGATGGTGTGCCCTCGTCTGTCTGCACCTGCATATACCAGAGCTGCGCCTCATCGTCGAGGTTATAGGAGGCCATCCATACCTTCTCTTCCTCCATGATCCGCTGCTGGTGGAAATACGACTCGCAACGGTTGATGAAGGTGAGGGGATCCTTCGTGCCGTCGTATTTCGGGAAATCCATTTTTTGGAACTTCGGCGGCCGATCATTATGGTGCTCGCCGGAGCCCTGCTTGGTGCCCGAGGACGACGTGCGATCTGCGGTGAGGGAGGCGATGGCCTTGGCATTGGCCTCAACCGTGGCCTGCAGCGACTTGAGGGCCTCGGTGAGGGACCTGATGTCGGCGGCGTCTCCCATAACTGTGGCGGCTGGAGGTGGTGCGGCGGCTGAAGGTGAGGCGGATCAGGAAGGCGAGGATCGCCTGGAACGTGATACCAGGTTGTCAAGGGCGTCAAACCCTCGGATAGCTGGCCCTCGGCTACGCAACTCGTAGCCTCGGTCCGTCGTCTTCTCCGGCGAGGTTGCCCCTGCCGTAGGCTTGGTTGAGAAAGAGAGAATAGGAGATTGGATCGGTAATATCTTTCTTAACCCTTCCCAATAGTCTGTTACAGAATATATGGCCTTTGGCCCCAACTGCGTGAGCAGCATGCAACATGCACCTATAATCTAGGAACTGAAAATAGAAGCCTATCTCTACTTTCCATCTGAGCCACTCGGTGTGGTCGCACCCTTTGCGTCCTCACGCGCGCGCAGCACTCCCTCCGCGCGTTCTGCGTCGCGCCGGATGTCCCTGGCCCGGCGGCGCCTGTAAGTGCTCCCGACCATGACATGAACACCTTCCATACTGAACATACGTGACCTGTAAATTTCTATCATCTAGCTTGTGTTTGGTTGAATTAGATTTTAGTTGATACATGTACTAAAATGCTGCATAATTATAGTTCTAGAATTTTATCACGTTTCTTAAAATACATTGTGATAAGTGTGTTCAAATGCTCTAGTGCAAAGATTGATATACATAGCTGTGGAAGCATATTTTGATTCAGAAACTGATTGCTAGAATACGTCCTCTCTGATTGCCCTTCCTTTACTGAAAATTGGCACATCTCATATGCAGATATTGTTCATGCAATCTGAAATTTAGAGCTGTAGTGATGTTCTATGCATATAGTGTCCATATCCGGATACAGATAGTGTTCATGCAATCTCATATTTAATTGTACTTTAGCGATGTTTTATATTACTTAGGGCTGTTCATGGTCTTTAGAGAATCAAGTTAATTTTAGGTGATAAGCATTTCTTTAGCATTTTGATGTAAATTCAAGATAAACTCCTACAAAGCATCTGTTTGTCTACATTTCTTGTAATTACCGACATACAGTACTATGTTCACATTTCTTCCTTCTTGCACAGTGAAGAAGCTAGTTTGATGAAGAATGGAGTAGAAGACATGTCTATTGGGGTGCTGATGGTTTTACCTTCACTATCTTGGTAGCATAGTTTTTGAATTTTTTCTGGATTCTTATGAACTTATACCTGTCATTAGTCTCTTAAATTTGTCATCTTCATTTCTACGTCCATGTGGTTATTATGAGAATTATGTTGTCAGGAGCACGATGTGCATGCAGATATGGTGTACTAAGAGTGTTTTGTATGGCACTATTAAACCGAAATATGCTGAGAAAAAAATTATTTTTTTCTTTGGAAAATAAGTTTACCGAGTGTAATTCCTAAAAACACTCGGCAAACAATAATTGTATGCTGAGAAAAAAAATATTGTTTTTCTTTGAAAAATAGGTTTGCCGAGTGTAATTCTAAAAAACATTCAGCAAACAATAATCCTTTGTCGAGTGTATTTTGAAAAACACTCGGCAAACCACTTTTTTTTTGCCTTGTATCAAATTTGACACTTGGCAAACCATTTATCGAGTGCGCGATAAAAAACACTCGGCAAATAGCTGTTTGTCGACACTGTAGATGCCGTGTGTTGTTTACCGAGTGTTACACTCGGTAAAGCCTTTGCCGAGTGTTTTTTTTTTTTGTCTTCATCGAGTCGGCAAAGTCACTATTTCCGGTAGTGAAAGCACGTGTTGCACGTGGGAGGTTGGAGATTCGTCCATAGGAAGGGATGGCGAGGTCTTGAGAGGCCGAGAGGGCGGGGCGAGGCCAGGCCGGCGGCGACAGCACCGGTTGGTGATCTCCGTCGGCGGCAGCCTCAGTCTGTCCCTTCGCGTGGTACTGATGTCCAAGATGGTGCTTGTGGTGCCCGGGCCGGGAGGATCACAGCACGAAGGGGAGGAGGAGCGTCAGGCGGACTGCGACCTGCTTGGTGATCCGTTGGTCCATGTTCCTTTCATGTCGTTGTTCCTTTCGTTTTCTGTCACAGTGTTTACCCAGGTGAAGTTGGGATTCATGACTAAAGTTTAGGAGGTGTCATATAGGGATGTCATATAGCGTGTTCGGATACTAATAAAAAAAATAAATTACAGAATCCATTAGTAATCCACGACATGTTTACTGTAGCACAACATTATTAAATCATATACTAATTAGGCTTAAAAATACATCTCGCAAAATAGTCTCAATCTGTGCATTTAGTTTCATAAATAATCTATATTTAATACTCTACGCATGTATTCAAATATCCGATGAAACAGTGACCGAAGTTTAGAAGTAAAACCAAACACTCATTCGTCGTGTCCTCAATTTGTTGTGCTTCAATTTCTATATCTGTCACCCGTACATCCTTGTGTTCCTTTTTTTTATTCGGCTATGCATCTTTTCTAATTTTGAGGCTGCCCAAAATTAAAATTCAGGATAATGGTTATTTTAGAAGAAAAAAACTCAACTATATATGGCTGAGTGTAGCTTTCAACACACCTACAACAAGACTGCGAAACCCAAAGAGTTTAGTACCAAGAACATCATGAAGCTTAGTTTTGAAGAATTGTCATAAAACCATTGCTTCCCCCCGCATGCTCCATCCTCCCTGACCCTCTTCCCATCTACAAATTGCTTCCTGCTTCCATGGTGGCCGGCTGGCCGGTGACGAGCTCCAAGCCTCCAGTCCGGGGGCCGGATCCGGCGACCCCCACCGCGGATCTGACGCCTGCGGGGCCTCTCTAGCTCCAGTGGTGCGCATATCTAGAGTGGGCCTCGCGGCGCCGGCGCCGCCGCCAACCACTGCGGCCGCCGTGGGGCCGGCACGACTGGTGCTGCTAGCCGCAAGCTGAACCACGGGCGCGCGCCCTGCCGCACCATCCCGCCGCGCGCGCAACTCGGCCTGCCTCGCAGCGCCGCCGCTGCCGCCGACCACCGCGGCCGCCGTGGGGCCGGCGCGACGGGAGCTGCTGGCCGCGAGCCGGCCGTCTTGTACAAGCGGCCCGCGTCGTCCTCGCGTGCGTGGCCTCCAGCGACGACCACATCAGCGTCTTCGTCAACTACCCAGCATCTGGTTCTCCCCCGGAGTGACCTTCGCCAGGCGCAACTCCTCCGGCCGCGTGCAACGAGCTTCGGCGTCCCTCTGTGCCACTCTCCTCGGCCAGTCGCAGCCGCTGGGGGCCTGATCTGCCTCAACGGGGAGGACGAAGCTCCGCACGGAGCCAAGGCCGGTGGGCGTGACCTCCTCGCCGTTCCACGGCTCGGACTGGCATTGCGTCGCGTCGCCCTAGAGGATGCCGTCGCCATGCTACCTCCTAGCGTGCTGCCGGCCGGTAGCTCCGTGCTGGTCTCGGCCTATAGCAACATGTCCTACTGCATTGTGCGAGCTATCAAGGGCTCAGGCAGTGTGGTCTCGTGGATGCGCGTCGTCGTGCCTTGGGCTCGTCCAATCGGTTCTGAGATGGCGGGCTACAGCTAAATGGTTTGGGAGGATTAGGCGAAGGCCGTGCGCACGACCTGTTTGTGCGATCGATGGCGACCTCCTCCGGCGCCGTCTACCTCCTCGGAGGCGTCGATGTTGCCTTTCCACCATTCCTCTCCTCCTGGTGAAAACCTAGCTCTGGTTATCCAGAGCCGGTGGTGGCGGCGTCATTGACGTCGCGTCTTCTTGAGAGCATTACCGTGGAGGGGCCAGCTCAGACCTACCACAACTTCTTTATTGCAGGGTCCTCCTTGCACTCCGTTTACTAGGGCACAGGCCGTTTGCTGGATAGTGTCTGCCGCCGCTGTCCTTGCTCTGACGTCCTCCAGGTTCCTTGATTGCATCTTCTCACTATATGCTGGGTTAGCGAGACCATGGTCCCCTCTCTTGGATCTTCTCGTTCTCCAATCATCGGACCTCCCTCCCTAGAGGCTTCCTCCCCTCTAGGGGCGTTGGCGGACGGTGATTGGATCCCAGATGTGCTTATAGAGATGTACATCACGGCTGTCGTCTGTCAACCTGACTCAATTCCCAACAGTCGCATGTGGAGTGGAGATCTCTAGAGCTTCGCCACTCGGTGGCCCACTTTTTAGCATCCGACAACATGCCTCTGTAGTCGGAGTCTATGTCTCGACCTTGTAGCATTGTGGTTCCTCCTCTTGTTTTGTTTGTGAGTGTTTCATTGTTGTAGTTGTTGTTGTTTTGTGTTCTTCTCTCACCCTCTCGCTTGTACCTCTGGGTTCATGACCCTAACCTTGTATTGGCGCTTGGCGCCTTCCATCACCGGCCTAGCCGGAATTAGTGGAAAATTATTTAGGTGGGGACTAAGCATAAAGTATGGGTTTTCATATCAAAAGAAAATATTAGCATGATTTATAACTACACGACTATGAGAAGAAGAATATGCAACATAATCAATAGACAATACAAGTTTACAATTATAGCACATGTATTAGTGTTATATGAACTTTCAGATTTTTCTTTCGGCCACCACCAAAATTACGAAATTCGTAAAATTTCGCTGAAATTTTGAACCCTACTAAAAGCGATGTTCAATCTAATAGAGTTGTTCCAGTCTGCAATCCGGCTGTTTTGAAGTTGACTATTCCTCCAATAATTCATATTTTCCTGTGGTTGTTGGCCAATAATAGATTGTTCACTGTAGCAGTTTAGCTAAAATAAGGAAGGTTGATGACCTGACTTGTTTTGTATCTGAATTCAACGTCTCTTTTTCGAGTGCGTTGTTGCCAAAGTTTTTTTGGAGCATTATTTCTGAACTGACGAGGGTCAATATTTGTTAAAACTTTGGGTCTGTAGAAACATTGACACTACTACATTAAATCTTTTCCGAGGTGTTTCAAAATAGGCCTTCGAAGCTGGTGGCCCGGTTGTCTGCCTCGTTTATTCGAAGCAGGGCAGCCAGGCCAGCAACTGCCTCGGTTAATACTTAACCGAGGCGGGCAATGTAAAAAAACCGCCTCAGTTAATGCTTATTAACCGAGGTGGTTGCCCTAACATAACCGCCTCCGTTAATCAGTATTAACCGAGGCGGTTGGCTTAGGGCAACCTCTTCGGTTAATCGATTAACCGAGGCGTTTTCTTTATGTGAGTTTTTCATTTATGGTTTCTCATATAAAGTTTTTGATGAGCCAATGTCACCATAAAGGTATATGCTATATCATTTATTTTTCCCCACCGGATTTTTTGAAGACGATATTTGACGCATATTGACCATATGGTCAAGGTGTTTTTAGACTAAAGCTTTTGGTTTAACTCAAAAGGTCTAATAATATTGGTGATTGTATATCATGGAATTTCTCCTTATTTTTTCCACTAGGTTTTAAGGAGTTTTGCCTGGTACACCCGTATTACTTTGGTTTTTCCCACATGGTTTTCTAAAGATTCGTAATGATGCATAATAGATGAACAATGAAGACTACATGGAGCTAATTGATCACGGGGGAGTGTTGAGAATTATTATTTAGTGATCAATTAGGGATTAATCCAAGGGATGTCTTTTCACCTCTCTCTCTTTCACACATGTAACTGCCCATATAAGCCCTGTGTGTATATATAGGATAAGGCTATTCTGCAGCTGACCATAGAATAACTTTCTATAGCCACCTTGATTTACGATAATATTTATACCAATTTACGATAACATTAATATGCATTTACGATATTGTGTTACTACAACTCACGGTGATATTTACCATAATGTTATAGTAAATAACTTAGTAAGGAGTTACTGTAGTCTCGTAAATTAGCATAGTAACTATCGTAACTCAAAGTGGCCACAGAATAAATTATTCTATGGCCTATATATATATATATATGAGATCATTTGCATCACTGCTTGTCTCTCGCTTTCTACTTTCTAACAGGAATCAAAGGAATCAGAGAAGCTTGGATGGAGAAGCGTGGATCGCAACTGTCTAACAACTAACATCAAGTGTAGCACAATCGATGAATGCAACAAGAGTGGACTGGGTCCTTGCAATGGCCCACATAAGTGAGGATGATCGGGTGAGTGGAGTTTCTGATAAGACAGGAGTTGCCTTGCAGTTAGTCTTTTAGACATGAACTTATATATGTTAGTAGTAAATCTGGATGTTGTGCATTGAACGGACGCGCCTAGAATATGTACTAAACTGAATTACATGAGTTTGATTTGTAATAAAGCTGGAAAAACCTCTTCCCTAATAAAATCATTGCCACGAGTCGATTTGACAAGATTTTTGACGTATTGGAACTACGCTGCCTCTTAGGATGCAGTTCTGACCCCAGAGGCTTAACGGTACTACTTCAAGGTGCAAACCTTTGGAAGTGAGGACGCGGCGACGAGCACCCGAAGATTGATTCAATAGCCATGAAAGATGGCCAGGGAGACGAGTGGACGCTTCTTCATCGGTGGTCGGTGCAAGCATCTTCGGTGAGATGCAGAAACCGGTATTCGACGTAGGTTCCTGGAGCCTGGCGCTTGCAACCTACAGACTATACAGTCTACAGAGAGTTCAGGAAAGAGGGACCCATGTGCTTCTGCTCCACATCCGGTTGATCCTTGGGCGGTTCTCCCAGCCAAATCCTCGTCGGGGATTCCATTTTAGTTCTCAAGAAGTATCAAACTGCCTCTGAACTTTCTCAAGGAAAACTCCGACTCAATCAGTAATAATGCTGGCTATAATACGTAGGGGTTGACCCTGACCTGTAATATATAAAAAGTTTTTGTGCAGTTTCCTGCTTGTTAGCAAAATGCAGCTGCATGCATGTGTCTACCAGATTAATGTTAGAGTTATGACATAAATTGGTTATAGTTTATTCTTTGAGTTTTTTTTTCCTGTTGCTATGAATTTACCCAGTAGAGGCACCGGTGCGTAGTGGAATCCTAAGTCAGAATAGTAACGTGAAGAAAAACAGAGAAAGATCGAAGTTGACTTGAGTAGAGACAATAAAAGGAGATTTGAAAGGATGGAATATATCTAAAGACTTAGCCTTAGGCCCTGTTTAGTTGCACCCTAAAATGTCAATTTTTTCAAGATTCTCCGTCACATCGAATCTTTGGACGCATGCATAAAGCATTAAATATAAATAAAAAATAAAATTAATTACACAGTTTAGACGAAATCCACGAGACGAATCTTTTAAGCCTAATTAGACTATGATTGGACACTAATTGCCAAATAACAACGAAAACGCTAAAGTAGCGTTTTGCCAAAAATTTTGACATCCAAACTGGCCCTTAGATAGGAGTGCTTGAGAAACAACTATTTACGTGCGTGAACCTTGATTGCTTCTGCTGAGTTTTAACTCTAACATATCCCAATTTATTTGGAACTTAAATACTTCGTTGTTGTTTTGTATGAATTTACCCTCAGGGGCATGTGCTCCCATGCACTACTATTGGATATGCATGGGGAGGGAAAACTATAAACGGAGTTCTCAGAAAGTTTATTATGCAGCCACTAAATTTGGTTTCGAGATTCGCGCAGAAGAAAACTATGCAGAAGAAAATTTCTTTCTTGCGCCTTATTTAGATAGTAAATTTTTGTAATTTAGACACTGTAGCATGTTTCGTTTGTATTTGACAAATTTTGTCCGATCATGGACTAACTAGATTCAAAAGATTCGTCTTGTGATTTACAACCAAACTGTGCAATTAATTATTTTTTTTACTTACATTTAATGCTCCATACATACGTCTAAAAATTAATGTGACAGAGAGAGTGAAAAAACTTGAAATTTGAAGGTGATCTAAACAACAAGGCCTTGAGAAAAAGTACACCCGCTATGCCGTGTCCATCACACAAATCTACTTTATACGCCGCACTGTACGTCCTGCCCTCCTCTGTACTTTTGCACTGTACTCTGCGTCCTGTCCTTCATGAATATGAATATCGATATACAGAGGCTAAATTTTATTTTCCAAAGTTTATATATTATTAAGAGTTCCTTAGTACTGTAACATTTTTTTATATCGAATAAAAATCATTAGATTAATTATGAAAGATATTTTCATAGTAAATCTATTTATAGACACAAATATTGATATAATTTTTATGTCAATAGTATATTTTCTATAAATATCATTAGAGTGGGAAGTAAATCTATTTTTTACAAGAGATCACTCGGGGTAAAGAAAGGAAAAGTCTAGTTCAAGAAAGTGATTTATTTCCTTACTGTTCTGCAACCACTAAGACACGGCAGACATACATACTAGAATGGACGTAGCTAAAATCCACTAAGCCCTTGTTTAGTTCGCGAAATTTGGATTTTGAGGCTACTGTAGCACCTTCGTTTTTATTTGGCAAATAGTGTTTAAACATGGACTAATTAGGCTCAAAACGTTCGTCTCGTAATTTCCCACCAAACTGTGCAATTAGTTTTTCTTTTCATCTACATTTAATGCTCCATGTACGGACCGCAAACATTCGATGTGATAGGTACTGTAGCAATTTTTTGGAAATTAGGGTAGAACTAAACAAGGGCCAAGATCGGCTGAATTTGGCAATACAGCATGCATATCAGAATAGAATCTGTCCTTTAATCGCCATGCTCAGGTCCCATGGAACAAATAATGCTACTTATTAACTGATTAGAATAGAATCATATGAACTGTGTACCAACACTATGGTCTGCACAAGTTTCCTGATGCATGTACTAGATTGGTAACATTTCCAAACAAATCAGAGAATATTTTCAATCAAGCTCAACAATCAAATAAGCATATGTGGAAGAGTACGACCCCGGATACCTATGGCAAATCATATGGGTTGCTCGGCGTCTCCCGCAAGACACCGGGAAGATATGCTGAAGATACTACGAGATCTGTTAGGATACGTATGATCCATGATTCCTGTAATCTATTATTACTTTCTGGTTATCTCTCAGATCTAACCGACTTGTAACCCTGCCCCCTGGACTATATAAGGCGGGCAGGGACCCCCTCCAAACTCACACAATATCATACGATAGACAATACAATCCAACAAACCACAGGAGTAGGGGATTACATCATACTGAAGGCCTGAACCTGTCTAACTCGTGTGTCTCTGTTGCCTTCTTGTTCTCGATTACACGCATCTCTGTCGATCAATCTACCTTCGTGGGATACCCCTCGGAGGACTGCCGACGATATTTTGTCGACAATTGACGCGCCAGGTAGGGGTGTGCGTGCTGTTTCTATATCGAACAAGATGGTACGTTCCGCAGGCTCTTCGTCCCTCCCACAGCCCGACCAGATCTTCACGGTCGGATCGATCTCGTGGATCATCAATGCTGACGTTGTCGGAGAGCTCATCGAGCCGGTGCAGATCGATTCTGCGCCGATCACCCCAACACCTGCGACTGCAGATCCGATCTCGGAACCGCCTCTGAGGTTGCCTTCATCGACAACTCGCCGCCCGCTTCCTCGCTACCAGAGGAAGCAAATCAACAACGATGATCTGATCGCATCCATCTATCAGGTTGGTCAGAAGCTCACCGATTGCCTCTTCATCGCAGAATCGGCTCTGGACACTCTGGTTCAGTGCCGACTACCCTTCGTTCTAGACCTGTCGAAGGCTGCTCGGAAAACTCCAGGGGTTGCAGCTTTGCCCTTTGGGCTCACCAACGTCGTCGCCACCTACCAAGATGCCCTAAGGGGCAAGTTCACCGACCAGGTTGGAGATGTCCAACCTCCCGCCGACCAGAGCACCGACCAGCCTCCGCCGGCCGTCAACATGCTGCACGTCGGCCGACGCCCCGGAGCATCCCTCCAAACCATCCTGGAGGAGAATCCAGACTCGAGTCCCAGGGCTCTACGGAGACCATCGCTGAGACCACCACCGAGCAACTTCCTCTCCCTCCTTTCCGTGGGGGCGCAATCTTCAACGTCAGTGTCGACAGCCTCCCGCGGGAAGGGGAAACCAAGGAGGACCGCGCCGCCCATGTCAACAGGAACATCAACCGTGCTCAGCGCTGAGCAAACGAGGCTGCCCTTGCGATGGCCGAAGTTCACTTGACTCGCAAGGAAGGCCACGCCAACTCCACCACAACCTCAACGACGAATTCATCCGTGTTGACGGCCACGACGTCTACAAGACCCCAAGTGCCAACCTGGCCGTGGCCGCCAACGAGCTCGCCAGGCTCCCACAGACTCTAGAGGTCACCAAGGTCGTCGCCATGCTCAAAGCGGCGCATTGCCAGGTCAATGAGATCCGCCAGGATCAGAGGCCTTCATATTCCACAAGCTCAATTCACCGATCAGCCGCGCCAAGATCCGATCGCCGCCAAAGTCGCTTCACCGACCAGCACCGTGACGACAGGCAATCCCTCCAGGGGAAGCAAGGGGCAACCGCATTGAACACCTTTGCCAACACGACCAGGAGGTCGACCAGGACGTCCGAATGCACCGCAATAATCTCTGAGACACACGATGATGTATCGACGAGCGCCGCTTCAGTCGCCATAAAGAAGAAGTATGCCGCCGCCAAGAGTACGAGCAAGAGTACGGTAACCTAGACTCAGCTCTCGAGCTGCTCAACGCGGGCAACGCTGCAGATCATGGCACCAACAACCCTGAAGGGCCCCTAGCTTTCACGAGGGCACTTCGAACACTCCAGTGGCCCCGTGGTTTCAAAATCACTGGGGTCGAGCCCTACAAGGGGAGGATGAACCCCACATAGTGGCTACAGGCTTACGCCACTGCTGTGCACACCGCCGGAGGAGATACCAGTGTCATGGCGAACTATCTTCCCGTCATGCTCACGCCAACCGCCATAAACTGGTTCACAAGCCTTGCCCCAGACTCCATCGAATCCTAGGAAGAGCTGAAAAAGGTCTTCACCGATAACTACATGGCTACGTGTACTCGGCTAGGCACCAAGCATGATCTGAATCGAATCTACCAAAAGCCGTTCGAGCTCCTCCGTAGCTACATCAGACACTTTTCCGAGATGAGGAATTCTATTCCCAACATCACGGAAGCTGAGGTCATCACCGCCTTCATCCAAGGACTCCATCACCGTGATCTCCACTCCAAGTTCAACCGCAAGCCGCAACAGTGATTGGCGATATGATTATGACCGCCAACTAGTACGCCAACACCGAGGAAGCCGAGGTGCGCTTCAACGAGGATGCGGGCACTCATCGCCCAACTCGCCACAGCGATGATCACCCCGACGACCGGTGCCACGATGACCACCGCTATGACGACCGCAGTCATCATCGGGACAACGACCGTGATCGGCCAGAAGGATCCAAATCTAGTCAATATCACCGCCGCCGGCCAGACCACATCATCGCCGCCGTTAACGAACCTCGCGCCAAGCGCAACTACGATGAGCAATACAAGAAGATCCTCGATGGCCCATCCCCTCTCCACAAGAACGCCAATCATAAGATGAAGGACTACCTTGGCTTGGCTAAGGAATTCTAGGCCAAAAAGCCAGACGACGACAATAATGACGGCGTCGGAGGCCGCCGACCACCTAGGGGCAACAACAATGCCTTCTAGGATCATGACAAGGTGGTCGCCACCATCTTCGGGGGCCTCACCTCCACCGAGAGTAGAAAAGAATGGAAGCGCGCTGCTCGTCGGGTGCTCGCTGTCACTATGGAAGACGCCGCTGCCAACCCCAGCTATCGCCCTTGGTCTGAGGTCCCTATCACCTTCAGCAGGGCCGACCAGTGGGCGGACATCCCCTACACAGGGTGTTTCCCCCTCGTCCTCGACGCAACCGTCCAGAAAGTGCTCTTTAGAAAAGTGCTCGTCGACGACGGGAGCGCTCTGAACCTCCTGTTCGCCGGAGCCCTAAAGGAGCTGGGCCTCGGGTTAACAGATCTCACACCCTTTGACTCCTCCTTCTGGAGTGTGGTACCTGGTAGGGCATCCAAACCGCTTGGAGAGATCACCCTACCAGTACAGTTCGGCATGGCAAGCAACTACTACGTCGAGCACATTAACTTCTACATCGCCGACTTCAACACCGCCTACCACGCCATCCTTGGTCGGTGAGCTATGGCCAAGTTCATGGCTGTACCGCACTACACTTATCTGGTGCTGAAGATGCCTTGGCCTGCAGGAGTCCTCGCCCTCGCCTATGCCTATGAGACAAAGAGTCTCGCTCTCGCCGAAGCCACCGACCTCTCCATCTAGATGGCCAACGTGGTCACCGACGCCAAGATGGTGCCTGCTGATAACCTAGAGATCCCATTGCTGGAGCCTCCTCGTGCCTCCGCCAAGTCCAAGGAAACCAAGGAAGATGGCCTCGGCCTCAATGACCCCTCCAAGACCGTGAAGATTGGGGCTCACCTCGACCCCAAATAGGAAAGTGTGCTCATCTCCTTCCTTCATGCCAACGCCGACGTGTTTGCTTGGAAACCTACAGACATGCCGGGGGTACCATGGGAGAAGATCGAGCACTCCTTGAATGTCACACCGACCGCCAAACCGATCAAGCAAAAACTCCACCGATTCGCGCCAGACAAGAAGGAGGCTATTAGGGTAGAAATAAAACGGTTCCTAGCTGCCGGATTCATAAAAGAAGTGTATCATCCTGAGTGGTTAGCAAACCCTGTTCTCGTTCAAAAAAAGAAAAAAATGGAGATTGTGCGTTGATTACACTGATCTTAACAAACACTGCCCTAAAGACCCCTTCGGTCTACCTTAGATAGACGAGGTTGTAGACTCCACCGCCGGCTGCAAACTGCTCTCCTTCCTCGACTGTTACTCCGGCTATCACTGAATCTCCCTCAAGGAAGAAGACCAAATCAAGACGTCGTTCATCATGCCTTTCGATGCGTACTTCTATTCCACCATGTCCTTCAGACTCAAGAACACCAGAGCGACCTACCAAAGGGCCATCCAGATGTGCCTTGATCAACAGATCGACCGCAACATCGAAGCTTACATCGATGATGTGGTCGTCAAGTCCAAGACCGCCGATAATCTCATCGCCGACCTCGAAGAAACGTTCACCAACCTAAAAAGGTATCGATGGAAGCTGAACCCTTCAAAGTGCATCTTTGGAGTTCCATCCGGTATACTCCTGGGCTACATCGTCAGCGCCCGTGGCATTGAACCCAACCCCGACAAGGTCTCCGCCATCACCAACATGAAACTTCCGACCTGCGTAAAGGACATACAGAAGCTTACAGGCTGCATGGTTGCTCTAAGCCGCTTCATATCGTGCCTCAGCGAAAAGGGACTACCGTTCTTTAAACTCCTCAAGGCCTCCGAGCATTTCTCCTGGTCAGAGGAGGCAGATACAGCTTTCGAGCAGCTCAAGTTGTTTTTAACGAAGCATCCGATCATGACGACGCCTCGACCAGATGAAACTCTACTGATCTACATCGCCACCACTTCTCGCGTCGTTAGCACAGCTATCGTCATCGAACGCGAGGAGGCCGGGCATGCCTATAAGGTGCAATGTCCGGTCTACTTCATCAACGAGGTCCTTAACGAGCCCAAAACTCGTTATCCTCAAGTTCAGAAACTGCCATATGCTATCCTGATCACGTCATGCAAGCTCTGCCATTACTTTGAGTACTACAAGATCACCGTGGTCACTGAGTTCCCTCTAGGGGATATTCTTCGCAACAAAGAGGCCAACGGCCACATCATCAAGTGGGTTGTTAAGCTCGGCACCTACTCCATCGAATTCAGAAGCAGACTCACCATCAAGTCACAGGCGCTCACTGATTTCATCGCTGAGTGGACCGAGATCCAAGAGCCCATCGCCGCTACTTGCCCTAAGCACTGGGTGATGTACTTTGACGGCGCCCTCAACATCAACGATGCTGGTGCAGGCATTCTCTACATTACATCGACCAAGGATAAGCTTCGATACATTCTCTGAATACATTTTTGCCCTCCAATAACGCCGCCGAATACGAAGTGTGTCTCCACGGACTCCGTATAGCCATTGAGCTCGGCGTCAAACGCCTAATGGTATACGGGGACTCCGTGCTGGTCATCAACTAGCTCAACAAAGACTGGTCCTACTCCAGTGAGAAGATGGATGCATACTGCGCTGAAATCAGAAAGCTTGAAGGAAAATTCTACGGTATCGAGTACCACCACGTGGTACGAGATCAAAATTAGCTCGCCGACCACCTATCCAAGATAGGCTCTTCTCACGCCATGATTTCGCCTAAGATCTTCGTTCAAGGTCTTTTGGCGCCATCCATTAAGGAAGAGAAGGAAGTTTAAGAAATTCCCCCCGCCGAGTAGCTGGTACTTACAGTACCTTCACCGACCGTCGATTGGAGGGAACAGTTCATCAAGTACCTCACCAACACCGAAGTACCCGTCGATAAGACTGAAACCGAATGCCTAATCCGTCAAAGCAAGCATTACATGCTGGTGGATGGCAACTTGATGAGGAAAAGTGCCAAGGAAGGGATACTATAGAAATGCATCACCCAAGAAGAGGGAGTGAAACTGCTTCTTGAAATTCACTCTGGTTCCTGCGGCAACCATGTGGCCTCGAGAACCCTGGTCGGCAAAGCTTTCCGAGCTAGTTTTTACTGGCCCACGACCGTCTCCTATGCAGAAGACCTCGTCCGACGTTGTGAAGGCTACCAATTTTTTGCGAAGCAAATACACATGCCGGCACAAGAACTATAGACCATCCCAGCTTCTTGGCCCTTCGTATGCTGGGGACTGGACATGATTGAGCCTTTCAAGCCAGCGCCAGGTGGTTTCTGGTATGTATACGTCGCCATCGACAAGTTCTCCAAGTGGATTGAGTACAAACCGCTTGTCTTGGCTACTACAAAGAAGGCAGTCGAGCTTTTCAAAGATATCATCCACAGATTCGGTCTCCCGAACAGCATTCTCACCGACCTCGAAACCACATTCACTGGTCATCATTTTTGGAACTTCTACGAAGACCGATGCATCTCCATCAAATACGTCTCTGTTGCCCATCCCAGAGCCAACGGCCTGGTCAAAAGGGCGAACGACATGATCCTTGATGCCCTCAAAAAGGGGCTATATCAGAAAGAGCTACCAGTTGTGGTCTGGGGACTGCACACTCAAGCTAGTTGCGACACCGGTGTGTCTCCATATTTCTTGGTCTACAGCTCAGAAGCCATACTACCAGCGGACATTGCCTTCCGAGCACCTAGGGTGGAAAATTATGATGAAGAGCAAGCCGTAGCTGTTCGAACAGAGGACATCGATAGGGCCGAGGAGGAACGCCTGATCACCTACGTCCGCACAGCCAAATATCTAGAAGGCTTGTGGAGATACTACAACCGCAACATCAAAGGTCATTCATTTGCTGTCGGCGACCTCGTTCTCCGCAGAAAATAAAAAAAACTGAAGGGATGCATAAGCTCTCCTCCCCCTGGGAAGGGCCTTATGTTGTCAAAGAGGTTACCCAACCAGGGTCTTATCGGCTATGTGACTTGGACGGAATCGATATCCCCAATTCATGGCACATCGAGCACCTTATACGTTTCTATCCTTGAAACGCTCCAGATATGTATTCTCCACTCCATGATGAATAAAGTTTTGGTCGCCATAATTTGTCTCCATTATTTCTCCATTACGATTTAATCTCCAATTACGGTCGCCGAGCTCTAAGCTACTCCTTAACGAACTCCAATACGGGATCGCCATAAATGCTTTGCCATGTTTCTCCATATCTCCAACATATGATCGCCATAGACACTCCACCACATTTCTCCATATCTCCGAAATGTTTCGCCAATCGCTGAGCAGAACACGTTTTGTTCTATGCTCTATGGAGAAGACCCAGTCTCCGATCTCTCCCTACACGTGCTACGGGCTCCGCGCCCTGCGTTATGGGTGGTCGGCTGTGGTTTCTTGGTCATGCTGGTTCCTCCTACACGTGCACGGGCTCCGCGCTCGACGTTATGGACTATGGGCTAGCCAAGGCCAAGAACATAGTAAGGAACTAACTGCTCAAACACCACTTATACTACGTATATCTCCAAGTTAATTCGCTAACCGCCGAGTAGCACACGTTCTGCTCTGTTCTCTATGGAGAAGACCTAGTCTTCGATCTCTCCCCACACGTGCTACAGGTTCCGCGCTCTGTGTTATGGGTGGTCGGCTGCAGTTCCTTGGTCACGCCTGTTCCTCCTACACGTGCATGGGCTCCGCGCTCGATGTTATGGACTATGGGCTAGCTAAGGCCAAAGGGTTCAGTAACGAACTAACTGCTCGGACCCTACTTATACTACGTATAATTGCGTTAGGGTTAACACTACAACTATTCTTCAACAAAAACTGGCAAATTGCATAAACATGCACATGTCACTTAATAGCATTTCTACATACAAATGTCTGTCTGCGCACTTGCGCGTTTTAACTTCTCTCTCCAGTTATTATAGACTTTCCTCTGAGGAGATCATCGGGCTTCGCCATCACCGTCCATCTCGCCGAACAGGTCGATGTCGCCGGCCAGCTTCTTCGCCGTGTCTTTCACCTCATCTTCTAGCTGCTGGTCCTCCGTCGTGCCCGTCCCTTCGGCGAATCCGGCCCCTATCGCCTAAAGGTCAATGGCTGGGTAGTGGGACCGGACCACCGCAAAGGCGTGAGTAACGGCTGTGACAATGGCATTGCGGTTGAAGCTCTTGAAGTTCTCCCACGCCGCCTTGCACCTTTTCAATGATGGTGTCCCGACATGGCGGCCTGCCGTTGGGCTGAGGAGCTATCTCTAGGTCGACGCAGTCGAGCACCGGTTTGACTCCAGCGACTACGGCGTCGAACTTGTTCCTCTGGGTCCTGGCCTCCTGCTCCAGCACATCAAACTACGCCTTGACCCTCCGATGGTAGTCTGCAGGCATTACAAGGTTCCATCAAGCAAAGATATTACTCCACCAGTAACTCTGACCAAGTATTCACCTTTCGGCTCCTCGATTAGCTTCTCCGCGCGCTCTGATTCCTTCGCCTTCTCCTCTCCGAGTTGCTTGGCGGTCTGGCGCAGCTGGCCGAGCTCCACATCTTGCCCTACAAGCACAACGGTCATCATCAACAATAATACTTCAGCAATACAAAAGCGCATTCGCCGATACGCCATACCTGTTTTCTGCTCGGATACGTTCTATAGCTGCTCGGACTTCCACAGCAGTTGCTCGGAAGCACTAGACAACTGCTCGGAGACAGTGGCCAGCTGCTCGGACTTGCCTCGTAGTTGCTCGGACGTGGTCGCTAGCTGCTCAGATAGGACGCCCTTCTGGTAGTCCAGGTCCCGCGCATTGGACTCAGCAAGGTCTCGCTTGCGCTGGGCCCTCTTGATGTTCTTCTCCATAAGCTTCATCGCCTCTTTGAGTTTTTCATTTTCCTCGGCGAGGGGCTCCATCCTCTTGATCAGATGGCGGCATTGTTCGATAGTCTGAGTTATCCCCTACAAAAGCACCAAGATTATGAAGAACTCCGACCTCCATCGACAAAGATGAGCATTCCAGATGCAGTACTGACCTTGATCTGCTTCATCACTCTGGCAAGGGCGAACTCTAGTCTCCTAAGCTCCCTGGTGGTGTCCTCCTCCTCAACAACCACCACCTCATCACCGCGCTTGTGGAGGATTTGGACAGTTTGGGGTCGAGATTCCTCACGTATGATCTCTTCCACTTCGTCCTCCTCTGCCACAGCTGGAGGCACCATCGGGGGGCTCTGTGGCCGAATAACATGTCCGACCACGCCCTTCGACGCCTTAGGGAGCGTCGTCTGCTCCTCGGGCACTACAGGTTTCTTTGCTCCGGACTCCGACGCGCCGCCGACAACTCCAGCCTTCGTTCCTGAGGACCCGACAGTTTCCGCCGTTACCCCGAGCGCTGCCGCCGGCCTGGGCGCCGTTGCCGCTAACTGTTCGTCGCCGCCAAGTACATCAGTAGCGGCGGCCATCTCCTCCGTAAGCCGCCGAGCACCCGGGGACTCCGGGGCAGGGTCTACCGGCATTGCCTGCGCCTTGGGACCAGCCCTCGGTTGCTCATCAGTCTGGATGGGCGGGGTCAGGTCCTCCGTACGCCTCGCTTTGCATCAGATCAGCTCGTCAATTACCAAAAAAGATAAGGTTATGACAACAAGATAACTCCAAGTCAAAGATACTTACGTATCGGTCTGCCGGTAAACTTTTTTGAACTGGCGATGCCTACCCGAGCCCCTAGGCGTGGCCTTGGGGTCGACTTGCGCAGCCTAGGGTGGAGGCTTCACGGTCTCCGCCGTCGGCCTCTCCGCCTGCCGCTCCGGGACTTCCCTCGTCCGTTGCTCGGGGATTTCTTTCGCCGGCTGCTCGGGGACTCCCTCCCCTCCCTTCGGTTGCTCCTCCACGCGCATGCTGCGTGGAGGCGTTTTGGTGCTCGGAGGAGGGGATACTAGAGCCCCGTCGTCATCCGACCACTCGGACATTGCCGCGCTCCGAGTCCGAGTGGCATGGTAACCGCCAAGCGAGATGCCGCCCGGCTTGAGGGGGACAACATCCGTCATCTTCCTCTTCTTTTGGGATGGCTCGTCTACCGCTGCCCTTTTCCCCCGGACTTTCTCCGACACCGGGGGGGGGTACTCACCGTCCGACCAGCGTCTGTGCCTTCGGACTCCGATGAGGCGCTAGCCGCATCTTCCTCAGGATGACTTGGTGGCCGGGCATCTACTGCCTGTGGCCAATCACCCCTCGGCATGCCCGAGAAGTACACTGCTCTTTCCTACAAATGGATCTTTGTATAAGTGAATTAGTTCACTGCTCGGCAACAATCATGGATACAAAGCATCACGAACAAAACAATTGGGATGGTTACCTGAGGAGGCGGATTTGTACAGTTGAAGGCCCTCGTCTGCCTTGACACACTGAACAAGGCATTTGGAGCAAATAGCTCTGCGGCCTACTCTAGCACATCATCCCTCGTCAGCCTCTCCGGTCTCTCCCGGGTGCCGTTGTCGTCGCCCTTGAAGTCAAAGCCTAGGTGGGCTCTCTCCTTGTAGGGCTAGACGCGGTGAACTATGAAGCTCGCCACCACCAGTCCACCGTTCATCTCCACGCCTTTTATTAGGTCAAGGAGTTCACTCACCTGCTCCATGTCGGCATTGCTCGGTTTATCCGGCCAGCTCTTTTGGCTCTCCGGGATGTGGTCGACGTCGCAGCGGATTGCAGCATGGCTCTGTTTCATGTAGAAGCACCTGGCATTCCACCCCTTCAGAGAAGTATTCAGCGGTACAGTGATGTACTCGCTCGCCATCCTATCCCGGAGTTGTAGATATACGCCGCTGACCACCTTGGAACCGCCGCCGCCCTTCTTCTTCAACCAGAATAGGAGTCTGAAGAGGTTGAAGTGCGGAAGAACCCCCAGATACGCTTCACAGAAGTGGATAAAGATCGAGATGTGAAAGATGGTGTTTGGGTGGAGATTGCACAGACTAATTACCCAGAACTCCAACAGATCTCTCAAGAAAGGATGAACAGGAAATCCCAACCCACGCTAGAAATAATCCTCAAACATCACTACTTCATCAGTATGAGGCATTAGGAAGGGCTCATCGCTGGCTGGCCGCATCCGACGGTGACGCGGTAAGCAAGAACGCCCGCCTCCACCAATCTATCGAGCTCCGCACCCCCGTGCAAACGACACCCATTCCTCGTCATGGCTGGCTACGGCGACCGCCTTCTTCGACTTCACAGCTGCTTTCTTCGGCGTCATCTCTCAGATCTGGTTATGGATTGATGGCGGAGGCATGTGTGGATGTGAATTGAGAAGTTCGAGGTCTGAGGATAAAGATGAAATGGCAAAGTGGCAAATGTGGGAGCGCAGGGTGCGACGACGCAGTTATAAAGCACTCCCCCACCTTTCGCATTCGAGAGTTTTTGGAAAACTGCTCCCACGATTTGCGCCTCTCCGAATTCTCCGCAAGAGCGTGGTGGGCCGTTACCTGGGCTTACGCGCGACTGCGGCCTGTATCGCCCATTTATCTCCACAATTTGTTACTGCTCACCGAATATTCGCCAACTTCTCCGCCAACTGTTACGACTCAGTAATTACTACTGTACAACCATTACTCCGGTATTTTCTCCGCGATTTTTTTTTCTAAGATTTCCTCTTGTGGCTCGGGGACTGCGTCAGCACTATGTCTCGGTTCCTCGTCGCATTGAGGACTTTCTTCTGATGACTGCTGTTACGACCCTGGCACCATGTGACTACGTCACCTATTGTCAAACTCGGGGACTAAGTGGGCGCACTTCACCTTACGGTGAATGTGCTTTTTCTCATCTCGAGGCTATTCAAGACCTAAAAACCTAGCACATTTGGTTTTTACTTTTTCTTCTACTTTGGACCACGGCACCCGTGACTACGTCACCTCACCGCTGAGTTCGGGGACTAAGTGGGCACACTTCACCTCGCGGTGAGTGTGTTTGCTTTTTCTCACTCGCGTCTCTTCGAGACTATCTCCTTTTCTCATGGTCGGACTGAAAGTGGGCGACTTGGTCCCTCTGCGAAGAAATTTTGATTACGAACTTTTTACTTTGGCTTCTATTTTTGCAACGGCTCGGCACAGTTCATGCTGACTGACGGTTCATCTTTGCCTCGCCGTGTTCGGGGACTCACAAGCTTAGGCAACTCACGGACCATTAATTTGATTGCTTTCGGCTTTGTTCACCTCGCTCGGACAAGTGACGTTTGCGGGTTTGGGGGGTACGAATATACCCATGAAAGACCACTCTGCGTCCGCCCTTGAAGATGAAAGATGACTGAATCACCCTTTTTCGAGATCTATTAGATCGGATAATCCCTGATTCTCTAGAATCTGTTTGTACTTTTCGGTTATCTCTCAGATCTAACCGACTTGCAACCCTGCCCCCCGGACTATATAAGGTGGGCAGGTACTATCTCCAAACTCACGCAATATCATACGATAACCAATACAATCCATCAGACCATAGGAGTAGGGTATTACGTTATACTGACGGTCTGAACCTGTCTAACTTGTGTGTATCTGTTGCCTTCTTGTTCTCAATTACACGTATTTCTATCGATCAATCTATCTTCGTGGGATACGCTCGGACAACTGTCGATGATATTCTGTCGACAAAGCACATGCCCCTGAGGGGGAAAAAACGAATTCTTCTCTCTCCTTCCAGTTCTCTGAGTAGGACGGACTTGCCAAATTTTCTCGCGTTCCCACCAGAATAATATGGTCACGGTGTCTCTATCAAACTAGCCAAAAAAAAAAAAACAAAGCCCTTGTTTAGTTTCAGGAAGTTGGAATTTGGGGCTACTGTAGTACCTTCGTTTTTATTTGGCAATTAGTGTTCAAACATAGACTAATTAGGCTCAAAACATTCGTCTCGTAATTTCCCACCAAACTGTATAATTAGTTTTTTTTTTCATCTATATTTAATGCTCCATACACGAACCACAAACATTCAATGTGACAGGTACTATAGCACTTTTTTGAAATTTGGAGTTCAACTAAACAAGGGCAAAGAAGCTCTGAGCCTTAGATCCTCTGCTTTGAGTTTTCCTTTTCAAGGCTTGCTGGTCTGTAAACAACTACCAGTATCCTGAAAGCAAAGGCATCTTAACTACGTACATAACATTCTGTGCTCTCCCTTGCGAATTCTGACCGAAACCACTACTAATTTCATTGCAATAATAGCTGTACAGAAAGCAAGAACATCAAGAACGATAATTTAAAGCTCGGGTACAGCAAAGTCGCAATCCAGCTTGGCAACCTCCACGGGCAGCAGCTCTGACTGTGAACAAGCCGGCGAAGGTATGTGAAGCAGATCATGGGCTTGCTCTTGCTCCAACGACGGCGTGCAGTCCGTGACATCCGGAACGGGATCGTACCTTGAACTATGCAGAGCGCCTGGAACGGCAGTAACCGGCAGAAGACCGGTGGTGGTCAGGACGTTGGAGCCGATCATCGTCGCGACGCATGGCACTTGGTGCAGCGGCGGCGACGAGGGTCGTCGGCCGGCGTAGCACTGAGCTGATAGGAATGGAACGGCCGTGACTGGTACGAGCAGAGCGTCGGAGCCGATCGTCGGGTCTGGAACAAAATAGGACGACGACGGTGGTGGATCATCGCAAGTGTGTGCCTCAAAGTAGGTGATGTCCAGCTTGGACGGGTCGGCGTCGCATTGCTGCACGTGCTTCTTCGCTGGGCAGCCGGGCCTGCGGCCACATTTGTAGTAACTCCTGCAACAACCATCATATGAATTTTAATACAAATACGACATATTTATTGGCTTTGGCATGCTAGAGGTTTTTTTAATATGGTTGATTTAAATGTAAACTTAGTGTTTATTTTAGATTAGGTTTCATAATGACGTATGTGGGTAGTTTAGATAGAAATTTTGGTGACTAACGAGATTTTATTTATTTCAGAGAGACAAATGTGAGTAATTTAGACCTAGAATTACTGGTTTGGTTTATTATTAATTTTCCAATAATGACACAGCTCGGTCATTAGAAGTAACCAACTAAATCTATTTACTACTGACATTAATGATTAGAGTGTATCGAATTAAGTAAATGTTTGGCCAGGCTCCTTCGCGGCTCAACTTCGGCTCTTCCGGAGGAGCCTACTAAATGTTTTGTAAGAGGAGTCATTTTTCAGTATAAAATAGAGAAGCCTATGCCGTTTTGGAGGAGCCAGAATACTCCACTGAATGGCTAAATAATCTGTTTTAATTTCTATGAGACTAGAAGTTATATCTTTTCTTAATTAACTCAGCTACTAATAGGATTAACATAAGACTGAAAAAGAGTCAGTAAATTTAGTAATAGTAAGATGCCCGTGAAAAGAATCCGAGATATACCTTGGAAATCTGGCGCCCAGAATTTCCTTCTGCCCGTACTTCCTCCATGTGTACGAATCATGAACTCCATTCTGTAGCACTATCATTCGGGATCCACCATCCATCCTGGATCATGAAGAGGTCAAGACTCAAGAATACCACAGAGGTGACTGATGAGGAATTCACAAACTAGTTTCTGAAACTACATGGAACCAATGAAATAGAATGTTCTCTTGCAGTACTAGCTTGGTGTAACACTGAAACTGATGATAGGTGGAGCAAAGGTGGGCAGGCACCTGAGCCGTTGAGATGTTCTCCTTGGCGCTGCTGATCTGCCGCCGGCACCGGCTGGGCTCCTCGTGGCGGCGGTGCCGGCAGTCGCGGGCTGCCCAACTGTGGGGATCCGCAGAGACGTGATCGCTTGAGACAGTGAATCGGTGATGTCCGACAGGAGGGCGTCCACGTCGCCGCCAGAGCACTCTGCCCCGGCGCCATAGCCTCCTCCCGCCGCCGGTAGCAACTTGGCTAGCAGTGCCTTGAGATGGTTGGTTGACTTCTGAGCTCTGAAGATGAACTGCTCGGCCGTCGCGCCACCTGCCATCTCAATTCTCAATGGAGTGTTGTGCATGTGCAAGTTGGGAGATATTTGCAAATGACAAGTAGTATAATGGATTTCTCTCTTCAGGGTAAAGTGACTAGGGTTGCCAAATGCAATTTGTTATAAGTGACATATATATATGCAAGAATTGTACTTTATTTAGCATAGGTCAGTCAAGACAGAGACCAGTCACCTACTCACTGCATGCTTTATCTTATTCTTATCCTTCATAAGCACCTGGTTCATTCTCACAGAAATATATGAAAACATTTTTTTTTTGTTAAAACGATACAATTCTTTTAAAAATACTTGCAAATGTCAGGGCACAGTAGCAGCCTCTACATTTTTTTTTGTTTAATACAGACGCGCGATCATCTACAGTGCAGAGGATGGTATAAGTTTAAGGAATGGAGTTTAACTAGCAGTTGGAGGCTCTTCCATCACCACTTCTTACCTGATTCAGTGATCAGAGGGGTGCAAGTGTCGTGGCACCGCTTCCTCCATGGGTATCGGCGACGTCAGCTCCTTTCTCGTGTGCCACGACGTTTAGGCATCCATCTACGCCTGTCGTTTCCTGATCAGATTCAATATTGGGCTACCGCTTGCCGCTTGTACTTGGGTAAACCTGAATACAGGTCGACTTTGCCGATGGCCAACTGCCCATGGCCAGCGATTCGTACAGCCACAGAGATGATGAACAGGGGTTAGTCGCTGACAAGTCTTGAGATATGGCGAGGGGCATATACGGATATACCTCGTCATATCTGACGGTCCCCTCCTATTCGCGTGTATGAATACATGTATCATGTACTTTCTCCGTTCTAAAGTATAATACGTTTTTTTTTTTTTAAATTAATAGTTTTTGTTATGCACTTAAATATATATATGATGTCTAAATGTATAGTAAAAATAATATATCTAGAAAAACTAAAACGTCTTATCATTTGAAACCGATAGAGTAATATTTTTATGGATGCCTTAAAAAAATAGGCTGGTATATTTTAAACCGAACACGGGACCTGCTATAAGTTCGAGTACCTATGTTGAATCTGAGGCTCGAACCTAAGTCTGCAGTTCCACCATGAGAAATCCAATCAAGTTATGCTTAGTTACATGTTCTGCTTTACAGAAATTTAATGGCTTATGTTTTATAGACATTTAATTACATGACTCATAGAAAGTTAATAATCGTGGTAAGAGAGTTTCATAGTTTCATTCTCATGGAACTCACTTCTTCTCTTTTTTTCTTAAAGCTGTTGCAATGTCATAAAAAACGCTTATGTTGTAGCTTATTAAATACAAATAAAACTCTGATGAGACTCCCACTTTTGGTTCTGTTCGTTTGAGCCTATAAGTCAAAATTAATCCTACCTTTTCAGCCATAGAATAGTGTTTTTCTCTCACAACAAATCAGTCTTACAAATCAACCGTAGCAGCAATAAGTCCTGCCGAACAGAGCCTCAAATTGGCCTAACAAATGAAAGAACCTCATTCATTCCAGTCACACTAGTTGGCAAGTCGTTCTAATTAAAAGAGATGTACAGTCTTCAGCCCCAATGGACCATCTGTTTAATCTGCAGCCATAGAAATGGTGATGGGGCAGCTGGACAAGTCGAGTGGATCGTTACCCTGAAAGGGAACAGACTTAGCAACGGAGGAATAAGAAAATCTCTAGCATTAACCCCTATTTTAGAGCTTCATACATGAGGCTACCACCATATCTTGAGTTCAAAAAATAACTCGAACTTTAGTAATAGCCTCAAATTCTGAACCCTATTTTTCTAATTACTTATGTATTTTATATGGGTTTGACCTAATTTTATTCAACTAAATTTAATTAAATTATAAGGTCTATATTTAAATGCTAGGTATATAATAAATGTTTAGTGACACCTGGGATTTTTATTATAGGTTGGCTCAACTCAAATAGTTAATTATTCTGTGCACTTGTCGAGAAGTTGAAAGTAACAAAAAATGTGTCACGTGCACACACCAAGCCAAGCCAAGGAAAGACGTGAGCGTGAGTGTGTCATTGTCGCCCACGAGCCTCACCCTCCAAGACATGATGCGATTTTTTTCAAAGAAAACAAAAGTTTAGAATGCATATATGTCATGCCAGCTTGTTGACTTCATTGAGGTGGCACGAGTTGATTGGATGTAGTCACTGACTCGGCTTAGAGGTTTGACTTAAAGTTGACTTTAGTCAACACGTTATATTGGCTATTGGGTTCAGATTGGACATTCGCCTCATGCCGCTTTGGTTCTGGATTCTAGGACCCACCGAGCTGCCCTGCACATGGCGACAGTTATCATGGAGATAATTTGGATTTTGCCATTATCAAACTTATTTGCCATCCCATAAAAGAGATTCGCTAGAATGTCATTATCAAACTATGTACACACATTAGAATGCCTTTTCTCTTATTTCTCTTATTAATTTAATTATTTTCTTATTACTCTCCAAATGATCTTCCTATTTTGCCCCTACCTCCAACACTCCCAGCGCTCCCTACCACCGCTTGGAGCAAAAAACATTGTTGTCCATCTGCTCTTGCCGACCAGTGGGGATGAAGAATTGCGGCAGCTCCCACCATGAAGCAAGGGCGGGGAGGAATAATGGGGGCGGGTCTCACCAAGAAGCTGACGAGTTCCACCCTTGGGAGGAGAGGTCATCAACAGAGATTTAGGGGATGGTGTCGGCGGATTGCGAGCACGAGTATCCTCGAACCTATCCCTTTAGCCCCTATGCAGGAATGTGGTGGCTGATGCTGGCGTGTGGGGGCAGGGGCAGGGGTGGAGAATATTGGGTGGGGTAGAGGTTGGGTTTGGGCTCTGAAAGGCATGCGCGAGGTGCCCTTGGCCGGATAGTGCTGGTGGAGACTGACGGTGGGGTGTGGTGCGCGGGCAGCTGACTGGGTAAATGGAAGAGATTGGGCAGCAACAGCAAGGAACAGTTGTGCACTAGTGCTATAGGAAGAAGAAAGAGAATGAAGGGATAAGGTTGTGGAGGGAAGGACAAAACTAGAAGAGAAGATTGGGTGGAATGAAAAATAATTAAATTTGGGAGAAAATAGGATAAAGGCAATCCAACATGTGTACCCAGATTCATAATGGCATCTTGATGAATTCCTTTTATGGGATGATGGCAAATAGGCGAAGCCCAGGTTTGATAATGGCAAAATTCTAAATATATTGGTTATCGGGGGAACAAGTGAAACCAACGAAAGTGCTCGAGTCACCAGTGAACATCGCAGATCAACAAGGAAACCACGACGAGTCCAACTAGGGGCCTCTTATCAATGGAGGTGGTGGCTCAGAGTCGACAAAACTTGACAAGGGCGACATAGGAGCTTTGATGAGATCAGAAAAGCTCTTATATGGCACATTCATGTCAAAGAGTGGTGTAGTGGTTGTAGCTTGCTTTTGCGAAATGGTGGGTGAAACGGAGAGGGAAATGGTTGAACCGGAGGATGGTCAAACAAGGGAGGTTGACGATGGCGTCAAAGCTTTGGCCATGGTGTCTAGCAGTGATGTTGTGGCTTGGTGAGGAGGTGGGAAGGTGTGGGAAGGAACTAGGTTGTGGCAAAAAATATGAGTGATGCCCTTGGACTGCTTATACAGGGTAGGGGGTAGAGGAGGGGTCGGCGGTGAGGATTGGTGAAGAGGCAGGGATGCGTGCAGAGGGCCTAGCTGGTGGCAAAAGATGTGGCATACTTATATATGGTACAGATGGAGAGGATGAGGGGTTAGGCGTACAGAGCTTGAAGGGGCAGAGGAGTGTAGTGGGAGTAAAGGGGCTAGGGTAGGGGCATTATTGCGACATTGCAAGCATAATGACGAATGTAAGGAGACAAACCATGGAGACGGTGAGCTCAAGCTCAGCTTGTCAATGACGGTAGAGGAGAATAGGGGATTGTCAGAGGAAGGAGAAGAGTTACAGGATTTGGTGGTCTGCTGTTGTGTTCATGGGACATGCCCCATGAGTAGGAGGAGGTGCATGAGGGAGCTGGGCCGATACAACGAATTTGGCTCGAGAAACAAGGACTGGGGGGTAAAATGAAATAGGAGAGATGGAAGAAAGAATAAGAATTTTATGGATTGGGTTTATAACGACTTCATCTAATGATAGACAAATTATTTTGTCATTTTTAAGAGCTTTCCAAACTTACTGGAACTATTTAAATTTCGAAAAATTGAAAAATTAAGAATTTATTTTGAAAGTAAGCTTTATGGCTTTGAAACTTTTCAAACACATATTCAAAACCTTTTTGAACTATATTTAAAAAAAACAACTTCAATTTAATTTTGCATGGCATTGAATTATTTTTTTAAACAGTTCTTAAACTTTATTTTTAAAGCTAGTTGTTCAAACAATTTTTTGTGACCTTATTTTAGAAAATAGAGCAAAAACCTATCCAAGGCTTAATCAAATTTTTCAAATTCATTTTCTGCATAAGAAAAATTATGCAACCAACATGAATGCAACAACCCTACAAAATATTAACTTACAAAGTTTTGTAAAACCATTTTTAAATAAATTGATAAAAAACTAACTAAAGTTTGATAATTTAAGAAAAAACCATTAAATTATTTTTATTGTTTGATATTTATAGTCCAAAATATAAATTTATGTGTATGGCATCTACATGAAACATAGCTTTAGGTTGAGACAGTTGTTATATTACCCGTGATGGCCGCGATCTCGTAGTGGAGACCAATGAGTCCAAGACTTTATTTGATGATGTTAGTGATAGTAAGGGTGTCTTCAAATTACTCCTATATCCTGAGAAAAATAAACTTCTAGCATTTAAGGGGGTGTCGGTGCGAAAAGTGACCAACAAGTAAATATTTATAGTTTTGCCATGCGTTGCGATCGGATGTGGCCTAGCACTCAATGATACAGGATTTTATACTGGTTCAGGCAACGTGCCCTACGTCCAGTTTCGATCAGTCGGTGACTTTATTCATGAGCCTAGGTACTCAAAATTTGTTGTGGGGTTATAAACAGGTATGGAAAGAGAAGGGGGTGTTAAAGGCCTGGTCGGACTCTGAACCGAAGGGCTAAGAGCGATGAGGGCTCTAACACGCGCTAAGTACTGAGGCGTGTACTCCGTGTAGCTTCAGAGTTCTAGAGCTATGGAGTTGTTCGAATACTCAGATTGTTTAGGGCCAACCAGAGAGGGTCTGAATGACCGTCCCTATTTGGAGAGAGCGCATCCCCTTTTATAGATAAAGGGGGTGGCCTTACAAGTTAGAGAGAGAGAGTGTGTGTACGTATGCTACCTAGTCTTGTTGCTCATGCCATCAGGTACGAGACGATTGTCGGCACCCACAATACTGTTCATGCCCAGACGTGTCTGGCAGGTTTTACCGTGTTCGTCTGGTATGGTAAATGTCGGCGCCTACAATACCTTAAGACAAATGTCGATGTCCACAACATTGTTTGGGTTCGGACACCCACCTTATCTGCTCTGCCTGATCCTTGGGTCCTCACTGAGCAGGCATCCTCGGTCGATCGTTCCTAGTCAGCTCCGACTGCGTCGGTCGGGGAAGAATCACTAGCGGAGGTCCGGCGTATCCTCGGTCGAAAAAGGAGGCCAGAGTCGGACTATGTCTCCTCCTTGGCCAGGCCTTTCGGTCAGAGACCGGACCATTCTTCTAGCCGGTTGTTAGTTAACTGGGCCGGCATAGGAGGCGCGCATTGCCGCTACTTCATCTGTTGGGCCGAGTTTTTGCTGGGGAGCGGGCCCGTTGGGGACCCCAGGTTTATGAACCCGACAAGAGCCCCCGAGCCCTTTTGGGACTTCTGTGAAGTCATGAAGGGGCTGTTTATACTTGTTGTACAAGAGCAACCGGTGGGTGTAAGATCGTGAGTCGCTATCGAGCGAGACGGAGCGCCTACCCAGACGTCGGGCGCGACCGAGGGGTCGAGCGAGATGGAGTGCCAACCCAGGCATCGGGCACAGCCGAGGGGTCGAGCGAGATAGCGCCAACCTAGGCGTTGGGTGTGGCCGAGGGGTTGGGCAAGACGGAGCGCCAACCCAAGCGTCGGGCTCGGCTGAGGGGTTGGGCAAGACAGAGCGCCAACCCAAGCGTTGGGCGCGGCCGAGGGGTCGGGCGAGACGGTGTCGCCAACCCAAGTGTTGGGCATGGCTGAGGGGTTGGGCGAGATGGACTTGCCAACCCAAGTGTCGGGTGCGGCCAAGGGGTCGGGCCAGACAGAGTCGGCAACCCAAGTGTCGGGCGCGGCCGAGGGGTCAGGCGAGATGGAGTCGCCAACCCAAGTGTCGGGCATGGCCGAGGGGTGGGACTAGTTTCGTGTGTTACCCCGTCCGTAGTTTCCACAATCGGAGGGGCTGAGCTAATGTCGCTTGCCTCGATGGCTTGAGTGACGCGCTCGGTGAGCTCACTATCAGGTACGTTCGAGTGGAATCTAGGTCCGTCGTTCATAACGAGATCGGCATAGCCCTCATGTGGCATTCCACTGCTCCTTAACCTGCCTCCCGGCAGATGCTTGAGCCGTTCTGGAGACCAACTCAGGTGGCCCGCTAGCCTCCCCTCGATGGAGATCCTTTGGGCATGGCTCGAGGTTAGGATCGAACAGGAAGGTCAAGATGACCCTGTCTGCTCCTGAGCAGATCGGGCGAGGGCCACTGGGGCTTATCTACGTTTTCTCCCCTAGCTCTGTTTGACGCGAGATGACCTCGGACCCTTTGCGAGCTGGCGTTCGAACCCCAGTCGATCGTCGCTCATATCGAATGAGGCGACTACCGCTTTGGAACGCAACGCAAAGCGTTGTGATGCAACAATTACATATGCAATGCTTGGATGTATGGGATGAATGTATGGATGAATTTATGAATGCATGTATGAAAATGGATGAATGAATGATCATGCACCAGAGAGTAAAATAAATAAAAAAGGTTTGGTAAAGTTACCTCGATGGTTCGAGTGACGGGTTCGGGGAGCTCTTTATCGGATATGTCCGAATGGAACCTGGGCCCATCGTTTGTGACGGAGTCAGCATAGCCCGCATGGAGCATCCCATTGCTCCTTACCTGTCTCCCGGCAGCCGCCTGAGCCATCCGATCGACTCGAGTGACCCGTTGGTCTCTTCTCGATGGAGATCCCGTTGGTGGGCCCTTCCAAACCCTGCCTTGGAAGGTGGAGGGTAATGCTCGGGCGGTTATGCCTTGTTTCCTATGCCTAGGTTGTGGTAGTGGTGGGCCCTGCCTAGGCCACGTCCTGTTTAACCAGGCGATGTTTTGTTGGGTAGGGCGTGTCCCATCAGCCAGGACGCATCCTACCGCACGCCTCCCCATATTAAATAGGGGGAAGGTAGAGGGTTTTCCTCCCATTCCTTCACCTTTCTCCAACTGCTGCCTCTTCTCCTTTTCCTTTTCACCAAGCCCGTTCGTGCACCACGGTGGTTTCTAGGAGAGAGGGTAAAGCGAGGGAGAGGAGAACTTATGGATCCGTTCATGAATCCGAGGCGTGATGTCGAACTAGAGGCCTTCCACCGTGGATGAGGAGGTGCTAGCCGCCTTTGCCGAGAAGGGGCTGCTCCTGTCGAAGGAGGTGGCGCATTGGAGGGCTCCTGCGCCGGGAGAGGTTGTTCCACGACCCTGTGTCGACGAGGTCGTGACCTTCCTCACCTTCCACGAGTGCGGGCTTAGGAATCCCGTGCAATGGTTCTTGTGCGGGCTCCTCAATGAGTGGGGCCTGAAGCTACAGCACCTCAACCCTTGGGATGGAGCTGGCTTCGTCACCGTCTGCGAGGCCTTCCTTGGGATGGAGCCGCACGTGAAACTTTTCTGATGGATTTTCAATGGGCGAGCCTTGTTCGAGGGGAAGCCACCTAGAACCGTGCCGGTTCGGGGGTTTGCCTTGTAGAAGAAGCCGAACCCATCAACTCCCTACCCTGTGTACTCCCCTTGTGACTCTAATCGGGGGTGGCACAGAGAGTGGTTCTACATCAGGAACCCAGTGGAGGCACCATTCCCGTCGTTCACCTGAAGAAGACCGGAGAGGAGGGAAAGCTGGTCGTGGGGTCCTACCGGTTGGCAGAACAAGTTGGAAGTTATCGAGGCGGAGCTTTAGAAGCTTGTGTAGCATAGCCTTGATGGGTTGCGGATCTTCCACACCTTCTTCCATCGTTAGGTCACCCCGCTGGTGGAAAGAACGCGGCCGATGTGGGAATACATCGGCCTGATGGATCCCGACCGTGCGTCATCGGAGGAGTTGCCAAAGGACAAAGTCTGGAGTCGACTCAATCGGGTGCTGCAGCTCAGGGATAAAGACTCTCTTGAAGGGACGCCTGGACCTCTTCACGCCGTGAAGCTGTCCAATTTGGTATGCCCCCTTCTTTTTTCCTGTGACCTTTTCCTTCTTGCTCTTCTTTGTTTTGATTTCGAGTTGCCCATTTCGTAGGGACTTGTGGGTTACAAATCCTAGCCACACCTTCTGAGGGGGCCGGAGGGCGTAGCTCGGCAAGCTACCTAGAAGGAGGCAGCGCTTGCCAAGAAGAAGAAGAGAGCTGAGAAGGCCCGGAGGAGGTTCGAGAAGGAGAAGGAAATCAGCCGGTGGGTCCAGAGGGGTGAGAGCTGGAGCGACATGGAGGCGGAGCTCGAGTTAGAGGAGTCCACGAAGATGGGTGGCGATGCAACTGCCTCCGAGGACAAAGGAGACAGGGGCACTGTCGTGACCTCGGTGGAGCATCGTGAGCCTATGGCCGCATCCATCGGCGGCGGACATGCTATGGAGATGCGCAGCGACGTTCCTGAGTCAAGGAAGCACGCCGCGAGCGAAGACACCACCATCGAACGAGAGGCGAAGCGGGCACGGTCGCCGCGTCCTTCGGAGGAGTCATTGGCTCTGCACCCCCCCGCTCCGAGTGTGGCAGAGCACGCTGTCCAGTCGAAGGAACGTGTTCGTCCCCCTACATCTTTAGGTTCCACGCGTGTGTGTGGCCTCCAACGGGGGGATGTTCCGCCAGTGGCTCCGGTGGTTCCGCCACAAGCTAGCAGTTGCGGCCATTCGTTGGCCAACCGGGGACCGGTCGGGTCGGCTCCTGCCTCGGTCAATGCGAGGGGACCCAGGTTGCGACCCATGGACGGTCCTCATCTGGTCGGCCCACCGTTAGCTGGTTGGGGCTTTAGGGCGCTGTCACTTTTGTCTATGTAAGCATTCATGCTCCCTCCTGTTCTCATTGTAGAGCATTTTTTAGTGTGACTAATCCATGTTTGTTTGACAGCAGCTAGGGGTTGGCGGGACTAGGAGTCTCCCCACCTCCTGTGAGAGAAGAGTGGAGACCCAGCCTATAGCAGGTCGTGACGAGCGATAGAGGAAGCAGGCTGGCGGCAGCGCGACCTTCCTAACTGGGGGTTGCGTCTTCCTAGCCAGTTGCGAGCACGATGGCAGCGACAGCGGTGGTGATGGCGGTGATCCCTATGGTGATGACGGAGGTTGGGTCAAGGGTGACCCTTGCGATCCCTCCCCTAATAGTTGTGGAGGAGGAGAGGAGGGAAACCAGACTCCCTACCTCGCCCGGCAGTGGAGCGCATGGTTTGCCCTCCTGGTTAGAGCTGGAGGGGCCAAGAGGATACGTAGCCAGGCCGAAGGTAGGACATCTGCTGGCAAGCCATGGAGTCCAGGTGGTGGAGATCCCCTAATCTGGTGAGGCAGGCACTAGGGTGGAGCCGCCAGCAATCCTGCTGTCACGGGAGTTGGTGATGATCCGGCCGTCACATGACACTGCGATGGCTGGATCTTCCAGCGGGTCAGGGCGACCCGTGAGCTGGTGTGGCCTTGCCCCAGCGAGCTAGGAAAGGCCTGGTTTGTCCTTCGCAACGAGGAGGAAGTGAGGCTCTTACATCTGCTCGAGGAGAGAGGACTATCGATGGAGTCCGATCTCGCCCTTACCAAGGCAAGGCTCAAGGAGGCCTTGGAGAGGGTTGAGCTCATCCATCAGGCGGTGATAGTCGACCTACCACATGTTGCAGAGGTAAGTTCTCTGCGTTTTTGGTGTTGTCCTTGACTTCTTGGCCTTTCAATGGTTGTCTCAGTATGCTTGTTTCTTGTCTCACATGATCTGGAGGTGATGTCGATCCGTAAGTCCTGATTCCTTTGGGAGGAGCATAGTCGGATGGGGTAGGAAGCAATGGCATTGTGGCAGGTCAACGAGCTCAGGCACCAGATGGAGTTCACCCACCGTGAGTCCTAAGGCTAGGCAGCCGAGGCGATGGGAGCACGGGCGGTGGAACAACGTGCAGTCGAGCGGGCGACTGCTGCCAAGCGGGAACTCGACATGATGAAGGTCCACTTGGCGGAGACCGAGGCGGTGCTTTAGAAGTCCTTGGAGGCTCTAGAGGCAGAGGGGAAGGCCCGGTCGGATGCTGAACAAAAAGTGGTCGCGCTCCGAGGGTAGGTGCTCAGGGCAGAGGAGTCGAACGCTCAAGAAAGTGACCCGGCAAGAGGAAGGACTCTCCATCCTCGAAAGCACCCGCCTTGGTATGTATTTGTTTCGCCTTCAGTTGATGCCTTGGTTTTTCCTTTCCTTTGCTTCAGAACTTGTCATCTTCTTCCAGAACTGGGTGGAAAAATTGGCTCTCTGGAGCAAGAGCTGGAGACGGCCAAGACGGCGGTCGGTCGGGGCGTGGAGGTGCTAGCCAAGTCCCTTGAGGAGCGACGTGCTCTCGAGGGAGAGCTCGACTAGATTCATAATGTCACTCAGGTGGTCGTCTCCAAGGTGTTCGGGCCAGGACCGAGCACCAGTACGCCCACCATCCAGCTGGCGGAGGTCCTGAACGAAGTTCGAGCGCTCATCTCCGACGGCATGTTCTATGGGACATTGGGGGTGTTGACCTCGGTGGTGACCCATCACCCCAATTTGGACTTCACGACCATCTATAGAGGCTACGCTGAAGGGTGGAGCTCAGATGAAATCCATGCGCTGGGGGAGAGCTTGGTGCCATACGCACAGATGGTCGCCGAGCAGGTCACCGTGCAGTGGGTGATGGAGGCTCACCATTCGATCATGGCTGGAGACGCGCGCTAGGAAGATGTCATCCTACCTGTGGAAGGAGTAGAGGCTGGGTCAGAGGAGAGTGTCGTCTCGCCCCCAATAGAGTCGAACATCGTCCTGATCGGGAGCGAGTTGCCTTCATCCTCGTCGACCATGCCGTCAGCCGATGCGCCGGGCAGCCATAATAGAGTTTTAGAGTAGAAACAGTCAGTAGATGTAAAGAACGAGTTCATGGAGAAGCCCCCGTGTGAATAGTTTTACACTTGTGACTATTTTGAGTTCGTTTTTGTTGTGAAATCACTCGTGAGGGGTAGCTTGTCCCATCTGCCCTTGTTTTTACCCTAGCGAAGGTTTGTTTTTTATTCTTTTTTTTTGCACCTGCCCATTGACCCATAGGCTGCAACCTTAAGAACCCGGGCGTGGCCCACGAGGCTCGGCTGCTTGTAACCGTAGGTCGTGGTGGGGTGTGATCAGTCGAGAGTTTAAAACACAAGTTACGTATGGTAATCAAAGGAACGGAATGCCCTTTCGCTCGGGCAACGCCCTTTCGTTTTGGCAAAAAGTATTACTATACGATAGTAAAAAAGGAGGGTGGTATTGCACCCCTGTGGAGCCCCTGAGCGACCCAGGCCGAGAGTGCTCAAGCTAGGGTGCTGTAGGAGCAAACATTGAATGGAAAGAAAATGGTAAGACCGAGCTTTAGGGGAAGAAACGACGTAACTGTTCGATGTTCCATGTGTTGGTGAGAATGTTACCATTGTCGTCCTTCAGCCGGTAGGCGCCCGGCTAGGTCACCTTGGTCACCGTGTAGGGTCCTTCCCATAGTGGACAGAGTTTATGTTTCTCCTTGGTCGACTAGGTTCTCTGGAGCACGAGATCACCGACCTCGAGGATCCTCCCTTGATTTTTCTTTCATGGTACCTGTGGAGATTTTGCTAGTAGCAAGCGGAGCCGATGACGGTCGTCTCATGAGCCTCCTCGGGTAGGTCGACCGCGTCCTGCTGAGCGACCGTGGCTTGGTCTCGGTCGAAGGCCTTCACTCTTAGGGCACCGTGGTCGAGATCGGAGGGCAACGCTACTTTAGCCCCGTAGGCCAGAAAGAAAGGTGTGAACCCCATGGATTGATTCGGGGTCATTCTCAGGCTCCAGAGGATCGCTGGGACCTTTGCAACCCATCGCCTGGCATACTTATTGAGTCAGTCGAAGATGCAGGGCTTAAGTCCTTGGAGGACCATGCCATTAGCCCGCTCGACCTGACCATTGGTACGAGGATGTCCGACTGAGGCCCAGTCGATCCTTATGCCCTATCCATCACAGAAGTCCAGGAAGTTCTTCTCGGTGAAGTTTGTTCCGTGGTCGGTGATGATACAGTTAGGAACACTAAACCGATAGATGATGTCGAGGAAGAACTTGACCGCCTCTTTCGAGCGGATGTTAGTGATGGGCTTCGCTTCTATCCACTTGGTGAATTTGTCCACCGCTACGAGCAGGTGAGTGAAACCGCCCAAGGCCTTTTTGAGGGGTCCGACCATGTCGAGGCCCAGACCGTGAATGGCCAGGTGATAGGGATGGTTTGAAGCTCCTGCGCCAGCAAATGAGTTTGTCGAGCATAGAACTAGCATCCCTCACACCTACGAATGACCTCCTCTACGTCTCGCAGCGCAGTGGGCCAGTAAAAACCTTAGTGAAAGGCTTTTCCGACCAGCGACCTCGGGGCCGCGTGATGTCCGCAGATTCTGGCATGGACATCGAGGATGAGCTATTTCCCCTGGTCGATCGGGATGCACTTCATGAGTACTCTCGATGGACTTCACTTGTAAAGTTCATCACCAAGGGTGATGAACTTCTTGATGTGTTGAGTAATTCATCGTGCTTCAGTCCTTTCCAGTGGGAGAACATCCTTGAGGAGGTAGGCGAGTAGTGTTGCTCTCCAGTCAGCCTGATTGAGTGCCACCATGGCGACGTCGGTGGGCGATGTCATCATGGAGGCACCAAGGTTAGAGCCCCTGAGCACTTGGTCGGGGTCGGGACACGTCGGGAGGTCGGAGCCCCTAAGCGCTAGATTGGTGTCGGAGTGTGTCTGGATCGGATCCTTCAAAATGCGGGCAGACGGCTCATGGAGGTCATTGATGAAGACCCCATCTAGAGACAGAACCCACCTGGCAGCCAATTTTGCGAGGAAATCGCACGGCATTGTTGTCCTTTCGGGGGACATGATGCAGTTCGATCCCATGGAACTTGTCCTCAAGCTTGCGCACCTCCTGGCAGTATGTTGCCATGAGAGGGCTCTTGCAAGAGGACTCCTTCATGACTTGGTCGATGACCAACTCCGAGTCATCGCGGACGTATAGCCACATGGCACCGAGCTCGACAGCGATGCGAAGTCCGTTGATGAGGGCCTCATTCTCCATGGCGTTGTTTGAGGCCAAAAAATGAAGACGGATTGTATAGCGGAGCCTACTCCCATTCGGGGAGATTAGAACCACTCCAGCCCCTGAGCCGGGCGCCATCACCGACCCATCGAAGTACATCGTTCAGTACTCGTGGGTGACGTCTGGGGTCAAGAGCTGGACCACCGTCCATTCGGCGATAAAGTCAGCGGGAGCCTGAGACTTAATAGCAGTGCAAGGGATATACCTGATGTCATGACCCATGAGCTTGAGTGCCCACTTGGAGATCCATCCCATGGCATCGTGGTTGTGGATGATGTCTCCCAGTAGGTACGAAGTAACGACCACAACTTCGTGGTCAGTGAAGTAGTGCAGCAGCTTCCGGGTCGCCATCAATACGGCGTATAGAAGCTTCTGAACATGGGGGTACCAAACCTTGGCGTCGGTAAGCACCTCACCGGTGAAGTACACCGGCCGTTGAACCTCCAGGAGGTGTCCTGGCTCCTCCCTTTTGATGACTAGGGCAGTGCTCACCACGTGGTTGTTTGCCACGATGTAGAGGAGGGGTTCTCCCCGTTCAGGAGTGACAAGGATTGGGGCCGACGTCAGTAATGCTTTAAGGCTTTCCAAAGCCTATTGTGCCTCCTCTGTCCAGACGAATGTGTCTATCCTCTTGAGAAGTTTATAGAGAGGCATTCCCCACTCGCCTAGTCAGGAGATGAACTAGCTCAGGGCAGCCAAACAGCCGATGAGCCTCTGTACGCCCTTGACGTTGCGTATAGGGCCCAAGTAAGAGATGGCCGTGATTTTATCGGGGTTGGCTTCGATGCCTCGCTCGGACACGATGTCTCCGAGTAGCCTCCCCTTCGAAACCCTGAAAACACATTTTTTGGGATTCAATTTGACGCTGAACCTTTGGAGGTTCGCGAATGTTGCGGCCAAGTTTGCGATCAGATCGCTAGCTTGAGCCGTTTTGACCACTATGTCATCTACATAGACGGCGATTGTTGGTTTCGGCCGCTCGACTTGGTCAGGCTGGTCAGGCGGGTCGATTTGGTCAACGAAGCATCACTGCAAGCACCGTTGATAGGTGGCACCGTTGATGGTCGACAAACCCTGAAAGGCATGGATACGTAGCAGTACAAACCATACGGGGTGATGAATGGAGTCGCGACCTGGTCGGACTCTTTCATCGCAATCTAGTGGTAGCCTAAATAGGCATCCAAAAAGGAGAGGATTTCGCATCCTGAGGTGGAGTCGACTATCTGGTCTATGCGTGGCAAAGGAAAATGGTTCTTTGGACATGCCTTGTTGAGGCCAGTATAATCAACACACATTCTCTATTTCCTAGTCTTCTTTTTTACAAGAACAGGATTAGCCAGCCAGTTGGAGTGGTATACCTCTTTGATAAATCCGGTTGCCTGTAGTTTTGCAATCTCTTCGCCTATGGCCCTGCGCCTCTCGTCATCAAAGTGACACAGGCGTTGCTTGGTGGGCTTTGAGCCCAGGATGAGGCGCAATGTGTACTCGATGACCTCCCTTGGTATGCCCAGCATATCAGAAGGTTTCCACACATAGACATCATGATTGGCGTGTAGGAAGTCAGCGAGCTCGCTCTCCTATTTGGCCGGGAGCTTAGTCCCGATCCACACCGTCTTGGTCAGGTCGGCGGGGTCGATCCCCACCGCCTTGGTTTCCTCGGTCGGGTGGAAGGCACTCGATGAGGTTGGCTCGTTGCAGTCTGGGACTGCTGGAGTCGATGAATTCCCAAGCTCTGAGAGCTCGGTGGAGTTGATGATGGCAGTGGCAAGCTCATAATGCTCACGGTCGCACGTGTAGGCATGCAAAAAGGTGCTACCCATAGTGATGATGCCATTCGGTCCCAGCATCTTCAACTTGAGGTAGGTGTAGTTGGGGATCACCATGAACTTGGCATAGCATGGCCGCCCCAAGATGGCATGGTAGGACCCTAGAAAGTCCACCACCTCAAAGGTGAGGACCTCCAAGAAGAAGTTGGCTCGGTCACCAAATGTGACGAGCAGGTCGATCTGCCCGAGCGGGTACGCCTACGTCCCTAGGATCATGCCATGGAAGGGAGAGCTCACTGGGTGGAGCACTAACCAGGGGATGCGCATGGCGTCGAGGGTATCGACGTAGAGAATGTTGAGGCCGCTGCCTTCATCAATCAACACCTTGGTGAGGCTTGCGGACAATGGGGTCAACGACGAGCGGGTAGCGACCCGGTCGGGCGACGTGGGAAGGATGGTCTCTCCGATCAAAAGTAATCAGAGAGTCCGACCAGCTAAGGAAAGAGGGGACGACCGTCTCAGCGGAACATGACTCTCTGTAGCGCACCTTGTGCTGGCGATTAGAGTGGATGGTGTCGGATCCCCTAAAGATCATGAAGCATTCCTCGGGGTCAGGGAAGCCGTCATCATCCCTACCCGTCGTGCCTCCTTTGTTGGCCGCCACCTCCTTGCCTTTCCCTTTCTTTGGCTTGCCGGCCTACCGCAGAAAGCGCTTGAGGAGCTCGCAGTCTTTGTAGAGATGCTTGATGGGGTAGGCGTGGTTGGTGCATGGACTCTCCATGAGCTTGTCGAAGTGGTCGGATTGGCCCTGCTGGGACTGCTAGCCCGCATGATCGATTGAGGCGACCAAAGCTGGGTTGGTCGGTCGGTGCCGATCCTTCTTATTCTTCTTGCCCCTTTGTGTGGAGGGGCCTTCGCCTTAATCCTCGCGCTTGGCCTTGCCCCTGTCCTAGCCACCGCTAAAGACCGCTCCGACCGCCTCCTCACCGAAGGCGTAGTTCATGGTGACGTCGAGCAAGTCGCGGGTGGTACGGGGCTTCAGACAGCCGAGCTTGTGGATCAAGGACTCACAACTTGTCCTAGAGAGTAGCGCGCTGATGACGTCTGCGTCAACGATATCAGGAAAGGAGTTGCACCGCTTTGAGAACCTGCGGATTTAATCCCGTAGGGACTCATTGGGCTTCTGCTGGCAGCTCTTGTGGTCCTAGGAATTCCTAGGATGGACATATATGTAACAGAACCGACCAATTTATAAGAGCACAAGTACGAAAGCAATCACCGGAGTGATCAAACCGACATACTTGAACCCATATAAACCCGGTAGTCAACTGAAATCATGAAGGATTTCAAATCAACTTGCAAACAACCAAGATCGTAGTGATTCAATATAACAAGCCACATGTTACATCCATTTCACAAGTAGTTCACAAGTTTCTCATACATCGGAGTTCACATAGTTATTACAACACGAGTTCACAAATAGCGGAAGCAAAGTAGTTGGAAACCATCACACACACTTAGTTCAAATACAAGCCAGTTCCATAGTCATATCCAGCAAAAGCAGCATGATAAGATAACATAGAAGATCATGCCCATGATCTAGTCTTCATCCCCAGCAGGGTGGAGACAATACTTGCAGTAGCCGTTATAAAGCACGTCATCTGCAACAAGAGGGAATAAACCCTTAGTACGAGAATGTACTCAGCTAGACTTACCCGTCGTAAACCAAAAATAAATGAGACCAAGGAGTATGCATGGCTTTATCGGTGGATCTCGCTTGACAACCATTTTGAATAAAAGCTTTAATGATACAAGGGCATAATTTAAATTATTAGTTAAGCATCAAGTTATCAATATTAACCTATCATCTAGATTATCCCCTGTACTAGAGCAAACACTTGATTAGACTCCAAACATTAGTAACCATATCCGGTATAATGTTGTAACATCATCATCATCATTATAACCATCAAGTTCAATTAAGTGTCTCTACGTTGCCGCTGCTCAGTCAAGTTCTCACTATCCGGGAGAGATGGTGACTCGAATCGATTCCTACCTAGTTGGGGAATTATTCCTAACACACACCCAATCAACCTGATCAGTGGTTGCCTCGGGTCACCTTTGGTATAGCTCAGGAACAAATTCACGGGTCCGAGCAGCGCCGCACTCTCAGGGAATCCACTCTGCCAGGACGTTAATCTGCCCTTTGAACTTACACCAATGGCTCACCACACATCCTTACTACCACCAGAGTGCGAATTTTCACTTCCCGGCTTCCGGCCTGAGTTGAGCTACTTAGCTTCACGGTCAGAACGAGTTATCCGGCCAACTAAGTGATAGACATGTGTTCAATATGACATGAGGACGTACATCGAATCAGTCCTTAACCGACACAGACGGGGATAGATCCACACCCAAGATCTCCTTGCCTTGTTGCTTCTCTATCGACATCCCGCTCGGTCTCCATTCATTATTAACACATGGTTATTTCCACGATAGCAAATATAGCCAACCGTGACCAGACATCATCCTATCTTGCAGGTGATAGGAAATCACCTGACCTTACCGGTCTAAGCATGGCTAAGCTTTGATTCATTCCTGGACCTAAATAGGATTAAGGGTACGTTTACTGGGCAAGGAATAGGTAAATATGCAACAAGTGTTTGCATCCAATGCCTATAACTTAATGCATCAAACATGTAGAGATACTCAAAGTAACATTTTTAAAACATAGGAGACTTAGAATGCTTCGGGGCTTGCCTTTCAAAAAAGGGGATGGTTGGTGATCAGGACACTTAAGAACTTCTTCTTCGTTGGCTCCTCCTTCTGGGGCCTGCACCTCCTGCTCCTGGGCTTGCTGCTGCTCCTCCGGAAGTCCTTGTTTGAATTCCAGAAGCGTGACTCCCTCCGGAACACCTATTGCATGCATATGCACCGCATAAGAGTCATGCATGCAAAAGAGATGGAAGGTGATGATTAAATGTATAGCCATGTATAGATGGACACATGAATGACATGATGATTCAAGATTAACATTTATTTTACTGAGTAGATGCATATCTCTTCATGAAAGCAAGAACTACACACTCACCAAGCTCTAACAACCTAAGATAAAGTTGTTCATCTTCAGTAAGAGGTCTAGCACCTGCAACTAACAATTTATTTTAATTAGCCTAAGCATCTAAATCATCACATCAACTCATATAAAGCAATCAAGTTATTCACTGCATTCACAGATTTAGGGCTGCAGACAACAGCTGCTAGTTTAACTCATAACTATAGTTGTACTGACCCAAAATACATGCAACAAGACAATCTGGAAATCTTATGAAATTATCTACAATTCATATTTAAACATCTCAGCATGATTCCCAAGTTAACAAGGTCAAACAGGCACATTTATCAAATCTGGTCCTGAAATTCCAGAGAACTACAAGTTCTGAAGACCAACTTTGAACAGTCATAACTCACAAACTATTTGGCCAAATGCCATAAAAATTTAACACAAGCTAGATAAGTAAGTTATCCACAACTTTGTTATAGACAAGATTCATAGCAAACATCATCTTCACCATGTAATTTGCTTAACACAATAATCTGTCCAGAAAATCACTATAAGTGAATTTTAGGGAAAATAATATTTCACTACAAACAAGAATGGTACTTTGAGCACTACCAATGTTACCAAAAGTTAACATACATCAAATGAGCACTAGAAAACATAGTGGCCATTCCTAAATAAATTATTTTTATGCCTTTATTAATTTATTTAGATAATTAGGTGAAATAATAAACACATAGAAAAAGTTTACAGACAATTCCACAAAAATTACAGTAGCTTATATATGTCCCCAATAGACTACTGTATAAATTTCACAGCATTTGAACAAGAATAACATCCTACACAAAAATGACAAGCCAGCAGGGCTTAAAATAGCATAAATAGGAAATCCTACTAAAGTGTCAAACAATAGTATTCATATTTTTATTAGCTTCATCACAGCACAAGAACACTGTACAAAAAGTTTCATGCTCAATGGATATATATTCTTACCATGAAAAAATAGCACAAGAATCTAGCATTTATTTAAGATAAATAGCAAACTCCTATTTCCAGCAAGATCACTGTACAACCAATATCTTTTCCAGGTAGTACATGACAATACAAGACTAACAAAATTGGAATCACATTTTTAGCACTTTCCTAGCTCAAGTTATACATTTTACAAGATTGAAACCATTTAAAAGCATTTATCTTGCTCTATTTTATTCTCCTTGAAAAATACAAGAAATAGTACATTTCATATTTTTATCAAATACTATACTTCATGATGAATCCAACAAAATTTGGTTCACCCCATTAGGACACTCCTAGCCCCAGATATCATTTTCCAAAGTTAGCAAAAAAATCTAGAAAGAAATACACAAAAGCTAATACTGCAGTCACTGACACGAGGGACCCACAAGTTAGTGGACCCCACAGGTCGGTCAAATAGAGGCAAGGGCGGTGGTTTGATCGGTGCTAGGTCACCGACGGCGAACTCTCCTGTGAAACCAACACAACCGTGATGATCCTCACCCTCTCCCGCATCTATACGTGTAGGTGGATAGCACGGAGGCAAATAGGAGATAGTTCGTCGCCTGCCATGGCGGCACGGCGGCGCTGCGCGGAGGTGCATCGGTCGGCCATGGCAGGTCCAAGTGAGAGGCGCCTCAGTATCACGGTGCTCAGGCGAAGCTATCAATGCTAACTAGGGTTAGTGAGTACGCTAGGGAAGCCTGGCCACGGGCATGTCTGCGTGGCGGCAGAGCTCACTCCGGCGAGACTCACACGCCGGCGATGTCAAAGGGTAGAGGTTCAGCGAGGTAGGGGTAGAGCAACTACGAGGCACGGGGAAGATGAGGCGAAGGAAAAGAAGCATGGAGGCACGATGGTAAGCTCAGGCCACGGCGAGCTCAAAGTCCGATGAGGGTCCATTCATGGCGGCGGTGGCGGAAATGGCCAATAGGCCCTCACCTAGACACGAACGAGACTGCAAATGGGTCGAGAGAGTAAAGCAGCGCAAGGCGCATCTACGTGCACGATAAATTGCGCAATGGCTGGCAGGCAGAGGAGGTACGTGGTGGCGGGCTCTCGACGGCGAGGGCGAGTTCGGTTCTGCGCTTTTGCGTGGCTCGAACGTGACAAAGCGAAGCGAATGAGGCGGCAAGGTGAAGCAGTAGGCGCAGGGCGTTGAGGTGACCACGATGGCCTGATCGGTGGGGGCAACACCGGGGTATGGCTTCCACCTGGCGTGCTCGGACTGACGGCGGTGGGCCATGATGGCCTAAACGCGAAGGCCATCAGACTCAGCGTTGGTCGACTGTCAGCGTGTTTTCTCCCCTTCCAAACTCTAAATCCGTGGCGAGTTAGCACAAATAACCTTAATAAAAGTTGGAGATCTATGTGAGGGCTACAAAATTGCTTTAGAAAGCATCTACTAATTCACAAAGGTTTAAGAGTTACATCAACCCAAAGTAGGCTACATCAAACTTTGAAACCCAGTTAGACTTGGAAAATTTCCTAAGTTAGAAAAACAGTATTGCATTGATTTTTGTGATCCAAATTCAAGCATGTTAGGAGCTGAACTAGCCTATGACCCAAAAATAAAAGTTGTTACACTACTTGTATTCTACAACTTTGTTTTAGGGTGCATAGCCATGCAAAGTTTCTAAAGTGTTGTTCAACTCTAGTCAAACATACGTCATGAAAATGGTACTTTACACTATATGTATGACTTAGTGACCAAACGAGCCTTAGTCATGAATACCAAAGTTGTTCCCAGTGACATTCTAAACATGTTTAGGGTACCCCTAAGGTCCCACAAGCATTTCACATTGGTTACACACAAATACTTCCTAGGTCAACCAAGCATGTCATCACTTAGGAGCTTAATTAGATAAAGTGATCTACATGAACATTGTTCCATTAAGCATCCTAAGTGTAGCTAAGGTGTTTTAGTGACCAACATCAACCACTTGCACTTAATCACACATGATTATAAATCATACATACAATGAAACATAGAAGAACAATAGTATGTTTTACATGTTTCATAGCAATGTTTCATATGAAAAATGCTTATGCTTATGCAATGCAAGTGCAATTATGCAAGCCTAACATCTAGGGTGTTACAATATGTCCTCTGGAAATTTCTGACGAAGACCCTATTGAGATCCGCCCAGTCACGGATGCTATCGGGCAGGAGGAATTCGAGCCATGCTTGAACATGCTCCCCCACGTAGATGGGGAGATACTGAATGATGAAGTGGTTATCATTCACTCCTCCGGCTCGGTAGGCAAGCCGAAAATCTTCGAGCCATATACCAGGGTTCATCTCTCCGATGTATCTGGCGATGTTGGTGGGTGGTCGGAAGCGCTGTGGGAACAACGCTCTCTAGATGCGATGACCAAAGGCCCGTGGTCCCGGGCCATCCGGGCAGGGACTTCGATCGTCTAGTCGGCGACCATGCCTAGGGTGCGTGTCCCCACACTCCTCGATGGTCAGGACGAGATCCACGCCGCCTACTCTAGCCGTCACTCGATAGACGTCATCATCGTGTTGGGCATGGCCTCGATTGTTGATGACGCTGCAAGCATCACGGTTCAGCCCGAGACGTTTGCGCATAGGTGGTCGGTGTGGAGCGGGCGCCGGGTTGGGCTACGGTGCAGTCGCGGCATCCTGCCCCACTCCCAACAACTATAGTGGCGAGTGGACGGAGCGATTCGACTGGTGCGGCCCCTGTCCCCCGGTGGGGCAAGAGGCCATGAGCCGATGTCACGATGTGGAGCTCTCCGCCTGTTCAACGGCGGCGGTCTCCACCAGTGCCTAGAGGTTCTGGTGGATTGCTTGCTCCTGGGGGTCGGCCGGCTCGGAGAGGCCACGCAGAAGCATTGCCAAAGCAGCGATGTTCTGGCCAGCTTGAGTGAACTGAGGGGGGTCGTTCCCCCCATCCAGGATGTTGCGCTGGACCTGACGGGCGTGACCTCGGGCGTCGCTCGTTGGGTTACGTGTGCGTGGTGCAGCATGCTGCGTCGAGCGCGCCAGCGCAGGCGGCGGTTGGCTCTGCCGCCTTTGTCGTAACTCCTCGTCGTGCTCCTGCGCACACGTGAGGGCCTTCACACGAGGGTCCGGAGGGGTGTGAGTCTATAGAGACTCTGCTACCACCGATGGTTGTCCCAAAGCGTCCGTCATAGCGCACTCCCGGGACAGAGGGTGGCTAGGTGCTGCGACGTCGCCCATGCTGGAGCCATCACTTTCGACCTTGTCGTCCACGAGGTAATGAATGGAGGCAGCAGCGTAGCCAACCATCCCCATAAATTCGGATGTAAGAGGGGGCAGCGTCAGCATCCTTCAGAGCCCTTATGCATACGCGTCCACAGGGGACGTGAAGCTGTAGAGGAACCGGTCGCACGATGGTCATGGTGGGGACTACGGGGTCCCTCCGGAGAGTCGGCGGAAGGTGTTAAATAGTGAATAAAGAACAATATGTATGTTACTCACCATGGGGTTCGAGCCCAGCATGGGCTTAAGGCGAAGCGTGAGTGTCTCGACGTTGATGTCGTCGAGCGGCCTAGGGCTGGTGGAGGGCGCTCCTCCTCCACTGGACGCTGGGACAAGTGCGTCCTCGTAGAGGTGAAGTATGCCGAGCTGGTCGGCAACGAAGTAAAGACTTCTAAAGAGGAAGGTCTGGAGCGGCTCGAAGATGGGAGGAACCCCCATCCCAACAGGTGAGAGCGTGAGAAACTCCAGCGAGCCGAAGCGAATCGTATCGCTTGAGCCTGTTATGCCAAAAGTGGTGGAAAAGTGGGCCATCCGATGACTAAAAGCGTGAACGCATGGCGTCTTCCCCACGGTCGGCGCCAACTATTGGTGCGAAAAGCGACCAACAAGTAAATATTTATAGTTTTGCCGTGCGTTATGATCGAATGTGGCATAGCACTCAATGACACAGGATTTATACTGGTTCAGGCAACGTGCCCTACGTCCAGTTTCAGTCGATCGATGACTTTATTCCTGAGCCCAGGTGCTCAAAGTTTGTTGTGGGGTTACAAACAGGTATGGAAAGAGAAGGGGGGTGTTAAAGGCCCGATCGGACTCTAAACCGAAGGGCTGAGAGCGATGGGGGCTCTAACGCGCGCTAAGTACTGAGGCGTGTACTCTGTGTAGCTTCAGAGTTCTAGAGCTGTGGAGCTGTTCGAATGCTCAGATTGTCTAGGGCCAGCCAGAGAGGGTCTGAATGATCGATTTGGAGAGAGCGCATCCCCTTTTATAGATGAAGGGGGTGGCCTTACAAGTTAGAGAGAAAGAGAGAGAGTGTGTACGTATGCTACCTTGTCTTGTTGCTCACGCCATCGGGTACGAGACGATTGTCAGCGCCCACAATACTGTTCATGTCCAGACGTGTCTGATAGGTTTTACCGTGTTCGTCTAGTATGGTAAATGTCGGTGCCTACAATATCTTAAGACAAATGTCGGCGCCCACAACACTGTTTGGGTTCTAACACGCCTGGAAGGTTGCATAGTACCCGTCTGGCATGGCTTGGTGGTACTGCCCTGCAGGTATGCAGGGTATGGCAGGGTACGGTCCTTGGAATTGCGGTTGACTTGAGTGCCTTACCTTATCTGCTCCGCCTGATCCTTGGGTCCTCACCAAGCGGGCGTCCTCGGTCGATCGTTCCTAGTCAGCTCCGAGAAGGAGCTGCATGAGGGAGCTGGGCCGATACAACGAATTCGGCTCGAGAAATAAGGACCGGGGGGTAAAATGAAATAGGAGAGAAGGAAGGAAGAAGAATAAGAATTTTATGGATTGGGTTTATAACGACTTCATCTAATGATAGACAAATTATTTTGTCATTTTTAAGAGCTTTCCAAACTTACTGAAACTATTTAAATTTCGAAAAATTGAAAAATTAAGAATTTATTTTGAAAGTAAGCTTTATGGCTTTGAAACTTTTCAAACTCATATTCAAAACCTTTTTGAACTATATTTTAAAAAACATCTTCAATTTAATTTTGCATGGCGTTGAATTATTTTTTAAACAGTTCTTAAACTTTATTTTTAAAGCTAGTTTTTCAAACAAATTTTTGTGACCTTATTTTAGAAAATGGAGCAAAAACCTATCCAAGGCTTAATCAAATTTTCCAAATTCATTTTCTACATAAGAAAAAATTATGCAACCAACATGAATGCAACAACCCTACAAAATATTAACTTACAAAATTTTGTAAAACCATTTTTAAATAAATTGATAAAAAACTAACTAAAGTTTGATAATTTAAGAAAAAACCATTAAATTATTTTTATTGTTTGATATTTATAGTCCAAAATATAAATTTATGTGTATGGCATCTACATGAAACATAGCTTTAGGTTGAGACAGTTGTTATATTACCCGTGATGGCCGTGATCTCGTAGTGGAGACCAATGAGTCCAAGACTTTGTTTGATGATGTTACTGATAGTAAGGGCGTCTTCAAATTACTCCTATATCACGAGAAAAATAAACTTCTAGCATTTAAGGGGGTGTTTGGATTAGAGAGCTAATAATGAGCCCATGTTCTTGGATACCGATTAGAAAGCCTAAATGTAGGCTAACTCTAGGCTAATAAGAACTAATGAGGGTTAATTGGTGGTTAGAGTCCATTAGCCCTTATTAGCCCATAATTACCTTATGTTTAATCCATTTTTCACAAGATGTGCTAATTTTTAGCCATGGGATCAAACATGCCCTAAACATTGTCTTAAAAAGAATATAACTCTAGCACCTACAATCTTTAACTGTAGGCACAGTGTTCTAAAAAGAAGTGTCATATACATGCATGATAAAAAATACTGTATATAGTTTTTGTGGGTGCAATAACTTTAGCTCTGTGTTTAGTTCGTCGAAAGTTGGAAATTTAGCTACTGTAGCATTTTCATTTTTATTTGACAATTGGTGTCCAATTATGGACTAATTAGGCTCAAAACGTTTGTCTCGCAATTTCCAACCAAACTGTGCAATTAGTTTTTTTTTCGTCTACATTTAATGCTCCATACAAGTATCGCAAGATTCGATGTGATAGGTACTGTAGCATTTTTTGGAAAACTTTTCGCGAACTAAACACGGACTTAGTTACACATGAAAATAAAATATGAGAATCGCATTCTCTGCGGCACATCCATGACACCCCAAAGCACAGGTGGGAACCCATGTGACTAAGCATAAAGTCATTGTCTGACACAAAGAATCACCGTACGGGGTCATGTCAGGCTAGTGGCTAGCTCAATTCGCGCAATAATGTAACTTACCGCAGGTGTGTATCACTTGAACCCCACTGGTCACCAAACACTTGGCGGGCCTGTTCAGTTCCACTCTAAGATACTAAAATTTTTAAGATTTTCTGTCACATTAAATCTTTGAATGTATGCATGAAACATTAAATATAAATAAAAAATAAAATTAATTATACAGTTTAGACAAAATTCACGAGACGAATCTTTTAAGTCTAATTAGACTATGATTGAACACTATTTGCCAAATAACAACGAAAATGCTATAATAGCATTTCGCTAAAAAATTCGGCATCCAAACGGTGCCTTAGACAAAAAAATCAATGAATAATTAGATGAGACATGACTTTACTTTTTTGAGAAAGATTACTTTCATGATTTTTTTTAAAAAAAATTACAAAGTTATGTTCATAACTTTTGTGTAATGCATTTTACAGGACGAAACTTATAACTATAACTTTTTATTATAACGTTTTTGATACAGTGTTTGGCATAATTTTATATCATGATAACTTTTTTATGATTGAAGAAAAATCGGTAGGTCAATATGAAAAATAAAGAGAGAAAAAAGAAGATAAAAATAAAAGGAGAAAAATGTGAAAACTTCATGGATATACACAACGATCGTCGTTTGCTTCAAACCGGGTAATAACGTGGGAGACCGCCAGGCCGAGTGGAGCGTTTCGTTCCGGGACGAACGATTGCCAATCTGAATTTGCGGTATCATTTGAGCTTATACTATCTGAATTTCCGGAACGAACGCCACATATGCTGTCTTCGTGAAAACTAGCCCGCATGAATACACGCGGCTAATCAGTAAGATCGAGGCAACTTCCCGGCAGATGCCGAGACAGTCACGGTCACGGGTGGGTGGCTCCTCCTAAATTTTCAACTTTGATACTATGCAAAACGAAGATTCTTCGTCATATCAAATTTGTGGTACATGTATGGAGTACTAAATGTTGACGAAATCAAAAACTAATTGCACAGTTTGGTTGTACTTTGCGAAACGAACGTTTTGAGCCTAATTAGTCAACGATTAAACAATTGTTACCAAATAAAAACAAAATACTACTGTATTTTCGGCGACGCCGATTCAGGTGAACTAAACATGGCCCTAGTGATTCTTTCGCTTTTCCTTTTGCCGACTGACGACTCCCATGCTGCGTGCTATGGGTTCTGTCCCTATGACTGTACATGTGTGGGAACCAGGGCCAGGGCCAGGGCAGCTTCGTTGATGGGGCATCTGTGCATCCCTCTCGGTGCCAAAGCGACATGTACACTGGAGCAGTGAGCCAGAACTTTATTCAGATCAGTGGCACCGAAAGCCAGCAATTGTGTGAACGCATATGATTCGGCTAAGGATATGTTCGGCAGAGGTCCTAGGCGTCCTCAATGACAAAATACAAATAGTAGCTAGAAGAGATTTAGAAATAATAAAAAATAAACACTACAGCGGAGAGTCATGTAAGCGGTGAGGGAGTTGTTTCTGATAGATCGTGCTAGACTAGCTATTTAGGAGTCGCTAACTATTTGATCTTTCTTCTTCTAACCAATAGAATTCTTCCTATTTGAGAGACGCTTAAATGCTCAGTCCGAAAGAGCCGGAACACTTTATGAGAAGCCGCCTTTCGTGGCTCTCACTCTTGGCAAAAAAATAGCTCTCACCTCCTAAGATGTTTGATAAGACTCTCCGCCTTCTTCGCAGAAACTACTGCCAGAGCTGGAGTGAGAGTCGTGCCAAACAGGTTCTAAGCACAGGTCAAGTCATTGTCTGCCACAAGCCACAGGCCAACAAAGGATCACACGGGTAGTGCAGTAGTACGTGGCAACCTCGTTTTCCAGAATACTCCTATATAAGGACGTCATTAGCAGGTAAGTGCAAATGCCCACAGCCCACTTGCGTCTGTGTGCATCACTTGAGCCTATACTAGCTCAAAACTAAACTCTTGATACAGCCACACCAGCAAGGCAACAATGGAGGCGGCAATGGTGAGCGCCTTCTCAGGGGCAATGGGATCGGTCCTCTCCAAGCTCGCCGGCTTGCCGGAGAAGGACTTCAAGCTGGCTAGAGGTGTGAAGGAGGACATCGTCTCCCTGAGAGACGAGATGAGCACCATCAACGCTTCCCTCATGGAGCTGTCTCAGATGGAGGAACCAATCGACGATCTGCATAGGGAGCTGCGTGCCAAGGTGCGTGAGCTGGCCTACGACATGGAGGACTGCCTGAACATCTCCATGCACCGCCTCGGCGACCCTAGTAAGGCCGGGTTTCTGCGCGAGCTCAAGTCGCTCAGAGCGCGCTGTGAGATCGCCAAGCTGATCAGTGCGCTCAAGGCTCGAGTGGCCCAACTAGGCAATCGACACAAGCTGATCCTCCAGCTGCCCGAGCGTCCTCGCGCTGTGTGCGTCGACCCTCGGATACAGGCGCTGTACCAAGACCCTGCCAGCCTTCAAGGCATCGGCGGCCACAGGGAGAAGGTCGTGGAGGAGCTCCAGGATGGTGCACCCCGTCCATCCTGGGGACCGGAGGGATTGGCAAGACAACTCTCGCCAACCAGGTTTACACTGCCATCCAAGGCAAGTTTGACTGCACCGCTTTTGTATCGGTGTCCCGAATCCCAGATTTCGCCAAAATCTTGTCAGATATAATCCAATCTATAAGCCAAGATGATGAGAACGAACTCATCAGTGGGTGGTATTCTATAAGCCAAGATGATGAGAACGAACTCATCAGTCGGCTCCGTCGACGTCTTCAAAACGTAAGGTACTACTGCGCTCTGTTGCTCATACGGCTATGCTATTCTTTTCACAACAAAGCAAAAGATCTGCCTCCGCCTGTGTTTGTGGGGTCACTCCTGGCCTCTCGCCCTTATAATTGAACACGCGGGGAGAGGCCCAGGGTTTCCCCGGAGTGTGCTCAAGCAAACGTGTGAGAGTGAGCGAAGGTAATGGTCCGTAAGGCGATGGAAAAATGCGGATTAAATACTCATTAATTTGCTAGGGATCACCAGCCTCTGCTCTTACACGAGCGCCCCAGGTATTTATAGGTAATACCCACAGGCGCGATAAATTTACATTAGGACCAAGCCCGACGGAGCGACTACTACATAACGGCCAAGGGTACGGCGGTAATCTCCCCCCCTTGGCCAACTACTCTCTACCCTAACCACCTTGATGGAACCACTGCCGCCGCCAAGCCGGTTTCCCCCTGCCGGCGGGCACTAGACCTTCGCGCGTTCCGGCCGAGGGTCGACTCGGCCTCGCCAGCTTGCTCTCCTTTCGCTGTACTCCTCCCGTGATGCGGGCCTTCGCGCACGGTACCTGGACACACGGATGAAACATGGTACACCGGAAACCCTCGCCGCGAGGGTTAGCACCCACTGCGAGGTGGTTTAGTCTGACTAAAAGAAGGGCGGAGTGCCGGGGGAGGAGCGGTGCCGGGGAGGCCTCCCCCAACAATGTTTTTGTACCTATACTGATCACAATATTTTAGAAAAATCACACTTAATAATCAAAGAAAAAAAGAAAGATCTTACAGTCTCATGCGAGGCAAGTATAGTGTGGAGAAGTGGAGTATGAAGCTCGATCTAGCATTGTCATTTTGGTCTTCATATACTCTCAAAATACCATTTTGCCATGCTAAACTCGCTAATTGTAGCACACAAGTCTTCAGATTTTGCGATAAACCCCCTATGAGGCATGCTGACCATATGATGATGTCGCCCTCACAATAGCAATGCAATGGTACCCACTTCCAGTGCCTTCCCCATCTCAGGCCCCACTTGGACCGTGTGGCTCGGCGCTTGGGCTGGGGTCTCTGGGCCTCTGCTAGTTGGGTCGGTGCAAGCTGCCCATGCAGCTAACTAATCAGTGTTTTGAGATACTCAGGTATCGTAACCCCCGACAGTAGCCCCTAACGTCTTCATGATGTCAAAGTGATAGTGAAGATGTTGAATCTGGACTGTATCATCATTTGCGGCAAGAAAAAAACGCGGCAGGCGAGCAGGCAGGCCCACGCACGCAACGCAGCTGGACGATCGATCGTATTCGTGGTGGGTGACTGCAGATCGGGTGCGTGGCAGTGGGCATGCAGTGGCAGTGACAGTGGCAGCAGTAAAACGTGGCTTAGATCTTACCGGCCGGATTTTGGCAGTATTGATATCCCGCCGCGGTAGGCTAGCTGCATGCACCGGCCGGCCGGGGCCGTTGTTACTGGGGAAAGGGGTGACAGATACGAAGAGGGTGGATAAGACGGTTTCCAAAATAGAAGATCCATTCTACGTTTGCGTAGCGCTACAGGTAAATGGTTTAATATTTATTTTGTCTTCTTCAACAACAAAATCCAGAAGAGAATTCTTTCTGCAAATGGGTCTCTAGGAGAGAGGATACTCAGGTTTTGGTTATATCTTTTCTGATACTCAAAATATGTCTTCCATATATATATTCTATTCGAGGCTATAGGTATTCTATTGGAGACCTATTTTAGGTTTGAGTTTCTGATGGGTCTCATGTTAGAGACAACCTAAGTGAAGATATTAGACTAGCACGTTAGCCCCTCAAATGTTATGGCCACGCCATCTCATAATTCAGAATGTCACGTGAGCAATTTGTCAAAATCTTCAAAAAAATAGAGTTCATGTGGTATTGTTAGCGATCTTAGGGTGCGAAAATGCATTTTGAGAGACCATGACCTAAATAAGAATGCGGGACTGGTCAAGGACCACTGATGAAGTTTACTTTTGTCAATATGTAAATTTTCTCGTCAAAATACTTGTTGAGTCAAAGTCTCAACTTATGGACCATGTAGATGACCAAAACTTCTTACATCTGTGATAGGAAGAGTTGATTGACATGCACTAAACAGTATGAACCGAGAGTAGCATTTTTCTTTTGGCCTTCACTAAGCTCAGTCGGTTAGGTTACTTGTAATATAAATTGACCACTTGTGCTTAAATTCTCGATTTAACACGTGTGCTTGTATTTTTAATTAAAATCTAGGATTTAGCAGCACCATTCTTTGAGTAGTATTAGGCGTGCCCATCGACATAGAGGCACTTAATTTATTGGCTTAGTCTTTCGGAGATGACCATAGTCATAAGGGTAGACTTTGTGTGCATGTTTGTGAGCCTCTGGATTATATTAAAAATAGACAACCAATGCAATAAAAAGTATGGTAATTTATATGACCACATTGTATTTCTTTTTACTACTAAAATGGCAAAATCATATTTGTACCGTTAATACCTGATACCTGATGTGCGCCCCCAGCCCCATGGCGCGTTAATGTTGCTCAAAATAAAAATTATGGCGATGGATCGACTAGAAATGGACCGAAATAGCCAAGTTTGGTTACCTGCTTGCACAATTTTCAAATTTCTTGGACTTACCTGTACACAGTCCATATTGAACTAGCACAATATGCTGTCTTGATACAGATTATACATTTGATTTTGTACATTTCTGCTTGTGGGAAGATTTATGCATTCAGTATTTATTTCTCTCTAAACCACAATGTGTTGGCAAAATTGCACTTAAACTTTTCCCTTTTGTCTAATCGAGCCAATTAAATGTAGTCTAAATTTGTTAATTTGGGGATTTTAGCTGCTTTCAAATGCTTAATCAAGCTCTTATTAACATTTACTGTTAGATAATTGTGAGCTGTATTTTTATGCAATATATGTGTGATGAATTTCATTTTTTTTTCCTGGCAGGTACCTTATTGTTATTGATGATATGTGGACAATAGAAGCATGGAACACTATCAAGTGCTGTTTTGTGGAGAATAATTGTGGTAGTAGGGTTATAACAACTACACGTATTGAAGATACAGCTAAGTCATGCAGTTCTAGCTTCCATGGCTATGTCTACAGGATGGAACCTCTTAATGATGTTGACTCAAGAATATTATTTCACAAAAGGATTTTTCATTCAGAAGATGGTTGTCCGCAGCATCTAAAATGTGTTTCCAATGAAATTTTAAAGAAATGTGGAGGGTTGCCACTAGCAATACTTACCATAGGCAGCATTTTGGCGAATCATCAGGATGTTGGTTCGACGGAAATCTGGGAGAAGATAGTGCATTCCTTTCGTTTCCAGATGGAAAGAAGCCCGGCTTTTGAATGGCTGAGACATGTGTTTAATCTTGGCTACAATGATTTATCTCTAGAACTCAAGACATGCATGCTATATCTTGGAATTTTCCCAGAAGATTGCAAAATAGTTAAGGATGATTTGTTGAGGCGATGGATAGCTGAGGGTTTTGTTACTGAAAAGCATGGTGACATCCAAGAGGAGATTGCAGAGAGTTCCTTCAATGAACTTATTAACAGAAATATGATTCAAATAGCTGAGTTCGATGACTGCGGGGAAGTATTTTCTTGTCGAGTGCATGATCTACTGCTTGACTATATCATAATCAAGTGCACAGACCAAAACTTCGTCACTATAGTTAATGACCAACAAAGCACAAAAGGCCCTTTGGATGTTCGTCGGCTATCCCTTCATGTCAAGCACTCATCAGAAAGAAATGGCGTTCTGGAGAACATGGCTCTGACCCAGGCTAGGTCATTTAACTTCTGCGGGCCTGCCCAATGGCTGCCCTCTCTGACAAAATTTCGACTTCTGCGAGTTTTAAATCTTGATATCAATGGTTCCATGGATAGGCGGTACGACATGTCCGGTATACACAGTTTGTTCCAACTGAGATATCTGAGAACCAACGGAATTGGCAGTAATAAGAAACTGCTAGCACAACTGCGCAAGCTAGAACAACTGAAGACACCGGAGGTGGCCAGAGAAGATGGTTATTTCGTTCTGGATGCTCAGATGTTACCCTCGTCGTTGTGGCATCTGAATCTTCCGGATGCTGTGAAGCTGGCAGGTGGGATCGGCCATTTGACAAACCTCCGTACATTAAGTGAGTTCGAAATAGAACTCGGAGATGTGGGGAGAATGAAGGAGCTCGGCGAGCTGACCAATCTCAGGGAGCTGAAGCTGTTTCAGTGTTCATATGGTGTGGGAGTCACTAGTGAAGTTCTACTCTCTTCCCTCTGCAAACTCGTCAACCTTCGGTCCATAGTCGTCAGCGAAGGACGCCTCAAAGAAGATGTCTTGGCTCGTTGGTCGCCGCCTCCGCGCCATCTCCGCCGTCTACATGTGCTGGAATGCATCTTCTCTACCATCCCAGCTGATTGGATCACCCACCTTCATAACCTCGGCAGCTTGGAAATCCTAGTCCGGTCGCTGCCAAGCGATGGCATTGTCGTTCTCGCCAGGCTCCCTTGCTGGTGCACCTCAGTCTTCACGTCGAGGAGTGTGTGCCCCAAGAAGGCTTCGTGGTTTTCCACCGCGTGGCGTTCCCAAATCTCCGGGAGTTGTGGTTCCGATGGGAGGCGCCTTGCCTTGTGTTCGAGGCGGGAACCATGCCGAGGCTTCGGAGCCTGGTTATAGATTGCTACGCGCAAGGGGCGCGGCAAGCCGATGGTGTGCTTGACGGCATCGAGCACCTTAATTGGTAGCCTCGTGGAGTTTAAGGTACATGTTTACGAGCGCGAGGGCTACATTTCCAGGATGTTGGAATGCGCCGACCTTAAGAGACCACAAGTGGAGGAGCAACGGAGGTGGGACGAGACAAGCCTGAAGGCTGCGCTCAAGGAGGCCATCAGCAAGCATCCGGGAAGCCTTCGCGTTGTCATCGAAACCGTGTAATAAGCTCAAAGCATGATCTAGGGGAGACTGTAAAAGAGGTGCATTTCCCCTCTTGGAGCAAATAGATCAATATATAGTGTTATTAGAAGTAAAGCTATGTATGGATAGAGATAATTGAATCGAAGTGAAACTCTAGAGACAAAGATAGAAATAGAATCTTAGAGGTGAAATAAGATTAGACTTAGACCCAATATAACTTATCTTGTATTCCAGATCTCCTATCATATGTACCTATAAATATCTCCTGAGAGTTTAAATACAATCAACATGGAGAGGGAGAAAAAAACATAACCACACCGATTTTTTATACAGAAGAAAATTGGGGAATTCAGTTGCATACCTACTGCAGAACATTTTACTTTCCTAACTGTGGCTGTAAATTCAACTTTGTAATAACCCATGTCGCGGTCAGCATAAACGACTTTTTCTTAGCTGTTACCGGTGTTTCATGCCATGGAGTCTTGGTAATGGTACCGGTGTTCCTGTTTTCTTTAAAAAATATTCAGGCCCCGTTCGCTTCGCTGAAAAAACAAGTCAAAACACTATTCTAGCTGATTTATTGAGAGAAAAAAACACTATTTCGATTGAAAAAACAAGCTAAAAAATGCGGATCAAAAGACAAGCAAAGGTCAGGTGGGCAGGCACCTGAGCCGTTGAGAAGTTCTCCTTGGCGCTGCTGATTTCCTGCCGCCGGCACCGGCTGGGCTCCTCGTGGCGGCGGTGCCGGCAGTCGCGGGGCTGCCCAACTGTGGGGATCCGCAGAGACGTGATCGCTTGAGACAGTGAATCGGTGATGTCCGACAGGAGGGCGTCCACGTCGCCGCCAGAGCACTCTGCCCCGGCGCCATAGCCTCCTCCCGCCGCCGGTAGCAACTTGGCTAGCAGTGCCTTGAGATGGTTGGCTGACTTCTGAGCTCTGAAGATGAACTGCTCGGCCGTCGCGCCACCTGCCATCTCAATTCTCAATGGAGTGTTGTGCATGTGCAAGTTGGGAGATATTTGCAAATGACAAGTAGTATAATGGATTTCTCCATGACTCTTCACTCTTCAGGGTAAAGTGACTAGGGTTGCCAAATGCAGTTTGTTATAGGTGACATATATATATATATATATATATATATATGCAAGAATTGTACTTTATTTAGCATAGGTCAGTCAAGACAGAGACCAGTCACCTACTCGCTGCATGCTTTATCTTATCCTTCATAAGCACTCGGTTCATTCTCACAGAAATATATGAAAACATTATTTTTTGTTAAAACGATACAATTCTTTTTTTAAAAAAAATACTTGCAAATGTCAGGGCACAGTACCGCTTCCTCCGTGGGTATCGGCGACGTCAGCTCCTTTCTCGTGTGCCACGACGTTTAGGCATCCATCTACGCCTGTCGTTTCCTGATCAGATTCAATATTGGGCTACCGCTTGCCGCTTGTAGATGGGTAAACCTGAATACAGGTCGACTTTGCCGATGGCCAACTGCCCATGGCCAGCGATTCGTACAGCCACAGAGATGATGAACAGGGGTTAGTCGCTGACAAGTCTTGAGATATGGCTAGGGGCATATACGGATATACCTCGTCATATCTGACCATCTGTTTAATCTGCAGCCATAGAAATGGTGATGGGGCAGCTGGACAAGTCGAGTGGATCGTTACCCTGAAAGGGAACAAACTTAGCAACGGAGGAATAAGAAAATCTCTAGCATTAACCCCTATTTTAGAGCTTCATACATGAGGCTACCACCATATCTTGAGTTCAAAAAATAACTCGAACTTTAGTAACAGCCTCAAATTCTGAACCCTATTTTTCTAATTACTTATGTATTTTATATGGGTTTGACCTAATTTTATTCAACTAAATTTAATTAAATTATAAGGTCTATATTTAAATGCTAGGTATATAATAAATGTTTAGTGACACCTGGGATTTTTACTATAGGTTGGCTCAACTCAAATAGTTAATTATTATGTGCACTTGTCGAGAAGTTGAAAGTAACGAAAAATGTGTCACGTGCACGCACCAAGCCAAGCCAAGCCAAGGAAAGACGTGAGCGTGAGCGTGAGTGTGTCATTGTCGCCCACGAGCCTCACCCTCCAAGACATGATGCGATTTTTTTCAAAGAAAACAAAAGTTTAGAATGCATATATGTCATGCCAGCTTGTTGACTTCATTGAGGTGGCACGAGTTGATTGGATGTAGTCCCTGACTCGGCTTAGAGGTTTGACTTAAAGTTGACTTTAGTCAACACGTTATATGGGCTATTGGGTTCAGATTGGACATTCGTCTCATGCCGCTTTGGTTCTGGATTCTAGGACCCACCGAGCTGCCCTGCACATGGCGACAGTTATCATGGAGATAATTTGGATTTTGCCATTATCAAACTTATTTGTCGTCCCGTAAAAGAGATTCGCTAGAACGTGACTTTTCTCTTATTTCTCTTATTAATTTAATTATTTTCTTATTACTCCCTAAATGATCTTCCTATTTTGCCCCTACCTCCAACACTCCCAGCGCTCCCTACCACCGCTTGGAGCAAAAAAACATTGTTGTCCATCTGCTCTTGTCGACCAGTGGGGAAGAAGAATTGCGGCAGGTCCCACCATGAAGCAAGGGCGGGGAGGAATAATGGGGGCGGGTCCCACCAAGAAGCTGTCGAGTTCCACCCTCGGGAGGAGAGGTCATCAACAGAGATTTAGGGGATGGTGTCGGCGGATTGCGAGCACGAGTATCCTCGAACCTGTCCCTTTAGCCCCTATGTAGGAATGCGGTGGCTGATGCTGGCGTGTGGGGGCAGGGGCAGGGGTGGAGAACATTGGGCGGGGTAGAGGTTGAGTTTGGGCTCTGAAAGGCATGCGCAAGGTGCCCTTGGCCGGATAGTGCTGGTGGAGACTGACGGTGGGGTGTGGTGCGTAGGCAGCTGACTGGGTAAATGGGAAGAGATTGGGCAACGACAGCAAGGAACAGTTGTGCACTAGTGCTATAGGAAGAAGAAAGAGAATGAAGGGATAAGGTTGTGGAGGGAAGGGCAAGACTAGAAGAGAAGATTGGGTGGAATGAAAAATACTTAAATTTGGGAGAAAATAGGATAAAGGCATTCCAACATGTGTACCCAGATTCATAATGGCATCTTGATGAATTCCTTTTATGGGATGATGGCAAACAGGCGAAGCCCAGGTTTGATAATGGCAAAATTCTAAATATATCGGTTCATCAGGGGATCAGGGGAACAAGTGAAACCAGCGAAAGTGCTCGAGTCACCAGTGAACATCGCAGATCAACAAGGAAACCATGACGAGTCCAACTAGGGGCCTCTTATAAATGGAGGTGGTGGCTCAGAGTCGACAAAACTTGACAAGGGCGACATAGGAGCTTTGATGAGATCAGAAAAGCTCTTATATGGCACATTCATGTCAAGGAGTGGTGTAGTGGTTGTAGCTTGCTTTTGCGAAATGGTGGGTGAAACGGAGAGGGAATTGGTTGAACCGGAGGATGGTCAAACAAGGGAGGTTGACGATGGCGGCAAAACTTGGGCCATGGTGTCTAGCAGTGACGTTGCGGCTTGGTGAGGAGGTGGGAAGGTGTATGGAGGAACTAGGTTGTGGCAAAAAATGTGAGTGATGCCCTTGGACGGCTTATACAGGGTAGAGCGGTAGAGGAGGGTCAACGGTGAGGATTGGTGAAGAGGCATGGATGCGTGCAGAGGGCCTAGCTGATGGCAAAAGATGTGGCACACTTATATATGGTACAGATGGAGAGGATGAGGGGTTAGGCGGACAGAGCTTGAAGGGGCAGAGGAGTGTAGTGGGATTTAAGAGGCTAGGGTAGGGGCATTATTGCGACATTGCTAGCACAATGACGAATGTAAGGAGACAAACCATGGAGACGGTGAGCTTGAGCTCAGCTTGTCAATGACGGTAGAGGAGAATAGGGGATTGTCAGAGGAAGGAGAAGAGTTACAGGATCTACCTGTCATAGAAAGATAAAGGGAACTGGTGGTCTGCTATTGTGTTAATGGGACATGCCCCAAGAATAGGAGAAGGAGGTGCATGAGGGAGCTGGGCCGATACAATGAATTTGGCTCGAGAAACAAGGACCGGCGGGTAAAATGAAATAGGAGAGAAGGAAGAAAGAATAAGAATTTTATGGATTGGGTTTATAACGAATTCATATAATGATAGACAAATTATTTTGTCATTTTTAAGAGCTTTCCAAACTTACTGAAACTATTTAAATTTCAAAAAATTGAAAAATAAAGAATTTATGTTGAAAGTAAGCTTTATGGCTTTGAAACTTTTCAAACTCATATTCAAAACCTTTTTGAACTATATTTTAAAAAACAACTTCAATTTAATTTTGCATGGCATTGAATTATTTTTTAAACAGTTCTTAACCTTTATTTTTAAAGCTAGTTTTTCAAACAAATTTTTATGACCTTATTTTAGAAAATAGAGCAAAAATCTATCCAAGGCTTAATCAAATTTTCCAAATTCATTTTTTGCATAAGAAAAATTATGCAACCAACATGAATGCAACAACCCTACAAAATATTAACTTACAAAATTTTGTAAATCCATTTTTAAATAAATTGATAAAAAACTAACTAAAGTTTGATAATTTAAGAAAAAACCATTAAATTTTTTTATTGTTTGATATTTATAGTCCAAAATATAAATTTATGTGTATGGCATCTACATGAAACATAGCTTTAGGTTGAGACAATTGTTATATTACCCATGATGGCCGCGATCTCGTAGTGGAGACCAATGAGTCCAAGACTTTATTTGATGATGTTACTGATAGTAAGGGCGTCTTCAAATTACTCCTATATCCCGAGAAAAATAAACTTCTAGCATTTAAGGGGATGTCGGTGCGAAAAGTGACCAACAAGTAAATATTTGTAGTTTTGACATGCGTTTTGATTGGATGTGGCCTAGCACTCAATGACACAGGATTTATACTGGATCAGGCAACGTGTCCTACATCCAGTTTCGGTCGGTCGGTGACTTTATTCTTGAGCCAGGTACTCAAAGTTTGTTGTAGGGTTACAAACAGGTATGAAAAGAGAAGGGGGTGTTAAAGGCCCTGTCGGACTTTGAATCGAAGGGCTGAGAGCGACGGAGGCTCTAATGCGTGCTAAGTACTGAGGCGTGTACTCTATGTAGCTTCAGAGTTCTAGAGATGTGGAGCTATTCGAATGCTCAGATTGTCTAGGGCTAGCCAGAGAGGGTCTGAATGACCGTCCCTATTGGAAGAGAGCGTATCCCCTTTTATAGTTGAAGGGGATAGCCTTACAAGTTAGAGAGAAAGAGAGAGAGAGAGAGAGAGTGTACGTATGCTACCTAGTTTTGTTGCTCACGCCATCGGGTACGAGACGATTATCGGTGCCCACAATACTGTTCATGCCCAGATGTGTCTGGTAGGTTTTACCATGTTCGTCTGGTATGGTAAATGTCGGTACCTACAATACCTTAAAACAAATATCGGCGCCCACAACACTATTTGGATTCTGACACACCTGGAAGGTTGCATAGTACCCGTCTGGCATGGCCTGGTGGTACTATCCTACAAGTGTGCAGGGTATGGCAGGGTACGGTCCTTGGAATTGCGGTTGACTTGAGCGCCTTACATTATCTGCTCCGTTTGATCCTTGTGTCCTCACCGAGCGGGCGTCCCTAGGCGGTTGTTCCTAGTCAGCTCTGACCGCATCGGTCGGGGAAGAATCACGAGCGAAGGTCCGGCGTATCCCCGATCAGAAAAGGAGGTCGGAGTCGGACTATGTCCCCTCCTTGGCTAGGCCTTTCGATCGAAGACTGGACCGTTCTTCTAGTCAGTCGTTAGTTAACTGGGCTGGCCCGGGAGGCACGAATTGCCGCTACGGCGTCTGCTAGGCTGAGTTTTTGCTGGGAAGTGGGCCCATTGGGGACCCTAAGTTTATGAACCCGATAGGAGCCCCCGAGCCCTTTTGGGACTTATGTGAAGTCATGAAGGAGCTATTTATAGTTGTTGTACGAGAGCACCCGGTGGGTGTAAGATCGTGAGTCGCTATCGAGCGAGACGGAGCGCTGAAAGGTCCTAATAGCTAGAGGGGGGTGAATAGCCTAATAAAATTTCTACAACAACACTTAACAAAAGGATTAGACAATTATGAGGCGAAGCGAGTTTTGCGCTAGCCTACCAAAAAGCAAGCCACCTACAACAATTCTAGTTTAGATGGAGTATATCCATACAATAGCTATATCACTACACTAAGTTAGTGTGCTCTCAAATGCTAACTAAAGAGCCACACTAACTAAACTAACAAGCTCTCACAAGTAATTACACTAAAGAGCTTGACAACTAGTTTGCGGTAATGTAAAGAGTAGGCAAGAAGGTTATACCGCCGTGTAGATATATGAACCAATCAATCACAAGTATGAATACCAATGAAGACCAATCACCTCGGAATCAAATGATGAACACAATGATTTTTACCGAGGTTCACTTGCTTGCCGGCAAGCTACTCCTCGTTGTGGCGATTCACTCACTTGGAGGTTCACGCGCTAATTGGCATCACACGTTAAACCCTCAATAGGGTGCCGCACAACCAACACAAGATGAGGATCACACAAGCCACGAGCAATCCACTAGAGTACCTTTGGGTGCTCCATCGGGGAAAGGTCAAGAACCCCTCACAATTACCACGATCGGAGCCGGAGACAATCACCACCCTCCGCTCAATGATCCTCGCTGCTCCAAACCGTCTAGGTGGCAACAACCACTAAGAGTAACAAGCGAATACCACAGTGAAACACGAATACCAAGTGCCTTTGGATGCAAACACTCAAGCAATGTACTTGGATTCTCTCCCAATCTCACAAAGATGATGAATCAATGATGGAGATGAGTGGGAGGGCTTTGGCTAAGCTCACAAGGTTGCTATGTCAATGCAAATGGCCAAGAGGGTGAGCTTGAGCCGGCCATGGGGCTTAAAAAGAAGCCCCCACAAAATAGAACCGTTGTACCCCTTCACTGGGCACAACGCGGGGTGACCGGACGCACTGGTCGGATGGCAGCGTCCGGTCACGTGATTCACGCCAGGTGTCCCCTGCTTCAAAAAATGTTCTTCAGATTTCAACGGTCATCTGTTGACCGGACACTGCGCACAAACTGATCGGACGCTCAGCCTCCAGCATCCGATCATTTCCAGTAAGGTTCTAGAAACGAATTTCTTCGACCGGACGTGTCCGATCATGCTTGACCGGACCTTACCAGCGTTCGGTCAGACGCTGACTTCTGTCGGTGCTGTCTGACAACACGACCGGACCCAGACCCTTAGCGTCCGGTCTGTCCATGACCCAGCGTCCGGTCATTCACCGACGCTGGCGTCTTCACTGCTATACATGGCCGGACACGCCGGTCCCCCAGAGGTCCCGCGTCCGGTCACCGTACGGCCAGCGACACTAACTCCTTTTCACCTCTAACTTATTCACCCTTGCTCAAATGTGCCAACCACCAAGTGTATCACCTTGTGCACATATGTTAGCATATTTTCACAAACATTTTCAAGGGTGTTAGTACTCCACTAGATCCTAAATGCATATGCAATGAGTTAGAGCATCTAGTGGCACTTTGATAACCGTATTTTGATACGAGTTTCACCTCTCTTAATAGTACAGCTATCAAACCTAAATGTGATCACACTCTCTAAGTGTCTTGATCACCAAAACAAAATAGCTCCTTCAAAATATACCTTTGCCTTGAGCTTTTTGTTTTTCTCTTTCTTCTTTCCAAGTTGAAGCACTTGATCATCACCATGCCATCATCATCATCATGCTATGATCTTCATTTTCTTCACCACTTGGAGTGTGCTACCTATCTCATGATCACTTGATAAACTAGGTTAGCACTTAGGGTTTCATCAATTCACCAAAACCAAACTAGAGCTTTCAATCTCCCCCTTTTTGGTAATTGATGACAACCCTTATACAAAGATATGAATTAAAATTTAATTGAATCCATGTTGCTTGTCCAAGCATATTTACCATGTGTAAAAGAATATGGACAAGTTTCATGAACTCCATATGGTAGCAATTGCTGCCCCTACATATGTGCTAAGAGTTTGGATTGAAGCTTGCACATATGCTTGGATAGGAAATATAGGAGACAATGTCTACCAAATGATGCTAAGGTATAAAAGATGGACCTTTGAAGCGTGATACCAATCGAAGTGCACCATTATACCATCCTTAGCACCATGGTTAGCTAGATACCACTTGAAAAATACTTCGGAAGGATAGCTAGATACCACTTTTAAAACTTTGTAAGAGATACTACTTGAAAATCTATTTGGAATAGATATCACTTGATAATACTTAGAAATGATACCACTTGTGAATAAACCTATGCATGCTAGATTTTTATTTCATCATTCAAGTTTACAACTATCATTCATCACACAAGCATGGATATTGAAATTTAAAACTTGTGTCATGCAAGCAAATATATGAAATGCACATTCAAATGTACCATACAAGTTCATGAGCTTGCTCCCCCTACTTGTGTGCTCAAAATTTTAATTGATTCCTTTCCTTTGTCATATCTCTCCCCCTATGTCGAATTCTCCCTCTTTGTTGTCTTTTCACCATCTTAGTACACTAATATATCTTTTTGTCTTTCTCCCCATGTACTAATATCTTTGTTATCTCTCCCCCTATCACTTATATCTTTGTTTCTCTCCCCCTTTGTCATCAATGACCACAAAGACTTAAATTATAGATAGGTTAAGATTATCAATGTCAAACAATGGGGTGAGGATCATATTCTCAAATTTGGTTCAAACTAGATTATTTGCCAAAGATATTTAACTCGGTTTGATCCAAGGACAAGCTTCTTCACACCTCTAGATAAGGGTTATCTTGTACCATGTTGAGTTAAACACTTAGAGCTCATTTTCTAGATTAAACACTAGGTTTACAAGCCCACAAACATGTCATATGCTATCACTAGAACAAGTCAAGCATAGAAGCAATAGTGATACCATATAAACATCAAATTCATTTGATTTTCATGAATGAGCCTAATAAAATAGAGAGATGACTAGATGCACTAAACATGTCCTTAGCAAGGATGTATGCCATGCCAATCAATTTTTACCTTGGATTGCTCGAAGGAGAGGCATGTCATATAAGTGAGGGGTGCATCAACACATATTTGAGAAATCCAATATGTTCAACTCATTCCTTAGCTTGTAAAACATTTTCTCATCCAATGGCTTGGTGAATATATCGGCAAGTTGATCTTCGGTGCCTACACTCTCAATGCAAATGTACCCTTTTTGTTGGTGATCTCTTATGAAATGGTGACGGACATCAATGTGCTTTGTTCTTGCATGTTGAACCGGATTGTTGGTTAGCTTGATTGCACTCTCATTGTCACATAGCAATGGCACTTTCTTGAACTTGATTCCAAAGTCACTCAAAGTGGCCTTCATCCAAAGTATTTGTGCACAACAACTACCGGCGGATATGTATTTGGCTTCGGCGGTTGATAATGCAACACTATTTTGCTTCTTTGATGACCATGAAACAAATGATCTTCCCAACAATTGACATGTGCCCGAGGTGCTCTTCCTTTCAACCTTGCATCCCGTATAATCCGAGTCAGAGTAACCAACTAACTCAAACTTTGCTCATTTGGGATACCACAAACCAACATTTGGTGTATGCTTCAAGTACCTCAATATTCTCTTTGTAGCCTTCAAATGACTTTCTCTTGGTGAGGCTTGAAATCTTGCACACATACATACACTAAACATGACATCCGGCCTTAATGCGGTCACATAGAGTAGGCTTCCAATCATAGACCGATACAACTTTTGATCCACTATATTTCCACTTGCATCACTATCCAAGTTGCCATTGGTTCCCATTGGTGTGCTAATGACTTTGCTATCATTCAATCCAAACTTCTTGATCATGTCCTTGATGTACTTGCCTTGACTCACAAATGTACCATTCTTCAATTGCTTGATTTGAAGACCAAAGAAGTAACTCAACTCTCCAATCATGGACATCTCAAACTCATTAGCCATCATTTTTCCAAATTCTTCACAAAAGTCTTGATTGGTTGATCCAAATATGATATCATCAACATAGATTTGTAACACAAACAAATCTTTTCTAATCTTCTTGATGAAAAGAGTAGTATCAACCTTGCCCATTGTGAACCCTTTAGAGAGTAGGAAGTCCCTCAATCTCTCATACCATGTTCTAGGTGCTTGCTTCAAGCCATACAATGCCTTTTTCAACTTGTATACATGGTTGGGCTTCTTATCATTTTCAAAACCGGGAGGTTGCTCAACATATATTTTTTCATTGATATATCCATTGAGAAATGCACTCTTAACATCCATTTGATATAGCTTGATGTTGTGGGCACAAGCATAGGCTAGCAAGATTCTAATTGCTTCCAATCTAGCAACCGGGGCATATGTTTCTCCAAAATCAAGACATTCAACTTGTGTATAGCCTTGTGCTACTAATCTTGCTTTGTTCCTTACTACTATCCCATCTTGATCTTGCTTGTTTCTAAATACCCATTTGGTTCTAATCACATTGTGTCCCTTTGGTCTCTCTACCAATTCCCAAACTTGATTTCTTGTGAAGTTATTCAATTCTTCATGCATAGCATTCACCCAATCAACATCCTTCAAAGCTTCATTTATCTTCTTTTGTTCAATGGATGACACAAATGAGAAATGCTCACAAAATGAAGCCAATCTTGATCTTGTTTGTACACCTCTAGAAATATCACCAATGATAGTGTCCAATGGATGATCTCTTGAAACATTGGTTGGTTGGAGGATTGGAAATTGATTGCTTGCACTTGCTTGATCATTGGGTTGAGTTGATGTACTAGCCACTTGATCTTGTTCATTGTCATGAGAGCCACTTGTACTAGCTTGATTTGTATCATCTTGCACATTTGAGTTAGAGAGCACTTGCACTTGATCATCTTCATCATCATTCACTTGTCTAGGCCTCAATTTACCAATATCCATGTTCTTCATGGCATTTGAAAGTTGAATGCCTCTAACATCTTTCAAGTTCGCATTCTCTACTTGTGAACCCTTGGTTTCATTAAAATCAACATCATGAACTTGCTCAAGAGTGCCACTATCCAAATTCCAAACTCTATATGCTTTGTTTGTAGTGGAATAACCAAGTAGGAATCCTTCATCACATTTCTTGTCAAATTTGCCCAATCTAGTGCCTTTCTTCAAGATATAGCATTTGCAACCAAAGACCCGAAAATATGCAATGTTGGGCTTTCTACCATTCAAGAGCTCATATGGTGTCTTCTCTTTTAATCGGTGACAATAGAGGCGGTTGCTACAATAGCAAGTCGTGTTGACAGCTTCGGCCCAAAAGGATTGACTCACATTGTACTCACTAAGCATAGACCTTGCCATATCAATGAGTGTTCTATTATTTCTCTCAACAAGGCCATTTAATTGTGGTGTGTATTTGGCCGAGAATTGATGTTTAATTCCAAATTCATCACACAACTCATCAATTCTAGTGTTCTTGAACTCACTACCATTGTCACTTCTAACTCTCTTGATGGTTGTTTCAAACTCATCGTGAATGCCTTTGACAAATGATTTGAATGTTGCAAACACATCACTTTTATCCACTAGAAAGAATACCCAAGTGTATCTAGTGTAATCATCCACTATCACAAATCCATATTTGTTACCACCAATGCTAGTATATTGTGTTGGCCCAAACAAATCCATGTGTAATAACTCAAATGCTTTACTAGTGCTCATCATGCTTTTCTTAGGATGGGTGTTTCCAACTTGTTTACCGGCTTGACAAGAGCTACAAAACTTATCCTTTTCAAACACAACATCTTTCAATCCTCTAACCAAGTCATGTTTAACCAATCTATTCAATTGTTTCATTCCAACATGACCAAGCCGTCTATGCCATAACCAACCCATACTAGACTTAGTGAACAAGCATGTGGATAATCTAACTTCACTAGCATTGAAATCAATCAAGTATAGATTCTCATATCTAAAGCCTTTGAAGATCAAGTTAGAGCTATCTACACTTATGATCTCTACATCATCTACTCCAAATATGCATTTGAATCCAAGACCACATAGTTGAGCCACGTATACCAAATTGAAGTTCAAGCTCTCTACTAGCAATACATTGGATATGCTCATGTCATTGGATATTGCAATCTTACCAAGCCCTTTGACCTTGCCTTTGCCATTATCACCAAATGTAATACTATCATAACCATCATTGCCATTGGTGTTGATTGAGTTGTACATTCTTGCATCACCGGTCATGTGTTGAGTGCACCCACTATCAAGAACCCAATGCCTTCCTCCGGCTTTGTAATTAACCTACAAAAAAATCAATTTCTTTTAGGTACCTAAACTTGCTTGGGTCCTTAAAGGTTAGTCACTAAGCTCTTTGATACCCAAATGACTTTCTTCTTTGAGCCCATCCATGGTTTACCAATGAACTTAGCCTTCACACCATTTGTACCCTTAGTAAGCATATAGCATGAATCAAGCTTAAGGGAGGATACATTAGAATTCTTGCTCTTGTTGGTGCATTCATGCTCTTTATGACCCACTTGCTTGCAACTAATGCAAAACCGACCACTGTTCTTCACAAAACTAGTCTTGTGAGGAGCAAAGGCCGCCTTGCCTTTCTGTCCAATCCCTCTTTGTAGAGAGAAGCTCTTTGGCTACCCAAGCACATAAGCAAGCGGTCCTCACCACCATATGCCTTAGCCAAAGTGTGAGTGAGCTTGTTAACCTCCTTCTTGAGATTCTTATTCTCAACCACTAGTGAGGCATCACAAGTGAGACCATCACTACTAGATGAGGTGGAAGTGGAATTACTACAAGAAGGGTTAGTAGGAGGAACAATGATAGGCATAGATAGTGATTCATCAATTATATCACAAGTTAAACCTACATTGCAAGTTTCAACATGCTTCTTTTTAGTTTGCTCATCAAGCAAAGAGGAATGAGCCTTTTCAAGCTTTTTGTGAGCTTTGCCAAGCTTCTCATTGGCTTCCTCTAGCCTCTCATGAGATGCATTGAGCTCATCAAAGGCTTGCTTAAGGTCTTTTAGTTCCTTACGCAAGCTTTTGCATTCCCTTCTCTTGATGTCAAAGTGTTCTCTAGCATCTTCTAGCATGTCAATTAATTCATCCTTAGTAGGTTCATCATTATCACTATCACTATCATTTTCATTTTCATTATCATCATCATGTTCTTCATCACTTTCATCATCACAAGTTTGTACCTTAGTGGCCTTAGCCATGAAGCATGATGAAGAGTCGAAGAGAGAAGGCTTCTCATTGATAGCAATGCTTGCTAAAACCTTCTTCTTGGTGGTCTTGTTATTATCACTATCATCATCATCATCATCACTTGAGGAAGCATCACTATCCCAAGTGACCACATATGAACCACCCTTCTTCTTAAAGGCCATCTTGTCCTTCTTCTCTTTCTTTTCCTTCTTGTCCTTCTTCTTGTTCTTCTTGTTGTCATCATTATTGTCGCTATTGTATGGACATTGAGCAACAAGATGATCTTTGCTTCCACATTTGAAGCACCTTCTTGACTCTTCTTTGTTCTTGGATGAAGAGTTCTTTCTTCTAGCACGATAGCCCTTCTTCACCATGAACTTGCCAAATCTCTTGACAAAGAGAGCCATCTTCTCATCATCATCATCATCATCATCCCATGAATTATCTTCTTCACTTGAAGTTTCTTACTTGGCTTTGCCCTTGGATGATGTGGCCTTGAATGCCACGCTCTTCTTCTTGTCATCCTTCTTCTCATCTTTCTTCTCTCTCTTTTCTTCCTTCTCATCATCATCTCTATATGTATCATCGGTCATTATATCTCCTAACACTTGGTTTGGTGTCATGGTGTCCAAACCACTCCTCACAAGAATAGTGACCAATGTACCAAATCTTGAAGGCAAACATCTCAAGAACTTGTGGGAGAAGTCCTTGTCCTTCACCTCTTCTCCAAGTGCTTTGAGATCATTGACAAGCACTTGAAGCCTATAGAACATCTCCGCACACTCTCATCCTCCTTTATTTTGAAGCTTGCAAACTTCTCTTTGAGAATGTATGCTTTTGCACCCTGCACGGCTTGAGTGCCCTCAAATGATTCTTCCAATTTCTTCCAAGCCTCATGAGCCATCTCAATATTCTTGATTTGCTCAAATGTTCTCTCATCAATTGCATTATGAATGACACTTAGAGCAATGTCATTGTTTTGGAGAAGCACCTCTTCGGCCGCGGTGGGATTCTCCGGATCTTCAATCTCAATTTTGGTTTCTACCACCTTCCACACTCTTCTATTGATTGACTTGATATGTGTGGTCATCTTTGATTTCCAATATGGATAATTTATACCATCAAATCGGGTGGCTTCTTGGTGTTGTTGATTTGAGCCATTTTTACACTGAAGGTTGTTAAGCCTTAAATCACGGCGACCTCGGCTTTGATACCACTTGAAAGGTCCTAATGGCTAGAGGGAGGTGAATAGCCTAATAAAATTTCTAGCAACATTTAATAAAATTTCTACAACAACTAGTTTTACTAGCCTAAAGAGCTTGCCACCTACAACAACTAGTTTTGGAGTGCGGTAATGTAAAGAGTAGGCAAAGAAGGTTAATAAGCTCTACAACTAGTTACACTAAAGAGCTTGACAACTAGTTCTTGTATGATGTAGAGTAAACCAATCAATCGTGTAGATGTATAAACTAATCAATCACAAGTATGAATACCAATGAAGACCAATCACCTCGGAATCAAATGATGAACACAATAATTTTTACCGAGGTTCACTTGCTTGCCGACAAGCTACTCCTCGTTGTGGCGATTCACTCACTTAGAGGTTCACGCGCTAATTGGCATCACACGCCAAACCCTCAATAGGATGCCACACAACCAACACAAGATGAGGATCACATAAGCCATGAGCAATCCACTAGAGTACCTTTTGGCGCTCCGCCAGGGAAAGGTCAAGAACCCCTCACAATCACCACGATCGGAGCCGGAGACAATCACCACCCTCCGCTCAACGATCCTCGCTGCTCCAAACCATCTAGGTGGCGGCAACCACCAAGAGTAACAAGCGAATACCACAGCGAAACACGAATACCAAGTGCCTCTAGATGCAAACACTCAACCAATGCACTTGGATTCTCTTCCAATCTCACAAAGATGATGAATCAATGATGGAGATGAGTGGGAGGGCTTTGGCTAAGCTCACAAGGTTGCTATGTCAATGCAAATGGCCAAGAGGGTGAGCTTGAGCCGGCCATGGGGTTTAAATAGAAGCCCCACAAAATAGAGCCATTGTACCCCTTCACTGGGCACAGCGCGGGATGACCGGACACACCGGTCGGATGGACCGGACGCTCTGGCCTCCAGCGTCCGGTCATGTGATTCACGCCAGGTGTCCCCTGCTTCAAAAACTATTCGTCATATTTCAACGGTCATCTGTTGATAGGACACTGCACACAAACTGACCGGACGCTCAGCCTCCAGCGTCCGGTCGTTTCCAGTAAGGTTCTAGAAACGAATTTCTTCGATCGACGCGTCCGGTCATGCTTGACCGGACCTTGCCAGCGTCCGGTCAGACGCTGACTTCTGTTGGTGCTATCTGACAACATGACCGGACCTAGACCCTTAGCGTCGGTCTGTCCATGACCCAGCGTCCGGTCATTCACCGACGCTGGCGTCTTCACTGCTATACATGGCCGGACACGCCGGTCCCCTAGAGGTCCAGCGTCCGGTCACCGTACAGCAAGTGACACTAACTCCTTTTCACCTCTAACTTCTTCACCCTTGCTCAAATGTGCCAACCACCAAGTGTATCACCTTGTGCACATGTGTTAGCATATTTTCACAAACATTTTCATGGGTGTTAGCACTCCACTAGATCCTAAATGCATATGCAATGAGTTAGAGCATCTAGTGGCACTTTGATAACCGCATTTCGATATGAGTTTCACCCCTCTTAATAGTACGGCTATCAAACCTAAATGTGATCACACTCTCTAAGTGTCTTGATCACCAAAACAAAATAGCTCCTTCAAAATATACCTTTGCCTTGAGCTTTTTATTTTTCTCTTTCTTCTTTCCAAGTCGAAGCACTTGATCATCACCATGCCATCATCATCATCATGCTATGATCTTCATTTGCTTCACCACTTGGAGTGAGCTACCTATCTTATGATCACTTGATAAACTAGGTTAGCACTTAAGGTTTCATCAATTCACCAAAACCAAACTAGGGCTTTCAAGAGCCAACCCAGGCGCCGGGCGCGGCCAAGGTGTCAGGCAAGATGGAGCGCCAACCCAGGCATCGGGCGTGGCCGAGGGGTCGGGCGAGACAGAGTAGCCAACCCAAGTGTCGGGCATAGCCAAGGGGTCGGGCGAGACGGAGTCACCAACCCAAGTGTCGGCCACGGCCGAGGGGTTAGGCGAGACAGAGTCGCCAACCCAAGTGTCGGGTGCGGCCGAGGGGTCAGACTAGTTTCATGCGTTACCCCATCTACGGTTTCCGCAACCGAAGGGACTGAGCTAATGTCACTTGCCTCGATGGCTCAAGTGACGCGCTCAGTGAGCTCACTAGCGGGTATGTCTGAGTGGAATCTGGGTTCCGTCGTTCGTGATGGGGTCGGCATAGCCCTCATGTGGCATTCCACTACTACTTAACCCACCTCCGGTAGATGCCCGAGACATTCCGGAGACCGACTCAGGTGGCCCGCTAGCCTCCCCTCGATGGAGATCCTTTGGGCATGGCTTGAGGTTAGGATCGAACGGGAAGGTCGAGATGACCCTGTCTACTCTTGAGCAGATCGGGTGAGGACCGCTGGGGCTCATCTACGTTTTCTCCCTTGGCTCTATTTGATGTGAGGTGACCTTGAGCCCTTCGCGGGCCAGCCTTTGAACCCCGGTCAGTCGTCCCTCATATCGAATGACGCGATTACCGCTTCGTAACGCAACGCGAAGCGTTGTGATGTAACAATTGCATATGCAGTGCTTGGATATATGGGATGAATGTATGAATGCATGCATGAAAATGGATGAATGAATGATCATGCACCAGAGAGTAAAATAAATAAAAAAGGTTTGGTAAAGTTACCTCGATGGCTCGAGTGACGGGTTCGGGGAGCTCTTTATCGGATATGTCCGAATGGAACCCGAGCTCGTCGTTCATGATAGAGTCAGCATAGCCTGCATGGGGCATCCCATTGCTCCTTACCTGTCTCCCGGCAGCCGCCCGAGCCGTCCGATTGACTCGGGTGACCCGTTGGTCTCTCCTCGATGGAGATCCCATTGGTGGGCCCTTCCAAACCCTACCTAGGAAGGCAGAGGGTCGTGTGCGGGCAGTTGCACCTTGTTTCCTGCATCCAGGTTGCAGTAGTGGTGGGCCCTGCCAGGCCACATCCAGTTTAACCAGGCGACATTTTGTTGGGCAGGGCGTGTCCCATCAGCCAGGACGCGTCCCACCACACGCCTCCTCGTATTAAATAGGGGGAAGGGAGAGGGTTTTCCACACATTCCTTCGCCTTTCTCCAACTGCTGCCTCTTCTCCTTCTTCCTTTTCGCCAAGCCCGTTCATGTCCCATGATGGTTTCAAGGAGAGAGGGTAAAGCGAGGGAGAGGAGAACTTATAGATCCGTTCATGAATCCGAGGCATGATGTTGAACAGGAGGCCTTCCACCATGGATGAGGAGGTGCTAGCCTCCTTCGCCGAGAAGGGGCTGCTCCCATCAAAGGAGGTGGCACATTGGAGGGCTCCTACGCTAGAGATGTTGTTCCATGACCCCGTGCCGACGAGGTCGTGACCTTCCTCACCTTCCACGAGAGCGGGCTTAAGTATCCCACGCATTGGTTCTTCCATGGGCTCCTCAATGAGTGGGGCCTAGAGCTGCAGCACCTCAACCCGACTTGGGTGCTGCACATCGCTGGCTTTGTCACCGTCTGTGAGGCCTTCCTTAGGATGGAGCCGCACGTGGACCTCTTCTGGCGGATTTTCAGTGGGCGAGCCATATCCGAGGGGAAGCCGCCCAGAACCACGCCGGTTGGGGGGTTCACCTTGCAGAAGAAGTCAAAGCTGTCAACCCCCTACCCTGCGTACTCCCCCTGTGACTCCAATCGGGGGTGGCACGGTGAGTGATTCTGCATCAGGAACCCAGTGGAGGCGCCATTCCCGTCGTTCACCAAAAGAAGGCCAGAGAGGAGGGAAAGCTAGTCGTGGGTTCCTGTCGGTTGGCAGAACAAGTTGGAAGTTATTGAGGCAGAGCTTCAAAAGCTTGTGCAGCATGGCCTTGATGGGTTGCGGGTCTTCTACACCTTCTTCTGCCATCGGGTCACCCCGCTAGCGGAAAGAATGCGGCCGATGTGGGAATACAATGGCCCGATGGATCCCGACCGTGCATCGTCGGAGGAGTCGCTAAAGGACAAAGTCTGGAGTCAACTCGATTGGGTGCTGCAGCTGAGGGATAAAGACTCTCTTGAAGGGGCGCCCGAACCTCTTCACACCACGAAGTTGTCCAATCTGGTATGCCCCCTTCTTTTTTCCTGTGACCTTTTCCTTCTTGCTCTTCTTTGTTTTGATTTTGAGTTGCCCATTTCGTAGGGACTCGTGGGTTATAAATCCCAATCGCACCTTCCGAGGGGGCCGGAGGGCATAGCTTGGCAAGCTGCCTAGAACGAGATGGCGCTTGCCAAGAAGAAGAAGAGAGCTGAGAAGGCCCAAAGGAGGTTTGAGAAGGAGAAGGAAATCAGTCGGTGGGTCCGGAGGGGCGAGAGCTAGAGCGACGTGGAGGCGGAGCTCGAGTCGGAAGAGTCCACAAAGATGGGCGGCGATGCAAGTGCCTCCGAGGACAAAGGAGATAGGGGCGCTGTCGTGACCTCATTGGAGCATCATGAGCCTACGGTCGCATCCGTCAGCGGTGGACGTGCTACGTAGATGCGCGTGGCGATGTTCCTATGTCAAGGAAGCGCGCCACGAGCGAAGATACCACCGTCGAGCTAGAGGAGAAGCAGGCACGATCGCCGCTTCCTTTGGAGGCATCATTGGCTCTGCACCCCCCTGCTTCGAGTGTGGCGGAGCACGCCGACCTGTCGGAGGAACGTGTTCATTCCCTTGCATCTTTAGGGTTGGCGCGTGTGCGTGACCCCCAACGGGGGGATGTTCCGCCAGTGGCTCTGGTGGTTCCACCACAAGCTGGCGGTCGTGGCCATTCGTGGGCCAACCGAGGACCGGCTAGGTCGGCTCCTACCTTGGTCGATGCGAGGGGATGCAGGTTGCGACCCATGGGCGGTCCTCGTCTAGTTGGCCCACCGTTAGCTAGTCGGGGCTTTAGGGCTCTGTCGCTTTCGTCTAGGTAAGCATTCATGCTCCCTCCTATTCTCATAGTAGAGCTTTTTGAGTGTGACTAACCCGTGTTTATTTGACAGTAGCCAGGGGCTGGCGGGACTAGGAGTCTCCCCACCTCCCATGCGAGAAGAGTGGAGACCCAGCCTGTAGCGGGTCACGATGAGCGGCGGAGGAAGCAGGCTGGCGGCAGCATGACCTTCCTTACTGGGGGTTGTGTCTTCCCAGCTAGTTGCGAGCATGGCGGCAACGGTGGCGGCGGTGATGGCGGTGATTCCCGTGGTGACGGTGGAGGTTGGGTCGAAGCTGACCCTCACGATTACTCCCCCAACAGCTGCGAAGGAGGAGAGGAGGGAAATCGGGCTCCCTGCCTCGCTCGGCGGTGGAGTGCATGGTTCGCCCTCCTAGTCAAAGCTAGAGGGGTCAAGAGGAGACGTGACTAGGTTGGAGGTAGGACATCTGTCGTCAAGCCACGGAGTCTAGGCGGTGGAGATCCCCTGCTTTGGAGAGGTAGGCACTGGGGTGGAGCCGCCAGCCATCCCGCCGTCATGGGAGTTGGTGATGATCCGGCCATCACATGACACTGCAATGGCTGGATCTTCCAGTGGGTCGGGGGTGACCCACGAGCTAGTTTGGCCTTGCCTCGGTGAGCCAAGAAAGGCCTGGTTCGTCCTTCGCGATGAGGAGGAAGTGAGGCTCTGGCATCTGCTCGGGGAGAGAGGACTATTGATGGAGTCTGATCTCGCCCTTACCAAGGCGAGGCTCAAGGAGGTCTTGGAGAGGGTTGAGCTCATCAATCAGGTGGTGATAGTCGACCAGCGACATGTTGTAGAGGTAAGTTCTCTATATTTTTGGTGTTGTCCTTGACTTCTTGGCCTTTTAATGGTTGTCTTAGTATGACTGCTTCTTGTCTCATATGATCTGGAGGTGATGTCGATCCGTAAGTCCCAATTCCTTTGGGAGGAGCATGGTTGGATGGGGCAGGAAGAAATGTCATCGTAGCGGGTCGATGAGCTCAGGCACCAGCTAGAGTCCGCCCGCCGTGAGTCCCAAGATCGGGCTACCGAGGCGACGGGAGCATGGGCGTCGGAACAACGTGCGGTTGAGCGGGCGACTACTGCCAAGCAGGAACTCGACGTGATGAAGGTCCACTTGGCAGAGACCGAGGCGGCGCTTCAGAAGTCCTTGGAGGCGAAGCGGAAGGCCCGGTCGAATGCTGAACAAGAAGTGGTCACGCTCTGAGGGCAGGTGCTTGGGGCAGAGGAGTCAAACGCTCGACTGCTCGAGAAAGTGACCCGACAAGAGGAAGGACTCTCCATCCTCAAAAGCGCCCCCTTGGTATGTATATGTTCCGCCTTCGGTTGATGCCTTGGTTTTTCCTTTCCTTTGCTTTTGAACTTGTCGTCTTCTTCTAGAACTGGGTGGAAAAATTGGCTCTTTGGGCATGGAGGCGCTAGCCAAGTCCCATGAGGAGCAATGTGCTCTTGAGGGAGAGCTCGACCAGATTTGTAACATCGCTCAGGTGGTCATCTCTGAGGTGTTTGGGCTAGGACCAAGCACCAGTACACCCGCTGTCCAGCTGGTGGAGGTCCCAAACGAAGTTCGAGTGCTCATCTTCGACGACATGTTCTATGGGATGTCTTGGGTGCTGACCTCAGTGGTGACCCATCACCCCAATTTGATCTTCACGGCCATCTATAGAGGCTACATCGAAGGGTGGAGCTCAGATGAAATCCATGCGCTGGGGGAGAGCTTGGTGCCATACGCACAGATGGTCGCCGAGCAGGTCACCGTGCAGTGGGTGATGGAGGCTCTCCTTTTGAGCATGGCTCGAGACGCGCGTCGAGAAGATGTTGTCCACCTATGGAAGGAGTAGAGGCCGGGTCGGAGGCGAGCGTCGTCCCGACCCCCTACAGAGCCGAACACCGTCCCGACCGAGAGCGAGTTGCCTTCATCCTCGCCGACCGTGCCATCAGCCAATGCCGCCGGGTGGCCATAATAGAGTTTTAGAGTAGAAACAGTCAGTAGATGTAAAGAACGAGTTCATGGGGAAGCCCCCGTGTGAACAGTTTTACACTTGTGACTCTTTTGAGTTCATTTTTTTATGAAATCACTCATGAGGGGAAGCTTGTCCCATCCACCCTTGTTTTTACCCAAGCGTAGCTTTGTTTTTTATCCTTTCTTTTTCGCTCCTACCCATTGACCCGTAGGCTACAACCTTAAGAACTTGGGCATGGCCCACGAGGCTCAGCTGCTCGTAACCATAGGTCATGGCAGGGTGTGATTGGTCAGGAGTTTAAAACACAAGTTACATATAGTAATCAAAGGAACGAAATGCCCTTTCGCTCGGGCGACGCCCTTTCATTTAGGCGAAAAGTATTACTATATGATAGTAAAAAAGGAGGGTGGTATTGCACCCCTGTGGAGCCCCCGAGCGACCCAGGCCAAGAGTGCTCAGGCTGGGGTGTTGTAGGAGCAAAAGTTGAATGGAAAGAAAATGGTAAGACCGAGCTTTAGGGGAAGAAATGACGTAACTGTTCGATGTTTCATGTGTTGGTGAGAACATTGCCGTTGTCGTCCTTCAGCCGGTAGGTGCCCGGCCGGATCACCTTGGTCACCGTGTAGGGTCCTTCCCATGGTGGAGAGAGTTTATGTTTCTCCTTGGTCAACTGGGTTCTCCGGAGCACGAGATCACCGACCTCGAGGATCCTCCACCTAATTTTTCTTTCATGGTACCTACGGAGAGTTTGTTGGTAGTGAGCGGAGCGGATGATGGTCATCTCATGAGCCTCCTCAAGTAAGTCGACCGCGTCCTGCTGAGCCTCCGTGGCTTGGGCTTGGTCAAAGGCCTTCACTCTTAGGGCACCATGGTCGAGGTCGGAGGGCAACACTTCTTTAGCCCCATAGGCTAGGAAGAAACATCTAAACCCCATGGATAGGTTTGGGGTCGTTCTCAGGCTCTAGAGGATCGCTGGGACCTCTGCAACCCATCGCACAGACATACTTATTGAGTCGGCCGAAGATGCGGGGCTTGAGTCCTTGGAGGACCATGACGTTAGCCCGCTCGACCTGATCGTTAGTACGGGGACATCCGACTGAGGCCCAGTCGATCCTTATGCCCTATCCATCACAGAAGTCTAGGAACTTCTTCCTAGTGAAGTTTGTTCCATGGTCGGTGATGATACAGTTAGGAACACCAAACCGATAGATGATGTCGAGGAAGAACTTGACCACCTCTTTTGAGCGGATGTTGGTGATGGGCTTCGCCTCTATCCACTTGGTAATTTTGTCCACCTCTATGAGCAGGTGAGTGAAGCCACCTAGGGCCTTTTTGAGGGGTCTGACCATGTTGAGGCCCTAGACCGCGAATGGCCAGGCGATAGGAATGGTTTGAAGCTCCTGCACCGACAAATGAGTTTGTCGAGTGTAGAACTGGCATCCCTCACACCTACGGATGACCTCCTCTGCATCTCGCAGGGTAGTGGGCCAGTAAAAACCTTGGCAAAAGGCTTTTCTGACCAACGACCTCGGGGCCACATGATGTCCGCAGATTCTGGCATGGACGTCGAGGAGGAGTTGTTTCCCCTGGTTGGTTGGGATGCACTTCATGAGTACTTCTGATGGACTTCGCTTGTAAAGTTCATCACCAAGGGCGACGAACTTCTTGACATGTCGAGCAATTCATTGCGCTTCAGTCCTTTCCAGTGGGAGAACCTCCTCGAGGATGTAGGTGAGCAGTGGTGCTCTCTAGTCAGCCAGATCGAGTGCCACCATGGCGACGTCGGTGGGCGATGTCTTCAAGGAGGCACCAAGGTCAGAGCCCCTGAGCACTTGGTTGGGGCTGGGACACGTCGGGAGGTCAGAGCCCCCGAGCGCCAGATTGGTGTCAGAGTGTGTCTGGATCGGATCCTCTAGAATGCAGGCAGATGGCTCGTGGAGGTCGTTGATGAAGACCCCATCTGGAAACGGAACCCGCCTGGCAGCCAATTTTGTGAGGAAATTGGCGACATCGTTGTCCTTTCGGGGGACATAATGCAGTTTGATCCCTTGGAACTTGTCCTCGAGCTTGCGCACCTCCTGGCAGTATGCTGCCATGAGAGGGCTCTTGCAAGAGGACTCTTTCATGACTTGGTCAATGACCAACTCTGAGTCGCCGTGGACGTACAACCACGTGGCGCGGGTCTCGATGGTGATGCGGAGTCCATTGATGAGGGTCTCGTACTCCGCGGTGTTGTTTGAGGCCAAAAAATGAAGACGGATCGCATAGCAGAGCCTGCTCCCATTCGGGGAGATCAGAACCACTCCAACCCTCAAGTCGGGCGCCATCACCGACCTATCAACGTACATTGTCCAGAACTCATGGGTGACGTCTGGGGTCGGGAGTTAGACCTCCGTCCATTCGACGATAAAGTCAGCGAGAGCCTAAGACTTAATAGTAGTGCGGGGGATATACCTGATGTCATGACCCATGAGCTCGAGTGCCCACTTGGAGATCCGTCCCGCGGCATCGCGGTTGCGAACGATGTCTCCCAGCGGGTACGAAGTGACGACCATGACTTTGTGGTTGGTGAAGTAGTGCTGGAGCTTCCGAGTCGCCATCAGTATGGCGTATAGAAGCTTCAGAACCAAGGGGTACCGAACCTTGGCATCGGTAAGCACCTCACCGATGAAGTACACCGGCCGTTCAACCTTCAGGGGGTGTCTCGGCTCCTCCCTTTCGACGACTAGGGTGGCGCTCACCACGTGGTTGTTTGCCATGATGTAGAGGAGGGGTTCTCCCCGTTCGGGAGAGACGAGGAATGGGGCCTGACGTCAGTAATGCTTTGAGTCTTTCTAAAGCCTGCTGTGCCTCCTCTGTCCAGACGAATGTGTCTGTCCTCTTGAGAAGTTTGTAGAGAGGCATCTCTCGCTCGCCTAGTCGAGAGATGAACTGGCTCAGGGTGGCCAAACAGTCGGTGAGCCTCTGTACGCCCTTGACATTGCGTATAGGGCCCGTGTTGGAGATGGCCATGATTTTATCGGGGTTGGCTTCGATGCCCCACTCGGACACGATGTATCCGAGCAGCTTCCCCTTTGGAACCCCAAAAACATATTTTTCAAGATTCAATTTGATGCTGAACCTTTCGAGGTTCGCTAATGTTGCGGCCAAGTTTGTGATTAGATCGCTAGCTTGGGCCGTTTTGACCACTATCTCATCTACATAGATGGCGATTGTTGGTTTCGGCCGCTCGACTTGGTCAGGCTGGTCAGGTGGGTTGATTTGGTCGGCGAAGCATCGCTGCATGCACCGTTGATAGGTGGCGCCAGCATTCTTCATACCGAAAGGCATAGTTACGTAGTAGTATGAACCATACGGGGTGTTGAATGAAGTCATAACCTGGTCGGACTCTTTTATCGTGATCTGGTGGTAGCCTGAATAGGCATCTAGAAAGGAGAGGATTTCGCATCCTGAGGTGGAGTCAGCTATCTAGGTCTATGCGTGGCAAAGGAAAATGGTCCTTTGGACACGCCTTGTTGAGGCCAGTATAATCAACACACATTCTCCATTTCCTGGTCTTCTTTCTCACAAGAACAGGATTAGCCAGCCAGTCCAACTGGTATACCTCTTTGATGAATCTGACTGCTAGGAGTTTTGCGATCTCTTCGCCTATGGCCCTACGCCTCTCATCATCAAAGCGATGCAGGCGTTGCTTGGAGGGCTTTGAGCTCGAGACAAGGCGCAATGCATGCTCGATGACCTCCCTTGGTATGCCCGGCATGTCAGAAGGTTTCCACACAAAGACATCGTGATTGGCGCGTAGGAAGTCAGTGAGCTTGCTCTCCTATTTGACCGGGAGCTTAGTCCCGATCCACACCGTCTTGGTCAGGTCGACGGGGTCGATCCCCACCGCCTTGGTTTCCTTGGTCAGGTGGAAGGCACTCAATGAGGTTGGCTCATTGCAGTCTAGGACTGTTGGAATCGATTAATTCCCAAGCTCCAGGAGCTCAGTGGAGTTGATGACGACAGTGGCGAGCTCGTAATGCTCGCGGTCGCATGTGTAGGCGTGCTAAAAGGTGCTACCCACAGTGATGACGCCGTTCGGTCCCAGCATCTTCAAGTTGAGGTAGGTGTAGTTGGGGATCACCATGAACTTGGTGTAGCATGGCTGCCCCAAGATGGCATGGTAGGACCCTAGAAAGTCCACCACCTTGAAGGTGAGGACCTCTGAGAGGAAGTTGGCTCGGTCGCCAAATGTGACTGGCATGTCGATCTGCCCGAGCGGGTACGCCTGCGTCCCTGGGATCACGCTGTGGAAGGGAGAGCTCACTAGGCGGAGCTCCGACCGGGGGATGCGCATGGCATCGAGGGTGTCGACGTAGAGAATGTTGAGGCCGCTGCCTCCATCCATCAACACCTTGGTGAGGCGCTTCTTGCGGACGATGGGGTCGACGACGAGCGGGTAGCCACCCGGTCGGGCGACGTGGGAAGGATGGTCTCTCCGATCAAAAGTAATCAGAGAGTCTGACCAGCTAAGGATAGAGGGGATGGCCGTCTCAGCGGCACATGCCTCTCTGTAGTGCACCTTGTGCTGGCGCTTAGAGTGGATGGCATCGGATCCCCCAAAGATCATGAGGCATTACTTGGGGTCGGGGAAGCCGTCGTCATCCCTACCCGTCGTGCCTCCTTTGTTGGCCACCACCTCCTTGCATTTCCCTTCCTTTGGCTTGCCGGCCTGCCGCAGAAAATGCTTAAGGAGCTCGCAATCCTTGTAGAGATGCTTGATGGGGTAGGCATGGTTGGTGCATGGACTCTCCATGAGCTTGTCAAAGTGGTTGGGTTGGCCCTGCTAGGGCTGCTTGCCCACACGATCGGCCGCGGTGACCAAAGCTGGGTTGGCCGGTTGGTGCCGATCCTTCTTGTTCTTCTTGCCCCTTTGTGTGGAGGGGCCTTCGCCTTGGTCCTCGCACTTGGCCTTGCCCCTGTCCACGCCGCCACTAAAGACCGCTCCGACCACCTCCTCGCCGAAGGCATAGTTTGTGGTGACGTCGAGTAGGTCATAGGTGGTACGGGGCTTTAGACAGCCGAGCTTGTGGATCAAGGACTCACAAGTTGTCCCAGAGAGGAACACGCTGATGACGTCTGTGTCAATGACATCAGGAAGGGAGTTGCACCGCTTTGAGAACCTATAGATGTAATCCCATAGGGACTCATTGGGCTTCTGATGGCAGCTCTTGAGGTCCTAGGAACTCCCAGGATGGACATATGTCCTCTGGAAATTTCCGACGAAGACCCTCTTGAAATCTGCCCAGTCGCGGATGCTGTCGGGCAGGAGGAATTCGAGCCATGCTCGAACATGCTCCCCCACGTAGATGGGGAGATACTGAATGATGAAGTGGTCATCATTCACTCCTCTGGCTCGACAGGCGAGCTAGAAATCTTCGAGCCATATACCGGGGTTCGTCTACCTAGTGTATCTGGCGATGTTGGTGGGTGGTCGAAAGCGCTGTAGGAACGGCGGTCTCTGGATGAGATGACCAAAGGCCCATGGTCCCAGGCTGTTTGGGCTGGGACTTCAGTCATCTGGTCAGTGACCATGCCTAGGGTGCGTGTCCCTACACTCCTCGATGCTTAGGCCGAGATCCACGCCGCCTACTCTGGCCACCACTCGATAGACATCATCATCATGTCAGGCATGGCGTCGATTGTTGATGACGCTGTGAGTGTCATGGTTCGGCCCAAGCCATTTGCGCACAGGTGGTCGGTGTGGAGCGGGCTCTGGGTTGGGCTGTGGTGCAGTCGCGTCATCCTGCCCCACTCTCGGCAACTGTAGTGGCAAGTGGACGAAGCGATTCGACTGGTGCGGCCCCTGTCCCCCGGTGGGGCAAGAGGCCATGAGCCGATGTCACGACGCGGAGCTCTCCACCTGTTGAACGGCGGCGGTCTCCACCAGCTCCCGGAGGTTCCGGTGGATTGCTTGCTCCTGGGGGTCGGCCGTCTCGGGAAGGCCGAGCAGAAACATTGCCGCAACGGCGATGTTCTGGCCAGCTCGAGCAAACTAAGGGGGTCATTCCCCCCATCCATGATGTTGCGCTGGACCAAACGGGCGTGACCTCGGGCGCCGCTTGCTGGGTTACGCGCGCGTGGCGCAGTATGCTGCGCCGAGCGTGCCAGCACAGGTGGCGGTTGGCTTTGCCGCCTTTCTCATAACTCCTCACCGTGCTCCTACGCATGCACGAGGGCCTCCACACGAGGGTCTAGAGGGGTGTGAGTCTGTAGAGACTCTGCTACCACCGGTGGCTATCCCGGAGCATCCGCCATAGTGCACTCCTGGGACAGAGGGTGGCCAGGTGCCGCGACGTCGCCGATGCTGGAGCCATCACTTTTGACCTCGTCATCCACGAGGTCGTGAAAATAGGCGGGAGCATAGCCTGCCATCCCCACGAATTCAGATGTAAGAGGGGGCGGTGTCAGCATCCTTCGGAGCCCCCGTGCTATGCGTCCGTAGGGGACGCGAAGCCATAGGGGAACCGGTCGCGCGGCGTTCATGGTGGGGACAACGAGGTCCCTCTGGAGAGTCGGCGGAAGGTGTTAAATAGTGAATAAAGAACAATATGTACGTTACTCACCATGGGGTTCGAGCCCAGCATGGGCTTGAGGCGAAGCGCAAGTGTCTCGACGTTGAGGTCATCGAGCGGCCCGGGGCCGGTGGAGGGCGCTCCTCCTCCAGTGGACGCCGAGACAAGTGCCTCCTCGCAGAGGCGGAGTACGCCGAGCTGGTCGGCGACGAAGTCTAGACTTTCGAAGAGGAAGGTCTGGAGCGGCTCAAAGACGGGAGGAACCCCCATCCCAATAGGTGAGAGTGTGGAAAACTCCAGCAAGCTGAAGCAAATCGTATCGCTCGAGCCCGTCATGCTAAAAATGGTGGAAAAGTGGGCCATCCGATGACCAAAAGCGTGAACCACGGACGGCGCCAACTATCGGTGCGAAAAGTGACCAACAAGTAAATATTTGTAGTTTTGCCGTGCGTTGTGATCGGATGTGGCATAGCACTCAATGACACAGGATTTATACTGGTTTAGGCAACGTGCCCAACGTCCAGTTTCGATCGGTCGGTGACTTTATTCCTGAGCCCAGGTGCTCAAAGTTTGTTGTGGGGTTACAAATAGGTATGGAAAGAGAAGGGGGTGTTAAAGGCCCGGTCGGAGTCTCAACCAAAGGGCTGAGAGCAATGGGGGCTCTAACGTGTGCTAAGTACTGAGGCATGTACTCTATGTAGCTTCAGAGTTCTAGAGCTGTGGAGCTGTTCGAATGCTCAGATTGTCTAGGGCCAGCCAGAGAGGGTCTGAAGGACCATCCCTGTTGGGAGAGAGCACATCCCCTTTTATAGATGAAGGGGATGGCCTTACAAGTTAGAGAGAAAGAGAGAGAGTGTATGTATGCTACCTAGTCTTGTTGCTCACGCCATCGGGTACGAGATGATTGTCGACGCCCACACACTATTCATGCCCAGACGCGTCTGGCAAGTTTTACCGTGTTCGTCTGGTATGGTAAATGTCGGCGCCTACAATACCTTAAGACAAATGTCGGCGCCCACAACACTGTTTGGGTTCTGACACACCTAAAAGGTTGCATAGTACCCGTCTGGCATGGCCTGCTTGTACTGCCCTGTAGGTGTGCAGGGTATGGCAGCGTACGGTCCTCGGAATTGCGGTTGACTTGAGCGCCTTACCTTATCTGCTCCGTCTGATCCTTGGGTCCTCACCGAGCAGGCGTCCCCGGTCGGTCGTTCCCAGTCGGCTCCGACCGCGTCGGTTGGGGAAGAATCATGAGCGGAGGTCTGGCGTATCCCCGGTCAGAAAAGGAGGTCGGAGTCGGACTATGTCCCCTCCTTGCCCAGGCCTTTTGGTCGGAGACCGGACCGTTCTTCTGGCCGGTCGTTAGTTAACTAGGCCGGCTCGGGAGGCGCGCGTTGCCGCTACGCCATCTGCTGGGCCGAGTTTTTGCTGAGGAGCGAGCCCATTGGGGACCCCGGGTTTATGAACCCGACAGGGGGTGTTTGGATTAGAGAGCTAATAATTATCCCATGTTCTTGGATACCGATTAGAAAGCCTAAATGTAGGCTAACTCTAGGCTAATAAGAACTAATGAGGGTTAATTGGTGGTTAGAGTCCATTAGCCCTTATTAGCCCATAATTACCTTATGTTTAATCCATTTTTCACAAGATGGGCTAATTTTTAGCCATGTGATCCAAACATGCCCTAAACATTGTCTTAATAAGAATATAACTCTAGCACCTACAATCTTTAACTGTAGGCACAGTGTTCTAAAAAGAAGTGTCATATACATGCATGATAAAAATACTATATAGAGTTTTTGTGGATGCAATAACTTTAGTTACACATGAAAATAAAAAAAGTGAAGTGCCTATCTCATTTTAACTGTTCACTGAGTTACCTTCAAAATATGAGAATCGCATTCTCTTGTCTGACACAAAGAATCACCGTACGGGGTCACGTCAGGCTAGTGGCTAGCTCAATTCGCGCAATAATGTAACTTACCGCAGGTGTGTATCACTTGATTGAACCCCACTCAGGGGCGGAGCTACAGGGTGGTCCCTATGGGCCACGGACCACCCTACGCTCGGCCCAACCGAAGCCCATCCAAGTAGGCTATACTAGAGAATTGATCGTGGCCTTCTGGAATTGCAACTCGCGAGAGCTGACGGTTCACGTATTCTCCTCCGTACGGTGTGGGTGCGGCCATCGAGATCGGATCGAGCACAGGGAGCGGCGACTCCACGAGGACCTCGAATCGACGAATCCACGACGACAAACGCTGTGACTCCGTGAGCAGCAACGACGGCAAACGCTAAGCCGTGACTCCGTGAGCAGCAACGACGGCAAACGCTAAACCGTGACTCCGTGAGCAGCAACCAGCAACCCAGCAACCATTAGGATCAGGTACGTACATCAAAAACCTAAGATGAAGACTCAATTGCTATTTATTAAGCCAAAGCCCTACTATGTACTCATGTTTCTCCTTTTTCTTTCAGCTTCTTTTTCTTTCAGCCAGGATCGAAGATTCGGAGGATCCACGTTTCTGCAATTGGCAAGCCAGGAACAGCAAAAGTGCACAGGGTATGGGTATATAAAACTGATTTAATTTTAATTATATGTTTTTTACGGTATTGGATTATTGGTTTGGTAAATTGAAACGTCATATAATTCTCATGCAGATTTGTTAAAAATGAAGAGGAGTGGTGATATTGCCTCTCTTTTCCAGAAATATGAATCAAAGAAGAAGGCTTGTTCTCAATCTCCTTCTGTGGCTGCAGCGGTTCCAGAAGAGCAAATGGAAGAACAAGAAGATGGACAAGATCAAGATAGAGTGATTGAAGAAAATGTAACTCCAACTCCAATGTCTGAACAAGAAGATGGTCCAGATCAAAATAGAGTGATTGAAGAAAATGTAACTCCAACTCCAATGCCTCCAAATCCACCTCCAGTTGCCCAAAAAGAACCTATTTATGATATCAGTCGATTTCCACTTGATCCGGGGGAAAGACAACCCTTGCAAATTATCCAGTCAATGATCAAGATGCAGTTCGACGATCATATATTATTAAAGGTCCATTCCAACCTTATGCACATCAATTTGAAAGTAGAAAAATTGAAAATAGGGATCGACAATTCAATCCTATGTGGTTTTATATATATATATCCATGGATTGAATACAGTGTTAAGAAAGAAACAACATTTTGCTTTGTGTGCTACTTGTTTGGAAAGGAGAAAAGTAAGAAATTTGCATTTGTTGAAGGTGGTTGGAGAAATTGGAATAGAAATGATGCACTTGATTTACATGTGGGAGGTGTAACAAGTGCTCACAACGCAGCTCAAGAAAGATATAACTTATTTATGACTCCCCATGGAGCAATTGATGATAAAATTGTGAAGGTGGATAATGAGGAGCGCCGTCTCTACAAGATTAGGTTAACTTATTCACTTAGATGTTTGAGATTTCTTTTGCAGCAAGGATTAGCATTCCGTGGGCATGATGAAAGTGAAGAGTCTAGCAACAGAGGGAACTTCATTGAGCTTTTGAAGTGGCTTGCAGCAAATAATGAAGAGGTCGACAAGTTTGTTTTGAAGAATGCTCCAGGTAATTGCACGTTAACTAACCCAGACATACAAAAAGAAATTATTCAATGTCGTGCAATGGAGACTAGAGATCAAATCATTAAGGAAATTGGGGATGATCACTATACAATTTTAGCTGATGAGTCTAGTGATGTCTCTCATAAAGAACAACTAGCCCTTTGCTTGCGTTATGTTGATAAATCAGGAAGGCCATGTGAGCGGTTTCTTGGAATTGTTCATGTAGATGATACTACTTCTTCATCACTTAAGGAAGCAATTCAATCTTTACTAGTTAGTCATGGTTTGACTATAACTCAAATCCATGGTCAAGGCTATGATGGGGCTAGTAACATGAAAGGAGAGATTAAATGGCTGAAAACCTTGATTATGAAAGAATCACCATCTGCTTATTATGTTCACTGTTTTGCACATCAACTCCAATTGGTTCTTGTTGTTGTTGCCAAAGACAATGATGATTGTGTGTGGTTTTTTGATCGAGTATCCCTCTTGCTAAATATTGTTGGTAGCTCTTGTAAGCGTCATGGCATGCTTCGACATCACCAATATGCCAATGTCATGAAAGCACTTGAGTGTGGTATACTAGAATCTGGAAGTGGGTTAAATCAAGAGATGGGGTTGCCTAGACCTGGTGACACTCGGTGGGGCTCTCATTATAAAACTATGGTCAACATGATTGCTATGTATCCCACAATTAGTGATGTACTCATAGCTCTTGGACGAGATACTTCACAAAGGGGTGAATGGCCAAAAATACATACTATGGTTGGAGTGTTTGAGTCATTTGATTTCATTTTCAGTGCTCATTTGATGCTTGATATTCTTGGACATACAAATGAATTGTCTGAGTGTTTGCAAAGAAAAGACCAAGATATCCTTAATGCAATGTCACTTGTCCGTTTGGCAAAGAGTAAAATGCAACAAATGAGGTCTGAAGGGTGGGTTTCATTTTTTCAAAGGGTTACAATATTTTGCAACAAATATGGTATTCAAGTTCCCGGAATGGAACATAATTATGTGCCATATGGAAGATCAGCACGTTTTGCTCAGGACCAAACAAATGATGATCACTTCAGAAGAGAAGTATATATTGGAGTCATTGATAAAATTAGTCAAGAGCTTGATAGTCGGTTTGATGAGGTAAATATGGAGTTGCTTACTTGTATGGCTGCTTTGAATCCAGCAGATTCCTTCGCTTCTTTTGATGCAAACAAGGTACATAGACTTGCTAAATTTTACCCTAATGATTTTTCAAGCTCTGACTTGCTAAGACTCGATCTGCAACTTGAAACTTTTATTGATGACATGAGGAAAGATGAAATGTTCAAATGCCTAAACAATCTTGTTGACCTCTCAGTAAAACTTGTTGAAACAAAGAGGGATAAAGTTTATCATTGGGTCTATTTACTTATCAGATTGGTATTGCTTCTACCGGTGGCTACTACAAGTGTTGAAAGAATATTTTCTGCAATGACCTTTATCAAGAATAAGTTGAGAAATAAGATGGGTGATAGCCTTCTCGATGATTGTCTAGTGACTTTTATTAGCGGGATATGTTCTTACAATTGAGTGAAGAAGAGATCATCAACACTTTCATGGCTATTAGAAGGCGAAGGCCTGAGAAGAAGAAGAAGAAGTAGTGACATATTCTTCTTCAACTATTATAGGTATGTAATATTTCGATCAATTCTACGTTAAGAAATTTATACTTGTCTATTTTATGAACTCTATATGTCCTTTTTCTCTTAATTGTATTTTGTAATTCATATACTTGTGTACTGACAAGTTAAATTTATATCGGTTAAAAAAATTTAGACAATAGACCACCATAGCTACAAATCATAGCTACGCCACTGACCTCACTAATCACCAAACACTTGTTAGACAAAAAATCAGCGAATGATTAGATGAGACATGACTTTACTTTTTTGAGAAAGATTACTTTCATGATTTTTTTTAAAAAAAATTACAAAGTTATGTTCATAACTTTTGTGTAATGCATTTTACAGGACGAAACTTATAACTATAACTTTTTATTATAACGTTTTTGATACAGTGTTTGGCATAATTTTATATCATGATAACTTTTTTATGATTGAAGAAAAATCGGTAGGTCAATATGAAAAATAAAGAGAGAAAAAAGAAGATAAAAATAAAAGGAGAAAAATGTGAAAACTTCATGGATATACACAACGATCGTCGTTTGCTTCAAACCGGGTAATAACGTGGGAGACCGCCAGGCCGAGTGGAGCGTTTCGTTCCGGGACGAACGATTGCCAATCTGAATTTGCGGTATCATTTGAGCTTATACTATCTGAATTTCCGGAACGAACGCCACATATGCTGTCTTCGTGAAAACTAGCCCGCATGAATACACGCGGCTAATCAGTAAGATCGAGGCAACTTCCCGGCAGATGCCGAGACAGTCACGGTCACGGGTGGGTGGCCTGGGGTGTGTTTAGTTCCTCCTAAATTTTCAACTTTGATACTATACAAAAAGAAAATTCTCCGTCATATCAAATTTATGGTACCCGTGATGGCATCTACATGAAACATAGCTTTAGGTTGAGACAGTTGTTATATTACCCGTGATGGCCGCGATCTCGTAGTGGAGACCAATGAGTCCAAGACTTTATTTGATGATGTTACTGATAGTAAGGGCGTCTTCAAATTACTCCTATATCACGAGAAAAATAAACTTCTAGCATTTAAGGGGGTGTTTGAATTAGAGAGCTAATAATGAGCCCATGTTCTTGATACCGATTAGAAAGCCTAAATGTAGGCTAACTCTAGGCTAATAAGAACTAATGAGGGTTAATTGGTGGTTAGAGTCCATTAGCCCTTATTAGCCCATAATTACCTTATGTTTAATCCATTTTTCACGAGATGTGCTAATTTTTAGCCATGGGATCAAACATGCCCTAAACATTGTCTTAAAAAGAATATAACTCTAGCACCTACAATCTTTAACTGTAGGCACAGTGTTCTAAAAAGAAGTGTCATATACATGCATGATAAAAAATACTGTATATAGTTTTTGTGGGTGCAATAACTTTAGCCCTGTGTTTAGTTCGTCGAAAGTTGGAAATTTAGCTACTGTAGTATTTTCATTTTTATTTGACAATTGGTGTCCAATCATGGACTAATTAGGCTCAAAACGTTTGTCTCGCAATTTCCAACCAAACTGTGCAATTAGTTTTTTTTTCGTCTACATTTAATGCTCCATACAAATATCACAAGATTCGATGATGAGAATCTTTGTAGCACTTTTTGGAAAACTTTTTGAACTAAACACGGACTTAGTTACACATGAAAATAAAATATGAGAATCGCATTCTCTGCGGCACATCCATGACACCCCAAAGCACCAAACCCATGTGACTAGTTTTTTTTCGTCTACATTTTTAGTTCCTATCATACGGATGTTTGGACACTAATTTGGAGTATTAAATATATTTTAATTACAAAACTAATTACATAGATGGAGACTAATTTGAGGCGAATCTATTAAGCCTAATTAGTGCATGATTTGACAATGTGGTGCTACAGCTAAATATACTCTAATGATGGATTAATTGAAAATAGAAAATATAAATTAGTCTCCATCGTAATTAGTTTTGTAATTAGAATATATTTATACCTAAATTGACACCCCAAAGCACGAGTGGGACTAAAAATTAGTGTGACTAAGCATAAAGTCATTGTCTGACACAAAGAATCACCGTACGGGGTCATGTCAGGCTAGTGGCTAGCTCAATTCGCGCAATAATGTAACTTACCGCAGGTGTGTATCACTTGAACCCCACTGGTCACCAAACACTTGGCAGGGCTTGTTTAGTTCCACTCTAAAATACTAAATTTTTTAAGATTTTCTGTCACATTGAATCTTTGGATGTATGTATGAAGCATTAAATATAAATAAAAAATAAAATTAATTATACAGTTTAGACAAAATTCACGAGACGAATCTTTTAAGTCTAATTAGACTATGATTGAACACTATTTGCCAAATAACAACGAAAATGCTATAATAGCATTTCGCTAAAAAATTCGGCATCCAAACGGTGCCTTAGACAAAAAAATCAATGAATAATTAGATGAGACATGACTTTACTTTTTTGAGAAAGATTACTTTCATGATTTTTTTAAAAAAAAATTACAAAGTTATGTTCATAACTTTTGTGTAATGCATTTTACAGGACGAAACTTATAACTATAACTTTTTATTATAACGTTTTTGATACAGTGTTTGGCATAATTTTATATCATGATAACTTTTTTATGATTGAAGAAAAATCGGTAGGTCAATATGAAAAATAAAGAGAGAAAAAAGAAGATAAAAATAAAAGGAGAAAAATGTGAAAACTTCATGGATATACACAACGATCGTCGTTTGCTTCAAACCGGGTAATAACGTGGGAGACCGCCAGGCCGAGTGGAGCGTTTCGTTCCGGGACGAACGATTGCCAATCTGAATTTGCGGTATCATTTGAGCTTATACTATCTGAATTTCCGGAACGAACGCCACATATGCTGTCTTCGTGAAAACTAGCCCGCATGAATACACGCGGCTAATCAGTAAGATCGAGGCAACTTCCCGGCAGATGCCGAGACAGTCACGGTCACGGGTGGGTGGCCTGGGGTGTGTTTAGTTCCTCCTAAATTTTCAACTTTGATACTATACAAAAAGAAAATTCTCCGTCATATCAAATTTATGGTACCCGTGATGGCATCTACATGAAACATAGCTTTAGGTTGAGACAGTTGTTATATTACCCGTGATGGCCGCGATCTCGTAGTGGAGACCAATGAGTCCAAGACTTTATTTGATGATGTTACTGATAGTAAGGGCGTCTTCAAATAACTCCTATATCACGAGAAAAATAAACTTCTAGCATTTAAGGGGGTGTTTGAATTAGAGAGCTAATAATGAGCCCATGTTCTTGATACCGATTAGAAAGCCTAAATGTAGGCTAACTCTAGGCTAATAAGAACTAATGAGGGTTAATTGGTGGTTAGAGTCCATTAGCCCTTATTAGCCCATAATTACCTTATGTTTAATCCATTTTTCACGAGATGTGCTAATTTTTAGCCATGGGATCAAACATGCCCTAAACATTGTCTTAAAAAGAATATAACTCTAGCACCTACAATCTTTAACTGTAGGCACAGTGTTCTAAAAAGAAGTGTCATATACATGCATGATAAAAAATACTGTATATAGTTTTTGTGGGTGCAATAACTTTAGCCCTGTGTTTAGTTCGTCGAAAGTTGGAAATTTAGCTACTGTAGTATTTTCATTTTTATTTGACAATTGGTGTCCAATCATGGACTAATTAGGCTCAAAACGTTTGTCTCGCAATTTCCAACCAAACTGTGCAATTAGTTTTTTTTTCGTCTACATTTAATGCTCCATACAAGTATCGCAAGATTCGATGTGATAGATACTGTAGCACTTTTTGGAAAACTTTTCGCGAACTAAACACGGACTTAGTTACACATGAAAATAAAATATGAGAATCGCATTCTCTGCGGCACATCCATGACACCCCAAAGCACAGGTGGGAACCCATGTGACTAAGGGGGTGTTTGGTTCCAGGGACTATTTTTTAGTTCCTATCATATCGGATGTTTGGACACTAATTTGGAGTATTAAATATATTTTAATTACAAAACTAATTACATAGATGGAGACTAATTTGCGAGACGAATCTATTAAGCCTAATTAGTGCATGATTTGACAATGTGGTGCTACAGTAAATATACTCTAATGATGGATTAATTAGGCTTAATAGATTCGTCTCGTAAATTAGTCTCCATCTGTGTAATTAGTTTTGTAATTAGAATATATTTAGTACTCTAAATTAGTGTCCAAACATCCGATGTGACAGGGACTAAAAATTAGTCCCTGGAACCAAACACCCCCTAAGCATAAAGTCATTGTCTGACACAAAGAATCACCGTACGGGGTCACGTCAGGCTAGTGGCTAGCTCAATTCGCGCAATAATGTAACTTACCGCAGGTGTGTATCACTTGAACCCCACTGGTCACCAAACACTTGGCGGGCCTGTTCAGTTCCACTCTAAAATACTAAAATTTTTAAGATTTTCTGTCACATTAAATCTTTGGATGTATGTATGAAGCATTAAATATAAATAAAAAATAAAATTAATTATACAGTTTAGACAAAATTCACGAGACGAATCTTTTAAGTCTAATTAGACTATGATTGAACACTATTTGCCAAATAACAACGAAAATGCTATAATAGCATTTCGCTAAAAAATTCGGCATCCAAACGGTGCCTTAGACAAAAAAATCAATGAATAATTAGATGAGACATGACTTTACTTTTTTGAGAAAGATTACTTTCATGATTTTTTTTTAAAAAAATTACAAAGTTATGTTCATAACTTTTGTGTAATGCATTTTACAGGACGAAACTTATAACTATAACTTTTTATTATAACGTTTTTGATACAGTGTTTGGCATAATTTTATATCATGATAACTTTTTTATGATTGAAGAAAAATCGGTAGGTCAATATGAAAAATAAAGAGAGAAAAAAGAAGATAAAAATAAAAGGAGAAAAATGTGAAAACTTCATGGATATACACAACGATCGTCGTTTGCTTCAAACCGGGTAATAACGTGGGAGACCGCCAGGCCGAGTGGAGCGTTTCGTTCCGGGACGAACGATTGCCAATCTGAATTTGCGGTATCATTTGAGCTTATACTATCTGAATTTCCGGAACGAACGCCACATATGCTGTCTTCGTGAAAACTAGCCCGCATGAATACACGCGGCTAATCAGTAAGATCGAGGCAACTTCCCGGCAGATGCCGAGACAGTCACGGTCACGGGTGGGTGGCCTGGGGTGTGTTTAGTTCCTCCTAAATTTTCAACTTTGATACTATACAAAAAGAAAATTCTCCGTCATATCAAATTTATGGTACCCGTGATGGCATCTACATGAAACATAGCTTTAGGTTGAGACAGTTGTTATATTACCCGTGATGGCCGCGATCTCGTAGTGGAGACCAATGAGTCCAAGACTTTATTTGATGATGTTACTGATAGTAAGGGCGTCTTCAAATAACTCCTATATCACGAGAAAAATAAACTTCTAGCATTTAAGGGGGTGTTTGAATTAGAGAGCTAATAATGAGCCCATGTTCTTGATACCGATTAGAAAGCCTAAATGTAGGCTAACTCTAGGCTAATAAGAACTAATGAGGGTTAATTGGTGGTTAGAGTCCATTAGCCCTTATTAGCCCATAATTACCTTATGTTTAATCCATTTTTCACAAGATGTGCTAATTTTTAGCCATGGGATCAAACATGCCCTAAACATTGTCTTAAAAGAATATAACTCTAGCACCTACAATCTCTAGCACAGTGTTCTAAAAAGAAGTGTCATATACATGCATGATAAAAAATATCGTATATAGTTTTGTGGGTGCAATAACTGTTTAGGCACAGTTGAAATTTAGCTCTGTAGTATTTTCATTTTTATTTGACAATTGGTGTCAATCATGGACTAATTAGGCTCAAAAACGTTTGTCTGCAATTTCCAAAAAATACTGCAATTAGTTTTTTTTTCGTCTACATTTAATGCTCCATACAAGTATCGCAAGATTCGATGTGATAGATACTGTAGCACTTTTTGGAAAACTTTTCGCGAACTAAACACGGACTTAGTTACACATGAAAATAAAATATGAGAATCGCATTCTCTGCGGCACATCCATGACACCCCAAAGCACAGGTGGGAACCCATGTGACTAAGGGGGTGTTTGGTTCCAGGGACTATTTTTTAGTTCCTATCATATCGGATGTTTGGACACTAATTTGGAGTATTAAATATATTTTAATTACAAAACTAATTACATAGATGGAGACTAATTTGCGACACGAATCTATTAAGCCTAATTAGTGCATGATTTGACAATGTGGTGCTACAAGAAATATACTCTAATGATGGATTAATTAGGCTTAATAGATTCGTCTCGTAAATTAGTCTCCATCTGTGTAATTAGTTTTGTAATTAGAATATATTTAGTACTCTAAATTAGTGTACCAGGACTAAAAATTAGTCCCTGGAACCAAACACCCCTAAGCATAAAGTCACTGACAAAGAAGAACCAAATGCAGGGGGGTCACTGGTAGTGGCACCAAAACACAATAATGTAACTTACCGCAGGTGTGTGGCCTTGAACCCCACTGGTCACCAAACACTTAAAATACTAAAATACTAAAATTTTTAAGATTTTCATCACATTAAATCTTTTTGGATGTATGTATGAAGCATTAAATATAAATAAAAAATAAAATTAATTATACAGTTTAGACAAAATTCACGAGGCGAATCTTTTAAGTCTAATTAGACTATGATTGAACACTATTTGCCAAATAACAACGAAAATGCTATAATAGCATTTTCGCTAAAAAATTCGCATCCAAAGCGGTGCCTTAGAGACAAAAAAATCAATGAATAATTAGATGAGACATGACTTTACTTTTTTGAGAAAGATTACTTTCATGATTTTTTTAAAAAAATTACAAAGTTATGTTCATAACTTTTGTGTAATGCATTTTACAGGACGAAACTTATAACTATAACTTTTTATTATAACGTTTTTGATACAGTGTTTGGCATAATTTTATATCATGATAACTTTTTTATGATTGAAGAAAAATCGGTAGGTCAATATGAAAAATAAAGAGAGAAAAAAGAAGATAAAAATAAAAGGAGAAAAATGTGAAAACTTCATGGATATACACAACGATCGTCGTTTGCTTCAAACCGGGTAATAACGTGGGAGACCGCCAGGCCGAGTGGAGCGTTTCGTTCCGGGACGAACGATTGCCAATCTGAATTTGCGGTATCATTTGAGCTTATACTATCTGAATTTCCGGAACGAACGCCACATATGCTGTCTTCGTGAAAACTAGCCCGCATGAATACACGCGGCTAATCAGTAAGATCGAGGCAACTTCCCGGCAGATGCCGAGACAGTCACGGTCACGGGTGGGTGGCCTGGGGTGTGTTTAGTTCCTCCTAAATTTTCAACTTTGATACTACGCAAAACGAAGATTCTTTGTCATATTAAATTTGTGGTACATGTATGGAGTACTAAATGTTGACGAAATCAAAAACTAATTGCACAGTTTGGTTGTACTTTGCGAGACGAACGTTTTGAGCCTAATTAGTCAACGATTAAATAATTGTTACCAAATAAAAACAAAATACTACTGTATTTTCGACGGCGCCGATTCAGGTGAATTAAACATGGCCCTAGTGATTCTTTCGCTTTTCCTTTTGCCGACTGACGACTCCCATGCTGCGTGCTATGGGTTCTGTCCCTATGACTGTACATGTGTGGGAACCAGGGCCAGGGCCAGGGCAGCTTCGTTGATGGGGCATCTGTGCATCCCTCTCGGTGCCAAAGCGACATGTACACTGGAGCAGTGAGCCAGAACTTTATTCAGATCAGTGGCACCGAAAGCCAGCAATTGTGTGAACGCATATGATTCGGCTAAGGATATGTTCGGCAGAGGTCCTAGGCGTCCTCAATGACAAAATACAAATAGTAGCTAGAAGAGAGATTTAGAAATAATAAAAATAAACATGTAAGCTGTGAGGAGTTGGAGAGTCATGTAAGCTAACTATTTGATCTTTCTTCTTCTAACCAATAGAATTCTTCCTAGAGAGTTGTTTACGAGAGCTCTACTGTAGCAATTTCGTTTTTATTTGGTAATTAGTGTTCAACTAGCTAATTAGACTCAAAAGCGTTCGTTCGCAATTTTCAACAAAACTAATTATTTAATCTTTTTCTTCTAACTAACCAATAGAATTCTTCCTATTTGAGAGACGCTTAAATGCTCAGTCCGAAAGAGCCGGAACACTTTATGAGAAGCCGCCTTTCGTGGCTCTCACTCTTGGCATAAAAATAGCTCTCACCTCCTAAGATGTTTGATAAGACTCCGCCTTCTTCGCAGAAACTACTGCCAGAGCTAGAGTGAGAGTCGTGCCAAACAGGTTCTAAGCACAGGTCAAGTCATTGTCTGCCACAAGCCACAGGCCAACAAAGGATCACACGGGTAGTGCAGTAGGACGTGGCAACCTCGTTTTCCAGAATACTCCTATATAAGGACGTCATTAGCAGGTAAGTGCAAATGCCCACAGCCCACTTGCGTCTGGTTGCATCACTTGAGCCTATACTAGCTCAAAACTAAACTCTTGATACAGCCACACCAGCAAGGCAACAATGGAGGCGGCAATGGTGAGCGCCTTCTCAGGGGCAATGGGATCGGTCCTCTCCAAGCTCGCCGGCTTGCCGGAGAAGGACTTCAAGCTGGCTAGAGGTGTGAAGGAGGACATCGTCTCCCTGAGAGACGAGATGAGCACCATCAACGCTTCCCTCATGGAGCTGTCTCAGATGGAGGAACCAATCGACGATCTGCATAGGGAGCTGCGTGCCAAGGTGCGTGAGCTGGCCTACGACATGGAGGACTGCCTGGACATCTCCATGCACCGCCTCGGCGACCCTAGTAAGGCCGGGTTTCTGCGCGAGCTCAAGTCGCTCAGAGCGCGCTGTGAGATCGCCAAGCTGATCAGTGCGCTCAAGGCTCGAGTGGCGCAACTAGGCAATCGACACAAGCTGATCCTCCAGCTGCCCGAGCGTCCTCGCGCTGTGTGCGTCGACCCTAGGATACGGGCGCTGTACCAAGACCCTGCCAGCCTTCAAGGCATCGGCGGCCACAGGGAGAAGGTCGTGGAGGAGCTCCAGGATGGTGCACCCCAGCTGAAGGTGGTGTCCATCCTGGGGACCGGAGGGATTGGCAAGACAACTCTCGCCAACCAGGTTTACACTGCCATCCAAGGCAAGTTTGACTGCACCGCTTTTGTATCGGTGTCCCGAATCCCAGATTTCGCCAAAATCTTGTCAGATATAATCCAACAGTCTGGGTGGTATTCTACAAGCCAAGATGATGAGAACGAACTCATCAGTCGGCTCCGTCGACGTCTTCAAAACGTAAGGTACTACTGCGCTCTGTTGCTCATACGGCTATGCTATTCTTTTAACAACAAAGCAAAAGATCTGCCTCTGCCTTGTGTGTTTGTGGGGTCACTCCTGGCCTCTCGCCCTCGTAATTGAACACGCGGGAGAGGCCGAGGGTTTCCTAGGAGTGTGCTCAAGCAAACGTGTGAGAGTGAGCGAAGGTAATGGTCCATAGGGCGATGGAAAATACGGATTAAATACTCATTAATTTGCCCGGGATCACCGGCCTCTGCTCTTACGCGAACGCTCCAGGTATTTATAGGTAATACCCAGAGGCGCGATAAATTTACATTAGGGCCAAGCCCGACGGAGCGACTTCTACATAACGGCCAAGGGTACGGCGGTAATCTCCCTCCCTTGGCCAACTACTCTCTACCCTAACCACCTTGATGGAACCGCTGCCGCCGCCAAGTCGGTTTCCCCCTGCGGCGGGCACTAGACCTTCGCGCGTTCCGGCCGAGAGTCGACTCGGCCTCGCCAGCTTGCTCTCCTTTCTTCCGTACTCCTCCCGCGATGCGGGCCTTCACGCATGGTACTTGGACACACGGATGAAACATGGTACACCGGAACCCTCGCCGCGAGGGTTAGCACCCACTGCGAGGTGGTTTAGTCTAACTAAAAGAAGGGCGGAGCGCTGGGGGAGGAGCGGTGCCGGGGAGGCCTCCCCCAACAGTGTTTTTGTACCTATACTGATCACAGTATTTTAGAAAAATCACACTTAATAATCAAAGAAAAAAGAAAGATCTTACAGTCTCATGCGAGACAAGTATAGTGCGGAGAAGTGCAGTATGAAGCTCGATCTAGCATTCTCATTTTGGTCTTGATATACTCTCAAAATACAATTTTGTCATGCTAAACTCGCTAATTGTAGCACACAAGTCTTCAGATTTTGCGATAAACCCCCTGTGAGGCATGCTGACCATATGATGATGTCGCCCTCACAATGGCAATGCAATGGTACCCACTTCCAGTGCCTTCCCCATCTCAGGCCCCTCTTGGACCATGTGGCTCGGCACTTGGCCCGGGGTCTTTGTAGTTTAGGTGAATTGTGATTGCTAGGCCTCTGCTAGTTGGGCCGGTGCAAGCCGCTGAGCGGCTAACTAATCAGTGTTTTGAGATAGTCAGGTATCGTAACTCTCGACAGTAGCCTCCTACGTCTTCGTGATCTCGGAGTGACAGTGAAGATGTTGAATCTTGACCGTATCATCATTCGCGGCAGGAAAAAAACGCGGCAGGCGGGCAGGCAGGCCCACGCACGCAATGCAGCTGTACGATCGATCGTATTCGTGGTGGGTGACTGCTGATCGGGTGCGTGGCAGTGGCAGTGGCAGAGGCAGCAGTAAAACGTGGCCGAGGACAGATCTTACCGGCCGGATTTTGGCAGTATTGATACCGCGCCGCGGTAGGCTAGCAGCATGCACCGGCCGGCCGGAGCCATTGTTAGTGGGGAAAGGGGTGACAGATACGAAGAGGGTGGATAAGACGGTCTCCAACAACCGTTACCCAAAATATAAGATCTATTCTACGTTTGTGTAGCGTTACAAGTAAAAGGTTTAATACTTATTTTTATCTTCTTCAACAACAAGATCTAAAAGAGAACCCTTTTTACGAATGGGCCTCTAGGAGAGAGGATACTCAGATTTCGATTATATCTCTTTTGATACCCAAAATAGGTCTTTCATATAGGTACTCTGTTGGAGGCTATATGTATTTTTTTGGAGACCCATTTTAGGTTTGGATTCCTGATGGGTCTCACGTTAGAGACAGCCTATGTGAAGATATTAGACTAGCACGTTGGCCCCTCAAATGTTAGGGCCACGCCATCTCATAATTCAGAATGTCACGTGAGCAATTTGTCAAAAAATTTAAAAAATTGGACTTCATGTGGTATTGTTAGCGATCTTAGTGTGCGAAAATGCATTTTGAGAGACCATGACCTAAATAAGAATGCGGGACAGGTCAAGGACCACTGATGAAGTTTACTTCTGTCAATATGTAAATTTTCTTGTCAAAATAGTTGTTGAGTCAAAGTCTCAACTTATGGACCATGTAGATGACCAAAACATCTTACATCTGTGATAGGAAGAGTTCATATTATTTGATTGACATGCACTAAACAGTATGAACTAAGAGTAGCATTTTTCTTTTGGCCTTCACTAAGCTCGGTCGGTTAGGTTACTTGTAATATAAATTGACCACTTGTGCTTAAATTCTCGATTTGACACGTGTGCTTGTATTTTTAATTAAAATCTAGGATTTAGCAGCACCATTCTTTGAGTAGTATTAGGCGTGCCCATCGACATAGAGGCACTTAATTTATTGGCTTAGTCTTTCGGAGATGATCACAGTCATAAGGGTAGACTTTGTGTGCATGTTTGTGAGCCTCTGGATTATATGAAAAATAGACAACCAATGCAATAAAAAGTATGGTAATTTATATGACCACATTGTATTTCTTTTTACTACTAAAATGGCAAAATCATATTTGTACCGTTAATACCTGATACCTGATGTGCGCCCCCAGCCCCATGGCGCGTTAATGTTGCTCAAAATAAAAATTATGGCGATGGATCGACTAGAAATGGACCGAAATAGCCAAGTTTGGTTACCTGCTTGCACAATTTTCAAATTTCTTGGACTTACCTGTACACAATCTTCATATTGAACTAGCACAATATGCTGTCTTGATACAGATTATATATACATTTGATTTTGTACATTTCTGCTTGTGGGAAGATTTATGCATTCAGTATTTATTTCTCTCTAAACCACAATGTGTTGGCAAAATTGCACTTAAACTTTTCCCTTTTGTCTAATCGAGCCAATTAAATGTGGTCTAAATTTGTTGAGGGATTTTAGCTGCTTCAAATGCTTAATCAAGCTCTTATTAACATTTACTGTTAGATAATTGTGAGCTGTATTTTTATGTAATATATGTGTGATGAATTTCATTTTTTTTTCCTGGCAGGTACCTTATTGTTATTGATGATATGTGGACAATAGAAGCATGGAACACTATCAAGTGCTGTTTTGTGGAGAATAATTGTGGTAGTAGGGTTATAACAACTACACGTATTGAAGATACAGCTAAGTCATGCAGTTCTAGCTTCCATGGCTATGTCTACAGGATGGAACCTCTTAATGATGTTGACTCAAGGATATTATTTCACAAAAGGATTTTTCATTCAGAAGATGGTTGTCCGCAGCATCTAAAATGTGTTTCCAATGAAATTTTAAAGAAATGTGGAGGGTTGCCACTAGCAATACTTACCATAGGCAGCATTTTGGCGAATCATCAGGATGTTGGTTCGACGGAAATCTGGGAGAAGATAGTGCATTCCTTTCGTTTCCAGATGGAAAGAAGCCCGGCTTTTGAATGGCTGAGACATGTGTTTAATCTTGGCTACAATGATTTATCTCTAGAACTCAAGACATGCATGCTATATCTTGGAATTTTCCCAGAAGATTGCAAAATAGTTAAGGATGATTTGTTGAGGCGATGGATAGCTGAGGGTTTTGTTACTGAAAAGCATGGTGACATCCAAGAGGAGATTGCAGAGAGTTACTTCAATGAACTAATTAACAGAAATATGATTCAAATAGCTGAGTTCGATGACTGCGGGGAAGTATTTTCTTGTCGAGTGCATGATCTATTGCTTGACTATATCATAATCAAGTGCACAGACCATAACTTCGTCACTATAGTTAATGACCAACAAAGCACAAAAGGCCCTTTGGATGTTCGTCGGCTATCCCTTCATGTCAAGCACTCATCAGAAAGAAATGGCGTTCTGGAGAACATGGCTCTGACCCAGGCTAGGTCATTTAACTTCTGCGGGCCTGCCCAATGGCTGCCTTCTCTGACAAAATTTCGACTTCTGCGAGTTTTAAATCTTGATATCAATGGTTCCATGGATAGGCGGTACGACATGTCCTGTATACACAGTTTGTTCCAACTGAGATATCTGAGAACCAACGGAATTGGCAGTAATAAGAAACTGCTAACACAACTGCGCAAGCTAGAACAACTGAAGACACTGGAGGTGGCCAGAGAAGATGGTTATTTCGTTCTGGATGCTCAGATGTTACCCTCGACGTTGTGGCATCTGAATCTTCCGGCTATTGTGAAGCTGGCAGGTGGGATCGGCCATTTGACAAACCTCCGTACATTAAGTGAGTTCGAAATAGAACTCAGAGATGTGGGGAGAATGAAGGAGCTCGGCGAGCTGACTAATCTCAGGGAGCTAAAGCTATTTCAGTGTTCATATGGTGTGGGAGACACTAGTGAAGTTCTACTCTCTTCCCTCTGCAAACTCGTCAACCTTCGGTCCATAGTCGTCCGCAGTGGAGGCCTCGAAGAAGATGTCTTGGCTCGTTGGTCGCCGCCTCCGCGACATCTCCGCCGTCTACATGTGCTGGAATGCATCTTCTCTACCATCCCAGCTGATTGGATCACCCACCTTCATAACCTCGGCAGCTTGGAGATCGAGGTCCGGTCGCTGCCAAGCGATGGCATTGTCGTTCTCGCCAGGCTCACCTTGCTGGTGCACCTCAGACTTCACGTCGAGGAGCGTGTGCCCCAAGAAGGCTTCGTGGTTTTCCACCGCGTGGCGTTCCCAAATCTCCGGGAGTTGTGGTTCCGATGGGAGGCGCCTTGCCTTGTGTTCGAGGCGGGAACCATGCCGAGGCTTCGGAGCCTGGTTATAGATTGCTATGCGAAAGGGGCGCGGCAAGCCGATGGTGTGCTTGACGGCATCCAGCATCTTGGTAGCCTCGTGGAGTTTAAGGTACATGTTTACGAGCGCGAGGGCTACATTTCCAGGTTGTTCCTTTGCGCCGACCTTAAGAGACCACTAGTGGAGGAGCAACGGAGGTGGGACGAGACAAGCCTGAAGGCTGCGCTCAAGGAGGCCATCAGCAAGCATCCGGGAAGCCTTCGCGTTGTCATCGAAGATATGTAGAAGGCATACATTGTATTCTAATATATTAAGGCAGTTTACCTCATCCGTCGCTCAGGATAGCCACGGTAGTAAATTGATTTTGTCCCATTGGATCGCCGCTTCGACGTTCTGATCTCGTTTTAGCTACTATTCTGTTTTGTGTGGTCTGGAGCCTTCGTACATTTACTCTCCATCTCTTGACTGTGCCCGTCCTCATCCTCGTTCACCCCCTCGTCACCAACGTCACCCGCGACGGCACTGCCTTCGCTCCTCTCTCCTCAGCCCTACATCTGCTCTTTCCTTCCTCCCTCCCTCTCCCTCTTCCTGGGGCAGCGCAGGCGCGGTGGCGCGGGGCCAGCGGCGCCACCCCCGGCGAGGCGGCGCGGGCCTGGCCCGCCCCTCGGCGCGGCCGTGCGGGATCGGCGCTACCTCCCCGGCGTGGCTAGGCCCCACGCGGCAGCTCAGCCATGGGCCCCCGCGCTCGTCGGCTCTGGCGCCAGAAGACATAGGTGAAGGTGGCCTCCTTACCTTACTGTCCTCCCTTTCCCTCGCCGGTGCCAGGGTGCAGCGTTGATCTGTGCTTGTCGGCCTTCTTTGCTAGGGTTGATCCGGAGCCTCCATGGCCGGATCCGGTCTTTCCCCACCGGATCTGTGTAGAGCACCAAAAGTGAAGCCTCGGGAGCCATGGACGACGGTGGCATGGGGGAGGGCCGCGCCGGACACACGATGAGAGAGGACTGTCTAGGTGCGCCGGCAGCGTCACTCGACCTCGATAGGTCGACGTTGGTCCTCCGGTGATCGCAGCTTTAGTGTCCATATTTACTCTCCCGGTTGTTTACTGTAGCTCCACGTGTCACCCTCCCAATGGTTAACAGTAGCAAAAATATCTTGCCTTCTTCTCTCTTTCAGATTCAGATCTAGATCCGGTCTCTCAATCTTCTGCACTGGGTACACCCTTTTTCCTTGACTTGGATACATGGATACGTACCGAGGAACATGCAACTACACATTGTGATTATTGAGGATCCACAATTTTGTTGGTAGGCACGACTACTTTCCTTACGGTGCTTTTTTTGTATTGCTCGCCCTTTATGCATTACTGAAAATCAATGATTTTTGCACATCTATTGGAAAATGAGCTTGTCATATCCAACCAGGTTCAAGTCGCTGTCCCACGGTCCCTACGACTATCTTATTGGTAAGATCTGATACTAGCTTGGTCGATTTGGTACATCTATGTACCGGTTCCATCAATATGTATTTCATTTATTTTTTCTAGCTGCATCGGCACTTCATTTGGGGGTAAATCACTAAACGCCCTGGTGAGTCTGCCATAGTGCCATCTACCTCTTCGTTTGCTTGACAGTTTTTTTGTGTGTAGATGGCTGATGCTACTTGCCATTTACCTCTTGCAATTTAGTGACCATCTGCTGCTGCTGCTCCGGCAAGATTAATGCTTGGATATTGGACATGTTTTCTTTAATTAGTGATGTTACATGGTTTTGGTTAATGTATTGCCTGTAGCCACATTGCAGTGGAGCTATCTTTGTTTAAGAAATAATTGCATCAAATTATGTGTTTCATGTCCTGAGATACAAGAGCGGGCGTTAATGAGGTTATTAATTTGAAAGTTTCTCTCGACTGTTGTGCTCATTTTCCACAACATCGCTGGTTGCATTTATTGATGCAGTATTGATTTTGATTCGTCATTAATCAGGTCATTGTTTACCTTCTCTGATTATGGTCTGTCTTTCCCAATAGTTACAGAGAGGCCAATGGCATCCACTGCTTCTATTGAGATGGCAACCTTTAAACTAAAATATTTCTGGTACATCCCCATTTGATCATGTTATCTTTATGAGGTACTTAGTTTTCTTATCATATCGCAAGACTCATCTAATTAGACACTACGACATCTATGTTATGTTGCGGCATACTGATAGTTTATTATGCTCAGATCAAATTTGATGTTGCCTCTCCAACACCATATGCACAGTATGAGATCCGACGCGTTACTATCATGTTCAAATCAGGTCTTTATTATGGTTGAGGTTAGATATTCTTTTCGTTCAAAACAGGTTTTCCTTACTTCTGGTTTCCTCTTCTAAAAGTGAATTGGCTTTCACCCAGTAGTCTCATTACCTACAACTATTGTTCTTCCCTCTACAGATCGTGTTTAGCATGATTGAGTGCCATGGCATTTTCTGGTTGCTATATCTTAAAGGTATGAGCAGTGGAGATTTCGGAGTTCGTAATTCTAAGTGGTTGTCAACACCGCTTAAATGGCAACTAATATGTGTTGGGCTGGCTTCTTGTTTTCCTAACTTTATTCCCATAATTTAGGTATGTATTGCTAACTTACTGTGAATATATGGGTTAAAAAACCTGCTCAAGTCATCGCTGCTTTTCCATGTCTCTCTTACATCATTCAATTCCAAATTAGATACGCCTAAGAAAACAAATATATTCAGTTAATTCCTACCTTACGGAGATATTCATTTGTTTTTTCTATGGAAGCTATTTCAACTCAGAATACATATATGTTTTTGCTTAGTTCAGTGCCTTTTCTAATTAATCTAGGAGTATGACCATAAAAACTATCGTAAGTACCTCACTATGTATTCTCAATGAATGAACTAGCCTGCCTGCCTCTATTTATGAAAATAGTAAAAATCATATATTCTTAATTCTGAAAACTGGAATATGTTTTCATGAATCTTATGCAGGCCACTTATGAGGCTACTGTGCATCTCCTTGAAAAAAAAATCTATGTTTCATAAAGTGAATTGAGGACAAGGCCAGTAGGTTGCCCATCATTTGTTTTCTCTGAATATGTAGATTTTGTTTCATCCAGTGTTTCTGTTCCCATGGGAATTGCTTGAGTTGAACATCTTATTTGTGGAAGACAGGAAAATCTAGATTTTAGTATCTCATCAATTTCAAGGTATAAACATCGTTACCTGCACAGTTTGATTTCCGTTTAATCGCTGGCGCGCGCAAAGGCGCACGTGATGGACTAGTGGTTACAAGTAAAAAAGCCTTCGCTCAACGGGGGTGGGTCAAAGCATGATTTAGGGTAGACTATGTAAAAAGGTGCATTTCCCTCTTGGAGCAAATAGGCCAATAGATGGCGTTACAAGTAAAGATATGTATGGTTAGGGATAACTGAATCGAATACAAGCTTTATTAGAAATAAAGATAGAAATAGAATCCTAGATGTGAAAGAAGATTAGACCCAATATAACATATCTTGTATGCCATGGAGTCATGCATGGTAATGGTATCGGTGTTCCTCCTGTTTTCTTTAAAAAATCTTTGGGTCTGGTTGCACATGATCATGAAGTCGTAGTGCTTCCACAGTTTGAGCAAAACACGTCCTTCTATGACAACTGTACCTGAAACGCCATGCCTATTCAGACAAACAAATGTCATGCCAACTCATTCTCATGCAACAGTTACGCATCCAGAATAGTCTTGCAGCATGTGCAGGACGTGCATACCATTTGATAGATAAGACAGTGCATAATAACATATCTTTAATTTCGGCTGCCAACGCAAGCAATTTCCAACAGTATGGCACCATTTGTCAGCTAAGAGGTGCACATAAAATGATATGCATAATTGAAAACAGTGATGATGATTTGACGATAATCAAGGTGATAGAGACTAGCAAACTTAGGCAATAATATAAGTTCCAGGGGAGCAAATGCTATTTACTCAACAGTTGTTAGGACAAAACCAAGAAAACATGGAGGGGCAAGAAAAAATACAAACACACCGATAAATTTTATACAGAAGAAAAATGGTGGGTTGAATTATTCGATACATCACACGTTACTAAACTATATGCTTCTTTGGCTACACAACACTATCCTCCAACTTTGCTCTTCCGTCTTCCCCCGTTCACCCAAATTACTCACAAATCATAAAGTATAAAATACACTTGCCAAGAAGAATTTCAATATAAATACAACATATGCAGGCAACAGTGTCCAAAATGGTGGTCTTGGGCTCTTGGCCTTGAAGTCAACCACTAGGCGCCGCAATTGGTATGTCTTCCATGCTCTTTTGGAACATTATCTCAGTAGGTTTTAAGCACCCACGAATGTACTCCTGCCCAAGTTGTGCTCGCTCATTGTCCCCAAATCCGAATACAATGCCCTTATTTGTCACTGCAACAGTGTGATACAGTCCAGTGCTTATTTGGGAGACGTAGTGATCCTGCAGGCTCTCAAGAACACGGGGCCTCATTACTTTGTCTGATGATCCTCGGTCAGGAAACCCTAAACTCCCAAAGCCCATCCATCCAAATGCAACAACTGAGCCCTCGTCCGTGAGAACAAACGTCTTTCTCTTCCTTGCACATACCTAAAAAAAATTAAGAAAAGGTTTCAGACATGGAACTGATAAGTAACACATGTGTGAATAGCAAGGGCACTTTAATTAGACCAAGAAATTAGTATCTCATATTGCTGCATAGAAGAATTGATAACTTCTAAAACAAATAATTTGCAATGCCAATTTTATTTAACTATATTCCAAAGTGCTTGTTAAATATCTTCCTTGCCAATATGTGCAACAGACCTGCACAGCAACTTGGCCCTTCAAGCTGCCAATCAATTCTGGGCTAGTTTTATCATTCTCATCACCATGACCTAAGGCTCCACAATATCCTCTGCCCCAAGTATAAACCTGTAAAGTTCAGATTCAGACTTTATACTTATGCCTGGAGAACAATTATTAACAATATATATGTGAATGTGAACAGGACAATATAGACTTACGTATCCTAGTGCATCAAGAGCCACAGCATGCTCATCTCCAGCAGAAACACGGACTACATGAATGTTCCTCCTCTTAAATGATTGGATTGCACGAGGAAGAAGTTCGTCATGCTGATCCCCATGTCCAAGGCAGAAATTAGTGCAAGACCCAAAGGAATGAACTGTCCCATCATCTGTTACAGCAAAAGTGTAGCTTGCACCGGCTGCAATCTGCACCACCTGAGTGGGGCCTTCAAACAATTCAATAAGCTTTGGAGTGGCCCTGTCTATGGTGTCACCATGACCAAGTTGGCCATGTGTATTACTTCCACAAGTATATACTTGTCCATCCCTTGTAAGAATCACAGTAAAACTTAGACCAGTAGCAACCTGTGATAGCATCAGATCACGAATACTGAATTACAGAGGCAAAATGAAAGACCTTAATGGCTCAGAACAAAATCTAGGCAGCCAAACAGTATAGAAAAATGCAATATAGATAAGTGTAGAAATAAATAGCCTCAGAAAGCTTATCCCAATAACATATAGATACATATAAAATGGTGAATGAGTGTGTTCATTGTTCAATAGAGAGCTGATTTAATATGTAATAGAAGTATGAAAATGAAGTAGCAGCAAGGATCAAAAGATAGGAATCACTTGTCCCAAAAAGAAAAACAAACAGAATTAGGTGGTTTGCCCTCAGGACCTGAGCTGTAAGATAGTTCCCAAAGATATGTGCACATGCACATGATTAAGCAGGGAAGGGATCATTAACATGGATCAAGTCAATTTTTTAGTACTGACATATAAAGAAAACATCATGATGTGGGGCATTTATTGATAAAATCTTCAACATGTGAGTCATACTGATTAACTACAGAACGTGATTTCAACAAGAAATCGAGAAATGGAGATGAAATACACATGTGCAAATACAGTACTCCAGAAATCAATGGACATCTTCAGAACTAAGTCACAATTTCACAGAAAAATTACAAGAAAGCGGCGGGGCATATTACAATTTAGAAAATTTTAAGTGATCGACTTAAGAATAAGTACAGGAGTATCATTAGAGACACAACATAAAAGGATGAGAAAGATCTGTGGTCCCACCTGCTTGCAGGGAATCCCTTTAAGCGTTTCTACTTGCATTGGTCGAAATATAGTTCTCCCCACTTCACCATGACCACAGCATAATGATGAATTATCACCACAGGTGAAAACCTATTTAGACAAAACCCTTCAGAACACCAAGGCAAGGAAAAGTAGTAATACAGCAATAGGCATGACTGGCTTCAATTAAGGAGATCATCAATTACCTCCCCAGACTCCGTAACAAAAGCAGCATGGTTGTGTGAAGCAGAGATGTTTATAACACGAGAGAGTGATGGGAAGGAAACCCGACTGAATGCCGCACACTGTGTAGTATCTGGGCCATGACCTAGCACCCCACACAAGCTGGACCCACAAGAATAGACAGAAGAGTCATGGACCAAAAGTGTGTGATATCTTCCTGTGGCTACTTGCATCTGGAAACATACAGGAGGTTCACATGTATAAGGAAACAATTTGGAAACAACAAAAAAATTGTAGTGGTTTCAATGCCATCCAACATCAGGGAAACCTGTCTCCAAATACAAGACAACTAGATTTTTCTGATTTGATATTATTATTTCTTTCTGAAAAAATATATAATGTGACAATTAGCAGTGAACTCGAATACTAGTAAACTTGTAGTCTTGTAATGATATTGAATAAGCCACAAGACTCAGTATAATTAAGATAGATAGTATGTCCAAAACACCACCATGCACTGTCCAGAACAAAAAATCCACTCTAGCAGGAATTATATGGCAACTATCATTACTATGAGAAGTTATAATCGCATCACAATGTAAGAAATTAAGGCATAATTTATATTTAAAGTAATTAGGACATTTGTAGCACAATAGCAACTCAATTTACCAGGATTTCAACATCACAGACAATCACTTCCGAACGGTTTCAGATTGTAATTGTGCAGTATATTACGAAGTTAGCATTGTTTGACACAGGAAAATGCACATCAGCATGTCAATACAGGAACATTAACATGTTAATCAATCTGAGATAAGTTGTAAAATCCCCTCAAACTCCGAAACAAGAAAATTTGATCTATATTTGCCTAGAAAAGAATGTCTTAGATTTGTTTATAATGACTAACATGTGCTCAATATCCCATTTAAGCCACACAAGGGTGTTCTTATCAGCTTCAAATTATTAGCTTCTTTTAAAGCTTTAGCACATATAAGCCATGCAGTAAACATGTCTTGGTAATTATAGTATTCCAAAGTGGGCAGAGTCCAGAGTGTGAGGTAAATATTTATTTCTAAAACACAAGATAATCTCATGGCCGTACATACAAGATATGAAGATTGGAATTTTCATTAGGCCTCATAGAGTGAAGTGAAAGGAAGAAAGGAAAGCATGCTCACGCTGCCCGATGAGGTCTCGACCGTGCCTGACGACTGCTCGACGGACTGCAGGAACCTGAGCACCTTCTTCCAGCTTCCCCCGCACCTCTCCAGCAGCTCCCCGCGGGCGGCGGGGCCCATGGCCGCGAACGCGGCCCGCGCGGCGCAGAGCTTGGACGCGGCGTACTCGGCGAGCGGCCTGAGCGCGCGGCAGGTGGCCTCGAGCCTGGCGAGGTCGACGGCCGCGAGCCCGCCCGAGGTCAGGACCTCCCCGATGAGGTGGCCCGGGAGCTCCTCGATGGAGAACGCCCGCGGCGCCTTCTCCCCGGCCATGGATCCACCGCCGGGGCCCGGGTGAGGTGATGAAGCCTTGCGTCTCTTGGTCCCGGATCGATCGGAATCATCCAAGGATCCGGCCGCGCGGGTCGAAATGGCGCCGGGGTCAGCGGGGAGGGCAGCGGCAGCGGCGGAGGGGGGCTGGTGTTGGGGACCGAATCAGATCGAGCAGCTGAGAGGGTATCCGGCGCGCAGGCCCAGCTTGAGCAGCTCGGAGCGCACCGGTGGCAGGCGGCGGAAGCAGCAAACCCCGATTGGAACGAACCGAAGCGAATGGAACCGAATCGCGCGAGGGAGGTCGAATGGAGGGAGGAACAGCTCGGAGCACCGAATTCCAGCACCAATCCCGACCTCGGCAGCTCCCAGCACCAAGCGTAGGCGAATCCAGGCGGGTCGTGGTGGGCGCTGGGGGATTTGAGGCCGGGGAGCGGAGAATCTTTCCTAATCGGGGGATTCCTTGCCGTCGCCTTTTTTTTTTTCCTTTCGAAAGGCCAGAGGAAGGAATTTCTGTGCACGAGAAGGAATGGAGAGGAGGAAAGTGAAGGACGCGAGTGATGAGGCGCTGCTGCAAGGGTGCCGTCGCGTGCGTGGACCCACCAACGCCTTCTCCATCTCCACCCACTAGGCCGGCGCGTGGGGAGCGAGCGTCTCCTCCTTGCGATCACTGAGCCTCTGGGCCCCAGGGGATGTGGGCCCAGCTGTCGGCGACAGGATCGAACGGGGTGGAGCGCTAGGTCGCTCGCATCGCCGCAGAGGCTGACATGGCGGATCGGGACGCGGCTGGCCCGGACGTCGGTGAACGGATCTGCGTGCGTTTCTGTGGAGATGGGTGGGGTGCGGCGGGGCTGGACCGCAGGAGGGAGGCTTCGAGACGTGGGCTGTGGCTGGCTTGGCGTCGAAAAAACGAGCACGATATTCTGTTCGTTTAACCGATAAGTTAGAGATGAAAGTATTATTTATTGTGAGAGAAAAATACTGTTAGTTAGCTAAAAAAATATGGTTTATAAGACAAGTAAACATGACGGAGGCAGCATTAACGGCAAGTTTTCGGTTACCCGGCCGTGTCCTGTCACCTGAGCGTGTTTTCGGTTCAGCGTGGCTAGTCTGCTGTAGTACATCTCGATCTCGTGCGCCCCCATGCGCGTGACGTAACGCTGGTCAAGTGGACCACTCCGTCGTCTTTTGACACTGGCTATGAAGAACTGGCTTTTCTTTTCGTTAATTAGGTACACGTACTTTATGATGTAGTAGTATAAAAAACGGCAAAACTCTTCTAAACTCAGCAGACCGTCTATGCTTACCTTGTCGGTTAGCAACTTTGCGGCTTAAGGAGCCCAAGCCCTTAAAGTACATGCATAAAACAGAGTCAGTGGTCAGTTTAGTGCATATTACATACAACTACTCTCAACACAACTTCAGAACTGAATTTGTCGTCATTGAGTATTCCCTGTTGTGACCCCGACAGAATTAGGCCTTGAAAAACAACGCTTCCGCACTGCAATCCTCTTTCATCAGGATACTAAACAACCACCGACATCGCCGCTCTTTCTTCCTGTTCCCTGATGAACAAAAGGTCCCGAAACATCGCTAAACCTAGTATGCATATAAATTTTAGAGCTCTTTTGGATTACAGGATTTTTTAAGGAATTTTGGAGAAATATTGTTTGCGAATGCAAATTTCCTATCCTATGCATGAATTACGAGGAATTAATGGTCCATTATGGCTTGTTCTACCCAATAAAAGGCCCGTTCGCTTTTCTTATAATCCATTTTTTTCAGCTTATTTTTTCGGTCGGAACAGTATTTTTCTCTCACAACAAATTAGCCTGAACAGTGTTTCGGCTTGTTTTTTCAGCGAAGCGAACGGGGCCAAAAAAAGAAAACACATGCAAAGCATGCACTTGGTGTTATTTTTTTATTCGACCTTAACATTCGTGCAAAACGAATCCTTCATTTGTTTTTCTTATGCCCCAATCAAACAACCTTTCACCTAACTTTCATACGTTTTACAATCCTCTGTTTTACACATGCATCTATATCCTATTCCTATATTTTTCAATTTCTACCTTTAACTTGTCTTGTTCTTACGATTTGTTTTTCGATATGCTTGTAACAATGATTTATGTTTTTCTTTGGATCTTTTTTTTTTGTCGTGTTGCATGCAAAACCAGGAAAAGCCAAATTAATAGGTGAACTTACGATTGGAAGTAATGAACTGGTCGAGCAGTGCAGCAATACATTGTGTTTTTTTAGATTACAACATGATGTGTCATATATCTGTATACTTGTTACAATGAAGGTCATGTGCAAATAATAGATGAGTCAAGGGGAGAAGAAAAAGAACTGGCAGCAAAACCGACACAAGGGCTCTTGAAAGGATAAGCTAAACTTGTGTCAAAGTTCAAGGGACGAACCAGCTGAACTGTGAAGCTATGATTAGAAACAGATGAAAAATAGGTGTGGTTGCTCTCAAATATATATGGCCATCGGCCCGCCCCGGCCCGCTGGGGTTCGGGCCGGCACGGCACGCGGGCTGCTCGGCCTGTGCCGAATCATGCACCGTGCATGCTCTACGACCCAGGCACGGCCCTATGGCCCGGTAGTCAGGCCGTGCCGGCCCATTGAGCACGGCCAATTTTGCGGGCCGTGCCAGCCCACAGCCCGGTCCCCTTAAATCGCCTCAAAAAATTCATCTCATACAGCACTTAGCAAATATGACATTCTCAATCAGATCACAAGCACAAATTATAAGTTCTAAGTTCACATATTACAACTTCTAAGTTCACATTCACAATCACTCAATCATATCACTTATCAAATTTCACATTCACAAATCAAAACTGAACTCAACTCCAAATGATCAAATCCAACAAAACAAAAGACACAAGAGAGACAATTAAGATAAATGAGTTGTTTGTGCAATGTTGCCTCATTAAAAACCTTTCTAGGTAAAACTCACCCTTGTGAGAAACTCTATAAAGGGAAAAAGAGTGTAGCACAGCTCTTAATTAAGTTTTAAATATGTTCAAAGGTCTCAAGTCTCACAGAAAATAGATATAGATTATAGTTACAGATCACACTCTCAACTCTCAAATCTTAAGTCTCAACTCTCAAGATGTACCAGCAGCAGCACCCCTAGTCTCAACCAGTAGCATCCCCAGATGTACCAGCTGCAGCATCCCCAGATGTACCAGCTGCAGCCCCCCAGATGTACTAGCTTCATCTTCATCGAGATATAAATTCTTGAAGAAATCCTCCAACTCTTGGTTGTCAACAGCATGTTGTAACCTTCTTTCTCCTAACTCCCAATCCTTTATGCAAGTCAGCATCTCCACAGTTTGAGGCGACAAACGTCGTCGCCGCTCCTCAATTATCCTTCCTGCTAAGCTGAAACATGATTCTGAAGAGACAGTAGAAACAGGAACTGACATAATATCTCTAGCCATAATAGATAGGATTGGATAAGTTAGTTTGTGGTCACGCCACCAGAGAAGTAAATCAAAATCATCTACATATGTAGTGACATTGTCACTGTCAACATAAACTGTGAGCTCACATATAACAGAACCAGATGTAGATGAAGTGAGGGCAGAGGTAGGGAAAGGACCAACAACACCAGATCCAGGGCCTCCAAAGATCCTTCCCCATGCCTATTTTCTTTTACCTGTATGGCTTGCAGGCTGTGTAGCCCTTTGAGACCTAGCTGCACCAAACTTTCTCTCATATTTGTTAAACAACCTGTAAATTTTAGTTCTCACATCAGCATAATCTGAACTGTAATCATAACCAGTGTACTCTTTAAGTAATTGCAGAACATTAAATAGACATCTCATCTTAGCTCTAGAATCAAGAATGAATGCAAATGAATATAACAGAGGTATGTCCTGCTAGTATTTAAGAAATTTAAGTTTCATAGGATATACAATAGATATTAGATTTTGATCTTTTTCACTTGCATGCAAATATGAAGCAATATCAAGAAGATGGTGCAGAATAAGTGGACTAGTTGGATGATAAACACCAGAAAGAACAACAGTGCTTTCATAAAATATTTCCAGGAACTATAATATGTTCCTAGCTACATGCCAATGCCTTGCAGATAATAATTATGACCCATAATTGGCATTAATGAACACAGAAAAAATATCCTTATATGGAACCAAGTATTTAAGCATAAGGTATGTAGCATTCCATCTAACATCTATATCTAAGCCAAACTTTCTAGGTCTAACATCATGAGCAGTACAGTAGTTCTTAAACATAGCAATTCTTTGATTAGAGGAATTCAACAAAAGTTAATAGCAGATCTTAAATCTTCTAAGTAAGGTTTGAATCACTTTAAACCAGATTTTACAATCAGATTAATGATATGACAAGCACAACGTTGATGCACAGGACTGTAGTTAACCTTAGAAGGATCAGCAGGCTCAGGTGAAGGATCAGCACCAAAATAACCAGCAAACAGAGGTGTCAAAGTACTCATAGCCCTAGCATTAGAAGAAGCATTGTCTCAAGTTATAGAGAAAACCTTATCAATCAGACCATACTCAATCACACAAGCAATTTATCGGTGTTTCGAACAAACACCAACTAGTAAATTTGTATTTGTTATGCATTAGGCTCGGATGGTGTACTAAAGAACACAAGGTTTATACTGGTTCGGGCAGAATGTCCCTACGTCCAGTTTGCTGCTGCTTGTGTTATTAGTACCAAAAAAGGTTCATAGTAGGGGGTACAAATGGTCGAGAGAGGGACAGGTCCCAAGTCTCTGATGGAAAGGTCGAAAGGACACCAAGAGCTCGGTTGTTGTTTGGCTGTGTGTTGTGTGTGGAATTGATCTGTCCAGTCGTCCCCTTAGTGGGGTGCCCTGCCCTCCCTTTTATAGACGAAGGGGAGCAGAGATTATAGATGGGAGAAAGAGGAAAAAACCAGAGGTTGAGAAGGTCCTTCGAAGGAGCCGGGTCTTCCTTTTCCCTCGAGGCTGCCCTGCTGTCATGGCAGACCATGCTAGGGATGGCATGTTCGCTGATCCTCATAGGGCTGTGCTCTGGCTTCGTTCAGCAAGTGGTTATGTCCCATCCTACCGGCGGACGGTGCGGTGTGCCAGGGTGCCGAGCCATGGCCCTACGGGGAGTAGACGGGGGAGTGACCATACGACTGTCACTATAGATTGAAGCGAGTTCTCTCTTGGATTGTAGTGGTTGTCGTATGCTTATATCAAGATCCGTGTCCGAGGGCTGATGGAGGCGCCCACAACACTGTAAGACAAAAGTCGGCGCCTATAATACTATTCGGGCTCTGTCAGGCCGGGAAGGGCTTAAAGCGCTCGTCCCATCGTATCCTGATGGTACCTTCCTACAGGCGTGTAGGGCATGGTCCTTGGTACTGCGGTTGACTCGAGTGTCCTGTCATACCCTATGCTCATCATTATGAAGGAGCAGGGTGTAGTCGTCGGGCGAGGCGGAGCCTGCCCTCAGCCATCGGCCGAGGCGGAGCCAGCCCTTAGCTGTCGGGCGAGGCGGAGCTAGCCCTCAGGCATCGGGTGAGGTGGAGCCAGCCCTTAGCCATCAGGCCAGGATAAGCCAGCCCTCAGCCATCGGGCGAGGCGGAGTCCACCCCTCGTGGGTTGGACGAGGCGTAGGGCAAGAAGTGTAGTCGCGTTCTTGCCTGTTTGGGAGCATCTGCCCTTGATGGTTATTAGCTCCATCTCATTGGGTACCCCAGTATTAGGTCTCCGACAGTAGCCCCCTAGCCCCCGGGTGATTCGGATAGAATCGTCCGGGGGGTGATTTGACTTGCTCGAGGGTGCGCGCGAGTGCACCCGACGGGTGTAGCCCCCGAGCCCCCGGGTGATTCGGACAGAATCACTTAGGGGGTATTTTGACTTGCCAGAGGGTGCGCGCGAGCGCACCCGTCGGGTGTAGCCCCCGGGTGATTCGGATAGAATCGTCCAGGGGGTATTTCAGACCCTTCGTGGGTACGGCTATAAGATTTGGTGTTTTTTGACATTAGATAGTTTAAAGGGAACCCTGGTATCCCGTTCGCGGGGATTCGTCCAGGGTCAGCTTGGTTCGGACTCGATTGCGGATCGAGGCTCCCTTGGGGCTCGTGCACCTATGTTCTGGCCGCTCATGGGCCCATCCCTTGTAGGGACGGCCGTTGAAACTGTTGGGCCAGCCCTTGAACTCCTAGGCCTAGGCGGGCCAGAGAAATGATTTTTGACTCGTATCCCCTCTGTGGGGGAAAAGTCCTGGTTTGTTTGGGAAGGCGAAACTCCCGGCGAGATTTTGGTGGGAAAGGATAGGGATCGTGGCCGCATATCCCGCGATGCGACGCGGCGGTGTATCGTGGTAGGCTTAGAGACCTAGGTGGGCGGTTGCTCTTCTCGCATCCATCGTCCCTATAAAACCAAGGGGTTCGCCCCTAGGGTTCCGTACTTTGCCTCCTTGCCTTTGCGTTTATAACCTCCGCCACTAATCGCCTGAGCCTATCGCACCCGCATCGCAGCCGCCATCATGCTCATTTTCGCATCGCAGCTGCCGTCAAGCTCTCATCCACCCCCCTCCCAATCGTCCAATGGAGCCGTGGTGCAGATCCGACATCACCCCTTAGCGCCTGGAGGGCCTCGTTCGCCGTGGCCTCCTTTGCCCGCTGACCGTCACCGAGGAGTGGCGGCTGCCCGGTATAAGGACAAGCCGTCGCCGCCCGAAGGCTATGTGGTGTCCTTCGCTCGCTTTCACGAGCGGGGATTCACCGTCCCCGCCCATAAGTTCCTTCGGGGGCTGCTGGATTACTGTAAGGTGGAGTTGCAGCACCTTACTCCCAATGGGGTCCAGCACATTGCGGCGTTCGTCGCCCTGTGTGAGGGGTTCTTGGGGATTGATCCCCACTTCGACCTGTGGTGGTATCTCTTCGCCGTCAACCTTCTAAAGAAGCGGGCCGAGAAGCAAGAGGTGAGCGCACCGGTGGGATGTGCCGGCATTCATCTCTGTAACAACCGGATGAACGAATACCCATCGATGCGTCTGTCGACCTCCAACAAGGGGTGGCATTTGCATTGGTTTTACATCAAGGATGCCGCTGCCGCCCCCTTACTAGCGTTCTCCGGGCGCATCATCGAAGAGGTCTCGGAGTCATGGAAGTGGGGTGTCCCGGTCAAAGATAAGAAGAAGATCGAGGACCGTCTCGCCGCCCTCCAAATTCTGAAGGAGGGGGCGTGAAGGGGTCGAGGATCATCGACGCCTACCATATGAGGAGGGTGGTGCCACTAATGGTGCGCGCACTTCCCTTGCACCAGATGGTGCCTAGAGCGTCGCTCGAAGGGACGGTACTTGTCGATAAAGCGCTCCCCCTCTAAAGTGGCGCAGTGCTTCAAGGAGGCGATGGAGCCTTCAAAGGACAACGCTGACGTTGTCCTTGATTTCATGTATCCGGTGCCGGGGCATCCCCCAATGCGGCCGAAACCGGGGTTCATCGACTTCGTAAGTTTTTTTCCCCGTGCCTCCTTTTTACTTGAATTCCTGACCCCTTGGTGCTAACATTGGGATAGCAGGACCAGCCTAAGAGACTTGTCCTTATATATTGCCTGGCTCTGCTGCCGAAGGACAAGTTCATGGCGGCGGGCAATCGTGCCATAGCCGAGTGGCAGAGGAAGATGAAGGAGTCCGAGCGGAAGAAGAAACAGTAGAAACAACAGGCACGGGAGCGAGGAGAGGAGATAGACAGTGAAGACAGCGAAGACGATGATGATGAGGTAGTTGCTGATGTGGAGTGGGATGTCCGGGAGAGTGAGGATACGCTGACAGGTACCCACTCGTCCACGTAGGGACCCTTCCCGTTCCATGCGGGGGGAAGTGAGTCCATGAGGCCGATGGAGACGGGCCAAACCGTCGGCCCGTCCCTAGGACCGGTGGGAGCGGGCGGATCTGCTGCCACGCCCAGGGTGCCGGTGGAGGGGGGCGGCTCCACTGCCGCGCCCCACTACTGATGGGGGTGGGCAGATCTACCGCCGCACTCGAGGTGCCGACAGAGAGGGGTGGCTCCGCCGCCACGCCCTCATAGGCAAGGGAGACGAGCCCCTTTGCCCGAGAGCAGGGGGCAGGGTCGAAACAGTCCCGCCCAAATGAATTGGAACAGGAATCTGGGGGTTCGTCCCCAAAATTTCCCTACCGCCCAACAGTGCCAGAGTAAGTCACCGATTCCTCTGCTTTTTTCTTTTTTTCTTTTTTAGTGTGACCTATGCCTTTCAACTCTTGTAGACTCTTGAGGCAGGGCCGCTCTTTGGCGCTAGTGCCCAACAAGAGCGTTGCTCTTCAGGCGGGATGGGCGCCATCGCCTGATGTCACTCCTGTTTTGGGCAGGAGCGGAGCCATTGTTGCGGCTACGTCGGCTTGTCAGGCGCTGCCTGCGGTGGCGCCCATGCCCTCGGTAGGTCAGGAAGGCGTTGGGGATAAAGAAGCGTCCTTAGGGGTCATCGAGCACATGGCGATGGAGGTGATTCCGCCACCTACGTCAGAGCAGATGGAGCCACCGCTCGCGCTTGTGGCGCCCTCCATGGTGGGCGTGGCATCACAAGCCAAGGCCCCAGCATTGCAAGCGGAGGTGGCCACGACCGTGACAAGCCAGGCATCGTCGGACGTAGCCATGGTGGTGTCCGAAGGAGCGGCGCAATCCGTGCTACCGGCGGCCCAGGCGATGGCGCCCGAGGCGGGCCAGACGGAGGAGGACACGGCCGGAGGGTCCCCGGGCATCATGGCGGTGGTGGAGAGGACCAACGGGGGGTTGCCCTCGGCCCTGATGTTGGGGGGTAGCCGCTCGCCCGCACGGGGTGAGTCGCTGCTCTAGTGGATGGATCCTCGAGACCCAACGTCGACTCTCTTCTCGCTCGATGACGCTACCGAGAGCATAGAGCGGGATAGCCTTGATGGAGGGATCTCGGCCATGATGGATTTCCTGAACTAGGCTAGGGGTGTCTTGCATGATGTCATCATTCCCACCGGCTAGGTATCCGCTTGATCTTCCCTCTTGCTTTCTTCTTTCTTTATGTATTTTTGTATTTTTGACACTAGTCTTCTTTTCAGTCCCTCATTGCTCGTAGCCAGGAGAAATCCTGGTTCCTCCATGAGCAGAAGGTGGAATGGGACCACCTCACCGAGGAGGCCTGGCTATGCGGAGATGTGAGCACCCAGCTTGCTGTCGCCCAGCAGTGAGAACCGAGGCGCGTCAGGACACGGAGGAGATCCATGGGATGTTCCAGGATCTATCGGTGAGGGTGCAGTAGGACGAGGAGGCGACCACCACGGTCCAAAAAGGAGTGGGATGAGCTACTCCAAAAGGATGTCGAGGCCTGTGAGCGGGCCATCGAGCTCCTGGCTGAGCTGGAGACGAAGTAGGATCTCAAGCTGGAAGCCGAGGAAAGGTCCGTAGCCCTGCAGCAGAGGGTGAATCTGTATGCCGAGGTGATTGCCCGGCTGCGCAGGGAGCAAGATGAGCTATGCCAGACTGCAGAAAGACTCTGCTCGAAGCACGACCAGGTCGTCCGAGAGGGCGATGAGGCGCGTTAGGGGGTCAGCTCCCTCCGGGCAGATCTTGGAGCAGCGGTGGCCCAAAGGTTGGAGGCTAAGGAAATCTCTGCCGGGCTAGGCACAGAGCTTGCCGAGGTGCAGGGGATTCTTCAGGCCAAGAGTGATGAGCATGATCTCCTGCGTGCTGCCATTGGGGTGGTTTTCGATGACCTGGGGGTGGCACGGCCAAAGGAAACCGTCTCACTCGTGGCCCATGCCGTAGATATCACGGTGCGGGTGCGCTAGCTTGAGGAGAATGCTTTGCACGCCGGGATCACCCAAGCCTTTGTTGTTGCTTGCTCTCATTATGATCAGGAAATTAACTTGGAGGCAATGGGCCTCGGCTTTGCACCTGGCTACGAAAACTCCGAGCTGGATGAGATTGAGAAAGCGGTGACTCCTATCGCGCGGAACCTGGCAAACAGGCTGAAAGACATAGTTCTCCCTCCGAGGAAGTAGTTAGTCGAATGAGTCTAATAAACATTTATCTGTAATCTGTTGGACAAGTGTCGGTACTTTTGTGTCTGAAAATAGATTTGTAATTTTGTTTCGTTCGTTTGATCTTACTTTCTTCCCTTTTGCATTCGAGAAGAAAGGTTTATGCGATCCGATCCTTCCGTTCGTTAAGACTATAGGGCCTGAGGTGTATAAGGGGGAAATTTCGATTATGCTGGTGAGCAAAGTTACCATAGCCATCGGGGCATGGGTTTTTTGCGGTCTTACCAGGCATGCTCGTTCGTCTGTTCCCACAAACCTTGCTGCTAAGCTTAACGCGAGGAAGAGATCTGATGCAACGACTGTTTCAGAAAAAGGAGGTATTCATACCTTTGTCAGCCCTCGAGTGAGATCCGACCCCTTGTGGTCGCTGGGGCCGGATGTTACTGGAGACCAAAGCGAGGGTTGCGAACTTACTCTTGTATTCGCACGTACCCCTTACTTAGGATTTTAGCGATCGTTCCGTGACCGTGTGTTTGGTCTTATCGCAAGTCCGGCCTTCCCTGAGCCCCCGCACGTGGTGGGGATGCGGTCAAGGGTCGGCTCATTTTGAGACTAACGCTTCGTCCGAGGTTTTCGCACCTAGAGGGGTTGAGGCGATGTTATTTGCCTCGACAGCTCGAGTGACGTGCTAAATGAGCTCGCTAATGGGGATGTTCGAACGGAATCCAATCCCGTTGCTTTGCGATAGGGAGTGGCATTCCATTGCTCCTTAACCTGCCTTCCAACTGATTCCCCCTCAATGGGGATTCTATGGGCTCAGCTAAAGGCTGGATTGAACTAGAAAGTTGAGATGACCCTATCCGCCTCAATGCGGGTTGGGCAAAGGCTGCTGAGGCTCATCTATGTTTTCTCCCCTGGCTCTTATTTGACGCGAGGCAGCCTCGGACCCTTCACGGGCCAGCCTTCGAACCTCGGTCTCTCGATCTCGGATCGAGTAGCTCAAGCCCCTGAGCCCCTTAGGGTTTGATAGCGGTCGGCCGTGTTTCGCGCATCATCCCATCCTCGATTTCCGGAACTAGAGGGGCTAAGCTGACGACACTTGCCTCAACGGCTCGAGTGTCACGCTTGATGAGCTTGCTAACAGGCATGTTTGTGTGGAATCCGGGTCCATCATTTGTTGACGGGGTCAGCAGAGCCCTCATATGGCATTCCACTACTTCTTAACCCGTCTCCCGGCAGATGCCTGAGCCATTCGATAGGCTCAGGTGGCCCGTTGGCCTCTCCTCGACGGAGATTCTTTGGGTTTGGCTCGAGGTTAGAATCGAATGAGAAAGGTTGAGGTGTCCCTGTCTGCTTCTGAGCGGGGTCGGGCAAGGCCGTTGGGGCTCATCTCAGTTTTTCTCCCCTGGCTCTGTTCGATGCGAGGTGGCCTCGAGCCCTTCATGGGCCAGCCCTCAAACCTCGATCAGTTGCCATTCATATCGAATGAGGCGACTGCCGCTTTGTGACGCGATACGAAACGTTGAGATGCAGCGATTGCATATGCAACGTTTGGATGTATGATTTAATCGAAATGAAAGGGGGGTCGGTAATGTTACCTTGGTGGCATGAGCAATGAGAAGCTCTTACCGGGAATGTCCGTGCGGGGTTCGGGTCCGACGTTTGCGATGGAGCCGGCGTGACCTGCACGAGCATCGCAAATTTTTGTTTCTGTCTCTCGACAGCGATCCGAGCCATTCGATTGACTTTAGGGAACTGCGAATTCGATTATTCCGGTGAACAAAAACCCCGTAGCCGCCGGGGCGTAGGGTCTAGCGGTTTGTCCAGTTTTACTCAAGGTTTTACACCCGCACACCACGCCTCTGATTTTAAACGTAAGGAGGGGTCGGGCGAAGAGGATGTCTAAACAAGTAGACACTCTCGGCAGCCCCCGAGCGATGTTCGTGCCCCTACCGTTGTTGGGGTCGGAGGCTCGATAATGAAATTTACACGCAAAGTAAGTAAACAAAGGTGCTTATATTTCGGCGGCCATTCACTCGGTGTTTTACCTGGGCCGTCTGATCGACCCAGGAGGCCCATTGGGCTCCCCTTAACGGGGGTTCTGTCGTTGGGTCGTTCCGTGGTCCTGCTTGGGGAAGCGGAGAGTCGCCTGCATGCAGGTGCGGCCTGATTCTCATGTCGGCGTGCGGTAGTGGTGGGCCATGCCCAGGCAATGTCCTGTTTGACCAGGTGACATCTCGTCGATCAGAGCATGTCCCATCGGTCCAGGCGTGTCCCCTTGGATTCCCGTCAGCATTGATTTCCCATCTGCATTGAATAGGGGAAGGGAGAGGGTTTTGCGTCCTAGCCTTTCGCCTTTCTCCAACCACTGTGTCTCATCCTTAAATAGGGGGAGGGAGGGGGTTCTCGTCCCCATTCCTTTGCCTATTCTTGAGCTGGTACCTTCTCTCCTTCTTCCTTTTCACCAAATGCGTTCGTGCATCGTAGTGGTTCCTAAGTGAGAGAGGGTAATACCGGGGAGAGAAAAACTCATAGATCCCCTCATGAATTTGGAGCGCGATGTCGAGCTAGAGGTCATCCAATGTAGAGGAGATGGTGTCAACTGCCTTCGCCGAGAAGGGGCCGCTTTCGCCGAAGGAGGAGGCGCACTGGAGGGTGCTGAGCGTCGTCGGTTTTGCCGTCGTCCGCGAGGCCTTCGTCGGGATGGAGCCATATGGAAGCTCTTTCGACGAATCTTCTCTAGGCGAGTCTTGTTGGTGGGGAAGCCGCCCAGGACTACATCGATGGGGGGGGTTCACCCTTGTAGCCACACAGATCAGCCAGTTCATGAAGCTTGATAAGATGTTGGAGACATCCATCGGCCATGGCGGCCTTTCTTCGGTGGGAAGCGCCCCCTGTCTAGGTGACGTTCTCAGGGTTGCGGCTGATCACAATGGCGTAGTCCCTAGACGCCCCGGCGAAGGTGCCATGATCACCAATGTGGTGCTCGATGTTGCAGACAATGGCATCCTCGAGGATCCCGCGGAGCGGTAGGATGTCGCCGATGGAGAGCGTGGTGCGGCGACCGTAGTAGTGCTTATAGTAGAACTGGTCAGAAACTATAATCGAATAAGTGATGGGGAAGCCCCCGTGTGAATAGTTTTTTTTATTTATGAATACATAAGTCCTTTTCTTGATGAAATCACTTTGTAAGCGATGAATTTGTGCAAAAAAATGAACAAGTTCTTAAATTTTGTTACGGCAAACAACTTTTCAGCTCTTGTCCCTCTTTTTGGCAAAAAGAGGTTTAATGCCTTCTGACCCTTCCCATAGTTATGGTCGCAAAAGACTCGGAGTGTGGGCGAGCCAATTCTGATCATGCTAGTGAGCAAGGAGGCCGTAGCTGCTGGGGCATGGGTTTCCCGTAGTCCTACCAGTTATACTCAGATTTTGTACCCGAAATCCTAGCCCTTAGGACTTACCATGAGAAAAGAGGGAAACACAGAGAATGTTTGAAAAGGTAATGTAGAGAGTGTTTGCAAGATAAACATACTTATATCAGCCCCCCGAGTGAGATCCGACCCCTTGCCCTTACAGGGGTCAGATGTCACGAAAGATCGGGGATTTTGATGACAAAAACTGATAAGAAAAAGTATGCGTTTATTTAAGGGTAAAAACGACGTAGCTACTCAATGTTCCAGGCGTTGGTGAAGACCTTATCGTTGATGGTTTTCAACTTGCAGATGCCTGGCTGGAGTACTTCCGTGATGACGTACGGCCCCTCCCAGGGCAGCGAGAGCTTGTGACAGTCCTTATTGCTCTGCACGAGGCGGAGAACCAGGTCTCCGATGTTGAAGGCTCGGTCCCACACCCGTCGGCTATGGTACTAACGTAGCGTCTACTTGTACTTGGCTGAGTGGAGGAGGGTGACACCACGAGCTTCGTCTAGCTGGTCCATGGCATCTTCGTGGGATGCCTCAGCTCCCTGTTCGTCATATGCTCTGATCCTTGGAACTCCATAGTTAAGGTCGGCTAGGGGGATGGCTTTGGAGCCATGGACCATGAAGAAAGGCGTGTAGCCGGTGGCTCGGCTAGGAGTTGTCCTTAGGCTCTAGAGCACCGCAAGGAGCTCGGTGACCCAGCGTGTGCCGAACTTGTTCAACCAGTTGAAGATCCTAGGCTTGAGGCCCTGTAGGAGCATGCCATTTGCGCGCTCAACCTGCCCGTTCGTTCGGGGGTGTGCGATGGTGGCCCAATCGACTAGGATGTGTTGTTCATCACAGAATCAAAGGAATTTCTTGCCGGTGAACTGTGTGCCATTGTCCATGATGATGGAGTTCGGTACTCCAAAGTGATGGATGATGTCGAGGAAGAACATCACAACTTGCTCGGCCTTGATCACAAAGATCAACCAAGCTTCGATCCATTTTGTGAAGTTGTCTCTGGTGACAAGTAAGTGGGTGTAGCCCTCGAGCGCCTTCTTGAGAGGTCCAACCAGATCGAGCCTGCGTACCACAAAGGGCCATGTGATCGGGATCATCTAGAGTGCCTGGGCCAGGAGGTGAGTTTGCCGAGCATAGTACTGGCACCCTTCGTAGGTGCGTACGATTTGCTCAGCGTCGGCTACTGCAATGGGCCAGTAGAAGCCCTATCAGAATGCGTTTCCAACCAAGGTTCTAGGCGCGGAGTGGTGACCGTAGACCCCACTATGGATATCGCTCAGCAAAAGCTTCCCCTGTTCGATGGGGATGCACAGCTACTGGATCCTGGTGTGGCTTCATTTGTAGAGTTCGTCTTCTACAAGAACGAAGGATTTGGCGCGATGTGTGAGCCGCCGAGCCTCCATCTTATCTATTGGCAGTGTGTCACAGAGGAGGTAGTCGAGGTAGGGCATTCTCTAGTCGATCAGAGGGTTAGGCTCTGTCGCTGGATCCTCTTCGAGCTCCATGACCTTGGGGCCGGACGGAGCCGTCAGTTGGTTAGCCCCCGAGGCTAGATCAGACGGGCCATCGTCGGCCCGTTCTGACCCTTCATAGCGCACCTAGGGTTTGTGTTGGTCGCTGGTGAAGACACCCGTTGGCACTGGCTCTCAAGCAGATGCCACTTTTGCAAGCATGTCGGCCGCCTTGTTGAGGCGCCTTGGGTTGTGATTGAGTTCGAGGCCGTCAAATTTTTCCTCTAGCCGTCGGACTTCTTAGCAGTACGCAACCATCTTGGCGTCGTGGTAGCTTGACTCCTTCATGACTTGGTTGACGACTAGCTGGGAGTCGCCCTAGATGTCGAGGCGTTGGATGCCCAACTCGATGGCGATGCGTAGGCCGTTGATGAGTGCTTCATACTTAGCCACATTATTAGATGAGGGAAAATGGAGACGAACCATGTACCTCATGCGAACCCCGAGGGGTGATACGAAGACTAGCCCCATGCCGGCGCCCTTCTTCATCAGCGATCCATCGAAGTACATCGTCCAGTACTCTTGATCGATGATCGTCGGTGGTGTTTGGACCTCGGTCCATTCCGCGATGAAGTCAGCCAACACCTGGGACTTGATCGCTGCTCGGGAGGCATATGTGATGCCTTGATCCATCAACTTGAGCGCCCACTTTGCGGTTCTTCCCGTGGTGTCTTAGCTCTAGATGACCTCATCGAGTGGGAACGACGTCACGACCGTCATGGGGTGTGATTCGAAGTAGTGGCGTAGCTTCCTCTTGGTGATGAGGACGGCGTATAGGAGCTTTTGGATTTGGGAGTAGCGGGTTTTAGAGTCTGATAGTACCTCACTGATGAAATACATAGGACGCTGTAGCTTGAGGGTGTGCCCCTCTTCCTCCCACTCTACTACCAGGGCGGTGCTGACCACTTGCGTGGTGGCCGCTATGTATAGCAGGAGGAATTCTCCTTTGCTTGGAGGAACTAGGATCGGGTCCCTTGTCAGAAGCAGTTTGACCATGTGAAGTGCCTCCTAGGCCTCGGATGTCCACTCAAAGCGGTCATCTTTCTTCAGGAGGCGATAAAGGGGGAGACCTCATTTGTCGAGGTGCGAGATAAACTAGCTGAGTGCGGCGAGGCACCCTATGACTCGCTGAACCCCCTTTATGTTCTGAATCGGGCCCATCCTTGTGATGGCTGAGATTTTATCCGGGTTGGCTTCGATGCCGCTCTCAGAGATGATGAAGCCGAGCAGCATACCCCTCGGGACCATGAAAACACACTTCTAGGGATTGAGTTTGATGCCATTTTCTCAGAGTTTTGCAAAGGTTTGCTCAAGATTGGCAACAAGGTGATCGGCTCGTTGAAACTTTACTATGATGTCGTCAACATAGGCCTCAACGGTCCACCCGATGAGGTCCCCGAAGCATTTGAGCATACAACACTGGTACATGGACCCAGCGTTCTTCAGAACGAACGGCATTGAAACATAGCAGAACGATCCAAAGGGGTGATGAAAGATGTTGCGAGTTGGTCGGACTCTTTCATCATGATTTGATGGTACCCGAAGTAGAATCGACTATTTGATCTATGTGCAGCAAAGGAAACGGATCCTTTGGGCACGCCTTTGTCGAGACCCGTATAGTCAACACACATCCTCCATTTCCCACTCTTCTTTCATACAAGAACAGGATTGGCTAACCACTCTGGGTGGTATACTTCTTTGATGAATCCAACAGCCGATAGTTTTGCTATCTCTTCACCGATGGCCCTACGTTTCTCCTCGTCGAAGTGACGCATGCGTTGCTTCACCGGCTTGGAGCCTGGGTGGATCTTTAAGGTATGCTCGGTGACCTCGCTCGAAATGCCTAGCATATCCGAGGGTTTCCACGCAAAGATGTCTTTGTTGTTACAGAGGAAGTCGATGAGCGCGCTTTCCTATTCGGAGGAAAGTGTGGTACCAATGCGTACCATTTTGCCCTTGGAGCTGCTAGGATCTATGAGGACATCCTTAGAGCCCTCTACGGACTTGAACGACCCGGTTGATTTCTTTGCGTCGGGCGTTGCTTCGATGACCTCCTCCTTGAGGGCGGCGAGTTCCCCAGAGGCGACGATTGCTACGGCGTGGCCGCAACACTCGACCTCGCACTCGTAGGCGCACTGGAAGGAGGTGCCGACGGTGATGACTCCATGGGGGCCCAACATCTTCAGTTTGAGGTATGTATTGTTGGGGATGGCCATGAACTTCGTGTAGCATGGGCGTCCCAGGATGGTGTGGAAAGTTTCAGGGAACCCAACCACCTCGAAGGTGAGGGTCTCAGTTCTATAATTGAACTGATCCCCAAAGGTGATGGGTAGATTGATCTGCCCGAGCGGCATGGCCTGCTTCCCGGGCACGATGCCATGGCAAGGTGCTCGGGTTAGGCGGAGGCGATGCTGGTCCTCCCTAGACTACTGAGGTCCAAGGGAGACATCGAGCCGGTGCCCAAACCTCTCGTGGTTGAGGCCGACGGAGGGAAGAGATTGGATGGTGGCGTGAGCCAATGCCAACTCTCCCCCACCATGATGATGAAGTCTAGGCTCCCGAAGCACACATGTGCACCTAGGACCCAACTTATGCCATGGTTAGCCATCTGTGGCCTGATGTGGAACACGCAAAGGTCCCCTACCTGGCGCGCCAACTGTCGGTGTTTTGAACAAACACCAACTAGTAAATTTGTATTTGTTGGGCGTTAGACTCAGATGGTGTACTAAAGGACACAAGGTTTATACTGGTTTGGGTAGAATATCCCTACATCCAGTTTGTTGTTGCTCATGTTATTATTACCGGAAAAGGTTCGTAGTAGGGGGTACAAACGGTCAAGAGAGGGATAGGTCCCAAGTCTCTGATGGAAAGGTCGAAAGGACACCAAGAGCTCGGTTGCTACTTGAATGTGTGGAATTGATCCATCTAGTCATCCCCTTAGTGGGGTGCCCTGCCCTCCCTTTTATAGACGAAGGGGGAGCAGGGCTTACAGAAGGGAGAAAGAGGAAAAAACCAGAGGTTGAGAAGGTCCTTCGAAGGAGCTAGGTCTTCCTTTTCCCTTGAGCCTACCCTGCTATCATGGTAGACCATGCCAGGGATTGCATGTTCGCTAATCCTCATAGGGCCATGCTCTAGCTTCGTTCAGCAAGTGGTTACGTCCCATCCTACCAGCAGACGGTGCGGCGTGCCAAGGTACTGAGCCGTGACCCTACGGGGAGTAGACGAGGGAGTGACCATACGTCCGTCACTGTAGATTGAAGCAAGTTCTCTCTTGGATTGTAGTGGTTGTCGTATGCTTATGTCAGGATCCACGTCCGAGGGCTGATGGCGGCGCCCACAACACTGTAAGATAAAAGTCAGCGCCTACAACACTATTCGGGCTCTATCAGGCCAGGAAGGGCTTAAAGCACCCGTCCCATTGTATCCTAATGGTACGTTCCTACAGGCACGCAGGGCATGGTCCTTGGTACTACGGTTGACTCGAATGTCCTGTCGTACCCTGTGCTCGTCATTATGAAGGAGCAGGGTGTAGTCATCGGGCGAGGCGGAGCCTACCCTCAGGCGTCGAGTGAGGCGGAGCCAGCCCTCAGGCATCAGGTGAGGCGAAGCCAGCCCTTAGCCGTCGGGTGAGGCGGAGCCATCCCTCAGCCGTCGGGTGAGGTGGAGCCAGCCCTCAGCCGTCGGGGGAGGTGAAGTCCACCCCTCTGGGGTCAGCCGAGGCGTAGGGCAAGAAGTGTAGTCGCGTTCTTGCCTGTTCGGGAGCATCGACGCTTGATGGTTATTAGCTCCATCTCATTGGGTACCCCAGTATTAGGTCCCTGACATAATTCTTTCGGCAATATTTTCACCGGTATGTTTCACCTCAATCAACCTAAAACCAATAACCTTTTTCTGTAACTCCTAATCAGCACTGACATAATGAGCAACAACAGTAATGAAGTCCTCCTTAGCATTACCAGACCAAATGTCTGAAGTCCGTGCAACAGAGGAAACAGCAGAAAACACATGATTCTTAAGCATATTACGACGTTCAGTAAACAGCTTACTAAGATCTCTGGTGGTGGTCTGTCTAGATACCTTAACAAACCTAGGGTTATGAGCATAAACAATGTACTCCTCCTAGGCCTCTGTCTCACCGATACCTAACGGTAGATCAAGCCTAGCAATCAAGGGACACAACTCAGATCTAGCAACATCAGGTTTATAGTCCCAGTTATGCACAAAACCATCAGGATTGTAAGCAAGCCTAGACTGAACCCTAGCACGTTGATCAGTTTTTTGCTTATAATGTTTCTGGTGCCTCTTCAAGTGACCAGTGTCAGCACTAGATCTAGCAGACAAAGTACTCTTACACATTTTACAGGTAGCTTTAGTGCAAATCTTAACTCCATTCACAGTCTGATAGATCTCATCAAAATCAGCCCACATAGCAGATTTACGCTTACCAATAGAGGTACTAGTACCAGCAACAGATGGAGTAGAGCTGGTGGAGCCGACCATGGTCCCAGTCGCCATTGCCCCTTCACCACCGCCATCGTCCAGATCGATCAGAGAATAGCCATCTCCGAGATCGATACCGAACAATGCAGCAGCATCGTCATGGGTGTTGTCGTTGTTCTTGCCCTCGGGGGCCTGAAAGCTCTAGTTTGGTTTTGGTGAATTGATAAAACCCTAAGTGCTAACCTAGTTTATCAAAGTGATCATGAGATAGGTAGCACTACTCCAAGTGATGAAGCAAATGAAGATCATGACATGATGGTGGTAATTCCATGGTGATGATCAAGTGCTTGGACTTAGAAAAGGAGAAAGAAAAACAAAAGGCTCAAGGCAAAGGTATAAATGGTAGGAGCCATTTTGTTTCGGTGATCAAGATACTTAGCGAGTGTGGTCACATTTAGGTTCGATATCCGTACTATTAAGAGGGGTGAAACTCGTATCGAAATGTGGTTATCAAAGTGCCACTAGATGCTCTAACTCATTGCATTTGCATTTAGGATCTAGTGGAGTGCTAACAGCCTTGAAAATGTTTGTGAAAATATGCTAACACACATGTGCACAAGGTGATACACTTGGTGGTTGGCACATTTAAGCAAGGGTAAGAAAATTTACCGGTGGAGTGTCTGCCCGTAGATTGCGGACAGTCCGACGGTGCCACCGGTGACATGTACAGAAAAGATAGGATTTCACAGAATGCACCAGACGCTAGCCTCAACTGGACCGGTGCGTCTGGTCAGTGGAAGCAGTGAAGACACTGGGGTCAGTCTTCGGCTGGACGCTGGGTCACTTTGTGATTGGACGCTGACGGGTGGCGTCCGGTCCTACTGACATGGCAGTGCACAGAGGAGACAGTAAGTGACCGGATGCTGGGTGAGTCCGGTTGGGCATGACCGGACATGTCTGGTCGTGAGTGGAACCTTATTGGAAACGACCGAACGCTGGGGTCCTACGTCCGGTCACTTTGAGTAACGTGTCCAGTCACTACTTAAATGTATTGATGACCGTTGAGATCGGGCGACCAGCTTTTGATGCTGATGACACGTGGCAAGCATTGGGTGACCAAACGCTGAGGTCCTGCGTCCAGTCGATATGACCGGAGCGTTCGGTCACCCCGAGCAGTGCCCAGTGAAGGGGTACAATAGCTCTATTTCATGGAGGCTTCCATTTAAGCCCCATGGCCAGCTAAAGCTCACTCTCTTGCCCATTTGCATTGACATAGCAACCTTGTGAGCTTAACCAAAGCCCTCCCACTCATCTCCATCATAGATTCATCATCTTTGTGAGATTGGGAGTGAATCCAAGTGCATTGCTTGAGTGTTTGCATCTAGAGGCACTTGGTGTTTGTGTTTCGCTATGGGATTCGCTTGTTACTCTTGGTGGTTGCTGCCACATAGATGGCTTGGAGCAGCGAGGATCGTCAAGCGGAGGTTGGTGATTGTCTCCGGCTCCGATCGTGGTGATTGTGAGGGGTTCTTGACCTTTCCCTGGTGGAGAGACAAAAGGTACTCTAGTGAATTGCTCGTGGCTTGTGTGATCCTCATCTTGTGTTGGTTGTGCAGCACCCTATTGAACGTTTGGCGTGTGATGCCAATTAGCGTGTGAACCTCCAAGTGAGTGAATCGCCACAACGAGGACTAGCTTGCCGGCAAGTAAGTGAACCTCGGTAAAAATCATTGTGTAATCATTTGATTCCGAGGTGATTGGTCTTCATTGATATTCATTCTTGTGATTGATTGGCTCACTCCTCGACTCGGCGGTATAACCATCTTGCTCACTCTCTTTACATTACCGCAAACTAGTTATCAAGCTCTTTAGTGTAGCTAGTTGTGAGAGCTTGTTAGTTTGGTTAGTGTGGCTCTTTAGTTAGCCTTTGAGAGCACACTTAGTATAGTGACATAGCCATTGTGTGGTTAGAAACTATAGAAACTAGAATTATGATAGGTGGCTTGCATTTTTAGTAGGCTAGCGCAACACTCGCTTCGCCTCATAATTGTCTAACCGGTTTGTTAAGTGTTGTTGTAGAAATTTTAATAGGCTATTCACCCCCCTTTAGCCATTAGGACCTTTCAAGTGGTATCGGAGTGGCGGTCACCGTGATTTGAGGCTTAACAACCTTCGGTGTAAAAATGGCTCAAATCAACAACATCAAGAAGCCACCCCAATTTGTTGGCTCCAACTATCCCTATTGGAAGGCTAAGATGACAACTTATACCAAGTCAATCAATAGGAAGGTTTGAAAGGTGGTGCAGACCAAGATTGAGATTGATGGTGAAGAGGCTCCCACCGCCGTTGAAGAGATGCTACTCCAAAACAATGACATTGCTCTTAGTGCCATCCATGATGCTTTGGATGAGAGAACTTTTGAGCAAATCAAGAACATTGAGAGAGTTCATGAGGCATGGAAGAAGTTGGAAGAATCATTTGATGGCACTCAATCAGTGAAAGGTGCAAAGGCATACATTCTCAAGGAAAAGTTTGCAAGCTTCAAGATGAAGGAGGATGAGTGTGTGCCGGAAATGTTTCATAGGCTTCAAGTGCTTGTCAATGATCTAAAAGCACTTGGAGAAGAGGTGAAGGACAAGGACTTCTCCCACAAGTTCTTGAGATGCTTACCTTCAAGATTTGGCACATTGGTCTCTATTCTTGTAAGGAGTAGTTTGGACACCATGACACCAAACCAAGTGTTGGGAGATATAATGACCGATGATACATATAGAGATGATGATGAGAAGGAAGAAAAGGAGAAGAAAGATGAGAAGAAGAAGAGTGTGGCATTCAAGTCCACATCATACAAGGGCAAGGCAAAGCAAGACACATCAAGTGAAGATGATAGTTCATGGGATGATGATGATGATGAGAAGATGGCTCTCTTTATCAAAAGATTTGGCAAGTTCATGGTGAAGAAGGGCTATCGTGCTAGAAGAAAGAAATCTTTATCCAAGAACAAGGAAGAGTCAAGAAGGTGCTTCAATTGTGGAAGCAAAGATTATCTTGTTGCTCAATGCCCATACAATAGCGACAAAGATGATGACAAGAAGAACAAGAAGGACAAGAAGGAAAAGAAAGAGAAGAAGGACAATATGACCTTCAAGAAGAAGGGTGGTTCATATGTGGTCATTTGGGATAGTGATGCTTCCTCAAGTGATAATGATGATAGTGATGATGATAAGACCACCAAGAAGAAGGCACTTACAAGCATTGCTATCAATGAGAAGCCTTCTCTCTTAGACACTCTATTTATGCTTCATGGCTAAGGCCACTAAGGTACAAATTTGTGATGATGGAAGTGATGAGGAACATGATAATGAAAATCAAAATGATAGTGATAGTGATGATGATGAACCTACTAAGGATGAACTATTTGACATGCTAGAAGATGCTAAAGAACAATTTGACATCAAGAGAAGGGAATGCAAAAGCTTGCATAAGGAACTAAAAGCCCTTAAGCAAGCCTTTGATGAGCTCAATGCATCTCATGAGAGGCTAGAGGAAGCCCATGAGAAGCTTGGCAAGGCTCACAAGAAGCTTGAAAAAGCTCATTCCTCTTTGCTTAATGAACATAATGAGAAGAAGCATGTTGAGACTTGTGGTGTAGGCTTAACTTATAATATAATTGATGAATCATTATCTATGCCTATCATTGTTCCTCTAGCTAACTTTTCTTGTAGTACTTCTACTTCCACCTCATCTAGTAGTAATGGTCTCACTTGTGATGCCTCACTAATGGTTGAGAATGAGAACCTCAAGAAGGAGGTCAACAAGCTCACTCACACCTTGGCTAAGGACTATGGTGGTGAGGACCGCTTGCTTATGTGCTTGGGTAGCCAAAGAGCTTCTCTCTACAAGGAGAGATTGGGATATACCCCCAAGAAAGGCAAGGCGGCCTTTGCTCCTCACAAGACTAATTTTGTGAAGAACAATGGTTGGTTTTGCACTAGTTGCAAGCAAGTTGGTCATGTAGAGCAAAAGTGCATGAACAAGAAGTCACAACCTAATGTATCCTCCATTAAATTTGATTCTTTCTATATGCTTACCATGGGTGCAAATGGTGTAAAGGCTAAGTTCATTGGTAAACCATGGATGGGCTCAAAGAAGAAAGCCATTTGGGTACCAAAGAGCTTAGTGACTAACCTTTAAGGACGCAAGCAAGTTTGGGTACCTAAAAAGAATTGATCTTCTTTTGTAGGTCAATTACAAAGCCAAAGAAAGGTATTGGGTTCTTAATAGTGGGTGCACTCAACACATGATTGGTGATGCAAGAATGTTCAACTCAATCAACACCAATGACAATGATGGTTATGATAGTATTACATTTGGTGACAATGGCAAAGGCAAGGTCAAGGGGCTTGGTAAGATTACAATATCCAATGACATGAGCATTTCCAATGTGTTGCTAGTAGAGAGCTTGAACTTCAACTTGCTATCCGTGGCTCAATTGTGTGATCTTGGATTCAAATGCATATTTGGGGTAGATGATGTAGAGATCATAAGTGTAGATGGCTCTAATTTGATCTTCAAATGCTTTAGATATGAGAATCTATACTTGGTTGATTTCAATGCTAGTGAAGCTAAATTATCTATATGTTTGTTCACTAAGTCTAGCATGGGTTGGTTATGGTATAGAAGGCCTGGTCATGTTGGAATGAAACAATTGAATAGATTGGTTAAGCATGATTTGGTTAGAGGCTTGAAAGTTGTTGTGTTTGAAAAGGATAAGCTTTGTAGCTCCTGTCAAGCTAGAAAACAAGTTAGAAACACCCATCCTAAGAAAAGCATGATGAGCACTAGTAAAGCATTTGAGCTATTACACATGAATTTGTTTGGGCCAACTCAATACCCTAGCATTGGTGGAAACAAATATGGCTTTGTGATAGTGGATGATTATACTAGATACACATGGGTATTCTTTCTAGTGGACAAAAGTGATATGTTTGCAACATTCAAATCATTTGTCAAGGCCATTCACAATGAGTTTGAAACAACCATCAAGAGAGTTAGAAGTGATAATGGTAGTGAGTTCAAGAACACTAGAATTGATGAGTTATGTGATGAATTTGGAATTAGACATCAATTCTCGGCTAAGTACACTCCACAATCATATGGCCTTGTTGAGAGGAAGAATAGAACACTTATTGATATGGCAAGGTCTATGCTTAGTGAGTACAATGTGAGTCAATTTTTTTGGGCCGAAGCTATCAACACGGCTTGCTATTGTAGCAACCGTCTCTATTGTCGCCCATTGAAAGAGAAGACACCATATGAGCTCTTAAATGGTAGAAAGCCCAACATTGCATATTTTTGGGTCTTTGGTTGCAAATGCTATATCTTGAAGAAAGGCACTAGACTGGGCAAGTTTGACAAGAAATGTGATGAAGGATTCCTACTTGGTTATTCCACTACAAGCAAAGCATATAGAGTTTGGAATTTGGATAATGGTACTCTTGAGGAAGTTGATGATGTTGAATTTGATGAAACCAATGGTTCACAAGTAGAGTATGAGAACTTGAAAGATGTTAGAGGCATTCAACTTTTAAATGCCATGAACTCAAGTGGTTGGATTGCTCTCTTTTTGAATTTCACTCAACCCACAATTAGATTTGGTATTTTGGATCACACACTCACTAAGAGAGGGTTTGGGAGAGTTGGCAAGGCTCAAAAACATGTATGTGTATTAGCAAAATCAGCAGCCTCCAAAGGTACAGGCTTGGGGGTATTTATAGCCCCTTTGGAAAAACTAGCCGTTTTATAGCCGTTGCCATACCGGACATACCGGACACGTCCGGTATGACTTACACTGCCCCAACGGTAACTAAGTTACAGTGACAATGTGAGGCATCGTAACTCCCAATGAATGCCGAAACTCCCGACCGTCGGAACTCTCGACTCACGTCGGAACTCCCGACCCTCAGCATATTTGAAAACCATGTAACTGAGTTAAAGTATGTGAGGTGTCGGAACTCCCGACTAATACCGGAACTTCCAACCGTCAGAACTCCTGACTCATGTTAGAACTCCTGACCCTCAAGGCTTTTGAAATCTAGCCATTGGTTTCTGGCCGTCTATACCCGACACGTCCGGTATGAATACCAGACACGTCCGGTATGACCAGGACAGTGAACCCTCTATGTCAGTTAAGCGCAAAACGCCGGAACTCCTGACCTATGCCGGAACACCCGACTGTCGGAACTCCCGACTCACGTTGGAACTCCCAATGAACCAACCCGAGAACAACACTTTTATCATTGTTGGGCAAATACCGGACACGTCCGGTATTGCCAGACCAGCAAAAAAATCAGTTAGCTCTTTTGTCTCTCAAACACTCAAAACTCACATGGGTTGGCTTGAGCACTTGTAAAACATTATCTATCAACATGATGCATCCCTCTTAATAGTACGACATTCCTATTAACTCAATTATAAAGAGTATAACGAATTTAAACCTTTTGAATTAATCTCTTTCAACCGAAGCCGTGTATTCCACTCTTCATCAAGTGAGGGTGCCAACATGTTGATATTGATCTTTTCACTTGAGCATAGACATCTTGAGCACGTGACTTGATTCCATTCATCAAATTTGAATAATCCCAAATGTATCAAGTCACTTCCATCAAACACTCCAATAGTGTTTTGATCCTCCACATAAACATGGCCATTATAGCTTGATTAGTACCTCAACTAAATGCATGTACTTCCTTCTTCACCCTAGCTAGGTTCTTCGGCCTCCAAGCCGTCTCTTGCCCTTCACCCTTGCTTAGTACCTCGAAGCCTTTCCTTGCTATCTTCACCATCTCAAGCCATCAAGTCACATCTTGTGTTGAATCATCCATACATATATTGTTATCTTTTTCATTTCAATTTAGCAAGCTTCAAATATGAGACCATTCCATATGCAATCCCTCATGTCTCATTAATTAATTCTTACGAGCTTGCTTTCACATAGTACATGAAAATCTCACAATAAATAAGCCTTTGCATGAATTCCATTTGCATTGTTGTCTTGTGCTTGAACTAGATTGTTTATACAACAACGCATCATTTTGGCTTTCATTAAGTACATGTGAGATAACCTATTACCTGTCCACACTTAGCAAACGGGTTAGTCCTTTAATCACGTTGTCATTCAATCATCCAAAACCCACTAAAGGGCTAGATGCACTTTCAATCTCCCCTTTTTTGGTGATTGATAATAACTTGATTAAAGCTTACGAAAGAATATAAACATTTAAGCTTTTGGGTTCAATGATTTATGAGAGGCTCCCCATTAATATGTGCTTATGATTAGAATTCACAAAATGACCTCAAATATCAATTGCACATACTAAAACATATAGGAGACTCCCCATAAATCATTGCATCCGTGAGGTGCATGTGTGTGTGACAAAGTAAAACCGTGATGCATATGACAAGATATATCACACAAAAATAAATATAAAGGCATCACATCAAATATTTTCATTCTAGCATATATAGTCCTTATGAAAATAAATAAAACACATGTATGTCACACATAGCACTCAATACACATTTTCTCAAGTCCACAAGCCACTAATGTACAAATAAAGATCATGTCTCAAGAGATACATAGATAACGCATGAGTATAAGTCTCATTTCTCTCATGATACAATCTATCTCAAACTCAAGATACATCGATGAAGCTCATAAAAAACTACTGCCTACAGTACATATCTCCAGGTACAAAGATAAGCAAATGAAACAAAAATCCTGAAGCTTTAATCAGTCTCTCTCCCCCTTTGTCATCTATCACCATAAAGGTCCAATAATGACAAACTAAGGACAAAAGGGGTTGCAAGCTATCTTTGAAGGCTGTGATCACTCTCATCATCATCTTCATCTCTACCAGCATCCTCATCATCTGAGCGTGTAGCACCGGCTGGACGAGAACCACCCGCACCAGACGGGTCATAGAAACTACCCGTGAGGTCACTCCACCAGTCGGAAGCATACTCGTCTGTAGCGCTGGGACGTGGCTGAGAGTGAGTAGGCACCCGAGCCTGTAGTGGTAAAGTGTCTGGGTGCTCTGGAGCCTGCTGCTGCTGCTACTGTCGCTGAAGGAACTCAGCAAACTCTGCGTCGTACCTGCCCTGCTGCTGCTCCTTAGTCTCAGGCTCACTAGCTGCCTCATCTGATAGTGGAGACCTAGGAGGATCAAGCTCAAGTCTAGAAGCAATTTGCTTCAACGTCCGAGTATCCTTCCTCCTAGCCTCCCTCTCCTTCTGCTGACAGGTCCGTATGTCCTTGCACATCCCAAAGATAGCACTAAACATCTTGCGAATAGGAGAAGGAGGACTGCGGCAACAAGAAGAAGGAGCATGTGGTAGAGGGAAGCTTGTCCTGCTACTGCACCACCTATAGGTGCATCTGCCTCTAGTGCTGCTACTGCTCCTCCTGGTCCTGTAGGAGGTACCCCAACCTTAGGTAAGTCTGCAACAATGTTTAGGGCCTTATGTACCTTGTCATACTCAAAGGTATGCCCTATGACCTGCTCAATCATGTGCATGATGTAGGGAGCAAAACCACAACCCTTGAGGGGCCTCTCATCGACACTCCTGATCTCGCACCATATGAAATCAAAGACACTGAAGGGTTGTGCATCAGGTGCCATCCTATGGAGCAGGTTCCTGGAATAATCTGCAACGTTTCCCTTATCTCCACCCTTGCAATCAATGGTATTCCTGAACATCCTGTCCTGGTATCTGTAAGTAGGGTGAAGACCTAGAACCTTCCCCACTGCTCCTCTCTCACCCCCTGGTGGGTACATGTAGGCAAGCTACTCTGGAGGCAACACTTGCTCCATGTGGATCCTATCTTTCTGAAGATCATCATCTGAGAAGCCAAGTAGAGCTACAAAAGCATCATAATCAACACTGTACCACTGGCCCTCAAGCATCCAGTGCATACGCCTCTCATCCTCCTCAACATATAGGGTGGCGTAGAACTAAGCTACCACCTCTGTGTTCTAGTAATGCTGGAACTCCATAATCTCATAAATCCCTGTATGCTCACAAATGGCAATAGCGTGATCAATGGAGGCCTTCTACAAATCTCTGATGTACTGCCAGTCAATCCACTAAGACCTGGCAATCACTGGGTTCCTAGTGAGGATCACACTGGTGTAGTAGTCCATATGAAAGGTTGTCTGAAATCGATGATCAAATGAAATCCTAGACAAGCCCCTTGGATCAATTCTCCTCTCATCTCTGGCTCTTCTGGTCATCCCTTTTTCTCGATAGTCAACTCTGGAAACATAAGAGGGTACACTAGGTGGATGTGGCTCAAGTAAACCATAGTGCATACCCTGACCTAGCTAGTGCTGAGCTAGAGATACTGCCTGCTCCTCCTCAATCTCTTGCTCATCATCTGAGCTGCCACCATCCGACCCTCTGCCAGTGCTCTTCCTCTTTCTGGTACTGGGCTCCACTCTATACTCCTCTGTATCTATGTCAGAGGAAGAACTGTTGTCTCCCTCTTTGTACTATGGAGCACCTCTAGTAGCCCTAGAGAGTCCCCTGCTGCTCCCCTGCTCCTGCTGACTGTATCTGAATGCATTTCCTGTCATGCCTATGCTTGGACCTAGGCTCCTGTCTTTCACTCATAGCTGTTGTCCTGTATCCAAAGATTTGCAAGGAATTTTAGATACATGCCCAAACGATAGCTTATTTTAGTTGAAATATAGAAATAAGAATAATTATCCTATGCTTTGTAATCACCTCAACCAAACTAGGTCACAAGGTTCACAAAACACAATAGATAATCAAACTTAGTCCTATGAATCAACCACTAAGAAGATTGAAACGAGGGAGCAAAACCTGCTCTGCTCTCCCATACCGGCGTCCGGTATGAGCGGACAGCAACCCTAACCAGGGTCCTTCGCTCAATCTTCAACCAATCCAATCCAAACTCTGGGCATTGCTTCTAGACAGATAATGCATCATCTCTACCGAAGGGTTTTCAAAATCATGCCCTAACAACTTAGATCGGATGAGGTCTGGGATTATGGTACCTTGAGAGAGTGAATGAAGATACGATTGGAAATCCAAGTCCTGGAGCCTTAGATCTTGATGCAAATCTCCTCCGATCCAATCACCCTCTCTTCCTTTTCACGGTGGAAACTCAAAATCGCCAATGAAGGTCGAGGAGAGGTGGCTGGGTTGGTTGGAAGGAGGAAAAACTAATTTGGCCGAAGGGGTACCTGCCGTTTTATAACCCCGCTCATACCAGACACGTCCGGTATTAATACCGAACACGTCCGGTATTTGCGGGCTAGCTGTTCTCTTTCCAAATTTCATTCATTTAATTCCAATCCCCTTCTCTATCATTTCTTGATCCAAAAACATGTATGTCCTTGATCCAAATAAGGTGTAAATACATTTCTTATCCAAATGCCATGAGTGTCACTTCTCTTTTCCAAATATTTGGCATATAGATTTTGATTACTTGAGAGAGAGATAATGTGAGACATAGTAGAATGTGGACTTAAGAAAGCCATGTCATGTGTGATTAGCCAATCAAACAATCAAGGAGAGCTATAATCATCACATGACAAGGCTAGGTCACAAAGACCAAGATTCAAATAATTTTTCAAATTCACACCACCTACACATGCTAGTTATGGGTTTTGAAAAACATCTCTCCTATGTCACACAAATGCACATTCTAACATATAAAGGGCCTTAGATGCACTTACAATGCATGTATATAAATACATACCTTTGTCTTGAGCCCACAAGAATACCACTAAGAAGATACATAGCATGATAATCTTTATGTTGACCTTAATTGCCAAATAATCATGCTACATACGAAATCAATTTTTCATCCAAAGGACTACAAAGAATGCTAGATAAATTTGTTGCAAAATAGAAACTAAGCTCCCCCTATATATGTGCTTTAAGTAATTTGAATGACGTTTATCTAGCACTTTATTCTATTAAAAATTTGGGAGTCAATTTTCTATTTTGAACCATGACCAAATAATTTGCCATATTTAAATTTGAGTTCAAGAGATGCTCACAATTCACTTAGTTTTGGTAAACCACAAGCCTCTGAGTAAATTGAGGATATATGAAAAAATATGGATCAAAGACTCAGTTGTAATTTTATTAGTGTTCTGGTTTTTGCAATACCGGACACGTCCGGAATACATAGAACAGAAATATTTTCTCTCTGTCCCTGGCTATACCGAACACATCCGATAGTAATACCGGACACATCTGATAGGTGCAGGACAGACACAATTAATTCACTGCTTGTGATTCCTCGTTTAGCTCTAGTATTTATTGTACACTAGCATCTCAACAAATAAATTACTCTACTAGAGAGCTATTAAAAGCACCATATGGCAAACATGATATTATCAAGTAAAACTAATTAGCCACATTCAATTTTTCACAAATATGCCTATTTGTGAACTATTGGACACAAAACGAACAAAGTGGCTATACTATAAGGTTTAGGTACTTGTTACCAACGGTGAGGATAAAATATATGATATATTCATTGAATTATCTTCGGGTCAACCATATAAGAGATTATGATAAGAATTGGTTGATAGATTGAGTGAATATTATCAAATTGCTTGCTCAACCACCCTGAAGTCTTCATCTCATCACCAAGTACCTACATCATTAACCTAAGCACACTTTGGTACCAAACCCTTATTGGGTCCTTTTGGGTTAGTCAACAAGTGCTTAGGCACCCAAATGGCTTTAGCACTAGTTTGTGGTGAACACATCACCTTGCTAGTGTTAACTCCATTTGAGGTCTTCCTAAGCATATCATTATAAACAAATGTGTTTGGCTTAGGAGTATTAATATTTGGGCATTCATAGCTTAAGTGCCCCTTTCTCTTACAAGCATAGCATATGTGGCCTTTGTTTGCTCTATGCTTGTTTTGCTTGTATGGACATCTATCAACCTTGTGGCCCATCTCATTGCATCAATAGCATTTTCTTGTTGCAACTTGGGCTTCCTTTCTTGCCTCTTTGTACATTGGGCGTTTCTTGGTAGGATGCCCAAATTTCTTGCTCATGAGACAAGCGCTTTGTCCATCACTTTTCTTTTGGTTGGCCAACTTGTTTGAGGCCTTTTGTTTGGCCACTTCACACTTGTCGGCCCAATTCTTATGTGGACACATGGCCCACTTATGTCCATATAATCCACAACCATAGCATAACCTTTTTCCATGTTTCTTGCTCTTGGTTGTGTTGGCCTTGCTTGAGATGTGATTCTTTTGTTGGGTTTTGGAGGAAGCAAGGTTTGAACCCTTCTCAAGCTTCTTCACCATATTATCACGGTTATCTTGAGAAGGTTGGGCTTTCTCCTTACCCTTCAACCGAATCACATCTTTCTTTCATCTTTCCACCTCTTCTTTGAGCTCTATGTTTTCTATGAGATTTAGCTCAATCGAAGATTGGCTTGCTTGAGGAGCACATTCATTAGTACAAGAAATATTTAATTGAGATGGTGTACTAGTGAGTGAATGTGTGAGAGGTTGAGAAAATTTTACCGATATGATCACAACCTCATGAGCCACCTCAAGCATGATGCTAGATTCTACTACTTCATCATGAGAGCACTTTAGATGAACATAGTTTGCTTGTAGCTCATTATACTTGCTTGATAGTTCATCTAGCCTTGCCTTGAGCTCAAAGTTTTCCTTCTCTAGTTGTGAAACACTAGAAGAGGAGTTAGTAACCAAAGCATGCTCAATTGATAATTTTTCATACCTTTCACTTAGAGCCTTTAGTTCTTCCAACTTGGAGATGAGAAACAATTCTTGCTTTTGAAATGATTGCTCTTGCTTCTCAATCTCTTCTTCAAGCTCATTATTCTTTTCAACTATCTTCATGATGATGAACTTGTCTTTGTGGTTGAGATGATCAAGGTTGTAGTTGTCTTCAACTTCAACATCACCCTCATCTTGATCATCTACTTGTGCTTTCTCCTTTTCTTGATCTTTCTTGTTACTCTTTTTTGTTGCTTTTCTTGGCCATTAGACACAAGTGATGAGTATCATGAGATACTGAGGTTGACTCATCACTTGGTCGCCACTGGGCTTGAACATCGTTGTAAACAGCTGCTTGCTGCTCTACTGCCTTGGTCATACCGGACACGTCTGGTATGTGTAGGAAGACAGCATGTCATGTGTTGTTTGCACTTCTTGCTCCGGCTCGGCGCTCTTGAGGTCTTGTGAGACTTCTTCGCTGCATGAAGACACAATGGACATACTTTCCATTGACTCGATCACAAGTGCATCATCACATTTAGATTTTGCATATAAATCAAAAAGTCTAGTCCAAATGAGATGAGCACTCTCCGGAGGTGGTTGTCCATTGAAGATTGCCTCATCTTGAACCTCTACACTTAATGTGCTCAAAATAATATTAATAGCTTGAACATTGAGTTGCACGCATATCTCTTCCTCTTTTGACAAATTTTTGTAGTTGCTCCAATCAACTATAGAAAGAGGTATGCTTGCATCCACAATATGCTCAACAAGAGGACTAATATCTCTAAAAGCATTGAGTACATGTATTGACCAAGGTAGAAAGTTTGAACTATCATTTTGGAGAAGCACTGGCTCCAACTCGATAGGCGTCGACATCCTTTTCTCATGGCGGTGAAGCTTTAGGTGAGAACCTCGCTCCGATACCACTTCAAAGGACCTAGGATGCCTCCTAGAGGGGGGTGAATAGGCGTTTCTGAAAATTAACACCTTTAAATGCGGAAACAATTAGAAAAGTGAGTTTCCAAAATGGAAACTCCAAATTAAGAGTAATACCATTCCTCACAAGTTAGCCATAGTGTAAACAAGGTATATAAGAATATATCTAGAAGCTATAACCCTGCAACATAAAGTTAGAACAGAGAATAAATATTTTCAGCACAGAGCTCCAATACCGAACGTGTTCAGTATACACGATTTCTACAGATCAGCCCCGAACGTGCTCCTTTCGATTTCTACCTTCAAATCAAACTACAAGCACCTACTAGAGATGACAATATACACAGAGAACCTGCACAAGACCTGGAGCAACACAAATATCAAATGAAATGCGAATTGAGACACGATATTTTTTTTACCGAAGTTTGAACTCGTTCGAGTCCTACTCTCCGTTGAGGGGGCTGCGGGTGACCCAATGAAGGTCAGCCCTAGAGGGTACCATGAAGGTCACTCTAGCCGGAGTCTTTTTAAGTCCTTTTCCTCCTTCCACTAGTTGACTCTGAGGCGGCGGAATCGACCGTTACAAACTTTTTGAGGCACACCACAATCTCTCGGGTGCTCTCCGACGACGTCTAGCCATCTAGGACCGAAGAGTCCAAGAGTAACAAATGCAAATCACGAGATTGACAATATGCGCAAGTGCTCAAGTGGTTGGATTGCTCTCTTTTTGAATTTCAGTCAACCCACAATTGGATTTGGCAATTTGGATCACACACTCACTAAGAGAGGGTTTGGGAGAGTTGGCAAGGCTCAAAAACATGTATGTGTATCAGCAGAAGAAGCAGCCTCCAAAGGTGGAGGCTTGGGGGTATTTATAGCCCCTTTGGAAAAACTAGCCGTTTTATAGCCGTTGCCATACTAGACACGTCCGGAATGACTTACACTGCCCCAACGGTAACTAAATTACAGTGACAATGTGAGGCGTCGGAACTCCCGATGAATGCCGGAACTCCTGACTCACATCAGAACTCCCGACCCTCAAGGCTTTTGAAATCTAGCCGTTGGCTTCTGGCCGTCTATACCAGACACGTTCGGTATGAATACCGGACACGTCCAGTATGACCCGGACAATGAACCATCTAAGTCAGTTAAGCGCGAAACGTCGGAACACCCGACTGTCGGAACTCCCGACTTACGTCGGAACTCCTGACGAACCAACCCGAGAACAACACTTTTACCATTGCTGGGCAAATACCAGACACGTCCGGTATTGCCAGACCAGCAAAAAAATCAGTTAGCTCTTTTGTCTCTAAAACACTCAAAACTCACATGGGTTGGCTTGAGCACTTATGAAACATTGTCTATGAACATGATGCATCCCTCTTAATAGTACGACATTCCTATTAACTCAATTATAAAGAGTATAACGAATTTAAACCTTTTGAATTGATCTCTTTCAACCGAAGCCGTGTATTCCACTCTTCATCAAGTGAGGGTGCCAACATGTTGATATTGATCTTTTCACTTGAGCATAGCCATCTTGAGCACGTGACTTGATTCCATTCATCAAATTTGAATAATCCCAAATGTATCAAGTCACTTCCATCAAACACTCCAATAGTGTTTTGATCCTCCACATAAATATGGCCATCATAGCTTGATTAGTACCTCAACTAAATGCAAGTACTTCCTTCTTAACCCTAGCTAGGTTCTTCGGCCGCCAAGCCATCACTTGCCCTTCACCCTTGCTTAGTACCTCGAAGCCTTTCCTTGCTATCTTCACCATCTCAAGCCATCAAGTCACATCTTGTGTTCAATCATCCATTCATGTATTGTTATCTTTTTTATTTCAATTTAGCAAGCTTCAAATATGAGAACATTCCATATGCAATCCCTCATGTCTCATTAATTAATTCTTACGAGCTTGCTTTCACATAGTACATGGAAATCCCACAATAAATAAGCCTTTGCATGAATTCCATTTGCATTGTTGTCTTGTGCTTGAACTAGATTGTTTATACAACAACGCGTCATTTTGGCTTTCATTAAGTACCTGTGAGATAACCTATTACCTGTCCATACTTAGCAAATGGGTTAGACCTATAATCACGTTGTCATTCAATCATCCAAAACCCACTAAAGGGTTAGATGCACTTTCAATAGTAGTAAGGAACAAAGCAAGATTGGTAGCACAAGTGAAAGGTCCTAATGGCTAGAGGGGGGATGAATAGCCTAATAAAAATTTTTACAACAACACTTAACAAAAAGGTTAGACAATTATGAGGCGAACCGAGTTTTGCGCCAGCCTACCAAAATGCAAGCCACCTACCACAATTCTAGATTAGATAGTATCTATTCACACAATAGTTATGATACTAAGCTATGTTAGTGTGCTCTCAAATGCTAACTAAAGAGCCACACCAACCAAGCATGCAAGCTCTCACAACTAGCTACACTAAAGAGCTTGACAACTAGTTTGCGGTAAGGTAAAGAGAGTGAACAAGAAAGTTATACCACTGTGTAGATGAAGGAACCAATCAACCACAAGAGTGAATAACAATGAAGACCAATCACCTCAGAATCAAAGGATGAACACAATGATTTTTTATTGAGGTTCACTTGCTTGCCGGCAAGATAGTCCTCGTTGTGGCGATTCACTCACTTGGAGGTTCACGCGCTAATTGGCTTCACACGCTAAACCCTCAATAGAGTGCCGCACAACCAACACAAGTTGAGGATCACAGAAGCCACGAGCAATCCACTAGAGTACCTTTTGGCGCTCCACCAGGGAAAGGTCAAGAACCCCTCACAATCACCACGATCGGAGCCGGAGACAATCACCCATCTCCGCTCGACGATCCTCGCTGCTCCAAGCCATCTAGGTGGCGGCAACCACCAAGAGTAACAAGTGAAACCCACAGCGAAACACGAACACCAAGTGCCTCTAGATGCAAACACTCAAGAAATGCACTTCGATTCTCTCTCAATCTCACAAAGATGAAGAATCAATGATGGAGATGAGTGAGAGGGCTTTGGCTAAGCTCACAAGGTTGCTATGTCAATGCAAATGGCCAAGAGGGTGAGCTTGAACCGGCCATGGGGCTTAAATAGAAGCCCCCACAAAATAGAGCCATTGTACCCCTTCACTAGGCACAGCGCGGGGTGACCGGACGCTCCGGTCCGATCGACCGGACGCTGGCCCTCAGCGTCCGGTCACATGATTCATGCCACATGTCCCCTGCTTCAAATGCTGTTCGTCAGATTTCAACGGTCATCTGCTGACCGGACGCGTCAGTTAGAAAGTGACCGGACGCTAGACTTCAGCGTCCGATCGTTTCCAGTAAGGTTCCAAACATGATTTTTTCTGACCGGACGCGTCCGGTCATGCTTGACCGGACACAGCCTGCGTCCGGTCACACAACGTCTCCTCTGTACGCCCTACGTCAGCATACGTCAGCACTGACCGGACGCACCCCGCCAGCGTCCGGTCGCTGAGGGACCCAGTGTCCGGCCATGAGACTGAAACGCACGCCCCCTGCTGCCACTGACCGGACGCGCCGGTCCAACCGAGACCAGCGTCCGGTCACTTACAATGATCTCCGTCTTTTCTATCTAGGGCGCCGGTGGCACCGTCGGACTGTCCGTACTCTACGGACGGACACTCCGCCAGTGGAGTTTCTTACCCTTGCACCCAAACTTCACCACCCTTGATCAAATGTGCCAACCACCAAGTGTATCACCTTGTACACATGTGTTAGCATATTTTCACAAACATTATCAAGGGTGTTAGCACTCCACTAGATCCTAAATGCATATGCAATGAGTTAGAGCATCTAGTGGCACTTTGATAACCACATTCCGATACGAGTTTCACCCCTCTTAATAGTATGGCTATCGATCCTAAACGTGATCACACTCACTAAGTGTCTTGATCACCAAAACAAAATGACTCCTATAATTTATACCTTTGCCTTGAGCCTTTTGTTTTTCTCTTTCTTCTTTCCAAGTCCGAGCACTTGATCATCACCATGGCATCGCCATCATCATGTTATGATCTTCATTTGCTTCACCACTTGGAGTGTGCTACCTATATCATGATCACTTGATAAACTAGGTTAGCACTTAGGGTTTCATCAATTCACCAAAACTAAACTGGAGCTTTCAATCTCCCCCATTTTGGTAATTGATGACAACCCTTATACAAAGATATGAATTAAAATTCAATTGAATCCATGTTGCTTGTCCAAGCATGTTTACCATGTGTAAAAGGATATGGACAAGTTTCATGAATCATATATGGTAGCAATTGCTCCCCCTACATATGTGCTAAGAGTTTGGATTGAAGCTTGCACATATGCTTAGATAGGAAATATAGGAGACAATGTCTATCAAATGATGCTACGGTATAAAAGATGGACCTTTGAAGCGTGATACCAATCGGAGTGCACCATTATATCATCCTTAGAACCATGGTTAGCTTGATACCACTTAGAAAACACTTGAAAATGAAATCATTAGATATCCTATGCATGCTAGTTTTTCATTTCATCATTCAAACCTACAACTAGCATACACCACACAAGCATGGATATTGAAATTTAAAACTTGTGCCATGCAAGCAAACATATGAAATGCACATTCAATTGCACCATACAAGTTCATGAGCTTGCACCCCCTACTTGTGTGCTCAAAATATTAATTGATTCCTTTCCTTTATGATATCACTCCCCCTATGTCAAGTTCTCCCCCTTCGTTGTCTTTTCACAATCTTAGTACACTAATATCTTTTGTCTCTCCCATGTATTAATTTTTTTGTTATTTCTCCCCCTATCACTTATATCTTTGTTTCTCTCCCCCTTTGTCATCAATGACCATAAAGGTTTAAAAGGTGGATAGGTTGAGATTATCAATGTCAATCAATGGGGTGAGGATTATATTCCCAAATTTGGTTCAAACTAGAATATTTGCCAAAGATATTTAACTTGGTTTGATCCAAGGATAAGCTTCTTCACACCTCCTAATAAGGGTTATCTTGTACCATGTTGAGTTAAACACTTAGAGCTCATTTTCTAGATTAAACACTAGATTTACAAGCCCACAAACATATCATATGCTATCACTAGATCAAGTCAAGCATAGAAGCAATAGTGATACCATATAAACATCAAATTCATTTGATTTTTATGAATGAGCCTAATAAAATGGAGAGATGACTAGATGCACTAAACATGTCCTTAGCAAGGATGTATGCCATGCCAATCAACTTTTACCTTGGATTGCTCGAAGGAGAGGCATGCCATATAAGTGGGGGTGCATCAACACCTATTTGAGAAATCCAATATGTTCAACTCATTCTTTAGCTTGCAAAACCTTTTCTTATCCAATGGCTTGGTGAATATATCGGCAAGTTGATCTTCGGTGCCTACACTCTCAATGCAAATGTCCCATTTTTGTTGATGATCTTTTATGAAATGGTGGCGGACATCAATGTGCTTTGTTCTTGCATGTTGAACCGGATTGTTGGTCAACTTGATTGCACTCTCGTTGTCACATAGCAATGGCACTTTCTTGAACTTGATTCCAAAATCACTCAAAGTGGCCTTCATCCAAAGTATTTGTGCACAACAACTACCGGCGGATATGTATTCAGCTTAGGCGGTTGATAATGCAACACTATTTTGCTTCTTTGAGGACCATGAAACAAGTGATCTTCCCAACAATTGACATGTGCCCGAGGTGCTCTTCCTTTCAACATTGCATCCCACATAATCCGAGTCGGAGTAACCAACTAACTCAAACTTTGCTCCTTTGGGATACCACAAACCAACATTTGGTGTATGCTTCAAGTACCTCAATATTCTCTTTGTAGCCTTCAAATGACTTTCCCTTGGTGAGGCTTGAAATCTTGCACACATGCATACACTAAACATGACATCCGGCCTTGATGCGGCCACATAGAGTAAGCTTCCAATCATAGACCGATACAACTTTTGATCCACCATATTTCTACTTGTATCACTATCCAAGTTTCCATTGGTTCTCATTGGTGTGCTAATGCCTTTGCTATCACTCATGCCAAACTTCTTGATCATGTCCTTAATATACTTGTCATGACTCACAAATATACCATTCTTCAATTGCTTGATTTGAAGACCAAGAAAGTAACTCAACTCTCCAATCATGGATATCTCAAACTCATTAGCCATCATCTTTCCAAACTCTTCACAAAAGTCTTGATTGGTTGATCCAAAAATGATGTCATCAACATTGATTTGCAACACAAATAAATCATTTCCAATCTTCTTGATGAAAAGAGTGGTGTCAACCTTACCCATCATGAACCCTTTAGAGAGTAGGAAGTCTCTCAATCTCTCATACCATGCTCTAGGTGCTTGCTTCAAGCCATACAATGCCTTCTTCAACTTGTACACATGGTCGGGCTTCTTGTCATCTTCAAAACCAGGAGGTTGCTCAACATATACTTCTTCATTGATGTAACCATTGAGAAATGCACTCTTGACATCCATTTGATAGAGTTTGATGTTGTGAGCACAAGCATAGGCTAGCAATATTCTAATTGCTTCCAATCTAGCAACCGGGGCATATGTTTCTCCAAAGTCAAGACCTTCAACTTGTGTATAGCCTTGTGCTACCAATCTTGCTTTGTTCCTTACTACTATCCCATCTTGATCTTGCTTGTTTCTAAAGACCCATTTGGTTCCAATCACATTATGTCCCTTCGGTCTCTCTACTAATTCCTATACTTGATTTCTTGTGAAGTTCTTCAATTCTTCATGCATAGCATTCACCCAATCAACATCCTTTAATGCTTCATCTATCTTCTTTGGTTCAATGGATGACACAAAAGAGAAATGCTCACAAAAGGATGCCAATCTTGATCTTGTTTGCACACCTCTTGAAATATCACCAATGATAGTGTCCAATGGATGATCTCTTGCAACATTGGTTAGTTGGAGGATTGGAACTTGATTGCTTGTGCTTGCTTGATCATTGGGTTGAGATGATGTACTAGCCACTTGATCTTGTTCATTGTCATGAGAGCCACTTGTACTAGCTTGATTTGTATCATCTTGCACATTTGAGTTGGAGAGCACTTGCATTTGATCATCTTCATCATCATTCACTTGCCTAGGCCTCAATTCACCAATATCCATGTTCTTCATGGCATTTGAAAGTTGAATGCCTCTAACATCTTCCAAGTTCTCATTCTCTTCTTGTGAACCCTTGGTTTCATCAAATTCAACATTATGAACTTCCTCAAGAGTACCACTATCTAAATTCCAAACTCTATATGCTTTGCTTGTAGTGGAGTAGCCAAGTAGAAATCCTTCATCACATTTCTTGTCAAACTTGCCCAATCTAGTGCCTTTCTTCAAGATATAGCATTTGCAACCAAAGACCCGAAAATATACAATGTTGGGCTTTCTACCATTCAAGAGCTCATATGATGTCTTCTCTTTCAATCGGTGACAATAGAGTCGGTTGCTACAATAGCAAGACGTATTGATAGTTTTGGCCCAAAAGGATTGACTCATATTGTACTCACTAAGCACAGACCTTGCCATATCAATGAGTGTTCTATTTTTCCTCTCAACAAGGCCATTTGATTGTGGAGTGTACTTGGCCGTGAATTGATGTCTAATTCCAAATTCATCACATAACTCATCAATTCTAGTGTTCTTGAACTCACTACCATTGTCACTTCTAACTCTCTTAATGGTTGTTTCAAACTCATTGTGAATGCCTTTGACAAATGATTTGAATGTTGCAAACACATCACTTTTGTCCACTAGAAAGAATACCCATGTGTATCTAGTGTAATCATCCACTATCACAAAGCCATATTTATTACCACCAATGCTAGTATATTGTGTTGGCCCAAACAAATCTATGTGCAATAACTCAAATGCTTTACTAGTGCTCATCATGCTTTTCTTAGGATAGGTGTTTCTAACTTGTTTGCTGGCTTGATAAGAGCTACAAAGCTTATCATTTTCAAACACAACATCTTTCAAGCCTTTAACTAGATCATGCTTAACCAATCTATTCAATTTTTTCATTCCAACATGACCAAGCCTTCTATGCCATAACCAACCCATACTAGACTTAGTAAACAAGCATGTAGATAATCTAGCTTCACTAGCATTGAAATCAACCAAGTATAGATTCTCATATCTAAAGCCTTTGAAGATCAAGTTAAAGCCATCTACACTTATGATCTCTACATCATCTACTCCAAATATGCATTTGAATCCAAGATCACACAATTGAGCCACGAATAGCAAATTAAAGTTCAAGCTCTCTACTAGCAACACATTGGATATGCTCATGTCATTGGATATTGCAATCTTACCAAGCCTTTTGACCTTGCCTTTGCCATTATCACCAAATGTAATACTGTCATAACCATCATTGCCATTGGTGTTGATTGAGTTGAACATTCTTGCATCACCGGTCATGTGTTGAGTGCACCCACTATCAAGAACCCAATGCCTTCCTCTGGCTTTGTAATTAACCTATAAAAGAAGATCAATTCTTTTTAAGTACCCAAACTTGCTTGGGTCCTTGTAGGTTAGTCACTAAGCTCTTTGGTACCTAAATGGCTTTCTTCTTTGAGCCCATCCATGGTTTACCAATGAACTTAGCCTTCACACCATTTGTTCCCTTAGTAAGCATATAGCATGAATCAAGCTTAAGGGAGGATACATTAGCATTTTTACTCTTGTTGGTGCATTCATGCTCTTTATGACCCACTTGCTTGCAACTAATGCAAAACCGACCATTGTTCTTCACAAAACTAGTCTTGTGAGGAGCAAAGGCTGCCTTGCCTTTCTTGGGGGTATAGCCTAATCCCTCTTTGTAGAGAGAAGCTCTTTGGCTACCCAAGCACATAAGCAAGTGGTCCTCACCACCATAGGCCTTAGCCAAAGTGTGAGTGAGCTTGTTAACCTTCTTGAGATTCTCATTCTCAACTACTAGTGAGGCATCACAAGTGAGACCATCACCACTAGATGAGGTGGAAGTGGAAATACTACAAGAAGGGTTAGTAGAAGGAGCAATGATAGGCATAGATAGTAATTCATCAATTATATCACAAGTTAAACCTACATCACAAGTATCAACATGCTTCTTTTTATTTTGCTCATCAAGCAAAGAGAAATGAGCCTTTTCAAGCTTTTTGTGAGCTTTGCCAAGCTTCTCATTGGCTTCCTCTAGCCTCTCATGAGATGCATTGAGCTCATCAAAGGCTTGCTTAAGGGCTTTTAGTTCCTTACGCAAGCTTTTGCACTCCCTTCTCTTGATGTCAAAGTGTTCTCTAGCATCTTCTAGCATGTCGAATAATTCATCCTTAGTAGGTTCATCATTATCACTATCACTATCATTTTCATTTTCATTTTCATTATCATCATCATGTTCTTCATCACTTTCATCATCACAAGTTTGTACCTTAGTGGCCTTAGCCATGAAGCATGATGAAGAGTCGAAGAGAGAAGGCTATTCATTGATGGCAACGCTTGCTAGAACCTTCTTCTTGGTGGTCTTGTGATCATCACTATCATCATCATCATCACTTGAGGAAGCATCACTATCCCAAGTGACCACATATGAGCCACCCTTCTTCTTCTTGAAGGCCATCTTGTCCTTCTTCTCTTTCTTTTCCTTCTTGTTCTTTTTGTTGTCATCATCATTGTCGCTATTGTATGGATATTGAGCAACAAGATGATCTTTGCTTCCACACTTGAAACATCTTCTTGACTCTTCCTTGTTCTTGGATGAAGACTTCTTTCTTCTAGCACGATAGCTCTTCTTCACCATGAACTTGCCAAATCTCTTGACAAAGAGAGCCATCTTCTCATCATCATCATCATCCCATGAATCATCTTCTTCACTTGATGTTTCTTGTTTGGCTTTGCCCTTAGATGATGTGGCTTTGAATGCCATGCTCTTCTTCTTCTCATCCTTCTTCTCATATTTCTTCTCCTTCTTTTCTTCCTTCTCATCATCATCTCTATATGTGTCATCGGTCATTATATCTCCCAACACTTGATTTGGTGTCATGGTGTCCAAACCATTCCTCACTAGAATAGTGACCAATGTGTCAAATCTTGAAGCCAAGCATCTCAAGAACTTATGGGAGAAGTCCTTGTCCTTCACCTCTTCTCCAAGTGCTTTGAGATTATTTACATGCACTTGAAGCCTATGGAACATCTTCGGCACACTCTCATCCTCCTTCATCTTGAAGCTTGCAAACTTCTCTTTGAGAATGTATGCCTTTGCACCCTTCATGGCTTGAGTGCCCTCAAATGATTCTTCCAACTTCTTCCAAGCCTCATGAGCCATCTCAATATTCTTGATTTGCTCGAATGTTCTCTCATCAATTGCATCATGAATGGCACTTAGAGCAATATCATTGTTTTGGAGAAGCACTTCTTCGGCCGCGGTGGGATTCTCTGGATCTTCAATCTCAATTTTTGTTTCTACCACCTTCCACACTCTTCTATTGATTGACTTGATATGTGTGGTCATCTTTGATTTCCAATATGGATAATTTGTGCCATCAAATTGGGGTGGCTTCTTGGTGTTGTTGATTTGAGCCATTTTTACACCATAGGTTGTTAAGCCTCAAATCACGGTGACCTCGGCTCTGATACCACTTGAAAGGTCCTAATAGCTAGAGGGGGGGGTCAATACCTAATAAAAATTTCTACAACAACACTTAACAAAAAGGTTAGACAATTATGAGGTGAAGCGAATTTTGCGCTAGCCTACCAAAATGTAAGCCACCTACCACAATTCCAGATTAGATAGTATCTATTCACACAATAGTTATGATACTAAGCTATGTTAGTGTGCTCTCAAAGGCTAACTAAAGAGCCACACCAACCAAGCATGCAAGCTCTCACAACTAGCTACACTAAAGAGCTTGACAACTAGTTTGCGGTAAGGTAAAGAGAGTGAACAAGAAAGTTATACCATCGTATAGATGAAGGAACCAATCAACCACAAGAGTGAATAACAATGAAGACCAATCACCTCGGAATCAAAGGATGAACACAATGATTTTTTACCGAGGTTCACTTGCTTGCCGGCAAGCTAGTCCTCGTTGTGGCGATTCACTCACTTCGAGGTTCACGCGCTAATTGGCTTCACACGCCAAACCCTCAATAGAATGCTGCACAACCAACACAAGTTGATGATCACACAAGCCACGAGCAATCCACTAGAGTACCTTTTGGCGCTCCGCTGGGGAAAGGTCAAGAACCCCTCACAATCACCATGATCGGAGCCGGAGACAATCACCCACCTCCGCTCGACGATCCTCGCTGCTCCAAGCTATCTAGGTGGCGGCAACCACCAAGAGTAACAAGCAAAACCCATAGCGAAACATGAACACCAAGTGCCTCTAGATGCAAACACTCAAGCAATGCACTTCGATTCTCTCCCAATCTCACAAAGATGATGAACCAATGATGGAGATGAGTGGGAGGGCTTTGGCTAAGCTCACAAGGTTGCTATGTCAATGCAAATGGCCAAGAGGGTGAGCTTGAGCCGGCCATGGGGCTTAAATAGAAGCCCCCACGAAATAGAGCCATTGTACCCCTTCACTAGGCACAGCGCGGGGTGACCGGACGCTCCGGTCCGATCGACCGGACGCTGGCCCTCAGCATCCGGTCATGTGATTCACGCCACGTGTTCCCTGCTTCAAATGTTGTTCTTTAGATTTCAACGGTCGTCTGCTGACCAGATGCGTCAGTTAGAAAGTGACCGGACGCTGGACTTCAGCGTCCGGTCGTTTCCAGTAAGGTTTCAAACGCGATTTTTTCCGACCGGACGCGTCCGGTCATGCTTGACCGGACACAGCCAGTGTCCGGTCACACAACGTCTCCTCTGTACGCCCTACGTTAGCATACGTCTGCACTGACCGGAAGCACCCTGCCAGCATCCGATCGCTGAGCGACCCAGCGTCCGGTCATGAGACCGAAATGCACGCCCTCTGCTGCCACTGACCGGACACGCTGGTCCAACCGAGACCAGCGTTCGGCCACTTACAGTGACCTCCGTCTTTTCTGTCTAGGGCGCCGGTGGAGTTTCTTACCCTTGCACCCAAACTTCACCACCCTTGATCAAATGTGCCAACCACCAAGTGTATCACCTTGTGCACATGTGTTAGCATATTTTCACAAACATTATCAAGGGTGTTAGCACTCCACTAGATCCTAAATGCATATGCAATGAGTTAGAGCATCTAGTGCCACTTTGATAACCGCATTCCGATACGAGTTTCACCCCTCTTAATAGTACGGCTATCGATCTTAAACGTGATCACACTCACTAAGTGTCTTGATCACCAAAACAAAATGACTCCTACAATTTATACCTTTGCCTTGAGCCTTTTGTTTTTCTCTTTCTTCATTCCAAGTCTGAGCACTTGATCATCACCATGGCATCACCATCATCATGTTATGATCTTCATTTGCTTCACCACTTGGAGTGTGCTACCTATATCATGATCACTTGATAAACTAGGTTAGCACTTAGGGTTTCATCAATTCACCAAAACAAAACTAGAGCTTTCAACAAGGCTATACACAAGTTGAAGGTCTTGACTTTGGAGAAACATATGCCCCAGTTGCTGGATTGGAAGCAATTAGAATCTTGCTAGCCTATGCTTGTGCCCACAACATCAAACTCTATCAAATGGATGTTAAGAGTGTATTTCTCAATGGTTACATCAATGAAGAAGTATATGTTGGGCAACCTTCCGGTTTTGAAGATGACAAGAAGCCCGACCATGTGTATAAATTGAAGAAGGCATTGTATGGCTTGAAGCAAGCACCTAGAGCATGGTATGAGAGATTGAGGGACTTCCTACTCTCTAAAGGGTTCATGATGGGCAAGGTTGACATCACTCTTTTCATCAAGAAGATTGGAAAAGATTTATTTGTGTTGCAAATCTATGTTGATGACATCATATTTGGATCAACCAATAAAGACTTTTGTGATGAATTTGTAAAGATGATGGCTAATGAGTTTGAGATGTCCATGATTGGAGAGTTGAGTTACTTCCTTGGTCTTCAAATCAAGCAATTGAAGAATGATACTTTTGTGAGTCAAGGAAAGTATATCAAGGACATGGTCAAGAAGTTTGGCATGAGTGATAGCAAAGCCATTGGTACACCAATGGGAACAAATGGTAACTTGGATAGTGATGCAAGTGTAAATATGGTGGATCAAAAACTGTATCGGTCTATGATTAGAAGCCTACTCTATGTGACCACATCAAGGCCGGATGTCATGTTTATTGTATGCATGTGTGCAAGATTTCAAGCCTCTCCAAGAGAAAGTCATTTGAAGGCTACAAAGAGAATATTGAGGTACTTGAAGCATACATAAAATATTAGTTTGTGGTATCCTAAAGGAGCAAAGTTTGAGCTAGTTGGTTACTCTGACTCGGATTATGCGAGATGCAAGGTTGAAAGGAAGAGCACCTCGAGCACATGTCAATTGTTGGGAAGATCACTTGTTTCTTGGTCATCAAAGAAGCAAAATAGTGCTGCATTATCAACCGCCAAAGCCGAATACATATCCGCCGGTAGTTGTTGTGCACAAATACTTTAGATGAAGGGCACTTTGAGTGACTTTGGAATCAAGTTCAAGAAAGTGCCATTGCTATGTGACAATGAGAGTGCAACCAAGTTAACCAAAAATCCAGTTCAACATGCAAGAACAAAGCATGTTGATGTCCGTCACCATTTCATAAGAGATCACAAACAAAACGGGGACATTTGCATTGAAAGTGTAGGCACCGAAGATCAACTTGTTGATATATTCACCAAGCCATTGGATGAGAAAAGGTTTTGCAAGCTAAGGAATGAGTTGAACATATTGGATTTCTCAAATATGTGTTGATGCATCCCCACTCATATGACATGCATCTCCTTCGAGCAATCCAAGGTAAAAGTTGATTGGCATGGCATACATCCTTGCTAAGGACATGTTTAGTGCATTTAGTCATCTTTCACATTTACTAGGCTCATTCATGAAAATCAAATGATTTCGATGTTTATATGGTACCACTATTGCTTCTATGCTTATTTTGTTCTAGTGGTAGCATATGACATGTTTGTAGGCTTGTAAACCTAGTGTTTGATCTAGAAAATGAGCTCTAAGTGTTTAACTCAACATGGTACAAGATAACCCTTATTTGGAGGTGTGAAGAAGCTTGTCCTTGGATGAAACCAAGTTAAATATATTTGACAAATGATCTAGATTGGACCAAATTTGAGAAAATAATCCTCACCCCATTTTGAATCTTTGTGGTCATTGATGACAAAGGGGGAGAGAAACAAAGATATAAGTGATAGGAGGGAGTATTTGACATAGGGGGAGAGATATGACAAAGGAAAGGGGTCAATTAAAATGTTAAAATTTTGAGCTTACAAGTAGGGGGAGCAAACTCATGAACTTGTATGGTGCATTTAAATATGCATTTCATATGTTTACTTGCATGGCACAAGTTTTAAATTTCAATATCCATGCTTGTGGGGTGTATGCTAGTTGTAGATTTGAATGATGAAATGAAAAACTAGCATGCATAGGTTAAGTAACTAGACTCATGCTCATATTATGAAAACTAGACCCTTGCTTCTAATGATGATCTCATGGGGTATTCTAGTTTTTGTGTATGTCTAGTTACTAATGGTGCTAAGGATGGTATATTGGTGCACTCCGATTGGTATCATGCTTCAAAAGTTCATCTTTTATACCTTAGTATCATTTGGTAGACATTGTCTCCTATATTTCCTATCTAAGCATATGTGCAAGCTACAATCCAAACTCTTAGCACATATGTAGGGGGAGCAAATTGCTACCATACGGGGGTCATGAAACTTGTCCATATCCTTTTACACATGGTAAATATGCTTGGGCAAGCAACATGGATTCAATTGAATTTTAATTTATATCTTTGTATAAGGGTTGTCATCAATTACCAAAAAGGGAGAGATTGAAAGCTCTAGTTTGGTTTTGGTGAATTGATGAAACCCTAAGTGCTAACCTAGTTTATCAAAGTGATCATGAGATAGGTAGCACTACTCCAAGTGGTGAAGCAAATGAAGATCATAACATGATGGTGGTAATTCCATGGTGATGATCAAGTGCTTGGACTTGGAAAAGGAGAAAGAAAAACAAAAGGCTCAAGGCAAAGGTATAAATGGTAGGAGCCATTTTGCTTCGGTGATCAAGACACTTAGCGAGTGTGGTCACATTTAGGTTTGATAGCCGTACTATTAAGAGGGGTGAAACTCGTATCGAAATGCGGTTATCAAAGTGCCACTAGATGCTCTAACTCATTGCATTTGCATTTAGGATCTAGTGGAGTGCTAACACCCTTGAAAATGTTTGTGAAAACATGCTAACACACATGTGCACAAGGTGATACACTTGGTGGTAGGCACATTTAAGCATGGGTAAGAAACTTTACCAGCGGAGTGTCCGCCCATATAGTGCGAACAGTCTGACGGTGCCACCGGCGACCTGTACAGAAAAGACAGGATTTCACAGAATGCACCGGACGCTGGCCTCAACTGAACCGGTGCGTTCGGTCAGTGGAAGCAGTGAATACGCTAGTGTCGGTCTTCGACCAGACGCTGGGTCAGTTTGTGACTGGACGCTGATAGGGTGCGTCCGGTCCTGCTGACATGGCGGCGCACAGAGGAGACAGTAAGTGACCGGACACTGGGTGAGTCCGGCCGGGCATGACCGGACGCATCCGGTCATGAGTGGAACCTTACTGGAAACGACCGGACGCTGGGGTCCTGCATTCGGTCACTTTGAGCAATGCGTCCGGTCCCTACTTAAATGTACTTATGACCATTGAGATCGGACGATAAGCTTTTGAAGCTGATGACACGTGGCAAACATCGGGTGACCGGACGCTGAGGTCCTGCGTCCGGTCGATATGATCAAAGCGTCCGGTCACCCCAAGCAGTGCACAGTGAAGGGGTACAACGGCTCTATTTCGTGGGGGCTTCTATTTAAGCCCCATGACCGGTTAAAGCTCACTCTCTTGGCCATTTGCATTGACATAGCAACCTTGTGAGCTTAGCCAAAGCCCTCTCACTCATCTCCATCATAGATTCATCATCTTTGTGAGATTGGGAGTGAATCCAAGTGCATTGCTTGAGTGTTTGCATCTAGAGGCACTTGGTGTTTGTGTTTCGCTGTGGGATTCACTTATTACTCTTGGTGGTTTACGCCACCTAGACGGCTTGGAGCAGCGAGGATCATCGAGCAGAGGTTGGTGATTGTCTTCGGCTCTGATCATGGTGATTGTGAGGGGTTCTTGACCTTTCCCCGGCAAAGAGCCAAAAGGTACTCTAGTGAATTGCTCATGGCTTGTGTGATCCTCATCTTGTGTTGGTTGTGCGGCACCCTATTGAGGGTTTGGCGTGTGATGCCAATTAGCGCGTGAACCTCCAAGTGAGTGAATCACCACAACGAGGACTAGCTTGTCACCAAGCAAGTGAACTTCGGTAAAAATCATTGTGTAATCATTTGATTCCGAGGTGATTGGTCTTCATTGATATTCATTCTTGTGATTGATTGGCTCACTTCTTGACTCGGCGGTATAACCATCTTGCTCACTCTCTTTATATTACCGCAAACTAGTTATCAAGCTCTTTAGTGTAGCTAGTTGTGAGAGCTTGTTAGTTTGGTTAGCGTGGCTCTTTAGTTAGCCTTTGAGAGCACACTAACTTAGTGTAGTGACATAGCCATTGTGTGGTTAGAAACTATAGAAACTAGAATTGTGACAGGTGGCTTCCATTTTTAGTACGCTAGCGCAACACTCGCTTCGCCTCATAATTATCTAACCGATTTGTTAAGTGTTGTTGTAGAAATTTTAATAGGCTATTCACCCTCCTCTAGTCATTAGGACCTTTTAGGGCCAAGCCTAGCGGAAGGACGCCATCGTCTTCAACCATGGCCTCTCCAGCCCCGTTCCTCAACGGTGCTTGTGGCCGCCTTGCTTGCTCTATACCATAGCTAGAGGACGAAGCATCGGCTACTGACCTGCGCAAAGAGATGAACGAGGAAAAGGAACAGATAGAATCAGAAACAGTGAGACAGATCAAGATAGAAGAAGAGGGTTAGGGTTTACCTACGCAATCGGAGCCCGGTGCCGGAGAAGACGACGACCTCCAAGAGAAGACGACACACCATTAGCAAGGACGCCGAGCGGCGGCGGAGGGAAGACAGTAACAAGAACTCACATAATCACAAAGATCTAGAGAGGTCGAGGGGAGAGAGGGATAGGGAGACGGGAGAGAGGGAGGGTATCAGGGAGGAGAAGAAGGGAGCGGCTCGACGGTGGTAGACGGATCGAAGCGAGGCGAGAGCGAGAGCGACTTGAGAGGGCGGAGCGGCGTGGGTGGGTGACTGGGTGGGGAATGAGATGACCGAATGATTTAGGGTTTGGTGAGGGAGGGGAGAGGGAGCCGGCGCCGCTTATATACGAAGGGGGAGGCGGAGAGCAGCTGGGCCGTCGCCTTGGGCCGTGGGGGAGAGGGGGAGGCGGGCCGCTGTTGGGCCGACCCTAAAAATCCAGGTCGTGCCGTGCCAGCCCACGGGCCTGGGATACGGCCCAGGCACGGCCTGCTGTACCGGGCCGGGCTAGCCTGGGCCCGTACGTCATCGGGCCAGGCCGTGCTCGTGTCAGGCTAAAAAAGCGGGCTTCGTGCCGTGCCGTCGTGCCTCGGGCTGCATGGACATTTATACTCTCAAAGCTGACTACACAATTTGGAAAACTCTAAAAATCTATGCCTTCGAGTTAGGAAGAGATCCTAGTACTACAGCTGCGAGTGAAGCATGGTAGAAAAAAAATGGTGGGTTAAATAAGAAAAAGTTTATATTAAAAATCTTTCTTCTAGATTTGATGCATGCCACATTTATTGGATGTGGCAAATCTTTTTATATTTTAGAACTTTGTATTTAATATAATTAGCATTAGCTTTTCTTTTCTTTTTCTGAGAATTACACGGTATAATGTACACGCCCACACACGCACACTCACCCCCTATGAACACATGTACGTAAACCTTACCCCTATGTGCACTTTCGAATGATTAAGCCGGCAGATCTCGAGATTCACGAAGTCACCGCAGGCACCTCGCTGTCGACGGGGACGTCGTCTACCACTGAAAGCATAACGCCAGTAAATCCTGAAATAAATCTAGGAAAATACGAGCACCCATGTCAAATCGAGAACTTAAACCCGGATGAACAGATTCCACCAGAAGGAACCCGACCAACTATCAGCTTTTCTTTTCTTTTTTGTGCACGTAACATAGACTTCCTGTACACCAAACGGATTAACATGACATGGTATGTACAAACCTTTTGACTACCTACCATATGCAACGTGTACAAATTATGTACATTAAAATATGCGTGATTTGTATTTTTTTGTATTTGTTACCACTTTATTAACTTAAAAATAAAAAATATATGTGTTTATATATCTTTGTATACATGATGAGTTTGCTAGAGAAAAAAAGGCTTTATGGTACCCTAACGTAACTGTGTTTTTTTTCGCGATCGTGCTCATGCCTACCGTAAACCTTTGTTTAACATTGTAAAGGTTCGTTTAAATCGAGGGCGTAAAGTTTTTTGAGTGTCACATTAAATGTTATATGGGGGTGTCGCATATGATATTTGGATACTAATAAAAAATTAAATTACAGAATCCGTCAGTAATCAATGAGACGAATTTATTAAGCCTAATTAATCCGTTATTACCACATGTATTACGGTAGCACCACATTGTTAAATCATGGACTAATTAGGCTTAAAAGATTCGTCTCAAAAAATTAGTCGCAAATTGTACAATTAGTTATTTTTAACCTATATTTAGTACTTTATGCAACGAGGCCTAACTTGAACCGGATGTACTGTGCAGGAGGTTGATCGGATCTGCAGCACAGCGGCGCGACGACCGGATTGGCGGGGCGCAAGCTCGTCTGGCCGGCCGGCCGCTTCAGTGACGTGCGGTCCTGCCCCCGGGATCCTGGTGCCATGTTGCCGCTCCCGTCCTGTCCGGCAGGTTGCGTGATACGTTACATGAACCCCACGATTTAGGGGATTTGGATGAATTTTGCCCCATTGCGAGTTATTTATTTTTTAATTTATAAATAATCTAAAAGATCAATGGATTTGTTTGAGTTATTATCTTTTAGTAGGTAATAGAAGTACCATAGCATAATTTATTTTTTTAACCTTAGTTTTGTACATTAATTGTTGCAAGGAGGAACTTATTTTTAGGGTGCATTTGCAGCAAGAAACATTTCATATTTCTTAATAAAATCACTAGAATCACTGCCAAATATCACAAATAGTGAAACATTTTAACGAGAACAACTTGGAACAGATTCTTGTTTTTATACTAATCCACAGAAACACCCAAAACCTGGTTTTTGTTTATTCTAGTTCTAGTTTTAGGAATCTAGCAAGCTAGTCAAATGGTTCTATTAAGTGATTTTGATTCATATACCAGAGAAACATTTATGAAAAAATTTGGATTTGAAATGACAAGAATTTGAAACCTTACCAAATGCTTAATCATGCGTAGGCCACGCCAGCATGTAAGAAGTTTAAGCACGGGTCGCTAGAACTGAAGATGAGTGGGATATTACTCCCTCCGTCCACAAAAGAACGCAATTATAGCACAGTGTCATAGCTTTATATCTTAAGTTCGATCAATTATAGATAAAAAAATATCAATATTTATGATATCAAATAAATATCATTAAATTAATTATGAAATATATTTTTATAATAAATTATCTTGGAGCCATAAATATGAATAATATTTACTAGAAATTGGGTCAAACATGAATTACTTTTGCTGACACCCAACCAGCAGTTTCATTCTTTTCCGAAATGGCGGGAGTATTTTATAAATGTCCACATGCATGTACAGAGTACCAATGAACAGCACGAGTGGCAGATGCGGATGATCCGGTGATATGGCGCCCCGTTCGGCTGGGAGCGGCTGCCTGGCTGAGCTGGCCAGCCCTCTCACAGAAACACAGTTCACATGAACCAGCCAGCATTACTTCTCTCTCATATAAACGAACCAGCAACGATATAAACCAGTCAACCGAACATGCTGATGTGATGACAGTCTGCAGACAAAACGAGCGAAGTCCGGTAACCGTATGGAGAAAAGGGAGCTAAGAAAAAAAGTTGAACATTGCTCTTTATTTGCGTGCCTTGTCCCCTGTAACGCGTGTTGAACATCTCTTTTTATTCATGTGGATTATATAACGTGTGTTGAACATCTCTTTTTATTCATGGCCCTGTAATACGTGTTGAACATCTATATTTTATTCATGTGAGCTATACTGTTGTTGAACGTACCATGTAATTCATGCTATTGCAGCTGCTTTGGTGGCACAAACATGTAGAACCAAGATTTTTTGTTATGTTATTATGTCCGCAAGAACATACTAATAGAATACAATATATAAATGCATATATCATATATTGATAGTTTTTCTTGCATTTCATAGTTTACAAACATGAAAAACTCATTAATTACTAGTTACTCATACATACATTTTTCATAGCACTAGGGTTCTATTGGACATTCCATAATTTACCGCAGGGCTCAACATCTCTTTGGTCCACCAAAAAGTCAGGTTGTCAAACACCTAGCTTAGGTATGTAGTAAAAACGTGGACCAATAAAATCATATGCCTCACCTAAAAGCTAGGTAAACGACTATTGAGTTCCCATTGGGAGCAGGCTAGTGCTCTTGGTTTGAAAAAAGTGTACTCTATCCATCCTAAAAAGAGTCATATAGGATTCTGAACAGTCAATTTTTTACGTTCGAGTAAATTTCTAAAAAATATTAGTAATATTTGTTAAAAAAATATATTTAATAATTATACTTTGATAATACCTATTATTATATATTTGGTTAAAGTTAAACTTGCTTGACTTCTTAGTAAATGAGAATGATACCCTTTGTTGGACGGGGAGTACGTGGTTTTTGTCAGACTCTTTCTATCTTCTCTATCATGTAAAGCATGTGGTGCGGTAGGAGCTTCACCCTTTTGTCAAAGGAAGTAATTGTTACCCCTGAAAGCCACTACAGTCTACAGAGCTACTAAACTCTGTGATGTGGATGTCAGGTACAAACGTGGAGGATAGAGCTAATGGTTAAGCTAGCGCGTTGGGGAAGGCTTTATTCAGATTGCTAGGAGCTTCTTCTTATAGTAGGTTTTCAAGGCAGCTAGCCATAAGTAAGCTTTTCTATGGATTTGATTGATTGCCTGAATTAGCAACCATAATTTTTTATTAGTTCTTTTAAAGTAAGATCTTGTTTGGCATAGCTCAGTTTCATCATTGAAGTTGTTTTTTTTGTAAAGAGTTAAATGCATCATTGGTTCATTAACTTTTGTGCATGTTTCACTTAGGTCCATCAATTATTAAAGTGGTTTTTCGAGTCCATAAACTTTTTAAGTGATACACCTCTAGTCCATACCCCTTCGTTTCTATTTTTAATCTGATGTGGCTGTCCAAGTGGTGCTGACGGGTCTGACGTGGTTGTCCACCGTGCTCGCCTGCATCCTCAAGGAGCTCGGCCTCATTGGCATGCCATTCCGCGAGACGGCCATGGCCGCGGCTGCGGTGAAAGACGTCCTCACGTGGGCGCTCCTCGCCCTCGTGCTTTCCTCACGTGGGCGCTCCTCGCCCTCGTGCTTGCTGTCTCCGGCGGCAGTGACGGCAGCGGGCCCAAGGGCACAGCACTCGCACCGGCCGGCCATGACCATATAGAGCCCGCGCCCATGGTGCCGTCGCACAACCACACGCCTCTCTAGCCCTCGGTTGGGGCCACTGCCACGTGCAGACCCGGTCAATCGCCCTCCTCGGCCCCTCGGCTGTAGAGGCGGCCATAGATCGATCGTCCTCCTCGGTCCTCGACGCCGTCGGCAGCAAGCGCGACGGCGAAGCCCACCACCACTAGAGAGCTAGGCTGGGATGGTGCCACAAGCACCGGTTTCGCCTAGGTGTGACGTGGGCAAAGGAGAAAGTTTCGACGCCGGACGTTCTCGCCCTTGATCACCCATAGGCTCTCGCTCCCGCGCCGACGCCTGCGACCAACTCGTTGTTCGGCCGTGCTCGGGTCCACGAGTACTAGAACAACGGCGGTGGCGATCCCACACATGATCGCTGTGCTTCGCCCATAGGCTCTGCTCATGTTGTGCTCGCTCGCCACGCCATTTCGGGCGCGCTTAGCGCGCTGTTTGATCCCGAAGGCGCGGCGTGGCGGCGCCTCCCGGTGCCGTCGTGGGCGGCGCTTCTGCTAAGCAAGCACGATGATCGCCTCCGACCACGCGTGCCCTTGCCTCCGCGCTCGCCAGACTCCGCCCTCACGAGCTACGGCACCCCGATGGCATGAGTGCCATGAAGGCGGCCTCCCGACGCGACCATGGCCATCTCTCCTAACGACATGCCGAGGAGGTCGAGCTCCTTGAGGATGTAGGCAAGCATGGGCAGCGTTGTCGCCGAGAACGCGGCACCGACGAACACGCAGAGCGGGAGGAAGGCCACGAGGGCAAGGGCGCGCGTGCACCTTCCACCTGATTTCCCTCCCGTCACGGGAGCTACAGCTCCCTCCAAAGACAGGTCAGCGCCACTTGGACAGCCACATCGGATTAAAAATAGAAACGAAGTGATATGAACTAGAGGTGCATCACTTAAAAAGTTTATAAACCCAAAAAACCACTTTTATAGTTGATAGACCTAAGTGAAACATAGGCAAAAGTTAATGGACCAACGATGCATTTAACTCTTTTGTAAAATAGCTTTATGATCAGCTTTCTTAATGAAGCTAAGTTGTTTTAAAAAATTGTTTGGCAAAACAGCTTTCAAGGATGAACCAAATGAATAAAATACCTATAATTCCCCTTTTTTCACGGTATTCTTTTTTCCCTCGCACGTTGTCTTCCTGGCGTCCGTAGCCGCAGATGTGTCTGTGCCCAAGCCGCCCCGCGCCCCACCAGCTATGCACGAGCCCGGCGACATCGGCCGGTGGCACCGCCCATGCCTCCCCGGAGGCCTTACCTCGGCGGCTGCGTGCCCTGGCGGTCGTGTGCCCTGGCGGGGTGCGCCGCTCACAATTCCTGATCTGCTCCCCGCACTCCCGATGGGGGCCAAGCTCGTGCCCGGCGACGGCCGAGCTCGCGCTCCCGGCGAGATCTTCGACCAGAAGCGCCGCATATGGGGGTCTCTCTAGGGGCACCGGCGGGGTGGGCCGCCGTCCAGGCCGCTTGCGCCGCCGACGAGGCCAATGAGGCCATGTCCGACTCCTCCGACAGCCTCCGCGGGTGGTGCATGACAACGTCAGCTTCGACCTATCCCGTCAAGTCCACGCTTGCGACCGGCGGCGGCCGAGCCTGTGGACCCGGTGGCCGCGCCCCCGGCGGCGGCGCTTCGGCGGCCACGCCCCGCGCCTCTCTCCCCCTGCGAGCGTGCTCTCTCTCTCTCTTCCTGGTGCTAGTGCAAAAGCTTTCTTTTGTACACAACAGGGCCCACGTGTAACAGAACCGACCAATTATACGAAATTAAGTAAGAAAATCATCCGCCAGAGCAGACGATTTAGCGAACTTAAGCTCGTATAACCCAGTAGTCCGTGAAATCACGAAGGATTTCAAACCAACTCACATCCCAGCCAAGATCGTAATAAGTTTAGCGGTCACCATCACATATTACATAAAAGTTTGCATCTCAGATACATCAGAGTTTAAACATAGTTATTACAAAACGAGTTCGAATAAAAGTAGCCAGCCAAGATCGTAATAAGTTTAGCGGTCACCATCACATATTACATAAAAGTTTGCATCTCAGATACATCAGAGTTTAAACATAGTTATTACAAAACGAGTTCGAATAAAAGTAGCCAGCCAAGATCGTAATAAGTTTAGCGGTCACCATCACATATTACATAAAAGTTTGCATCTCAGATACATCAGAGTTTAAACATAGTTATTACAAAACGAGTTCGAATAAAAGTAGCGGAAGCCATTTGTTCAAAACCACACACACTCACACGGAGTTCAAATACAGTGTCAGCTAATGATCATCTCCAACAAAAGCATCAGACGAGACGTAAGGAATGACCATGCCCATGGTCCAAAGCATCACCCATCGCAGGATAAAGACAGTTGATACAGTAGCCGTAATACATCTGCCCATCTACAACAAGTGGGAATAAAACTCTGAGTACGAGAAGGTACTCAGGTAGACTTAGCCGACATAACCGAAAATAAGTGACACCAAGGATTATGAAGGGCTTTATAGTAGGGTAGCTGACTCATTTGCAAAAAGAAGCATTTTTAACATTTCAAGATTTTTCCAAAAGCATTATTGTCAAGTTAATTATTATTAACCTGTCGACTACATTTGCACCTATACTAGAGTAAACATGAGATTAAGCAAATAATGATAACCCATGATCATTAATCAACTTCCATAATGTCATATTCATTATAACTGTCCAAGTGTTCCATCAACATTACTACGATGAAGTAACTCAAGTCAAGTGCTCACTATCTAGGAGCGATGGCGATTCGAATCGATTTCTAACCAGCTAGTGATTTATTCTTTACACAAACCTCACTCACCCGCTAAAGTGAGGTATCGGTCACCGAGTCAACTATCCAGGAAGCTCGAGTTTGCCAGGAACCACATGTACCCGGGGGCCGATCGACTGCACTTTGGTCTTATCATCTCGCCCCCGTGTCCTACCACAAGCTGCTTCCCAAGACAAGGCGTCATGCTGGGCAATCTACTCGGCCCGAATAATCTCCTAGCTTCGCGGTCGAAAGGTACTTTATTCGGCCAGCTAAATGTAAGGCATGCGTTCAACATGACTCGAGGCCCAACAACGGTCGGTCCTTAATCGACACAGACGGAAAGCACTACAGTCCAAAACTCTGTAAGTCTCCGTCCGGTCTTAACTTCATTTAACACTTAGTTATACCATGACTACATAGTCATCCAAGCAGATCTAGGTAACCACCTATAGCTCGCAGGTGACAGGAAATCACCCGACTTCTACCGGTCTAAGCCAGCTAAGCATTGACTCGACTGCGGATACCAGGGTAACAAGGATATGGTATAACAAAGGTAGACAAGGTATAATGCAGCAACGGTTGCAAACAACACCTAAACGTAATGCATCAATTAAAGTAAAGCAGTTAATTAATAATTGCAAACAACACCTGTATGATGCAATGTGCATAAGTGCTTATGCAACCGGTGCATTGGATGAGATGAATACAATGGATATGCTTGAATGCAAGGTAGTCAACATCATCCAAGAACATATACTACAAGCACATGTCATCTACTGCCTTCTCTTCTACTACTAATATGCTAAGTCAACACATCTTATTAAATGCTTCAAAGATACACCAAAGCTTCACTAATTTCTTAATCACACATAAAGCAACACTTGATTAAACCCTAATTAATAATAATAGGTTTGAATAGCAACATGTATTTTTATTGCTTAGAAAAAATCTTAGAAAATTACCATAGCACAGTACTACCCTAAGTAGTCTACCATCAGATTTTCATGGTATTTGAATGAGTGGATTAGCCTACACAAAAATAACAAGTTATGGCACGATTATGAACATGAAAATACTTTGTACTGTGAAAAGTGTCAAACAACAGAGGAAATATTTTTCCTATGTTCTACACAGCAAATAACCACTGTACAAAAATTATCACATGCATGTTTTATAAAAATTTTGCTCTCTAGCAAAAATAACAGAAACCAGTCATTAAAGGCACTTGAACTACACCTCATAATTTTTCTACAGCACATGCATGACACATATTTTTTCTATGAAGTACATTACATAAGAAGATTAACAAACTTGGAATCATATTTTTCTAAAGCCTATAGGTTTTTCTACACATTTTTCAAGTCATCAGCAATATCAAGGATTAAATAAAGCTCTACAGAAAAGTATCTAAAAATGACATGCAATATTTTTAACAGATAGATCTAGTCACAAAAAACACAACAAAATTTGTTTCATCCATTTTGGAGCACTGTAACTCGAGATATACATTTTCCAAGCATTTTAATCAATTTTTGAAACCATTTTAGAAATCCCTTTCTTTAAAACAAAAATCCAGCGACCCAAATAGGCTAGGTACACCCGGTGCAGTGCACCTAGAGAGGCTGCCATGCGGGACCCACGGTCAAGCCGGACCCACGCGTCAGCCGGAGCCGAAGCAGAGGTCGCCGTTGACTGACCGGCTCTCGTCGTCGGTGAGCTTGCTGGCGGTGAGGTCACCACCAGCGGCTTCCCCGCGTCGAAGCGGACCCGAGGTGCCAAGAGCAAAGCTTCGAGTAGTAGCTTCAGACGCTTGAGCTCATTGGGCGCACATGGCGACACGGCGGCATGGCATATACCGCTGGACGGCACTCGCCACAAAGAAGCCATGGGGAGGCGCGCACAAGGGTCGCAGGGGCAAAGCGGTGCCGATGCGCGAGAAAAGGAGGATAGAGGTGGAGCGGGTCGCCTACGCGGGCACGAGCTCCGGCAAGCTCAACCATGGCGATACGGAGAAGAAAGTCGGCCACCATAGCCTCTCACCTCGCCCAAGGCAGACACACGCGGGCACCACTGAAGGAGATTGATGAGGCGGAGCTGCTGGCGGGAGGAATCGAGGAATGAGGCGCGAGAGGAGGAGCACGTCGCCGGCGGAGCGACTATGGCGCTCGGTGGCGAGGCTTTCGCCGCTGCTGGGCCAGTGAGGCTGCTGCGGCTGGCTGAGTGGGGAGGCGAGTGAGGAACGCGGCGCTGCCGGGCAGAAGAAGGTGCGCGTGTGGAGGCGGAGTCGGGGTGTGGCGCTGCATGTGGCATGGGCATCGCCTGGCGATGGTCGCCGCCATGGGCGGGTGGTGTCTCGACGCGGTCTTGGCGCTGGTGTGTGTGGTAATGGCATGGCAGTGTGAGGCAGGGCAGACACGGCATGCTGAGGCTAGACCTGAGGCGACGACTCTTTGGGCGAAGCGCACAGGCGAGCGGGGGAAGGCACAGGTCGGGTTGGCCGCCGTGGGCCGAGAAGGGAGGCCACGGTCCGCGAAAGGAGAAAACATTTTTCTCAATTTCTATTTTTAAGAAATTTTCAAATACCAGTTTTTAAATATCATTTTGAGCAAGAAAATGACATCTTTTGAAAATGTCCCAAAAATAAAAATTGCTTAGAATTTAATCCTCTACAACTTTGCTTTTATGACCAAAGTCCAATTCTTGCTAGATTTTGAATTATAAAATAAAAGTCAATTTTAACTCAAAACCCTAATTTTGGAGAGTTATTTTTAAAGTAAAATTTGGCAATAACTTGAATACAAAATTTGCTCCAAAAATTGTGCTAAATAATTCTAGGTGATTTACAATCATAGCCAAACATGTTTTACTAACCTAGCAAGCATAATTTGGGCAAACACAACTCTAAACAAGTGTATGCAACATTCATGTTTCACGAGCATGTTTCAAATGTTTCGAAGCAGGGTTTCACTTATTATTTACATGATTAGGTCTGTATGATTAGGATGCTTGATGATGCATAATATGCATGATTTGCAGTGCCTAAATGTTGGTCATAACACCGGGGTGTTACAGCCCTTCCCCCTTATAAAAATCTCGTCCCGAGATTTGGGTTACGAACCATTTGTTAAAAAAATCTTCATAAGTTTTTTGTAGATATTCTCCTGTTTCCTAAGTTGCATCTCCCTCATCATGATGATTCCACTGTATTTTGTATGTTTTCACCACACTATTCCGAGTAGCACGTTCTTTAGTGTCTAACACACGGACCGGTTGCTCACGATACACCAAATCTGATTTGAGTTTGATGCCCCAAGGTTCTATTCTTTCCTCCAGAACACGCAAACACTTCTTGAGATGTGATACATGGAAAACTGGGAAGACGGTACTCATTGTCTCAGGTAACTCTAACTTGTAAGTTACTAGACCTCTTCTTTCCAAGATCTTGTATGGTCCTACGAATCTAGCGGCAAGTTTTCTCTGGACTCCAAACCGTTTCTTCTTCATTGGCGTGACCTTCAGATAAACATAGTCACCAACTTCAAACACAAGTGGTCTCCTTTTATCTACATAATTTTTTTGACGTGATTGGGTCACCTTCATATTTTGTTGAATAATATGAACTTTCTTCTCGGCCTCTTCTACAAAGTCAATGCCATAATACCTTCTATCTCCTGGCTCGATCCAATTTAATGGTGTTCTACATTTTTGGCATACAAAGCTTCGAATGGAGCTATCTTGATGCTTTCTTGATAACTATTATTGTTAGCAAACTCAGCTAATGGTAACCATGACTCCCATGATCCCCTAGCAGACAACACACAGGCTCTTAACATATCTTCCAGAACAGCATTCACTCGTTCAGTCTGACCATCTGTCTGAGGATGATAAGCGGTACTATGAATCAAACTAGTTCCTAAGCCTTTGTGTAAATGTTCCCAAAAGTGAGCCATGAACTGGGGCCCTCTATCAGATACTATAGTCTTTGGTACACCATGCAACCTCACAATTTCTGCAATATACTTTTCGGCATATTGAGGTGGTCGATATTCTGTCTTGACAGGAAAGAAATGAGCAGTCTTGGTAAGACGATCCACAATCACCCAAATCGAATCATGTCCCTTTTGAGTAGTGGGCAAACCCGAGATAAAATCCATACTTATATCATCCCACTTCCAACTAGGGATGGACAAAGGTTGCAATAAACCAACAGGTTTCATATGAATAGCTTTCACTCTACAACACATGTCACATCTGGCAACATATGTTGTAATTTCTTTCTTCATTTTGGTCCACCAATAACGAGGTCTTAGTTCTTGACACATCTTACTACTTCCCAGATGGATAGATAGCTTAGAAATGTGAGCTTCATCCATGAGTTTATTTCTAAGCTCTCGATCCTTGGGAACCACAAGACAGTCCTCAAACCACAACACGCCCTGTTCATCCACTTTAAAGTGCTTAGACAGCTTTTCTTTTAGTTTCTCTTTGATGTGGAATATTCCCTTGTCTGTTTTCTGGCCTTCTATTATCTTACTCTCCAACGAGCAACTAATCTGAATACTATGTAACACAGCAGGATGCATCAAATCGAACCCATCTTCAAGTAATGGCTGCACATTCAAGCAATGTGACTTTCTACTCAAAGCATCTGCCACTACATTGGCCTTTCCAGGATGATATTGCACATTCAAGTTGTAATCCTTGATCAATTCCAACCATCTGCGCTGCCTCATGTTCAGCTCTGGTTGGGTAAAGATGTACTTGAGACTCTTGTGATCTATGAAAATATTGCACACATTACCAAGTAGATAATGTCTCCAAATTTTTAGGGCGTGCACAACTGCAGCAAGTTCAAGATCATGTGTTGGATAGTTGACCTCGTGCTTTCTCAATTGACGTGAGGCATAAGCAATGACTCTTCCTTCTTGCATAAGGACACAACCCAATCTAGTTTTTGATGCGTCGCAAAACACATCAAATGGTTTCTCAATGTTCGGTTGTGCTAGATCAGGAGCAGTGGTCAATAGTTTCTGCAAGGTGTGGAAAGCTGCTTCACACTCCTCTGTCCACATGAACTTGTGATCTTTCTGTAGCAGACTTATTATTGGCTTGGCAATCTTCGAGAAGTCTGGTATAAAACGACGGTAGTAACCGGCTAGTCCTAAGAAACTTCTAATCTCAGGAACTATGGTCGGTGCCTTCCAATCCATAACCTCTTGCACCTTACGCGGATCGACTAAAACTCCATTTTCTGACAGAATGTGACCAAGGAAAGGAACTTTCTTCAACCAGAATTCGCATTTGCTAAACTTAGCGTACAGCTTATGATCTCTAAGTCTGGTCAATACAATTCTCAGATGTTCTTCATGATCCTTCTCGTTCTCGGAGTACACCAGAATGTCATCAATGAACACAACCACGAACTTATCCAATTCTGGCATGAAAACTGTATTCATAAAAAACATAAAGTATGCAGGAGCATTTGTCAAGCCAAAGGACATGACAAGATACTTATACAACCCATATCTGGTGGAAAATACAGTTTTCGGTATATCTTGTGGCCTAATCTTGATCTGATGATAACCGGATCTCAAATCTATTTTTGAGAACACCTTAGCCTTGGCTAACTGGTCAAACAGAACATCAATATGAGGCAAGGGATACTTATTCTTGATGGTTACAGCGTTAAGTGGCCTGTAATCTACACACATTCTCAACGTGCCCTCTTTCTTCTTCTTCACAAACAAGGCGGGACATCCCCATTCAGACTTGCTTGGCCGGATAAACCTCTTTTTTGATAACTCTTCTAGTTGCTTCTTCAGCTCAACTAATTCATCGGGAGGCATCCGATAGGGTCTCCTTGAAATCGGAGCTGTTCCAGGGATTAACTCAATTCCAAACTCAATTTCCCTATCTGGCGGAAGACCAGGTAAGTCATCTGGAAATACATCCGGAAACTCACACACTACCAGAATCTGATGAATAGGAATAACTTCAGTAGCACATGTAACACTTATAAGGTCTGTTCTCCGAGGCAATGGTACTTGGAAAGTACCCTCACCCAGGGGATCCTTAAGGGTAAGTACCCGACTTCCTATATCTATAACTGCTCCCCAATCCTTCATCCAATTCATACCTATAATGACATCCAGAACTAGTCCAGGCATAACTATCAAGTTCACTCGAAACTTTCTGCTACCTAATTCAAGGGTTGCCCCTCGAACCATCCGATTGGTCAAAACATCAGCCCCTGCTGAACTTATACGGTAACCATAACCCAATTCTGTGCATAGTTGTTCATGTTTCTATGCAAATGCTTGACTCATAAAAGAATGCGATGATGCAGAATCAAATAGAACAACTGTAGGGTTTTCGTTGACAAAAAACTTACCAGCGGTTACGGGCTCTCCCTCAGAAATTTCATCCACAGTCGTACTATGCACCCTAGCATTATAAGTCTGCTTCTTCTTCTTGGGTGGATAAGGACAGAACCTTGAGAAATGGCCGGGTTGGTCACAATTATAGCAGGGTCCCCTCACTGTACCAGCAGATCCCACACCTCCCTTGGAGCTGCCCTGTACCATAGTTGCAGCTGCCTTGTTAGACTGTACTGCCATCTTGTAAGGCTTCTGTGGTCCATGGAAATTCTGACTTCTCTGCTGAGGTGGCCTGAACCTAGCGCCAGGTGCAGATGGACGATAGGGAGGACGACCTCCCGCAGGTGCTCTTGCTTGGGACGGACCACCTTCTAGGGCTCTCTTACGAGTCTTGGCTGCGGTGATGGCGTTGTTGTTCTTTTCCTGTTTTAGGCAATCACTGATGAAGTCATTGAATCTGACGCGGTTGTTGGTACCCACATGCTTCATTATCTTTGGATTGAGTCCTCTCTTGAAACTGGCGATTCTCTTAGCATCAGTGTCAACCATGTCGAGACCATAACGGCACAAGTTATTGAAAGCATGCAAATATTGCGTCACGGTCTTGGTGCCCTGATTCAACGCCAAGAACTCTCCCAACTTCATCTCGGTCAGCCCGGGTGGAATATAAACTCCACGGAAGGCCTCAGCAAACTCTCTCCACGTAATCTGAGCATTTGGAGGGAAGGTGGTGCGATGGTGCTTCCACCACATTCCCGCTGGTCCTTGCAACTGAAGTGCAGCGTACTCAGTTTTCAATACCTCAGTCATCCTCAACACACGGAATTTATCTTCCATAGTGTTGATCCATTCTTCCGCATCAAGTGGTTATGTTGCTTCCTTGAATATCGGCGGCCTGGTGTCCATAAAATCTTTGAAGCTGCTGTGTTGATTCACCCCAATGCCACCACCATGATTGTTACCGCGCTGAACGTTATTGGCGATGGTACGCAGAAAATCCTCCATGTTCTTCTGCGACTGTTCCGTGTTGCGCTGACTTCCGAGCAACTGTGCGAAGAACACCTCTGGGGTAAACGGGGGAGGAGGTGGCAAATGCGGTTCATGGGGAGGCTCATTGTTGTTGCCGTGGTTTCCACCACCACCACCAGTCCCCGCACCGTTAGCACCGGGCTCAGCGGCCTCATACGTGGTACGTCGAGTATTTGTCATCTGCATATTTCAGCAATAAGTAATGATTGAGTGAAGCTGTAATAATTGTGAGTGAAGGAAAAATTATGCCATACTGAATTTACTAGAGAGAATAAATTCATACAATAAAACTGAGGCACAATAATCGCATCCCAATTAAAACAACATCACTAATTAAATTACTTCAAAAGCAACATCGCGTCCAGTACAACCAAATTGCCAACATACATACACTGGACTTTTATGCGTTCAGATATCGCATTCCTAGCCAAGTTCCAATCACATGCCAGTCTCATAAGTTCGAAGCAAGATACATTAGGTTACATGCCAACAAAAGAAAGGTCATCGCGACAGGACCTAGATACTAGCGCAAGGCAACTAGCCTACTCCTTGGGGCTATCGTCGGGGTCGGAGACGTCACCATCGCCCCCAGGTGAAACTATAGGCTCGTCCTCATCGTCGTCGATGTCCATGTCAGCGGCGTCTGGTGGAGCATATGGGCCAACCCCATTGTAGAGCGCGTGAAACTCCTCGTGCAGATTGACGTTGTACTCCTCTAGCTCATCAACCCTCTGCAGCAGAAGGTCCCTCTTGTCCCAGGCTTCATTCCTTTCCTGAACCAACTGTCCAATCATGCGGTCTGCATTGTTGTTGGATTGAGTCAAAGTATGCACCCACTGCATAGCTCTATCACCTCTCTCAACCGCTTGGTCTCGCTGTAAGTTCATATCAGCCAACTGCTCCTGCAAACTAGCTATAGCACGTGCCTGTCTCTTCTTCTGCTTTCTCCCCTTGAGCTTATCCTGACCACATAAGCCAGTCAAAGTCTAGTAGGTACTCTCAAGACCCTCATAGGCTCTAATGGCGGCGAACATAGCACTCATAGCCTGGTTGTCGCTAGCCTGTCCCTTAGCTAGACCTCTGACCAAAGCACTTCCCTGAGGCTAAACCCAAATAGCATCACGAGGATCATCCCTAGGAAAAGTGCCAGCTAGAGCTGCTACAAGCTCACTGGGAAATCTGCTCATGATGTCCCTGATGACACGGAAAGCTGCTCCCTCTGCACCCTCAGTAGGAGTGCGACCCTCAAACTCCAAGTGCCAACCATCCCAATCTGGAGCATCACCGAGAGCAGGAACCGTGATCTCTACCACTGCAAGTCCATCCTTTGCTAACTAGCTCTCATTCCAGGAGTATACCGGCTCTTGACCCTCTGGGTACCCCACATCATGGAGCACTCTCCAAAGCAAGGTTGGCATGCCAAACTCGCTCAAGAAGGTGTTCGTGGTGCGGTGCTCCCTCAGGGCCAATGGACGTCGAGGTGCTCTTCCTCCGGTGGACTTATGGGCGGTCTGCTTCGTGCGGGCCATCTGTAGCAAAAGTTCTTTTATTACCCCGTGGAAACATATTTTAGGTGATACAACTTTTATCAAAATAAGATAATCAATTTATAAGGGGAGGAATGCATGACATGAATGAAATGCACAAGTAATATGATGTATGTACGTGCCGTACGTTCTCACAAACTTATGAAATAAATAATTTCTAGCGACGAATTCGGTGGCATACAAACGATCTCTCAAATACGTAGCTAATACGTTCTATACGATAGAGTTGTTATGTACCTGCAGAAGATTCATTTCAGCCCAATTCCCAATGAATGCATGAAAGCAGTAAATGTTAGCTATACGCTCTACACGAATCCCCAGATACGTGTACAACGATAGTAACTACCCGAACCATCATCCTATTGACGCCATCGCCTCAACAGACGGAATACCCACACATGAGATACCTTTGTAAAACATGCGTAGAACATGTAATTACTCTAGCATCATATAAGCATTCACCCTAGATCGGCGGTGTATCCGATCATGCTCTCACAACTCACACTTACCGAGGCGTAGAGGCAAATGATCCATACATTACCACTCAAACAAGTGGCACTCATACAATAGCACGCCATATGAGCAACGAAAAAGAAATATGACGCAAGAACCCCAAGTCAGTACTTAATTAAGCCACCTAGAGTCCTTAACTGGGCATAAAGGATATGACCACTGGCACACTTTTTAGTTTAAAAATCACGTTTTTCAAATGCCTTTTTATTTTAAATACACTTGTGAACAGTAACACGCTAAACCATGCTCTGATGCCAGCTGTAACAGAACCGACCAATTATACGAAATTAAGTAAGAAAATCATCCGCCAGAGCAGACGATTTAGCGAACTTAAGCCCGTATAACCCGGTAGTCCGTGAAATCACGAAGGATTTCAAACCAACTCACATCCCAGCCAAGATCGTAATAAATTTAGCGGTCGCCATCACATATTACATAAAAGTTTGCATCTCAGATACATCAGAGTTTAAACATAGTTATTACAAAATGAGTTCGAATAAAAGTAGCGGAAGCCATTTGTTCAAAACCACACACACTCACACGGAGTTCAAATACAGTGCCAGCTAATGATCATCTCCAACAAAAGCATCAGACGAGACGTAAGGAATGACCATGCCCATGGTCCTAAGCATCACCCATCGCAGGATAAAGACAGTTGATACAGTAGCCATAATACATCTGTCCATCTGCAACAAGTGGGAATAAAACTTTGAGTACGAGAAGGTACTCAGCTAGACTTACCCGACATAACCGAAAATAAGTGACACCAAGGATTATGAAGGGCTTTATAGTAGGGTAGCTGACTCATTTGCAAAAAGAAGCATTTTTAACATTTCAAGAACCTTTCCAAAAGCATTATTGTCAAGTTAATTATTATTAACCTGTCGACTACAATTGCACCTATACTAGAGTAAACATGAGATTAAGCAAATAATGATAACCCATGATCATTAATCAACTTCCATAATGTCATATTCATTATAATTGTCCAAGTGTTCCATCAACATTACTACGATGAAGTAACTCAAGTCTGCTCACAATCCAGGAGCGATGGCGATTCGAATCGATTCCTAACCAGCTGGTGATTTATTCCTTACACAAACCTCACTCACCCGCTAAAGTGAGGTATCGGTCACCGAGTCAACTATCTAGGAAGCTCGAGTCTGCCAGGAACCACATGTACCCGGGGGCCGACCGACTGCACTTTGGTCTTATCATCTCGCCCCCGTGTCCTACCACACCTGCTCCGGCACAGTGCGCTGTGGGCAATCTACTCGGCCCGAATAATCTCCTAGCTTCGCGGTCGAAAGGTACTTTATTCGGCCAGCTAAATATAAGGCATGCATTCAACATGACTCGAGGCCCAACAACGGTCGGTCCTTAATCGACATAGATGAAAAGCACTACAGTCCAAAACTCTGTAAGTCTCCGCCCAGTCTCAACTTCATTTAACACTTAGTCATACCATGACTACATAGTCATCCAAGCAGATCTAGGTAACCACCTATAGCTCGCAGGTGACAGGAAATCACCCGACTTCTACCGGTCTAAGCCAGCTAAGCATTGACTCGACTGCGGATACCAGGGTAACAAGGATATGGTATAACAAAGGTAGACAAGGTATAATGCAGCAACGGTTGCAAACAACTCCTGAACGTAATGCATCAATTAAAGTAAAGCAGTTAATTAATAATTGTAAACCGGGGAGAAAATTCTCCGGGGCTTGCCTCTCTCGAAGGAGCTCGGGCAGTGATCGGGGCACTCCGGAAGTTCCTCAACGTCCTCCTCGTCGGCTTCGGGCACTTCCTGCGGCTGAACCTCGAGCTGCTCCTCGGGCTCCTTGGGTATGACGACTGGATTCTCGGTTTGCGATCCTGTATGATGCAATGTGCGTAAGTGCTTATGCAATCGGTGCATCGGATGAGATGAATACAATGGATATGCTTGAATGCAAGGTAGTCAACATCATCCAAGAACATATACTACAAGCACATGTCATCTACTGCCTTCTCTTCTACTACTAATATGCTAAGTCAACACATCTTATTAAATGCTTCAAAGATACACCAAAGCTTCACTAATTTCTTAATCACACATAAAGCAACACTTGATTAAACCCTAATTAATAATAATAGGTTTGAATAGCAACATGTATTTTTATTGCTTAGAAAAATCGTAGAAAATTACCATAGCACAGTACTACCCTAAGTAGTCTACCATCAGATTTTCATGGTATTTGAATGAGTGGATTAGCCTACACAAAAATAACAAGCTATGGCACGATTATGAACATGAAAATACTTTGTACTGTGAAAAGTGTCAAACAACAGAGAAAATATTTTTCCTATGTTCTACACATCAAATAATCACTGTACAAAAATTATCACATGCATGTTTTATAAAAATTTTGCTCTCTAGCAAAAATAACAGAAATCAGCCATTAAAGGCACTTGAACTACACCTCATAATTTTTCTACAGCACATGCATGACACATATTTTTTCTATGAAGTACATTACATAAGAAGATTAACAAACTTGGAATCATATTTTTCTAAAGCCTATAGGTTTTTCTACACATTTTTCAAGTCATCAACAATATCAAGGATTAAATAAAGCTCTATAGAAAAGTATGTCAAAAATGACATGCAATATTTTTAACAGATAGATCTAGTCACAAGAAACACAACAAAATTTGTTTCATCCATTTTAGAGCACTGTAACTCGAGATATACATTTTCCAAGCATTTTAATCAATTTTTGAAACCATTTTAGAAATCCCTTTCTTTAAAACAAAAATCCAATGACCCAAATAGGTTAGGTACACCGGTGCAAAGTGCACCTAGAGAGGCTGCCACCTTGGGACCCATGGTCAAGCCGGACCCATGCGCCACCGAGCCAAGCAGAGGTCGCTGCATGACCGACGGCCGGCGGCCGCCGGTGAGCTTGCGGGCGGTGAGGTCACCACCAATGGCTTCCAGCGGCCAAAGGCACCGAGGTGCCAAGAGCAAGATGGAGTAGTTTTCAGACCTTGAGCTCGCCGACGCACATGGCGACACGGTGGCGCTGCAAGATACCATGGTGGTGGCACTCCGCCACAAAGAAGCCACGGGAGGCGCGCACTAGGGTCGCGGGGGCAAAGCGGTGCTGATGCGCGAGAAAAGGAGGATAGAGGTGGAGCGGGTCGCCTGCGCGGGCACGAGCTCCGGCGAGCTCAACCATGGCGGTGCGAAGAAGAAAGTCGGCCACCACAGCCTCTCACCTCGCCCACGGCAGACACACGCGGGCGCCACTGAAGGAGATTGACGAGGCGGAGCTGCTGGCGGGAGGAATCGAGGAATGAGGCGCGGGAGGAGAAGCACGTACACGACGGAGCGATCGCGGGCGCTCGGTGGCGAGAAGCTTCCGGCTGCTAATGAGGCCGCTGCTGGTTGGTTGAGTGGGGGAGGCGAGTGAGGAACACAAGGCCGGGCAGAGGAAGGCCAGAGAAGCGGAGTCAGGCCGTGGCTGCCGCACGGCGGGCGTCACCGACGCATGGTCGCCACGCGGCGGGCGTCTCTGTGATGATCGGTATGCTGTGATGGAATGGCGCGGCGTGATCGATGAGGGAGGCGAGCTGAGCGACCATGGGCTAGGCTAAGGCGAGGCGATGACGGCTGGGCTTGGGCAGCACGGCAAAGTGGGGGGGGGGGCGACAGTCGGGCGGGCCGCCGTGGTAGTGGAGAAGGAGGCGACGGCCCATGAAAGGAGAAAACATTTTCTCAATTTCTATTTTAAGAAATTTTCAAATACCAGCTTCCAAATATCATTTTGAGCAAGAAAATGACATCTTTTGAAAATGTCCCAAAAATAAAAATTGCTTAGAATTTAATCCTCTACAACTTTGCTTTTATGACCAAAGTCCAATTCTTGCTAGATTTTGAATTATAAAATAAAAGTCAATTTTAACTCAACCCTAATTTTGGAGAGTTATTTTTAAAGCAAAATTTGACAATAACTTGAATACAAAATTTGCTCCAAAAATTACGCTAAATAATTCTAGGTGATTTACAATCATAGCCAAATATGTTTTACTAACCTAGCAAGCATAATTTGGGCAAACACAACTCTAAACAAGTGTATGCAACATTCATGTTTCACGAGCATGTTTCAAATGTTTCGAAGCAAGGTTTCAGTTATTATTTACATGATTAGGCATGTATGATTAGGATGCTTGATGATGCATAATATGCATGATTTGCAGTGCCTAAATGCTGGTCATAACACCGGGGTGTTATACCACGTGCATGAGATGAAGCTGGGATAAGCTACTTTTTTTTAGCTTTATTTCAACTCATTTCATCCCTTTGTAAGAGGAGAAAAAAAACAGCTTTACCCATAAAGTTGTTGAAAATGGATATTTGGCAAACAGCTCATGAAAGTGTTGTGAGCTCTCCCTAATTTTTTGCTTCTTCCTTCATTAACATGGCAGTGGTTAAAGGATTAGTTACAGTTAGGCAAACATAGTGCTTAGCTGGCTTCGAACAGCGGACTGCACTAGTGGTTGGTGAACTTCGTTGTTTGTCACCGTGTACTGCATGCACGCTGTCACATGGTTCACCTTCATTCACCTCAGCGGAAAAAGACACATGGATCGGGACGAATCTTTCATCACTCATCTTTGTCTGCCTCGATCGATCAATGCCTCCCGACTACCACTCCTACGGAGAGTGCTGGGGACTAAAATTGAGGTGTGTCAGCATAATGTTGTAAAGGGTGTTTAGATATTAATAAAAAAATAAATTACATAATCCATCAGTACTCTACGAGACGAATTTATTAAGCCTAACATATTTGCTGTAGCATCGTATTATCAAATCATGAACTAATTAGGCTTAAAAGATTCGTCTCACAAATTAGTCACAAACTATACAATTAGTTTTGTAATTTAGGAGGGACACCCAGCACCCCCTTATTTATTACTTGTATGCCCGTGATCCATTCCATCCTCCACTCAGGCATGTGGGCGATACTGGCTATGCTCCGGCCAGCGTTAGCGTTACCCTTCCTCCTGCTCCTCCTCCCCGCCGCGGCTGGTGGGCTGTCCGGCGGCCGGACGCTGGTCTTCATCCTGGCCGGGCAGTCCAACATGAGCGGCCGCGGCGGCGCCACCAACGGCACCTGGGACGGCATTGTTCCGCCGGAGTGCGCGCCCTCGGAGCGCATCCTCCGCCTCTCCCCCGCGCTTCGCTGGGAGGAAGCGCGCGAGCCGCTGCACGCCGGCATCGACGTGGGCAACGTTGTCGGCATCGGGCCCGGCATGCCCTTCGCGCACGCCGTGCTCGCCGGCAGCGAGGGCGCGGAGTCCGTCGTCGGGCTCGTGCCGTGCGCGCAGGGCGGCACGCCCATCGCCAACTGGTCCCGGGGAACGGAGCTGTACGAGCGGATGGTGACGCGCGCCAGGGCGGCCGTGGCCGAGTGCAGCGGACGCGGTGAGCTGGTCGGCATGCTTTGGTTCCAGGGGGAGGCTGACACCATGAGGCGCGAGGATGCTGAGCTCTACCGGCGGCGTATGGACTCTCGTGCACGACGTTCGCGGCGACCTCGGCCGGCCCGACCTCCTCGTCATCCAGGTCACTCACAGATTCTCTCTCTCGCTCTCTGCACGCACGGTCCGTGGGGGCAGCCGTGGGCTGTGACCAGTGGGCAATTCCATGGGCATTCGTTCAATTCTACAGGTGTACTACCTCCTAATCAAACAGACCGAATCGGTCATTTTCCTTTTTTTGCCCATAGCAAGGCCGAACAACCAGAGTGTGTGGTCACTTTTTTACTCCTCTTTGCTCTTGTTTTCAATTTCCCCAGCACAGCAGGCCTTTACTTTTCTCTCTTCTTCTTTTTTTCCTTTTCAAGCCATTTAATCCTAGCAGTGTAGTATTGCTTGTAGGCTAACTACTACAACGCTACCCGCACCTGCTAGCTAACCGCAGTACGGCAAATCCAATTTAGCTTCGATACATTCATGGTCGTGGAACCCGACAGACATCTTCACAGTTTTCTCGCTTCTTTTTTCTCCTTTTATTTTTTCTTCTCTTCTTTTTTCTTTACTTTTTCATATTAACCGCCCATTTTTCTTCTATATTATGAACAAATTTTGTAGATTTAGAAGTTTGTATGCAACACAAAATATGTAAAAAATGTGGCGGATAAGTTGTGTATAAACATTTTCATAAGACAATGGTAAACAAAAACTTACATATATGTATAAGTTACGTTGTTCATAAACTTATTATATAAAAATTTGTGCTAGAAATGCTATGTTGTTAAATTGTTATGAAAGGTATGTTCGTTGATAATTATGAACAAAAGTTGGGTCTCAAAAGTAATATATAGAAAAGTTGTTCTGATAAGCTGTATATAAACTAATGTAAAAAATTATATTGAAAATTTATGATTATGAGTTGTGGTTATAAATTATGTCTAACAAAAATATTATGCACAAAAGTTGTGAGTATAACTTTACGACTTTCCAAAAAAAACAAAAGCCGTGGAATATTTTTTTCCAAAAAAGAAAAGTTACAGGGTTGTCTCGTCATTTGCTGAATTAGAATCTAGTGAATGTTCGCTCATCAGTGGGATTCGTGTCGTGGATACCACATGTGTACATACACATTTATCTATTTCAGAGAGCTTTTTTAGCTACTCCTACTGGATTTATGCAGTGGTCCTATTTGTTGGATTACACATGGATATATATGTCACGAATCTACGACACATGCGTACGGCTGTCCCACAAAAACCATCCTGACTAAATTTGTTTCAGTGGGTCGTGGTTCTCTTCTTGCATCAATACACATGCGTCAATCCAAATTTAGTGTTCAAAGGGATCGATTATATTTCTTGTTTGCTAAATTTTTGTTTATACTGTGCCATTGTTTGTCTATGTCTCTAAATATCATATATGTATATATATAGGTCGGGATTGCGACTGCGCAGTACAACGGAAAGTTCCTCGACCTCGTGAGGGAAGCTCAAAAGGCAGTCACGCTCCCAAATGTCAAGTACGTAGATGCCATGGGGCTGCCCATTGCGAGCGATCACACGCATCTTACAACAGAGGCTCAAATCCAGCTCGGCAACAAGCTAGCCAAGTCATACTTAGAAACGCTGTAATAATTTCAAACGAATGAATACGTCGTTTCTACCTAACACATGACTACCCAAATAAGGCACGCCCATTGTCCTCGATGAGGAAACGGGCAGAACAAGCAATATGTATACTCAAATTATGAATTACATGCTATTCAAACCGCCATCGTGTTAAATTGTTATTCAATGCACCAATCAATAGGCAAAAGTGCGACAACCTTAAATACATATCTATAGTTGTACTTCCTCCGTCCACGAAAGAATGCAATTATGGTATTTGTGCTAGTCAATCGGGCTCAACTTTGACTTAGTTTATAGTAAATAATATTAGCATTTATGTCTCCAAATAAATTTATTATGAAAATACATTCTATAACTAATCTAATGATACTATATTACGAGTGTTTGCACTTTTTTATATAAATTGAGCCAAAGTTTAGACAGTTTGACTCATCAAAATCTAATAATTGCATTCTTTTGTGAACAGATGGAATAAGTAGAGGATAAAATCATTACTTTATTATTTGACCTTTCTCTTAACATCCAAAGATTAAAAAATAGGGTGTAACAAAACTACCACTTAACAAGGCTAGCAAGAAGAAAAAGAAGGTTTCCAAACTTCATGTTTCCTTGACTTGAGATCCATGAGATGTGCCGAGGATTTTACCCCATCAAGATTCTTATTCAGCGTTCCCCTTCAAATAGATGGACACACTATATTGCTATCATCGTCACTCCCTTCTTTATTCTTGTAGTTTCCATTCTTTCACTTCTTGCGGTTTTTCTTGTGCTGAGACTAGAGAGATATACCGAACCATGAATGAGATTTAGGATTGGAGTAACAAAGAAGAGGGCCGAGAACCTATCTTTAGAGTTGCTTGATCTTTCTTGCAGTTGAATTGAGGCATTGGTGTCAAAAGGCTTCTTTTAGTCACTGCTATTTTTTTTGTTATTGACACAACTTCTAGTACTACGTGCCGTTTTCTCCATTAGACTAGGTAAAAGCTAGGCTTAGAAGAAAAAAGTAGATATGGATAGACATGAGAATGAGATAGAGCAAAATAGAGGCCGGAGAAACCCCAAGAGCTATAACATTATATTTAGAGTAACTAATTGATTTCATTGAAGGTAAACCTCCCACAAACACATCAACAATCATTACAAAGAACAAAATAACAATAACATCATAAGGACAAGCAACACAAACATGGCACTATACGTCCTCTCTGATTACAAAGTACCTAAAAGGATCAAGATGACCAAGATTGAGGGGTGAATTTGGCTAATCTAAAATTTCTTGCAATAATTAATCCCTACACTTAGCTCATTTCATCCCTAGTGCCTAAATGTGTTCTCTATTGTTCTACCGCACAAAGTTTTACACCGTAGGTTCCAATCCTACTCTAGCATGGTAATTCTAAGAATGTAATGATATGAATTGAATTGCTCAAAAGTAAATGCTCAAAGTAAAGAGAGGGAGAGAAACGCGACGATATTTTTCTGAGGTATCAGAGAGTTGCCACTCCCCATTAGTCCTCGTTGGAGCACCCGCGCAAGAGAGTAGCTCCCTCTTGATCTGCGCAAGGATCAAGTGCTCTCTATGGGATGATTCTTTGACACTCTATCGCGGTGAATCATCCACAATCGCTCACACCATGACTTGGGTCATCTACAAGCTTCACCAGATGATCACCAAGCTTTCAATCATCACCGAGCCGTCTAGATGATGGCGCCAAGAATAAAAAGTACAAACTCTCACTTTACCAAGACAAGCCTTATGAGAAAGGTGGATGCACACTTGCTACTCCCTATGCACTAATGAGGCCCTTAATCTTGTATTATCAAATCTCAATCACTCCACTAGGCTCTTGCACTCTCTTGAACTTCAAATGGTTGCCTCAGCTGAAGAAATGAGCAAGAAATATGAGTTGGACGAGTTGGAGAAGTATAAATAGCCCCCACTAACTCAACTAGCCGTTTGAACCAATTCCCGGTCTCTGCGGGACAACCGGACCGGACCCAAGGGGTGGTCCGGACCAACCATGCCTCGGTCCGACCCTCACAACCAAGCCAAGCACGTCACTGTGTCAGCCATGACCGTTGGGGAGGTCGGGACCCAACATAGTCCGGATACCACCAACCGGACCCAGTCCGGTCACAAACACCCCCTCTGTTACCTCTCTGTATAGGTTCAGACCAAAGTCACCACATGTCCGGACCAATACTGTTCATTGGGTCCCGTCCAGCCTGACACAGACCCTAGCAACCGGACCCTGGAACATTGATCCTATTGCCGCTGAACACTTGGTCCGGTTCACTCCTGCGTCCGATAACACTCCTATGACTGGCATTTTTCTTCCGGACCCACGCCCATGGTCCGGTTCACATGATCAACCAGAGTCCGGTTCAATTTTAACCACCCAAATCACTTCCAATTCAAAATCTTTGTGAATGGGATTTGTTCCATTTGATCTTTAGGCCATCTCTGAGCTACCTAGTGCTAAGTTTGACAAGTGTGCACCACACCTAACATATTAGACTCACCTAAATCAAGCTACTAATTCATACCCCCTTAATACTACGGCCAAAAGAAAAACAAAGGCCTAAACTTCTCTAAGTGTCTCTCAACGCCAAACGACACTTAAAACTAGTTTGTCCTTAACCTTGTCGTCCATACTTTGAAAACCGAAACGATTTCCATCGATAGGGGCACGAAAACCATTGATTGCCCAAACAATCGCCATTATCGTGACCTAACTCAAATTGCCTCTGCAAAACATACGTAGTCACAATAATCTTATGTCGTCATTAATCACCGAAACCCATTAGGGGCCTAGATGCTTTCAGTACCATCCTAAAAGGTAGACCATTTATTAAAGGCCATTGAAAAGTTGAACAAAGATGGTATTAACAAATTACATAAACCATAAAAAGGAAGAGCAAGGAGGATATAAGCCAAGATATGTCAAAAGAAATTACTAAGAAGTGGAAAACAAGGATAAGAAATTAGAAATAGTCGATAAAAATGGTAAAGGTTGTGGGAAAAAGATAGTTTAATAGCAAAATAAACATTAGAGGTTGACCATTGCTACTAGGCTGTGGTGGAGCCAGGATTTTGAAGTTGGGTATTCCCAAACTAAAAGGATGTCCAACCCAAAATTTCAAACACCTTAGAAGCAATATTTCCTCGTTCTTGAGGATGTAGGGCATCATAGTGGAGCCATCCTTTGAAGTGACCTGATTTTCACGAAGGAAAATCCACAGAGTCGAAGTGTAATAAGACCGTTGTAGATTATATTACCCAAAATTCCAATCGAATATCACATCCATACAACGTAATATCAGAGTACAAATAGTGCGGAATTACATAAATTATTACATCGCCGCATTGGTGGAATCAAAAGTAGCATTCATTCAGAACAGCTTGAAGACAAGATCGCCAAACTCGAGCGTAGGAACGAAACCCTCAACCGTCAAACTCCTCAGAGCTATACTCCTCAGCAGAACCTATGTGCCAAAATTTATCAGTATGATTTGTACTGGCCACTCCCACCCTATGAGCATTGCTTTGTGGAAATTGGATGCAAGTTAGATAAAATCAAGAGGAACCTATAAGACTATAAGACTGGGGTTTCCTATGTTTTTGCTTATCAAGTACATAATAATAGTTGGTCAAGTTTTAACACCTTTCACACACCCATTCCACCCCATTCCCGTCCAGAGCCAGGTTTCGATCCTGGGATCGATATACCACCATCTCCACATCATCACCACACCATACCATCGCTCAGTCGACAGGCCAACTCCCTCTCGGCGCTGTCTCATGGCCCGTAGCCCTGGCTACGTCCGAACACTCACTCCTAGGGGGGAGAAGAGAAAGACTCATCTCACTATCTAGTTTAAGCGAAACCCAGGAAAGGTCCATAGCCGACAAGTCGGCATATGTATCGATTGATCAACCAAACACTCTGCAGAGGTTTTACATACCCACAAGATTAGCCATCCTCGGAGCCATGTATCTCCTAGGCAGAATTCTGGTCGCTTGCTAGCCTAGAAGGATGCCACCCTACCTCTCAGCCCTGGAACATCCCAAGTCTAGTCTGGGATGGCTGATACTGTGAGTCGTAGACAGAGCCAGGGCCCTTCGGATGTCAAGAGCCAGGTCCACAAGGCCTCCTGAAGTCTCGGAAGGGTGGGGGAAACAGCGCGCGCCTGCACCTCCTTGCACACGTTCGCCTAGCAGTAGTGGCATCGTTCTACCAAGTAGTCCGACCGTCCCGCACCATATAGGGCGAGTGGGATGTAAAGGATTCCCGGTGAGTCTGAGTACTAGTAAGTCCTTAGGGATGACCAAGCCAGAATGTCTTCATCAGGGTTTCCATTTACCGTGCCACCACAGCACCTCCACCCTGGGCTCCTCCCATCACAGGTTCACACCCAGGGCCACCTTATATACCATTTTACCCACCACAGGTATCCATTCTAGGGGTGCCCAGGTAGCACCCCACGGCAAGACTTGCCCCAGGCTCGTCATATACTCCAACTTGGTCGACACAACCCTCACCCTCCATGCACCCAAGTCACACACGCAGCACTCTCCCTATAGTCCAGATAACACCAGTTTCCACCACGCATCAATGTAATTCAAGCGTAGTAGAAGTAATAAGCAATGAAATATAGCAGCAAGCGTGTGTCTAGCCTAACAACAGGGTGAGCAGGGGTATGGTTGCGTCAAGGTAAAGGTCACCAAGAAAGCATACTACCATGCAAGTTCTATCATAGTGTGAATATAACAATAAAGTAAAGCAATAGCAGTTCTATATTAGCCATGCGTAATAGGTGCTACGAGGTTGGGTGGGATGTGGCACCTTCAGTGAAGTCGTCACCGTACTCCTCACGGTACTCTCGGTCCTTCGTCTGGTTCTCCTTTGAGTCTGCATACAATCGAATTATAGTCGCGTTAGCGACGCCTATAGAATAGCACAAAGAAGCAATGAAGATTCAAAAGAGCCAAATGCACTCAAACATGGGTTCATTGTGTAGAGCTTGATTTTAGATGAATTTCGATCCTGGTCTTGTATTTTTCTGAGGTCGTATGAATTAGTTATGTATTTCAAAGATTAAATTAAGGTTGATTAATTCAGGGCTGACACGTGTCACACTGTGATTGGTTTACGTGGCATGTAGGGACACAGCTGGTGTGGTGGTCGGAGAGGTCGTCGAAGTGGTCGGAAAGGTTGTCGTGGTGGTCGGAGATGTCGCCGAGGTGGTCAGTGAGATCGCTGAAGTGGTCGGCGAGATCGCCTTGGTGGTCAGAGAGGTTGCCTAGGTGGTCGGAGAGATCGCGGGGGTGGTCGGAGAGCTTGCTGAGGTGGTCGGAGTGGTCGCCGTCGTGGTCGGAGATATTGCCGAAGTCCCCGACGCTGGCGTGGTCTCATCATCAGCATGACATCAGCATGGCGCCATCCGAGCTAAACTGCGGCTGACAGGTGGGTCCGGGGTCAAACGGTGACTGACAGGTGAGGCGCGGTTCATGGTGAACCTACCTGCGTTGGTCCATAGACCACAGAGCCGGTCTATGAAGGACTTGGTCCACTTACTCCTTCCCAGGGTTTGGTTCACATGCACCAAGTGCACGGACGTGTGGCCGGCGAGGGGAAAATCCCAATCTTCTTCCCCATCGTGCTCCCGCCGGTGGTGAGCTCATCGGAGAGCCCCTCCAGCGGCGCGGGTGTGCAATTAAGGTGGGCAAAAGCTTGGCCTTGCCATGGCGGGTGCCCTGGTGAAGTTAATGTGGTGGTCGGGCGGCTCCAGTTGGCTGGCCGCGGTGAACGGCGGCGTGGGTTCGTCGGCGTGCATGGTCAGGGCTGCAGTGGTAGCAAGAGCCCAGTTGGAGGAGCGTGTGAGCTCCACGGTGCTTCTACGACCATGGTAGGCATGTTGAAAGAGCTCCTGGTGCTCCCAGTGGCTCCGGCCATGGTGGTGGGGGCAAAGCGGAGGCGGTGGCGCTCCGACGAGGTGCGGTGCGGCAACGCAGGGCTCCAGTGGGCTTCATCCTCGGCTAAGGTGAGCGTGGTGTGTCCTTCGCCATGGCGGAGCCAGTCGGGGTGTCAATGTCGCCTTTACCGCGACGTAGAAGACGCGGTGGTCTCGCCATGGTTGTGCTCTGGCCATGGTGAGCGCATGCGTGCGTGCGATACGTATGCATGCATAAGCAGAGCGCTCGGCGCTGGCGTTCCCGAGCAGAGGGCTCAGCGTCACCCCCTTTCTTCCCTTTGCTTCGCGTTTCTGTTTGGCTCAACAAGAGGGTCGTGGTGGTCCTTCTATGCTACCGGTTGGCTAAGCCGGAGCAAGAGCTCGTGCTCTGACGTGGTCTGTTCATGGCATCCGAGAGGCTAGGTGTGGTCGTGCCGGTGTTCCCGAGCAGCTAGGGGTCGGTGAGGCTAGGCCTTGGGCTTGTGCGCGTGCGGTGTGTGTGCATCATGTCCAGGAGCGGGAATGCTCCGCCTCTGCGTTCCCCAGGTGCGGGAACGCGGTGGCGTTCATGGCGAGTACGGCTAGCGCGGTGAGCGGCGAACGACGTGGCTCACCGTAGGGCTCGTGGCGGTAGGATGGCGGTGCGGTGGCGAGGCGAGGCCTAATGAGGCGATGCAGTGCCGTGCCGAGCAGCTACGTCGCTGTAGCCGATCGGGGCGGCGCTCCTGGCTCCGGCGAGGTCCGGTTCCGCGGCGGCTTCCTTCCTCCTCCTTGCTTCTTCCTCTTCCCTCTCTCTCGGCTTGACGCGGTGTGGTGCTGTGCCACCAGCGGCGGCAGCGAACGGGCTGAGGGTTAGGGCTCGCGGGCGTTGGCTTTTATAGCCAAGCTCCAAGGGCTCCAATGGCGGACGGTGATCGGGCGGTGGTGATGTGTGTGGCGCATCCAACGGCTCGCGTGCGGTAGCGTAGGCGCGGCGCAAGGGGGAACAGGGTCATGCTGTGTGCGTGACCCCCTGGCCCGCACCTGCCACGCTGGTCGGCCCCCGGTCGAGGAAGAGGTCGGCGTGGGGAGGAAGATGATCCTGTTGCTGGGGTGGCTAACACGTGGGGTCTGGTTTGTCAGCTTGTCCTGATGCGACGGCGTGCGGTGCGTGACGGCTGATGGGCAGGTCCGGATCGTCAGCGGCTTGTGCGCATGAAAGGGCAAGGCGAGGCTCGGCTGGGCTAGCTGGGCCGGTCGAGGCAGGCTGGGCTGCTTGCTCCCTCCTTTTCCTTTTCTTTTTCTGTTTGTTTCTCTTTTCTTTCTTTTGCTTTGATTCACTTTTAGTTAGAGTTTAAATTTGAGCTTTGAGTTATGTAGTGGATCCCACAAGGTGTTTCAAATGGTGGTCAAAATACATTCCATATATTAGGGTTTATCATAAATATTAAGTAGGTTAGTTAATCATCACATAAGGCAAAAGAATCCAAATCACAAGTGTTATTAAGGATGCATGCATGATTTGTTTATTTAGGAATTTAATTATACATGTGGCATTAAACCAAGCTATGCTTATGATTTTAACCTAGTTGGGTCACATCTAATCCAAAACTAAGGTTTAGCTTCTACATGTGTCACTCAACATCACATAGGGTTTAAAAAAAAAAAAATTTGTAGTTGTGATTTTTGGTGTGTGGATTTTTGGGTTGTTACATCCATGGTTATATTCACATGTATATACTTCCTCATTTACTAGAGTTTTAGAGAAAAAATGTTGGTTACTCCTAGGCATACCTAGAGATCGATGTAGCTTTGCCCCTATAACTAGACATATGACCTACAACCAAACTTGCTGTCACACTGGTTTTTGATGTTATAAGTGAATAATAGAACAATGCTATTATATTAAATAAATGAGTATTTTTTACGACAAGCCGACTTAATGTCTTAAGGCAACTGCTCTGTTACTCCCTTTTAAAAAAAATGGCACGAATCTTAAAACAGCTAATTAAAGAAATTAATTATTTTACATTATATTGTAACTGGGTCCCACCTGGGCCAGGCCCGTCCAAACCCAACCCCGTATCTAGCCCTAATGCTCTGCTCCGTTATTCTGTCTCAGATGCCGTCGCCAAACATACCCTGCGATGCGCGAGTACCTGCTCCATTACCGAGCAGCGGCGGCACCTCCTCCAGTCCCTTGCCCCGACAATTCCCGAGCAGCGGCGGCCATGCCTCCGGCCACCGCACCCCCATCACCCCCACCTCGCCTTCGGCCACCACAGCCGTCGCTCCGCGCTCGCTACTCCTCTCGTCGATTGTAACACCCCTGGTGTTACGATCTTGTTTAGCACCACGATTTAGGCCTAAGTAAAATTTTGAAACGAGTTTCTTGAAATTTTTAATTTAAAACATACTTGATGCGATGAGCGAATATTGTGTGACCTAGTTTTGTGGACTCGAATAAACGTCCAAGTTAAATTACTCAGTGCGTAAAGATTGTTAGGAATGTCGAACAACGATGCTAGCGAACGGTTTGTTCTGTTAAGCATGAAAAACAACTTTTATAAATAAAATAAAATTCATTAATAAATAGAACGATATATATATATATATACTCACGGGTTTATTTTGATAAGCACTAACTGACGAGAGAGAGAGCGCAGCATCTTCGTTTATTTTTCCGGCGTATAGCGTACTCGCCTTGCTTTGCAATTATGCACCGTCTCGTTTTTCGTCGTGGCTCTGCACCCTGGCGCGTCCATTTGCCTGCGTCCCTGTCTTCTCTCCCTCGCAGGCGTTGTGCCCAATATTTTTAATGGGAGCACGTGGTTCTGTCCACGCCGTGTCCTCTCAGCTTCCTGCGCTTGCCACTACTGGTCGTGTTGTGGCATCCCATCCTGTTTCCCTTGGCGTGCTTGAAATTGGTGGTGAACCCGCACACGTCTACTTGTTTTGCCTCTGTCTGTTGTATGTCTGATCTCTCGCGTCCGTGCTCTGGCACGCGTTATTGAGGTGAAGTCGTGCCGCTGTTGTCCTTGCCTCACTGTCGTTCTGGACCCTTAAGTACGGTGGTGCATATCCCCTGCTCTGAATAAATCCATCATCCGAGTTATTAACGTCACGCAGCGTTGTCGGACCACGTCGTCGTGTACGCGGGCTCGCTAGATATCGCCGATGGAGCAATACCGCAGTCTGCCTCCCGTTGTCTTGTCGCGTTATTGGCTTCATCGCAGCGCCATTGCCTGGTTTCGCTATTATTATATTGTCAGCGTCAGCAGCATGTCGAGCGGCGACTGCTGTGATTGACGTGTCATCCACAGTACAAAAGCGCAGTGGCTCACGTGAAGTTTTCAGTGCGTGCATGCAGCGCTTACCACTCATCAGGCTTAGCGGTACGGACGTCCAGCCTTTAGCTACTACAATGCCCAGTCTCTGTCCAGGCACATGATCGAGTTGCGCCACGTTATGAGGCTGGTGGTGAACCGCACGATTCCTCGCGCTTGCTCTGTACTGTCTCTGTCCGCTCTCGTCCTTCCGGCCATGGCCGCACATGCTGCTGCCCCTTCCTTCTGCTTCTTGAGGTCGCTGAGCTGCTGCTTCCTGAAAGGTCTTAATGGCTAGAGGGGGGTGAATTGCCTAATAAAAATTTCTACAACAACACTTAACCAAATAGTTAGACAATTATGAGGCGAAGCAAGTGTTGCTCTAGCCTACTCAAAATGCAAGCCACCTACCACAAATCTAGTTTAGGTAGAATCTATCCACACAATAGCTATGACACTACCCTATGTTAGTGTGCTCTCAAAAGCTAACTAAAGAGCCACACCAACTAAGCAAGCAAGCTCTCACAACTAACTATATTAAAGAGCTTGACAACTAGTTTATGGTAATATAAAGAGAGTGATCAAGAAGGTTATACCGCCGTGTCGAGGAAGGAGCCAATCAATCACAAAGATGAACAACAATGAAGACCAATCACCTTGGAATCAAATGTTGAACACAATGATTTTTACCGAGGTTCACTTGCTTGCCGGTAAGCTAGTCCTCATTGTGGCGATACACTCACTTGGAGGTTCACGCGCTAATTGGCTTCACACACCAAACCCTCAATAGGGTGCCACACAACCAACACAAGATGAGGATCACACAAGCCACGAGCAATCCACTAGAGTACCTTTTGGTGCTCCGCCGGGGAAAGGTCAAGAACCCCTCACAATCACCACGATCGGAGCCGAAGACAATCACCACCCTCCGCTCAACGATCCTCGCTGCTCCAAGCCGTCTAGGTGACGGCAACCACCAAGAGTAACAAGCAAAATCCGTAGCGAAACACGAACACCAAGTGCCTCTAGATGCAAACACTCAAGCAATGCACTTGGATTCTCTCCCAATCTCACAAATATGTTTAATCCATGATGGAAATGAGTGGGAGGGCTTTGTCTAAGCTCACAAGGTTGCTATATCAATGAAAATGGCCAAGAGAGTGAGCTTGAGCCGGCCATGGGGCTTAAATAAAAGCCTCCATGAAATAGAGCCATTATACCCCTTCACTGGGCACAACATAGGGTGACCGGACGCTCGATCATATTGACCGAACGCTGGTCCTCAGCGTCCGGTCGCCCGATGGTGGCCACATGTCACCAGCGTTCAACTGTGAACGTTTGATCACAACAGTCGAAATGTTGACCGGACACTCCGACAGAGCTGACCGAACGCTGGACCCTCAGCGTCCGGTCGTTTCCAGTAAGGGTCCAAATCCTATTTTTGTCGACCGAACACGTCCGACAAGCTTGATCGGACACATCCCAGCGTCCGGTGCTCAACCCTAACCACTGAGCCGTCTGACAGCTCGACCGACGTAGCCTTTCAGCGTCCGGTCGCTGAGTGACCCAGCGTCCGGTCAGTAGACTGACGCCAGCATCAATTCGACCAACTCCATTTCACCTCTAACTTCTTCACCCTTGTTCAAATGTGCCAACCACCAAGTGTGTCACCTTATGCACATGTGTTAGCATATTTTTACAAACATTTTAAAGGGTGTTAGCACTCCACTAGATCCTAAATGCATATGCAATGAGTTAGAGCATCTAGTGGTATTTTGATAACCGCATTCCGATACGAGTTTCACCCCTCTTAATAGTACGGCTATCAAACCTAAATGTGATCACACTCTCTAAGTGTCTTGATCACTAAAACAAAATAACTCCTATAATTTATACCTTTGCCTTGAGCCTTTTGTTTTTCTCTTTCTTCTTTTCAAGTCGAAGCACTTGATCATCACCATACCTTCACCGTCATCATGTCATGATCTTCATTTGCTTCACAACTTGGAATGTGCTACCTATATCATGATCACTTGATAAACTAGGTTAGCACTTAGGGTTTCATCAATTCACCAAAACCAAACTAGAGCTTTCAATCTCTCCCTTTTTGATAGTTGATGACAACCCTTTCACAAAGATATGAATTGAAATTCAATTGAATCCATGTTACTTGTCCAAGCATATTTACCATGTGTAAAAGGATATGGACAAGTTTCATAAATCCTATATGGTAGCAATTGCTCCCCCTACATATGTGCTAAGAGTTTGGATTGAAGCTTGCACATATGCTTAGATAGGAAATATAAGAGACAATGTCTAACAAGTGATGCTAAGGTATAAAAGATGGACCTTTGAAGCGTGATACCAATCGGAGTGCACCAATATACCATCCTTAGCATCATAGTTAGCTTGATACCACTTGGAAACAACACTTGGAAATGAAATCATTAGATACCACTTGATAATACTAGAGAATGAAATCACTAGATAATCTATTCATGCTAATTTTTTATTTCATCATTCAAACCTACAACTAGCATACACCACACAAGCATGAATATTGAAATTTAAAACTTGTGCCATGCAAGCAAACATATGAAATGCACATTCAAATGCACCATACAAGTTCATGAGCTTGCTCCCCCTACTTGTGTGCTCAAGATTCTAATTGATTCCTTTCCTTTATCATATCTCTCCCCCTATGTCAAGTTCTCCCCCTTTGTTGTCTTTTCACCATCTTAATACACTAATATCACTAATATCTTTTGTTTCTCTCCCATGTACTAATTTCTTTGTTTATTTTTCCCCCTATCACTTATATCTTTGTTTCTCTCTCCCTTTGTCATCAATGACCATAAAGGTTTAAAAGGTGGATAGGTTGAGATTATCAATGTCAATCAATGGGGTGAGGATTATATTTCCAAATTTGGTTCAAACTAGAATATTTGCCAAAAATATTTAACTCGGTTTGATCCAAGGACAAGCTTCTTCACACCTCCTAATAAGGGTTATCTTGTACCATGTTGAGTTAAACACTTAGAGCTCATTTTCTAGATTAAACACTAGGTTTACAAGCCCACAAACATGTCATATGCTATCACTCGTTCAAGTCAAGCATAGTGATGAGGACATCACCTGCTCGGATATAACCACATTGGCAACTTTTGATTCACAGGTGAAACAATTCTTTATCATGATTGTATTTGATACATTTGATGAATTGATGCTGCACCATGATGTGTGTTCATTCTCATTTTCAGAATTACTTACATGGATCAAGGGAAGGTTTGATTGCATATGGAAAGCAAGGAAGGTTAATGAAGTTGATTGGGGACCAAATCCAATTATTCCTAACGTCCTCCACTAGGCCACCACGTCGCTTTGGTTCCAAGGACAGAAAGAGTTCAAGTACAACACGTTTTGGAAGTTGAATTCAGACTGCAAAATAGTCCCAAATTGCGACGGTCGCCACGACTTCATACGGACTCCGATTGGGACGTTCTAGCACTTTTTAGAAAGCTTATCAAGTCTATTTTCCAACGGATCTGGACTCATGGCCATATCTTATCCGATGCTTCTGCAGTCGTCGTTTCAACGCCGGGACCTTTTCTGCCTTTGGTGCTGCGTCACCCTATTTTGGGCCGATGACCCATGTATCAAGTTGGGTCCATTAGGGACGCGTCCTAGGGTTGGAGAACGACCCCAACACCCCCCTGGTCGTTCCCCTATGTATTAATAAGGATTCGAGCCGCCACAAATAGATTGGGTTTTATTTTGTTGAAAGTTTAGCCATTGCTACTTCCTTGTAGACGCGTGTGTCGACTAGACCATCCGTTCTACTTGATTCAGAACCCCAACTTTGTGATTTCAGATTAGTTTTCATCTCCATATTTGCAATTGAGTTGCTTGTTCTACTTGTTCTTGCTTGTTCCTCGATTGCTTGCAGGAATTACCATAGTGGTTTGGTTGATCGCGCTCCACAAGATCGCGGCAGCTGTTGGAGGTGGTGTATCGGTTGCTAAGGCGCAGCTTGGAAGGCTGTAGTCGGGCCGTGAACGTCATCTCCACCCATCAATCGAGTTATCCCACACCTCTCATCGAAAGATCGGAAACAAACCCTAGCGGGATCATATCACATAGAAGCAATAGTGATACCATATAAACATCAAGTTTATTTGATTTTCATGAATGAGCCTAATAAAATAAAGAGATGACTAGATACACTAAACATGTCCTTAGCAAGGATGTATGCCATGCCAATCAACTTTTATCTTGGATTGCTCGAAGGAGAGGCATGTCATATAAGTGGGGGGTGCATCAACATATATTTGAGAAATCCAATATGTTCAACTCATTCCTTAGCTTGCAAAACATTTTCTCATCCAATGGCTCGGTGAATATATTGACAAGTTGATCTTCGGTGCCTATACTCTCAATGCAAATGTCCCCTTTTTGTTGATGATCTCTTATGAAATGGTGGCGGACATCAATGTGCTTTGTTCTTGCATGTTGAACCGGATTGTTGGTTAACTTGATTGCACTCTCATTGTGACATAGCAATGGCACTTTTTTGAACTTGATTCCAAAGTCACTCAAAGTGGCCTTCATCCAAAGTATTTGTGCACAACAACTACCGGTAGATATGTATTCGGCTTCGGCGGTTGATGATGCAACACTATTTTGCTTCTTTGAGAACCATGAAACAAGTGATCTTCCCAACAATTGACATGTGCCCGAGGTGCTCTTCCTTTCAACCTTGCATCCCACATAATCCGAGTCGGAGTAACCAACTAACTCAAACTTTGCTCCTTTGAGATACCACAAACCAACATTTGGTGTATGCTTCAAGTACCTCAATATTCTCTTTGTAGCCTTCAAATGACTTTTCCTTGGTGAGGCTTGAAATCTTGCACACATGCATACACTAAACATGACATCCAGCCTTGATGCGGTCACATAGAGTAAGCTTCCAATCATAGACCGATACAACTTTTAATCCACCATATTTCCACTTGCATCACTATCCAAGTTGACATTGGTTCCCATTGGTGTGCTAATGACTTTGCTATCACTCATGCCAAACTTCTTGATCATGTCCTTAATATACTTGCCTTGACTCACAAATATACTATTCTTCAATTGCTTAATTTGAAGACCAAGGAAGTAACTCAACTCTCCAATCATGGACATCTCAAACTCATTAGCCATCATCTTTCCAAACTCATCACAAAAGTCTTGATTGGTTGATCAAATATGATGTCATCAACATAGATTTTCAACACAAATAAATCTTTCCCAACTTTCTTGATGAAAAGAGTAGTATCAACATTGCCCATTGTGAACCCTTTAGAGAGTAGGAAGTCCCTCAATCTCTCATACCATGCTCTAAGTGCTTGCTTCAAACCATACAATGCCTTCTTCAACTTGTACACATGGTTGTGCTTCTTGTCATCTTCAAAACCGGGAGGTTGCTCAACATATACTTCTTCATTGATGTAACCATTGAGAAATGCACTCTTAACATCTATTTGATAGAGCCTGATGTTGTGGGCACAAGCATAGGCTAGCAAGATTCTAATTGCTTTCAATCTAGCAACCGAGGCATATGTTTCTCCAAAGTCAAGACCTTCAACTTGTGTATAGCCTTGTGCTACCAATCTTGCTTTGTTCCTTACTACTATCCCATCTTGATCTTGCTTGTTTCTAAAGACCTATTTGGTTCCAATCACATTGTGTCCCTTTGGTCTCTACTAATTCCCATACTTGATTTCTTATGAAGTTATTCAACTCTTCATGCATGGCATTCACCCAATCAATATCCTTTAAAGCTTCATCTATCTTCTTTGGTTCAATGGATGACACAAATGAGAAGTGTTCATAAAATGATGCCAATCTTGACCTTGTTTGTACATCTCTAGAAATATCACCAATGATAGTGTCCAATAAATGATCCCTTGCAACATTGGTTGGTTGAAGGATTGGAACTTGATTGCTTGCACTTGCTTGATCATTGGGTAGAGATGATGTACTAGCCACTTAATCGTGTTCATTATTATGAGATCCACTTGTACTAGCTTCATTTGTATCATCTTGCACATTTGAGTTGGAGAACACTTGCACTTTATCATCTTCATCATCATTCACTTGCCTAGGCCTCAATTCATCAATATCCATGTTCTTCATGGCATTTGAAAGTTGAATGCCTCTAACATCTTCTAAGTTCTCATTCTCTTCTTGTGAACCCTTGGTTTCATCAAATTCAACATCATGAACTTCCTCAAGAGTACCACTATCCAAATTCTAAACTCTATATGCTTTGCTTGTAGTGGAATAACCAAGTAGAAATCCTTCATCACATTTCTTGTCAAACTTGCCCAATCTAGTCCCTTTCTTCAAAATATAGCATTTGCACCCAAAGACTCTAAAATATGCAATGTTAGGATTTCTACCATTCAAGAGCTCATATGGTGTCTTCTCTTTCAATTGATGACAATAGAGGCGGTTGCTACAATAGCAAGCCGTGTTGATAGCTTCGGCCAAAAAGATTGACTCACATTGTACTCACTAAGCATAGACCTTGCCATATCAATGAGTGTTCTATTCTTCCTTTAAACAAGGCCATTTGATTGCGGGGTGTACTTGGCCGAGAATTGATGTCTAATTCTAAATTCATCACATAACTCATTAATTCTAGTGTTTTTGAACTCACTACCATTGTCACTTCTAACTCTCTTGATGGTTGTTTCAAACTTATTTTGAATGCCCTTGATAAATGATTTGAATATTGCAAACACATCACTTTTGTCCACTAGAAAGAATACCTATGTGTATCTAGTGTAATCATCCACTATCACAAAGCCATATTTGTTACCACCAATACTAGTGTATTGTGTTGGCCCAAACAAATCCATGTGTAATAACTCAAATGCTTTACTAGTGCTCATCATACTTTTCTTAGGATGGGTGTTTCCAACTTGTTTGCCGGCTTGACAAGAGCTACAAAGTTTATCCTTTTCAAACACATCTTTCAAGCATCTAACCAAGTCATGCTTAACCAATCTATTCAATTGTTTCATTCCAACATGACCAAGCCTTCTATGCCATAACCAACCCATGCTAGACTTAGTGAACAAGCATGTAGATAATTTAGCTTCACTAGCATTGAAATCAACAAAGTATAAATTCTTATATCTAAAGCCTTTGAAGATCAAGTTAGAGCCATCTACACTTATGATCTCTACATCATCTACTCCAAATATGCATTTGAATCAAAGATCACACAATTGAGCTACGGATAGCAAATTAAAGTTCAAGCTATCTACTAGCAACACATTGGATATGCTCATGTCATTGGATATTGCAATCTTACCAAGTCCTTTGACCTTGCCTTTGCCATTGTCACCAAATGTGATACTATCATAACCATCATTGCCATTGGTGTTGATTGAGTTGAACATTCTAGCATCACCGATCATGTGTTGAGTGCACCCACTATTAAGAACCCAATGCCTTACTCCGGCTTTGTAATTTACTTACAAAAGAAGATCAATTCTTTTTAGGTACCCAAACTTACTTTGGTCCTTGAAGGTTAGTCACTAAGCTCTTTGGTACCCAAATGACTTTCTTCTTTGAGCTCATCCATGGTTTACCAAAGAACTTAGGCTTCACACCATTTGTTCCCTTAGTAAGCATATAGCATGAATCAAGCTTAAGGGAGGATACATTAGCATTTTTGCTCTTGTTGGTGCATTCATGCTCTTTATGACCCACTTACTTGCAACTAATGCAAAACCGACCATTGTTCTTCACAAAACTAGTCTTGTGAGGAGCAAAGGCCGCCATGCCTTTCTTAGGGGTATAGTCCAATCCCTATTTATAAAGAGAAGCTCTTTGGCTGCCCAAGCACATAAGCAAGCGGTCCTCACCACCATAGGCCTTAGCCAAAGTATGAGTGAGCTTGTTAACCTCCTTCTTGAGATTCTCATTCTCAACCACTAGTGAGGCATCACAAGTGAGACCATCACCACTAGATGAGGTGGAAGTGGAAGTACTACAAGAAGGGTTAGTAGAAGGAGCAATGATAGGCATAGATAGTGATTCATCAATTATGTCACAAGTTAAACCTACATCACAAGTATCAACATGCTTCTTTTTATTTTGCTCATCAAGCAAAGAAGAATGAGCCTTTTCAAGCTTTTTATGAGCTTTGCCAAGCTTCTCATTGGCTTCCTCTAGCCTCTCATGAGATGCATTGAGCTCATCAAAGGCTTGCTTAAGGGCTTTTATTTCCTTACGTAAACTTTTGCATTTCCTTCTCTTGATATCAAAGTGTTCTCTAGCATCCTCTAGCATGTCAAATAATTCATCCTTAGTAGGTTCATCATTATCACTATCACTATCATTTTTATTATCATCATCATGTTCTTCATCACTTTCATCGTCACAAGTTTGTACCTTAGTGGCCTTAGCCATGAAGCATGATGACGAGTCGAAGAGAGAAGGCTTTTCATTGATGGCAATGCTTGCTAGAACCTTCTTCTTGGTGGTCTTGTGATCATCACTATCATCATCATCATCACTTGAGGAAGCATCACTATCCCAAGTGACCACATATGAACCACCCTTCTTTTTGAAGGTCATCTTGTCCTTCTTCTCTTTCTTTTCCTTCTTGTCCTTCTTCTTGTTCTTTTTGTTGTCATCATCATTATCGCTATTGTATAGACATTGAGCAACAAGATGATCTTTGCTTCCACACTTAAAACATCTTCTTGACTCTTCCTTGTTCTTGGATGAAGACTTCTTTCTTCTAGCACGATAGCCCTTCTTCACCATGAACTTACCAAATCTCTTGACAAAGAGAGCCATCTTCTCATCGTCATCATCATCCCATGAATCATCATCTTCACTTGATGTTTCTTGCTTGGCTTTTCCCTTGGATGATGTGGCTTTGAATGCCACGCTCTTCTTCTTGTCATCCTTCTTCTCATCTTTCTTCTCCCTCTTTTTTTCCTTCTCATCATCATCTCTATAAGCATCATCGGTCATGATATCTCCCAAGATTTGATTTGGTGTCATTGTGTCCAAACCGGACTTCACTAGAATAGTGACCAATGTACCAAATCTTGAGGGTAAGCATCTCAAGAACTTATTTGAGAATTCCTTGTCCTCTATCTTCTCACCAAGTGCCTTGAGATCATTTACAATTACTTCCATCCGATAGAACAAGTCCGGCACACTCTCATCTTACTTCATTTTGAAACTAGCAAATTTATCCTTGAGAATGTATGCCTTTAAACCATTGATTGCCTTGGTGCCCTCAAATGATTCTTCCAATTTCTTCCATGCCTCATGAGCTCTCTCAATGTTCTTGATTTACTCAAATGTTCTCTCATCCAAAGCATCATGGATGGCACTAAGAGCAATGTCATTGTTTTGGAGTAGCAATTCTTCGGCGACGGTGGGAGCCTCTTCATCTTCTATCTCAATTTTTGTTTCTACCACCTTCCAAATCTTCCTATTGATTGACTTGATATATGTTGTTATCTTAGCCTTTCAATAGGGATAATTTGAGCCATCAAATTGGGGTGGCTTCTTGGTGTTGTTGATTTGAGCCATTTTAACACCGAAGGTTATTAAGCCTCAAATAACGGTGACCTCAGCTCTGATACCACTTGAAAGGTCCTAATGGCTAAAGGGAGGTGAATAGCCTAATAAAAATTCCTACAACAACACTTAACCAAATAGTTAGATAATTATGAGGCGAAACAAGTGTTGCGCTAGCCTACTCAAAATACAAGTCACCTACCACAAATCTAGTTTAGGTAGAATCTATCCACACAATAGCTATGACACTACCCTATGTTAGTGTGCTCTTAAAGACTAACTAAAGAGCCACACCAACCAAGCAAGCAAGCTCTCACAACTAACTACACTAAAGAGCTTGACAACTAGTTTGCGGTAATGTAAAGAGAGTGATCAAGAAGGTTATATCGCCGTGTCGAGGAAGGAGCCAATCAATCACAAAGATGAACAACAATGAAGACCAATCACCTCAGAATCAAATGATGAACACAATAATTTTTACCGAGGTTCACTTGCTTGCCGGCAAGTTACTCCTCGTTGTGGTGATACACTTACTTAGAGGTTCACGCGCTAATTGGCTTCACACGCCAAACCCTCAATAGGGTGCCGTACAACCAACACAAGATGAGGATCACACAAGCCACGAGCAATCCACTAGAGTACATTTTGGTGCTCCGCCGGGAAAAGGTCAAGAACCCCTCACAATCACCACGATCGGAGCCGGAGACAATCACCACCCTCCGCTCAACGATTCTCGCTGCTCCAAGCCATCTAGGTGATGGCAACCACCAAGAGTAACAAGCGAAATCCGTAGCGAAACACGAACACCAAGTGCCTCTAGATGCAAATACTCAAGCAATGCACTTGGATTCTCTCCCAATCTCACAAAGAAGTTTAATCTATGATGGAAATGAGTGGGAGGGCTTTGTCTAAGCTCACAAGGTTGCTATGTCAATGAAAATGGCCAAGAGAGTGAGCTTGAGCCGGCCATGGGGCTTAAATAGAAGCCTCCACGAAATAGAGCCGTTGTACCCCTTCACTGGGCACAACACGGGGTGACCGGACGCTCCGCTCATATTGACCGGACGCTGGTCCTCAGCGTTCGGTCGCCCGATGGTGGCCATGTGTCACCAGCGTTCAACTGTGAATGTTTGATCACAACGTTCGAAATGTTGACCGGACACTCCGACAGAGCTGACCGGACGCTGGACCCTCAGCGTCCGGTCGTTTCTAGTAAGGGTCCAAATCCTATTTTTGCCGACCGGACGCGTCTGGTCAAGCTTGATCGAACACAGCCCAGCATCCGGTGCTCAACCCTAACCACTGAGCCGTCTGATAGCTCGACCAGACGCAGCCTTTCAGCGTCCGGTCGCTGAGTGACCCAGCGTCCGGTCAGTAGACTGACGCCAGCATCAATTCGACCAACTCCATTTCACCTCTAACTTCTTCACCCTTGTTCAAATGTGCCAACCACCAAGTGTATCACCTTGTGCACATGTGTTAGCATATTTTCACAAACATTTTAAAGGGTGTTAGCACTCCACTAGATCCTAAATGCATATGCAATGAGTTAGAGCATCTAGTGGCATACGAGTTTCACCCCTCTTAATAGTACAGCTATCAAACCTAAATGTGATCACACTCTCTAAGTGTCTTGATCACTAAAACAAAATAGCTCCTATAATTTATACCTTTGCCTTGAGCCCTTTGTTTTTCTCTTTCTTCTTTTCAAGTCGAAGCACTTGATCATCACCATACCTTCACCGTCATCATGTCATGATCTTCATTTGGTTCACAACTTAGAATATGCTACCTATATCATGATCACTTGATAAACTAGGTTAGCACTTAGGGTTTCATCAATTCACCAAAACCAAACTAGAGCTTTCACTTTCGCTCTGCTCTCTCTCTCTACTTGCTTCTGTCGCTGGAGGCCGCAGTCGCTGCGCGTAGCACTGCAGTCGCCGCATCTCCCACCCGCAACAGGCCCAGTGCCCCACCGTCGGCATGCCTCCTTCGCTAGGCCGCCATCCGCACTAGGAGCCGCCGCTGCCCCGTAGCATCGAGCCCATCCCCACCGTGTGCGCCCCACGGTGAACCGAGCTGCTCTGGGCGACCTAAGCTGGCACCTACGCTGCTCCCATTGTCGGCCACAGTACGCGCACCGCCCCTCCCTTCCCTGCTCCACGCGCCCACAATGCCCCGCCATCGCCCGGTTTCCCTCGCGTGCACGCGTGAAGCCCACGGCCGCACTGGACCGAGCCCCTCGCGCGCCTCCCTTTCACCGTCGTTCTCCCTTTCCCTCGCGAGCGCGCTAAGCCGCGCTGCCCCGCGCCGCGACCCCGTCGCAGCCCGTCTTGGCGAGTAGCCACCGATGTTGTTTTCGCCAACCCCAGCGATAACCAAGTTGGCCTGGACCTCTCGCCGTACCTTGCAGGCCACGTCAGCATCCCCGTCGTCGTCCGGTTCCTCCGTTTCCACCGCGCGCGGGGGCACGCCTTAGACGCGTCTGCCGTCGTTTCTTCTTCGTGTGCGTGCGAGCCCGCACGGACCCGCGCTGGGAGTCGTCCGTCCCGTCGTCGCCGTGGCGCCCTCCCCTGCCGGACCCGGCCATCGGTGAGGTCCTGCGCGCATTCCTCTGCTCTAGACCAAGTGAAGGACGAGAGGGACCGCGGGGTAAGGAATAAGTCTTTCCAGGGTTCTCATTGTAATTTCCGTGACTCACTTGAATAGTATTTTTGTCCTAGGGGTGGATTAGATAAAAGTGCGGCGGCCTCGGCGTAATTTGGGTCGCCGCTGCTGGGTTTCCCCGCCTAGGCCGGGTACGGCGCGTCCCGCGTGGGCCGGCCTGCTTCGGCTGGGCCACACCACTTGGCCGCTTGGGTCGCAGCCGGCCTTGGGCCGCTACCGCGTGCGCGTTGGTGGGCTGCCGGTCGAGCGCATCGTTGGGCCGGTCTGCCGCCTGCCGACCTGGTGCCTTCTGGGCCACGCGCCCGCGTTTGGCTTGCTGGGCCGCTCGCGCGCCGCTCCCGCTGGGCTGAATTGGTGGCCGCTAGCCTTTAGTTTTCTAAGCACTTGTTAAATTAGTTTTGGAAATAAACTTGCAAAATTGTGTAGGTGTCCAAAAACTGATGAAACCAATTTTGTTAGTCTCCTAAAATCATGATCTACCTGTTAGTATATTTTGTTCACATAGTGTGATAATATTCTTGGGAACTATATAATTAATTTAAGATACTTAAGATTATAAAAATATAAACTTGTAGGAATTATTATGATAAATTAGTGATAGTGTTGGATCTGAAATTTTTACAGTAGACTCCTAGCAATATTAGGTACTCACTGTAATTTTTCTAGCTCCGGAATGGTTAGTTTGCTAAATAGATAATGATGTCCTATTGCGAATAAAGACTAAATTGATAGAATAGAATAAAGAAATGACTTGGGTTTGATAACGCCTTATTCGACAACAGGGATACGTAGACCAGCGTTCGAGCTATCTCGTAAGCTTGTGAGGCGTGATCGGATTTCTAAGCATTTCAGCTGTCGTTGGTTATTTACATCGATGCATTTGCATCAATGCATATCATATAGGTACGATGATGGATGAATGGATCAATTGAAGGATGATTGGAAATCCGAAGATGGTGTAATGGTATTCTCTCCAGGAGATGATGCAATGGGCTTTCTATTTAGTTGATGGTGGATGATCTGAAGATGCAAATACTAACTTTTTAATATATATCTTACCCAGGCAAGCCCCGGTGCATAACCCCTACTTTTCTACAGTTTAAATTACAATTGTGCATTAAGTTTTAAAGAGTTGATTGAAACCCACTTGTATATATATATCTTTATCCTATGAGTCTTACTAGTATGATAAGATCGTCTAGATTGCTATGCTACAGGACTCTGATAGAAGTCGAGTGATTGCGTGTCACTCGCGAGAGATAGGAAATATATTACTGAACTATTATCACTTGAAAAATATGAATGGTGGAAAGGAAATTGGTGACTGGGCAGGAATATGATTTGGGTATTGGTGGGTGTAAGAGGTTGTGTTACCGTGGACGCGGGGCATGGCTTGGTTACACTGCTTTCCCTATCTGTGTCGATTAAGGGCCGGCCGTTGCATAAGGCTCTAGGCAAGTCACAGACTTATTATCCCGAGCACATACTTGGGTATGGGCGCTTGGAAGGCTTGTTGCTCTCTTGTCGTGGGTTCTGGCTCTTTCCGGACCGACTGTCAGGGTTTTTTTTGGTGGTGGAGGTCCTTGCACCGCACTGAGTCCGGGACTCAAGGGCGGGGGCTTAGAGTCCCAGTTTGAACGGGGACCTAGGACCCCAGGACATAAGGGTGATGGGTTGGTCCTGCTTGTGCCTTGGGTACAAGCAAGGCGTGTGTTTTTGGGGTATCCAGCTGGGGGCATTGATTCACGAATCGCCGGGCGATCCGGTACGGCTTGTCTACGGTTTAGCATCGTAGTAAGAACTGAAAGATAAAAGATGAAAGATGAAAAAAGGAAATCTGATTGCTTACCACCTGCTTAAAAGTAGCACAGGTGCTTACATAGAATGGTTAGTTAATGAACCAATGCGGCTATTAATAAAAATTGAATATAAGGACACATACTTAGTAATGCTTCCTGCAAATGTAATAAACCCAAGCCAGATAGCCTTGCATATCCTTGGAGTCTTTTTTTTCCTCCTATCGAGTAAGTCTTGCTGAGTACAATTGAGTACTCAGGGTTTTATTTCTCCTGTTGCAGGTGACAGGTGGATGCTAGAGCTGACCCTTGTGTGTGGATACCTCCTGGTGGGCTCAGCGAGGATTCCTTTACGCTGCGATCATAGTTGTTATTTATAATTCTCACCAAATACTTTTATAAATGAAAGTTTCATAATCTGTTGTCATAATTTATATATCAATACCTCATCATGCCATGAATAAATATTTATTTCCATTGTAATTCTGATAACATGTTTATATTCCGCTGTTAAATTAAATTGTTCATAACTCTGATAATATGATTACATTCCGCTGTTATAGTAATAAATATTATACTCTGATGTTGTATTAAAAGTGATGTAAGAAATGATTAAGAATGATGAAAGCTTCATTCTCTCATTTGTGATCCTGATAGAAAAATGTGGATTTTCGGGTTCTCTCCTATGGTGTGCCCGACGAAACTGAGTAATTTAGTGTTATCCCTTAGGTGCTTAGTGTCTAATGGAAGACGAGCACTCCTGAGAGGCATTAGATTAGGTGGTTCTGCCACATAGATCCCATCCCGATCCCATTTCTTTGAGCTTTGCCACAAGGACCAGGGCGGCGCTGCCAAGGAGGTTCATGAAGAGATGCCATGCCACCAGCCTATCTGATCCCATCTCTCTCTGCCCTCGCGCAGACGAGCCGCCCAGAGCAGGTCAGGAGCGGGAGCCCTGGCGGTTCAAGGCGTACCGACCATGAGGAGATCTGTGCCACTGGTCTCCATGGGCAACCGGCCGGAACATAATATAGGTGCGTCCCTTCGCTATGGCGGGTCCCAATGCCCAGCGCGTTGCGCCGCCCGCGTTGATTGAGGTGCAAGGGTGAGTGCAGCAAGTCCAGGGAGGGGAGGAAGGGAAGGGGGAGGAGGCTTGGTTTTATTTGCATAAAGGCGCATGCGAGTCACTCTTCGCTAGAGGAGCTGTTGAACCCTTTGGTGGGGCTATTCCGACATCTGCTTCGAGATCCTCAAGGCCATCGTGAAGCTGCTCAACACCAACATCACGATTTCCGGCGATCACATCGCTGGCACAGATACAACATTTAGGCACCATCATCATCTCTTACAAGGCGACCTCGTCCCTCTCTCCTACATTGTCGGCCTCATCACAGGGCGCTAGAACTCTGTCGTGGTGGCCTCCGATGGCAGGATGGTGGATGCCGCCGAGGCATTCAAGATCGCCAGCATCGAGCACGACTGCTTCGAGCTGCAAACCAAGGAAGGTCTCACCATGGTCAACGGCACCGTCGTGGGCTCTGGCCTCGCATCCACCGTGCTCTTTGAGGCCAACGTGCTCACCATCATGGCCGAGGTCATCTTCGTGGTGTTCTAGGAGGTCATGACCGACAAGCCGGAGTTCACTGATGAAGAGCCCCTGGTCATCCAGGAACTCAAATGTGATACAATACTAGTCCCAAGAGGCTAGTAACACATTTATTACATCAGATAAGTCTTAGTACAGTAGTCTCGATAAGCATGGGCAATAAAGACATGCCACGATTAGAAGTAACCAGAACATAATATAGGTCCAACAGACCCAGAAACAAAAGGAATCACAGTCAAACATCTGACGGGTTCCAATGCCACAGGCTTAGTTGGGTGTAGACATGACCTTACTCGAACGCAGCTTCGGGATTGAAGTCCAAATCTTCCTTTGTTCAACAAAGCAAGGGTGAGTGCAAAGTACTCAACAAGTCCAACCTTACCCTACGGAAGGGGATAACAGTACATGCATATGGATATATCAAGGATAAGGCTTGGTTTTATTTGCATAAAGCTATCTTTAGACACATGCAGGGTTTCATTTCATAAATACATTTGCAAAAGTCATCTATTTTCCGTATATATAAGAGTAATTCTGAAAAAGGGGTTTGTCACAATTTTAAGTGTTGCTGAACCCTTTGTTCCCACAACACATGGCCGTTAACCATTCATTTCTAAAATCACACACACGCTCATGTTTCCACTCATCCCTACCCATCTAGTTGTTGAAACCAAACCGTAACCCGTCCAAGACCGTGGACACGGCTATCTAGATAGATTTTACACTCTGCAGAGGTTGTACACTTTCACCACATGTAGGATACCGTAACTTAACACCGTCGTGCAAGCATAGATCCATCAGAGACATTACCCTCCATAGCTGAATACTGGCGCTCACCACGGGCACACTAAGGAAACAATATCATAATACAATAATTTACAGAGCTCATTACATTTCATACAATTCATCAGTTTCCACATACATCTCTTAGTGTCCCGTTGCACACCTGCCTCCAGGTGAATGCCATACCAACTAGGGGGATTTAGAATAAGCCTTGCCACGTACAAGGTCGAGTGGTTGTACGATAAAATGAGTTAGATGAGATGAATCATCAACTCAGTCCTTAATCGAGACAAGGTGGATATCTTCATGCTTAACCATAAAAGGTACAAGCCACAACACCACGGCATCCCACAAAAGGGATCCGATCCGCCCCATCTATAGGGTAATCACCATCTATAACTTGTTCATTAACCCTTTCACAATACCCACAACTTATCATCACTATTCACACAGTTTTCATTTAAAATCATTGCATTTGAGAAAATCATAGTGATGAGTATACATGATGAGTACCAAGTCCTAAGGATACTACATAACGATATTTCGTCATAGCATATTATTTATTTTTAGGTTTGAACAAGACATTTAATGGTAATATCGATGCAACGATGGCTATTCAAACGGATTTAGCTAAGCAGCGAAAATACCTCGTGCGTATATTGTACATGCAATATTTAAAACGGTTTCTACGGGTTGTGTTTAAAAATGGGATCAATATGCATCAAAAAGGATTAGATTGGACTTGCCTCCGTCGACGTCCTCGGCAAACTCCTATTGGTAGTTCGGGTACTCGGCGTCGAACTCGCGGTACTCGTTCTCCGGCTCGTTCCCTTTCTCTCTAAAAATGTCCAAACAACCGAACAACGGACACAATTAAATAATAAATTCAAATGAGCTCTAAAAATCATGAAACTTGTATGGGAGGTAGAGTTTGATTTTAGATAAATTTAGGGAGAAGAATTGATGGAATCGGAGTTCGTATGGTTAAGATGCTGGCTTTTCAACATTGGCTATTACAAAATTCTGAAAATGATATAATAGAAAAGTGGTATTTGTATGGCTGATCACGTGCTCTATTGACTGGCGGTGCTTTTGGGCCTTTCGACCAACATTTGGTCCGAGTGCCCCTTTTTGTTGCTGTTGTGGACCAACTCAAAAGAACAAGTGACATAGAAGGGAGAGAGAGTCGGTCACAGAGACTGGGAGGCTGTACAGGAGCGTTCGTCCTTGCGCTCAGCTCGCCCGCCATGAGCGGCTACTGAAGCTCATGGGGAGCATAGCAAGGAAGGGGAAAAGATGATTAAAGGCTCGAGGAAGATGGAGGATGGATCGGAGATGCTCACCGTAGATGGAATCGAACTGCGGTGGGCTGTGCGTGGAGATCGACGAGGGCACGGTCTGTTCGTGCGAAGAACAGAGGAAGCTCGGTGCGAGGAGGAAGAAGGTGAGCGGGAACGCGAGATGGCTCGGCGGCTCGGCTGCTAGGTGGAGAAGCTGCGGGCGTCGTCCTTTATAGGCCGGGGCAGTGGAAGCTGTGCCACCGGCGCGCTCCTCACCATCAATGGAGTCGCTGCGGCGCCATGGCAGAGCTGCACTCGAGAGGACGGCCGCGTGCGTGAGCAGGGCGAAGGACGACCGACGTGCGGTGGCGCTGAGGCGATGGCGCAGTTGACGCTGGGGCAGCACGACGTGCGGCAGTAGCCGGTCGGCAGTCGGCACGCAAGCGGGTACGAGTGAGACTGGACGGCACGCAACGGGTACGAGCGTGGCTCTGCTGCCTGTACGTGATTACTACTGACGTCTGACGTCTGTTGCTCTGATGTGCTGTGCTAGCTGCTGGTTGAAGAAGAAAGGAGAGGGAGGTGGGACCCACGGCGTGCACGGCGCGCGACAGAAGGATGGGGCCCACATGGCGTGGTGTCTAGCGGACGGCCGCAGTCGGCGAGGGGGGCCGGGCACGGTGCGCCGCAGCGGCGGCGGTGGGGCTGGCGCACGTGGGCGTTGTCGGGCGAGGACGAGCGGAGCGCGTGCGAGAGCGGCGGGGGAGGGCTGCCAATATTATTGGTGCGATGCGAGGGATATATATTTGATGGAGAACAAAGAAATATACTTGAAATGAAATAAGTATAAAGAAAATTTAAATAGAGTTCAAATGACTTTAGTTTTTAAAATACATTTTAAAAATATTTTTGAGCTAATGATTTAAGATTTGAATTTTAGAGACGTTACAATCGACCACCAGACGCACAAGCTGAAGCACCAACTGGGACAGATCGTGGCTGCCGCGATCATGGAGCACATCTTGGAAGGCAGCTCCTACATGAGTGCCTCAAGGTGCTCGTGGCCATCAACCAGCGCAAGCACATGGACTCGCTGCTCGAGTGCCTCAAGGAGTGGAACGGCGAGCCCCTGCCGCTCTGCTGAGCTGCACCTGCACTGCGTAAGAGCAGAGAAGTATATAGAAGAAAAACAAAAGTATAGCGGCTCAAGACGGAGCGTTTCAAGATCATTGTGAAGTTTTTTAACAATCATCAGACTAGCAGAAGATACTTTTGGGCCTGTTCGCTTGAACTTATCAGCCAGCTTATCAGCTTACAATATTTTTTTTTCGTAACAAAATAGCTTCAGCCGGCTTTAATACCAGCCGAATAGGCCACTCAGTGTTACCCACTCATTATTACCGTTCCTCATACTAGGGCCTTGTTCATTTTGCAAATTTTTTTAACTCGATGAATAGTATCACTTTCGTCTTATTTGGCAAATATTGTCCAATCGTGAACCAATTAGGCTTAAAAGATTCATCTCGTGATTTCCAACTAAACTGTGTAATTAGTTATTTTTTTACCTATATTTAATACTCCATGCAAGCGGCTAAAAATTGATGTGATGAAGAGAGAGTGAAAAAACTTGGAATTTGGATGACATCTAGATTCCAAGTTTTTTCACTCTCTCTCCATCACATTAAATCTTTAGACACATGCATGAAGTATTAAATATAGATAAAAAATAACTAATTACACAGTTTAATTGTAAATTACGAGACGAATCTTTTGAGCTTAGTTAGACCATAATTAGACAATAATTGTTAAATACAAACGAAAGTGCTACAATGCCGAATACTGATTCCTAACCGCGAACTAAACAAGGCCCTAATAGCTAAAGTTCATGTGAATGTTGTTGTGTTCCCGCAGCTGCGACGCCATGGCCTACAATGTGCATTTTCGTGGTTACAAGAGTGTTTCCAGCAAGGAACTCATATGGGCATCAAAACCTAAAATGGGTAGCAAGACACCTAAAATCAGCCTTTAACAGAGTACCTATACGGAAGATTTATTTTGGGTTACCTGAGAGGTACAACCCAAATATGGACATCCTCTCTTCTGAAAACCCATTTGCAGAAAGGATTCTTTTTTTGTCTTGTTGTTGGAGAAGATGCCGAATATATATTAAATCTTTTACTTGTACGCTACCCAAATGATGAATGGATCTTGTATTTTGGATGTTGTTGTTGGAGATAGCCTAAGAGCTCCCTCTTATCTATATCTAAACTTTTTTTTGACAACGAGCACACTTTTATTTCAACAGCATGAAGCTGATAGAATGGTTACAGAGTCTGTAACTACAGAGGTCAGTGCATCCCTTAACGGGCACTGTAGAACATGGCTTCTGTTGGAACAACTGAATGATAGACTCGTTGGCTGGGATTGAACCCCTACAAATGCATGTTTTGCTAATGTATGAGTAGTTTGGTTTTGGCTGCTTCTTATCTTGAAGACACTTGTGTTTCTCTGCATTGTTGAGTTGACGAAGTTCTGTGTGAGATGCTTGATCCTCCAGTCAGGTGGCGTGGACCTATATCTGTTACCGAAGAAGTTGACAAGTTCTTGATTGTCAGATAGGAAGTTGATGTTGTGTAAATGCAGGCTCTCAGTGACAGCAGCGGCAAGCGCCATGGCTGGTGCCTCTGCCATGACCACCGAGACAGTCTGCAATTGCTGCCTTGATGTAGATATTTTGTGGAGGATTCGTTCCTGTGTTGACGATGAAGATTCCCAGGCCAGCCTTTTTTGGAGGTGAGGAGACTTGATCTGGCATAGTTGATGCATGTGTATAGCATCTGGATCCTGGGAGCAGTGCTGGTAGATGAACAAGATATGTGTTTGAAGGCGAGTCATTGTACCTGTGCGCCTGATTGTGGTCTGCATCCTGAATGCTACTTTCTCAAATGCACAGGTCGATGCCAAAGCATAATCAATAAGTGTACAAACATTTCCAGATAGAAGAATTTAAAATTTGTCACCAAATAGCATAAACTTGGAGCCTCAAACGCACAGGTTGAAGGCAAATTATAATCACGTGTAGAAATGTTCCGAGATAGAAGAATTTAAAATCTGCCACCAAATAGCAGCAACTTCGAGTTTCAACTCCTAACAAACCATTCAGCCTAATCTTATTTCTAAACCAAAATAGGACATGAGTCTCAAACAAAGCTAAGAAACCATTATAAGGTAACAAATGAACTCAATAGAACATAGCCACCAAACTATCTGGATCTTGACCAAAATAAATATCTATTCTCTAACGCTTCAATGCTTGCATGATGCCTTCAATGCTATATTTCGATTCTTCAATATCATTTATCGGGGAAAATATAATGTCCGCAATCATACTCATCCGAAAGATGTGCACGACATCCTGATTAACAATTCCATCATCAGTACTCCCAATCACATAAGTACAATGAATGTTAAGTAAAAAGCAAGTGTTGGGCTATTGACTGACCTGTGTGAAATCTCGGACTAGCCTTGTTCCATCCCAGAGCTCCATATACTTGAGCACAAATAACCCACAGAAGGTTCTGCGAATATGAAGGAAAATAAGATAACACTAGACAGTAGAAGAATACATGTACTGGATGATCAGTGTTGGAATGTACTCACCCATCAGTTTGATGTGGCAAATTGTCATCATCGACTTTATAATCAAAATAAAAATCTGGATCACTGTTCTTCCTCTTCAGCATGAGACCTAGAATTGTCCTTGCATCACCTTCTGCGATTCTTGACCTCTTGTTCTTAGAACAATAGTTGTAAATATCCTTAGTAACAATGCCAACTTTGTCATATCCTCCATATCTGCATTGAAGAACATCTCTTATGACATGCTTACGGATTCCAGCAGCTTCCATTGACATGATCTCATTTCTATGAAAATCCTTAATCTTCCGGTGAGACCATAGGAACGGAACTCCATCGGGCATTGCTAGGCGATGGTTATGCTCATCCACAAAATTATTCACGTACCAAACTCCAGGAGATCTGTGTAGTCTAATATCAAGTAATGCACTGCAATCACATCGAGTTAGGGCTCGTGGTCTACGGCTGTAATCCTCCTTGTCTAGCCATTTTTCATCTCGCTCCCCTTCTCTACAACACACAAACCACCTAAACACAATTGCCCCTGACTGCTTGCTACATCTCACTTTCTCCTTTCTAACACTGAAACCCTTGTCCCTCGCATAATTATTATAGAATGTGAATGCCTCCTCTTCACTTGCAAAAGTCTTATTTGCTATGCTTCAGAACTCATCAATTTTTTTTGTACCTGTCCCCAACATTTGCAGTACTTCCGAACATTTCCTTGTCATAACCGACATTGCCAGCTTCCTGCAAATGAAAATGGATAATGTTTCGCTCAATACTTGACATCATGCATTACTAAATTGGACATCAGTTGCAGAAAAGTAATATTGCTATTGGCCTCGCCACCGCCGGAATGGTTGTCTATGGGGGGTACGACCCCAGATGCCCACGACATACCACATGGGCTACGCCCCTAGGGGCGGCCCAGCCCACAAGACGAAGCCTTGCGGGGCACGATTCTGCTCGGCGCCTCCCGCAAGATACCGAGAAGATATCCTAAAGATACTACGAGATCTGTTAGGATATGTATGATCCCAAGATTCCTGTAATTAGTTATTACTTTCCAGTTATCTCTCAGATCTAACCGACTTGTAACCCTGTCCCTCGGACTATATAAGACGGGCAGGGACCCCCTCCAAACGCACACAATATCATACGATAGCTAATACAAACCAACATACCACAGGAGTAGGGTATTACGTCATACTAACGGCCTGAACCTGTCTAACTCGTGTGTCTCTGTTGCCTTCTTGTTCTTGATCACGCGCTTCTCTGCCGATCAATCTACCTTCGTGGGATACCCCTCGAAGGACTGCCGACGATATTCTATCGACAGTTGGCGCGCCAGGTAGGGGCTTGCATGTTGTTTCCTTATTGAACAAGATGGCTTTTTCTGCAGGCTCTTCATCCCTCCCGCAGCCCGGCCAGATCTTCACGGTCAGATCCATCTCGTGGATCATCAACGCTGACGGAGTCGGAGAGCTCCTCGAGCCAGTGTAGATCAATTCTGCGCCGATCGCCCCCGCACCTGTGACTACAGATCCAATCTCGGAACCGCCTCCGAGGTCGCCTTCATCGACGACTCGCTGCCCGCTTCCCCGCTACCAGAGGAGGTAGATCAACAATGATGATCTGATCGCATCTATTGATCGGGTTGGTCTGAAGCTCACCGATTGCCTCTCCATCGTCGAGTTAGCTCTGGACACTCTAGTTCAGCGCCGACCACCCTCCGATCCAGATCTATCAGAGGCTGCTCAAGAAAATCCAGGGGCTATGGCCCTACCCTTCGGGTTCACCAATGCCTCTACTGCTTACCAAGATGCCCTAAGGGGCAAGTTCACCGACCAGGTTGGAGACATCCATCCTCTCGCCGACTAGATCGCCGACCAGCTCCCACCGGCCGTCAACATGCTACACGTCGGCCGACGTCCCGGAGCATCCCTCCAAACCATCCCAGAGGAGAACCCAGACTTCGAGTCCTAGGGATCTACGAAAACCGTCGTCGAAACCACCACCGAACTACTTCTTCCACCTCTGTTCCGTGGCAGCGCAATTTTCAACATCAACGTCGACAGTCCCCCTCGGAACGACGAAACTGAGGAGGAACGCACTGCCCGCGAGAACTGAAACGTCAACCGTGTGCAGCGCCGAGCAAACGACATTGCTCTCGCAATGGCCGAACAGCAACTTGACTCGCAAGGAAGGTCACTCCAGCGCAACCTCGACGACGAGTTTGTTCATGTTGACGGCCATGACATCTACAAGACCCCAAGCGCCAATCTGGCGGTGGCCACCAACGAGCTCGCCCGACTCCCGCAGACACCCGAGGTCGCCAAGGTCATCGCCATGCTTAAAGTGGCGCATTGTCAGGTCAATGACATCCGCCAGGAACAGAGACCTTCATACTCCACAACTTCGATTTGCCGATCAGTCGCCACAAGAACCGATCGCCGCCCAAGTCGCTTCACCGACCAGCACCGTGATGACAGGCAACCCCTCCAGGGCGGATCCAGGGGCGACCGTGTCGAACATCACCGCTAACGTGACCAAGAGGTCGACCAGGACGTCTGAGTGCACCTCAACAATCTCTGAGATGCACGACGGCGTATCGACGAATGTCATTTCGGTCACCACAAAGAAGAAGTACGCCGCCATCAGGAGTATGAGCAAGAGTACGAAAACCCGGACTCAGCTCTCAAGCTGATCAACGCTGGCAACGCCATAGATCCTGACTCCTACCATGACCTCGAAGACCCCCAGCATTCAAGAGGGCGCTTCGAACACTTTAGTGGCCCCGTGGTTTCAAGATCACTAGGGTCGAGCCCTACGAAGGAAGAATGAACCCGACACAGTGGCTACAGGCTTATGCCACTGCTGTCCGCGCCGCTAGATGAGACACCAGTGTTATGGCGAATTATCTTCCCATCATGCTCACGCCAACCGCCATGAGCTGGTTTACAAGCCTTGCCCTGGACTCCATCAGATCCTAGGAAGAGCTGAAAAAAGTCTTCACTGATAATTACATGGCTACGTGTACTCGGCCGGGCACCAAGCATGATCTGAACCGCATCAACCAGAAGCCGTCCGAGCTCCTCCGTAGCTACATTCGATGCTTTTTCGAGATGAGGAATTATATTCCCAACATCACAGAAGCTAAGGTCATCACCGCCTTCATCCGAGGACTCCACCACCACGAGCTTCGCTCCAAGTTCAACCGCAAACCGCCAACAGGGATTGGCGAGATGATCACGACTGCCAACCAGTACGCCGACGCTGAGGAAGCTGAGGTTCGCTTCAATGAAGATGCAGGCACTCATCGCCCAACACGCCGCTATGATGACCGTCCCGATGACCGACGCCACAACGACCGCCGCTACGACGACCGCAGTTTTCACCGCGACAATGGCCGTGATCGGCTTGAAGGACCCAAGTCTGGCCAAAATTGCCGCCGCCGACCAGACCACATCATCACCACCGTCAATGAACCTCGGGCCAAGCGCAACTACGATGAGCAATACAAGAAGATCCTCGACGGCCCGTGCCCTCTCCATAAGAACGCCAAACATAAGATGAAGAACTACCTCGGCTTGGCTAAGGAGTTCTAGGACAAAAAGCTAGACGACGACACCGACGATGGAGCCGGAGGCCACCGACCACTTGGGGGCAATAACAATGCCTTCTAGGACCATGACAAGGTGGTCGCCACCATCTTCGGGGCCCTCACCTCCACCGAGAGTAGAAGAGAACGAAAGCTCACCACATGACAGGTGCTCGCCATCACTGCGGACGACACCGCCGCCAACCCCAGCTATCGCCCATGGTCCAAGGTCCTCATCACCTTCAGCAGGGCCGACCAGTGGGCAGACATCCCCTACATAGGGTGTTTCCCTCTCATCCTCAATGCAACCGTCCAAAAGGTGCTCTTCAGAAAAGTGCTCATCGACGGTGGGAGCGCTCTGAATCTCCTCTTCACCGGAGCCCTAAAGGAGCTAGGCCTCGGGTTAGCAGATCTCACACCCTCCGACGACTCCTTTTGGGGTGTGGTACCTGGCAGGGCCTCCAAACCGCTTGGAGAGATCACCCTACCAGTACAGTTCGGCACAGTAAGCAACTACCGCGTCGAGCATATCAACTTCTACATCGCCGACTTCAACACCGCCTACCACGCCATACTTGGTCGCCCAGCTCTGGCCAAGTTCATGGCCGTACTGCACTACGCTTATCTGGTGCTGAAGATGACTTCGCCTACATGAGTCATATCCCTGCGGGCCAACCTCTCCATCGCCTATGCCTGCGAGACAGAGAGTCTCACCCTCATCGAAGCCACCGACTTCTCCATCCAGATGGTCAGTGTGGTCACCGAAGCCAAGATGGTGTCCGCCGACGACATGGAGATCCTAGAGCTGGAGCCTCCTCGCGCCTCCGCCAAGTCCAAGGAAGTCAAGGAGGTCGGCCTCGGCCTCGATGACCCCTCCAAGACCATGAAGATTGGGGCTCACCTTGACCCCAAATAGGAAAGCGCGCTCATCTCCTTCCTACATGCCAATGCCGATGTGTTTTTTTGGAAACCTGCAGACATGCTGGGGGTACCACGGGAGAAGATCGAGCACTCCTTGAATGTCTCGCCGACCGCCAAACCAATCGACCAGAAACTCCGCCGATTCACGCCAGACAAGGAGGCTATTAGGGTAGAAATAAAATGGCTCTTAGCTATCGGATTCATAAAAGAAGTGTATCATCCTGAGTTGTTAGCAAACCCTGTTCTTGTTCGAAAAAAGAATAAAGAATGGAGAATGTGCGTTGATTACACTGATCTTAACAAACACTGCCCTAAAGACCCCTTCGGTCTGCCTCGGATAGACGAGGTTGTAGACTCCACCGTCGGCTACAAACTGCTCTCCTTCCTCGACTGTTACTCCGGCTATCACCATATTTCCCTCAAGAAAGAAGACCAGATCAAGACGTCATTCATCACGCCCTTCAGTGCATACTGCTACACCACCATGTCCTTAGGACTCAAGAACGCCGGGGCGACTTATCAAAGGGCTATCCAGATGTGCCTCGATCAATAGATTGGCCGCAACGTCGAAGCTTACATCGACGATGTGGTCGTCAAGTCCAAGACCGCCGATGATCTTATTGCCGACCTCGAAGAAACATTCACCAACCTTAAAAGGTACCGATGAAAGCTGAACCCTTCAAAGTGCATCTTTGGAGTTCCATCCGGTATACTCCTGGGCTACATTGTCAGCGCACGAGGCATTGAGCTCAATCCTGATAAGGTCTCCGCCATCACCAACATGAAATGGCCAACATGCGTCAAGGATATACAAAAGCTTACAGGTTGCATGGCTACTTTAAGCCGCTTCATATCGTGGCTCGGCGAAAAAGGGCTACCTTCTTCACACTTCTTAAGGCCTCCGAGCGCTTTTCCTAGTCAAAGGAGGCAGACATAGCCTTCGAGCAGCTCAACTTGTTCCTAACAAAGCCTCCGATCATGACGGCGCCACGGCCAGACGAAACTCTCCTGATCTACATCACCGCTACTTCTCGTGTCGTCAGCATAGCCATTGTGGTCAAAAGCGAGGAGGTCGGGCACGCCTATAAGGTACAATGTCCGGTATATTTCATTAGCGAGGTTCTTAACGAGCCCAAGACTCATTATCCTCAGGTCCAGAAGCTGCTATACGCCGTCCTGATTACTTCGCGTAAGCTCCGCCACTACTTCGAGTATTACAAGATCACTGTGGTCACTGAGTTCTCTCTGGGGGGCATCCACCACAACAAAGAGGCCAACGGTCGTATCATCAAGTGGGCTATCGAGCTCGGCACTTACTCCATTGAATTCAGAAGCAGGCCTACCATCAAGTCTCAGGCGCTTGCTGATTTTGTCGCTGAGTGGACCGAGATCCAAGAGCCCATCGCCGCCACCTGCCCCGAGCACTAGGTGATGTACTTCGACGGCGCCCTTAACATCAACGGTGCTGGTGCAACATTCTGTTCATTACGCCGACCAAGGATAAGCTCCGATATGTTCTTTGGATACACTTTTCGGCCTCCAATAACGCCGCCGAATATGAAGCATGTCTCCACGGACTCCGTATAGCCGTTGAGGTCGGCGTCAAATGCCTCATGGTATACGGAGACTCCGTGCTAGTCATGAACCAGCTTAACAAAGACTGGTCTTGCTCTAGTGAAAAGATGGATGCATATTGCGCCGAAATCAGGAAGCTTGAAGGAAAGTTCTACGGTATTGAGTACCACCACATGGTACGCGATCAAAATCAACTTGCCGATCACCTATCCAAGTTAGGCTCCTCTCGCACCGTGATTCCACCGGGGATCTTCATTTAAGATCTTCTGGCGTCATCCATTAAGGAAGATAAGGAAATTCAAGAAGTTCCCCCCGCTGAGCAGCTAGTACTTATGGTACCTTTGCGGGCCGCTGATTGGAGGGAACAATTCATCAAGTACCTCTCCAGCGCCGAAGTACCCGCCGATAAGACTGAAACCGAATGCCTAATCCGTCGAAGCAAGCATTACATGCTTGTGGACGGCAACTTGATGAGGAAAAGTGTCAAGGAAGGGATACTGCAAAAGTGCATCACCCAAGAAGATGGAGTGAAGCTACTTCTCGAAATTCACCCTGGTTCCTGCGGCAACCACACGGCCTCGAGAACACTGGTCGACAAAGCTTTTTGAGCTGGTTTTTACTGGCCCACGGCCATCTCTGATGTAGAAGACCTCGTCCGACATTATGAAGGATGCCAATTTTTCGCCAAGCAAATACACGTGCCGGCACAAGAGCTGTAGACCATCCCAGCTTCCTGGCCCTTCGCATGCTGGGGACTAGATTTGATCGGGCCTTTCAAGCCTACGCCAGGTGGTTTCTAGTACGTATACGTCGCCATCGACAAGTTCTCCAAGTGGATCGAGTACAAATCACTTGTCTTGGCTACTGCAAAGAAAGCAGTCGAGCTCTTCGAAGATATCACCCATAGATTCAGTCTCCCGAATAGCATCATCACCGACCTCGAAACTACTTTTACTGGCCATCACTTTTGGGACTTCTGCGAAGACCAGTGCATCTTCGTCAAATACGTCTCCGTCGCCCATCCTAGAGCCAACGGCCAGGTCAAACGGGCGAACGGCATGATCCTTGATGCCCTCAAAAAGAGGCTATATCAGAAAGAAGAAAAGCATCCGGGTAGATGGCTCAAGGAGCTACCAGCTGTAGTCTGGGGACTACGCACTCAAGCCAGTCGCAGCACCGCTGTGTCTCCATATTTCTTGGTCTACGACTCAGAAGCCATACTACCAGCGGATATTGCCTTCCGAGCACTTAGGGTGGAAAATTATGATGAAGAGCAAGCCGCAGCTGTTCGGATAGATGACGTCAATAGGGCCAAGGAAGAACGCCTAATCACTTGCGTTTGCACAGCCAAATATCTAGAAGGCTTGCAGAGGGACTACAACCGCAACATCAAAGGTCGTTCATTTTCTGTCGGTGACCTTGTTCTCCATAGAAAACAAAAAACCGAAGGGATGCACAAGCTCTCCTCCCCCTGGGAAGGGCCTTATGTCATCAAAGAGGTTACCCGACTAGGGTCTTATCGCCTATGTGACTTAGATGGAATCGATGTCCCCAACTCATGGCACATCGAACACCTCATACGTTTCTATCCTTGAAACGCCCCAGATATGTATTCTCCACTTTATGATGAATAAAGTTTTGGTCTCCATAATTTGTCTCCATTATTTCTCCATTACGGTTTAATCTCCACTTACGGTCACCGAGCTCTACGCTACTCCATAATGAACTACAATACGAAATCGCCATAACTGCGCCGACCACGCTTCTCCAAATCTCCAACATTTTCGCCAAATGGGTTTCTCCAAGTCGCCGAACACGTTTTCTTCAAATCGCTGAACACGTTTTCTCCAAATCGCTGACATGTTTTCTCCAAATTGCCGAACACTTTGCTCCAAATCTCCAAGATGTTTAGCCGATCAGCGAGCAGCAAATGTTCTGTTCTTTTCTCTTCGGAGAAGACCTAGTCTCCGATCTCTCCCTACATGTGCCATGGGCTTCGCGCTCTACGTTATGGGAGGTCAGCTATGGTTCCTTGGTTATGCCTGTTCCTCCTACACATGCACGGGCTCCGTGCTCGATGTTATGAACTATGGGCTAGCCAAGGCCGAGAGCTCAGTAAAGAACTAACTGCTCGGATGCTACTAATACTATGTATATCTCCAAGTTATTTCGACAACCGCCGAGCAGCACACGTTCCCCTCTGTTCTCTATGGAGAAGTCCCAGTCTCCGATCTCTCCCTACACGTGCCACGGGCTCCGCGCTCTGCGTTATGGGTGGTCGGCTGTGGTTCCTTGGTCACGCCTGCAACTCCTACACGTGCATGGGCTCCGCGCTCGACGTTATGGACTGTGGGCTAGCCGAGGCCATAGGGCTTAGTAGTGAGCTAACTGCTCGAACGCTACTTATACTACGTATAATTGTGTTATGGTTAAAACTACGAAGACTTTTTCACCAAAATACCAGCAAACTGCATACACATGCACCTCATAACATTTATACATATACATAAATGTTTTTTGCGCTTTCGTGCATTCTAATTACACTGAGCAGATGTTACAAATGATAATCTCCGAGCAGATCACCGAGCTTCACCATCGCCGCCTGTCTCATCAAACAGGTCGATGTCGCCGACCAGCTTTTTCGCCACGTCCTCCACCTCATCCTACAGCTGCTGGGTCTCCGCCTCGCCCAGCCCTTCAGCGAATCCGGCCCCTATCGCCTGAAGGTCAATGGCTGGATAGTTGGACCGAACCACTGCAAGGGCATGAGTAGCGGCGGTAACAATGGCGTCACGGTTGAAGCTCTCCCACGCCATCTTGCACCTTTCGATGACGATGTCTGGGCGCGGCGGCCTACCATCGGGCTGAGGAGCTACCTCTAGGTCGACGCAGTCGAGCAATGGTTTGACTCCGGCAACTATGGCATCAAACTTGTCCCTCTGGGTCCGGGCGTCTTGCTCCAGCACATCAAACTGTGCCTTGACCCTCCGATGGTAGTCTGCAAGCATTACATGGTTCCATCAAGCAAGGAAACTACTTCAGCAGTAACTCCAACCAGGAAGTACTCACCGTTTAGTTCCTCGGCCAATTTGTCTGCTCGCCTTGTCTCCTTCGCCTTCTCCTCTCGGAGTTGTTCGAGGTCCTGGCACAATTGGCCAAGCTCCGTGTTTTGCTCTACAAGCACAATAGTCATCACCAAAAATATGGTTGTTCGCAATACAAAGTACATTCGCCGATACACCGTACCTGCTTTTTGCTCGAATACACTCTTGAGCTGCTTGGATTTCTGCTCCAATTGCATGGAGGCACTTGCCAGCTCTTCAGACTTGCACCGCAGCTGCTCGGACGTAGCCGCCAGCTGTTTGGATAGGACCCCCTTCTGGTATTCCTGGTCCCACGCATTGGACTCGGCAAGGTCTTGCTCACGCCGGGCCCTCTGGATGTTTCTCTCCATCAGGTTCATTGCCTCTCTAAGTTTTTTGTTCTCCTCGACGAGGGGCTCCATCCTCTTTATCAGCTGGTGCCGCTGCTCGGTAGTTCGAGTTATCCCCTGCAAATGCACAACGATAATGATGAACTCCGATCTCCAACGTCATAGACGAACATTCCAGATGCAATACTGACCTCGATTTGTTTCATCACTCTAGCAAGGGCGGTCTTCAATCTCCTCATCTCCCTGGTGGTGTCTTCCTCCTCGATAACCACCACCTCATCGCTGCGCTTGCGGAGGATTTGGATGGATTGGGGTCGAGGTTTGGTACGCTCGATCTCTTCCACCTCGTCCTCTTCCGCCATAGCTCGAGGCACCACCAGGGGGCTTCGTGGCCAGACAGCAGGTCCGACCATGCCCTGTGACGCCTCAGGAGGCGCCATTTGCTCCTCGGGCACCATCGACTTTGCTCGACTTTGCTACCCCAGACTATGGCGCATCACCGGTAGCTCTAGCCTCTGCTCCCGAAGACCCGGTGGTTTCCCGCCATTGCCTCGGGCACTGCTGCCAACTCATCCATTGTCAACGCCACCCGTTCATCATCACCAAGTTCGCCAGCAGCGGCGGTTGACTCTTCTTTCGGCTGCTGAGCACTCGGGGACTCTGGGGTGGGAGCAACCGACGTTACCTCCTCCGCTCCGGGACCAGCCTTCGGTTGCTCGATAGACTGGACAGGCGGGGTTGGATCCTTCGCACATTTTGCACTGCATCAGTTCAGCTCATCAGTCGTCAAAAACGCTAAGGAACGAGGGCAGAGTGACTCCAAGACAAGGATACTTACGGTTTGCTTTGCCGGTACAATTTCTTAAACCGGTGGTGCCTGCCCGAACCTCCACCCGTGGCCTTGGGGTCAACGCCTACATCTTTGGGTGGAGGTCCTACCTCCTCTAGCTGCTCTGCCCACCGCTCTAGGACTTCCTCCGCTTGTTGCTTGGGAATTCCCGTCACCTGCTGCGTGGGGACTCCCCTCACCCGCTGATCGGTGACTTCTTTGCCTCTCTTCACTTGTTCCTCCGCGCGCGTGCTGCGTGGAGGTGCTTTAGTGCTCGGTGGAGGAGCCATCAGAATTTCGTCATCACCCGACCACTCGAACACCGTGGTCCTTTGTGTTTGAGTTGTCTGGTCACCACCAAACGAGATGTCACCCGGTCTGAGGGGAGCGGCGGCCGCTGTCTTCCTCTTCTTTTGGGCCGACTCGTCTGCCGCTGCCCTCTTCCCCTGGACTTTCTCCAACAATGGGGATGGAGTCTCTGATGAGACGCTGACGGTTTACTCCTCAGGCTGCGGTGGTGGCCGAGAATCTACTCCCTTTGACGAATCGCTCCTCAGGACGCCCGAGAAGTACACCGCTCTTTCCTGCGAATGGATCTTTGCATAAGTGAATCAGTTCACTGCTCAGCAATAATCATGGATACAAAGCAGCATGAGCAAAACAATCGAGATGGTTACCTGAGGAGGCGGATTTGTACAATTGAAGGCCCTCGTTTGCCTTCGCATGCTGAACGAGGCATTGGGAGTGAATAGATCTCCGGCCCGCTCTAGCACATCTTTCCTTGTTAGTCGCTCCGTCCTCTCCCAGGTCCCGTCGTCATCACCCTTGAAGTCAAAGCCCGGGTGGGCCCTCTCCTTGCAAGGCTGGACGCGGCGCACTATAAAGCTTGCCGCCACTAGTTCATCATTAATCTCCATGCCTTTAATCAAGTCGAGGAGCTCCCTCGCTTGCTCCATGTCAGCGCCGTTCGACTTCTCCGACCAGCTCTTCTAGCTCTCCGGGATGTGGTGGATGTCGCAGCGGATTGCAGGGTGGCTCTGCTTCATGTAGAACCACCTAGATTTCCACCCTTTTAGAGAAGTGTTCAGCGGTACATTAATGTACTCGCTGGCCATCCCATCCTGAAGCTATAGATATACGTCGCCGACCACCTTGGAACCACCGACGACCTTTTTCTTCAGCCAGAACAGGTGTCAGAACAGGTTGAAGTGTGGCAGAACCCCCAGATACGTCTCATAGAAATGGATAAAGATCGAGATGTGCAATATGGTGTTTGGGTGGAGATTGCACAAACTAATCGTCCAGAACTCAGCAGATCCCATAGGAAAGGATGAACAGGGATCCCCAACCCACCCCAGAAATAATCCTCAAACACTATAGCTTCATCGGTGTTAGGCATCGGGAAGGGCTCACCGCTGGCTAGCCGCCATTCGGCGGTGACGCGGTCTGGAAGAACACCCGCCACCACCATCCTGTTGAGATCCACCTTCCACATCTTCGATGGCACCCATTCCTCATCGCGGCTGGCTCCGGCGGCCGCCTTCTTTGGCTTCACAGCTCCCTTCTTCGGCGCCATTTCTCAAATCTGGTTTGAGATTGGTGGCGGATGCGCGTGTGGATGTGAATCAGGGTGAACAAGAGCTGAGGAGGAAGATGAAATGGCAAAGGGGGCAAGGACATGGGCGCGGGGTGTGGTGACACAGTTATAAAGCACTCCCCCACCTTTTCGCATTCGAGGGTTTTTGGAAAACCGTTCCCGCGATTTGCGTTCCTCTGAATTCCCCGCAACTGAAGGTGGGCCGTTACCTGGGCCTTCGCGCAGCCCCGGCCCGTATAGCTGATTTATCACCGCAATTGGTTATTACTCGCCGAATATTCGCCGACATCTTCGCCAACCGTTACGGCTCAGTAATTAATACTGTACAGCCATTACTCCGGTGTTTTCTCCGTGATTTTGTTTTCTCCAAGTTGACTGTTGTTTCTGACCCTAGCACCACATGACCACGTCACCTACTATCAGGCTTAGGGACTAAGTGGGCACACTTCACCTTGCGGTGAATGTGCTTTTCTCACTTCGAGGTTACGCTCGGGGACTAGCTGCCTGCTCGGCTGGTCTTCTATTTTTCTTCTACTTTGGACCTAGCACCACATGACTACATCATCTACTGTCAGGCTCGGGGACTAAGTGGGCACACTTCACCTTGCGGTGAATGTGTTTGCTTTATTCTGGAAGACTCCGTGCCTCTTGAAGTTTGAAGAAGACTTACTCCTTTTCTCGTGGTTGGACTCTAAGTGGGCACACTTGGTCCACTACGAAGAAATTTTCAATTCTGAACTTGAGCTCCTTACACCCTTATGGCAAGTCGTACTTGGGTCACGCTGCTCGTCGATGATTCATGCTACTCGACAACTGCTCACAACTACTAGGCAACTCAACATGGTGGTCGGACCATGAGTTTGACTGCTCAGCTTTGTTTGCACCTGCTCGGACAAGCTCAAGATGGCGTTGCACAACGGGTACAAGGTGCTCGAGGACTAGCTGTGGGGGGTACGACCCCGGATACCCATGGCAGACCACATGGGATGCGCCCCCAGGGGCGGCCCAGCCCACAAGACGAAGCCTTGCAGGGCACGATTCTGCTCGGCGCCTCCTGCAAGATACCAGGAAGATATCCTAAAGATACTACGAGATCTGTTAGGATATGTATGATCCCAAGATTCCTGTAATCAGTTATTACTTTCCGGTTATCTCTCAGATCTAACCGACTTGTAACCCTGTCCCCCGGACTATATAAGGCGGGCAGAGATCCCCTCTAAACGCACGCAATATCATACGATAGCTAATACAAACCAACATACCACATGAGTAGGGTATTACGTCATACTGATGGCATGAACCTGTCTAAGTCGTGTGTCTCTGTTGCCTTCTTGTTCTTGATCACACGCTTCTCTACCGAGCAATCTACCTTCGTGGGATACCCCTCGGAGGACTGCCGACGATATTCTGTCGACATTGCCTTTCGATGGAGAACTTGTATCCGTATCATCTAACCTACTATCATCACCATCCTCAGAACTACTATCATCACCGGTCCCAAGATCGAAGAATAAATTCTCCTCATATCTAGCATCATCGATGTTGTCCATGGCAGATTCATGTAGTATTTCCCTGATAAGAGGATATTTCAGCTTCAGCCTTACAATTTCAAACCATGTGTGCAACCTCAACAAAATGGATGCAAAAGCATGATGCGTACCTGGTTTCCATGTCCTCTCGTCCACCGTGGATGGCCCTTGCCTCGTCGGTGGGGCTAGCAGCACTGTCCATGGCACAGCCATTGCGCTGGCCATCCTCGCACACTTCAAAAACAAGCAGCAATTGGCGACAAACTTCCATGACACTGCCAGCACAACGAAAATGGGATCGGTGGAGAAGGGGGGAGGAGCCGCTGAATCTCCTGGATCACAGGGGCACTGGCGGCTCGTTGGCGCAAGCGAGGCGTGGACAGGAGCTTATCACCCAGTGACGCGACGGGGCGCGGGTGGGCGCCTCCCTCGGCCGGTGGCGCCTGGGGACCATGGAGGCACGGACGGCCGCCTCCCCAGGCCGACGTGCCCTGCGCCGCGGCGGGCGGTGGCGCGTGGTGCGGTGGGGGTGCGAGTGGAGGGGGAAGGAGGCGCAGTGGGGGCGATGGGGGTGCGGTGGCCGGTGCCATGGCCGTCGCTGCTCGGGAATCGTCGGCGGCTCGTAGGCGCGAGGGGGCGCGGACAGGGGCGTGGGCGGGCCGGTGTCGCAGGTGGTGTCATGAGCAGGGCCCGGACAAGCGCCTCCCGCGGCCGATGGTGCGGGCGGGCGCCTTCCCCGGTCGGTGGCATGTCGTCTTCTTCCTCAACGGCTTCGGCGGCGCCGTAGTCCTTACCGTAGGAAGAAATGGGATCCAGGGAGGAGTAGCCATCGATTGTTGCTGGACGGGTGAAACAGCGGTGGACGGAGTCATGGAGACCTTCATGGACGTGTCTTCCCATCTGGATTAGGGCTGGGCTTGGGCTGCTCTTGGACGGGCTGGGCCCAGGCGGGACCTAGGTGCAATATAATGTAAAATAATTAATTTCTTTAATTACTTGCTTTAAGATTTGTGCCATTTTTTAAAAAGGGTACCGGAGCAGCTGCCATGTCTTAAACATATAACCATGGAAACGCCTCTATTAAACTAGCAACAGACATCCATCTTTCAACAGGAAGACTGAGGATAACATAACACACGCCATTAGTTATAGTGGACATCCTCGTATAAGAACTATAGGAAGGTTGACGGGGACGTCGTACAACATCGCACACCACTAGCAGTGGACATCCATCTCTTTGCAGAAAACCACAAGAAGGTTGATGGGGATGGAGGCATACGACACCGTACACCACTAGCTTGACCATCCATTTTTTACTGAGGCTCTTTATGACAATGTACACTACTAAGCAGCAAACACTCATCTCTCCACACAATCTATAGGAAGCTTGATGGGGTGTCAACAGACATAAAAGTTTACGGGGCACCTCGGTTACGATATATTTTATTTAAATTGTGCTTGCCATGTCTCCTTAGGAACTCAAATATGGAAACAAGAGTTGGCTATAATTATTTTATTTAAAACTGCACTTGTCAGGATTATAATTCAAAACATCTTGTCCTGATATACCACGTTGAATTGCATCTATATTATAAAAAATCTTCTGTTTAACCAAATCTACGCCCTGTTCTGCAGTACTACTTCAGCAATACTTTTCAACGAACAAACATTATTTTTGTCTCACAACAAATCAATATAAGCATAAGCAGCAGCCAAATTTTAGCAAAACGAACAGGGCCGGCGTGGGCTGCAATCCAGGAGACGAACAATGGCCCAGCACCGAGGAACTGGACGAGCTCCAACAAGACGGCCCAGCGGCCCAGCACCGAGCAACGAACCACCGCACCCGCACGCATGCCAGGCCGCCAGCTCCGCACTCAGGTCCAGCCATGCGTCGCCGCTGCCTCCTTCCTCTCACTGCTTCCAAGGAGACCGTACGCGTACGGCGTACACCTCTCCACTACCGGAAACAGCAGATTTGTCGAGTGCAAAAATGTTTGCGAGTGCATTCTATCGGGCACTCAGCAAACAAGTTCTTTGCTGAGTGCTGTAAAAAACACAATTGGCAAAATAATGGCACTCGGCAAACAAACTCTTTGCCGAGTCTTAAAAAAAACACTCAGCAAACTAAGAAAAAACACTCGGCAACAAACCGCCATGTGGACATCCGTCAGTTAGTGTGCCGGCCATTAGGAGTTTGCCGAGTATCCGTTAGTGGCACTCGGCAAAGAAATAAGTTTGCCGAGTGTTTTTTTGCACTCGGCAAATAAATAAGGTTTTTTTCTCTTCTAACCTTGAAACTTTTTCTACTCTTCACATACAACATGTGGTACTCCATGTTAAGATTTTGTATATTTCTGGATCTGTTTGCTATATTTAATTAATTTATTGCATTTCAAGGAATTTTTTGGTATAAGTCAAATTTGAACTGCAAGTGATTCAAATAATAGAATAAAATGAGTAGAAAAATGATATTGATGCTATTGAGTCCAGTGTGAGGCTTTATCCGCGAAATGAAAAGAAATTTCAAACATCTTATTCAGGAAACACGACCACGAACGTGTGGTCGAATGATTTTTAAATTCTAAAAAAAGCAAACGAAGTCTGAAAATCATAAGATTTGTCAAGATCTCATGATATCATATGTGGAGGCTGTGATAAAAAATTGAGAAGATTTCACACAATCTGTCACGTACGATGTTTACAAACCAAAGTATCTCAGAAAAAGAATCGTAGAGTTGAGAAGGATTCGGTAAGACTTGGAGTCAAAGTGACGATCGAATTGGGGTTTGACTTCAAAACTTTTTGTATAGGCAATAGAGAACAAAGATTGTTTCATGTGAAATTTTGGTAAATTTTTAGATCCGTTTGATAATTTTAATTTATTAAGTGTAATTATAGAATTTTAATTCATATAAATTGAATTTGAGCTATAACTGCATAAAATAATGGAATAATATTCCTAGAAAAATCAAATTTATATTGTCGAGTGAATTTGAGAAGGTATTTTCAAAGTACATCGGAACAAATTGAGGAAAACACGTATGGAAAAGAAGAAAAATAAAAAAAGTTTGTCGAGTGCCCCTGATCTGGCACTCGGCAAACATGGGGTTTGCCGAGTGTCAGACCTAGGGACACTCAGCAGACTACTTCACTAGGCCCCACACATGCGCAGTAGTTTAGGGTTTGAAAATGAAAAAAAAATAAAACGGGTTTGCCGAGTGCCCCTGATCTGGCACTCGGTAAACATGAGGTTTGCCGAGTGTCAAACCTGAGACACTCGACAAACCACTTCACCGGGCCCCACACACGTGCAGTAGTTTAGGGTTTGAAAATAAAAAAAAACAAAATGGTTTTGCCGAGTGCTCGTGATCTAGCACTCGACAAACCTCCCTCATAACCATCCCCCGGCCGCACACACACACACACACACAACCATGCCCGCACACACACGCCATGCCGCCGCCGCCCCATGCCTGCACCTCGCCGCGCGGCGTCCCGTGCCCACGCCACGCCAAGACCTCTCGTGCCCACTCCATGCCACACTGCCGCCGACCCACGCCACGCCGGCCCACGCCATACCCCGTGCCCCCCGCCATCGCCCCGTGCCCCCGACCGCCGCCGGCCTCCCTTGCCCTACTGGCGTCCCTTGCCCCGCCACCGCCCCGAGACTCCGTTGTCGCCCCCTGTCGCTCCCTACGCCGGGCCCCTCGCCGGCCCCTGGCATCCCGGCGGCCGGCGCCTCGGTGGCCGGTGCACTCCCCTCCGACGCAGGACCCTGCCTGCAAGGTTCGTCGGCGTTCTTCCTCTTCCTCATCTGTGAATCGACATCACTAGTAGTAGCTATGGCCTGGGAATCCAGTGTTCGGGGGCCAAAATAAAAACCCTACAAATCATCTAGTGATCAGGAGTGCAAATCATATCTAGTGTTCAGGAGCTAGCTAGCCATTGTCATATCTAGTGTTATAATTTGGTTATAACATGGTTTGTTTTATGTTATAATAGGTTACGCGGCCGCCGCTCCCTGCCTTGCCCTGCCACCGCCATCCACCACTCCGTGCCTTGCCCTCCTACCGCCCCACACCTTGGACCTACCGTGGTTTTGCAAGGTATAACCTGTGTATGTGGTTGTCGACCATCGTGCCGTTGGTTTGGTGTGTATGTGGTTGTCGGCCATTATGCCGTTGGTTTGTTGTAGGTTTTGGTTACCTCACTGTGCAGGAGAGGTGCTGCCGAAATTTACAATTGACACTATTATGTTCCTTTGTTGTAGGAGAGGCTATTGCAAAGATCATTCCCCTCTGTCCTCAACTCGTCACTTTGCAGGACAGCAAGGTGAGGCATCCTACACCCCTCTTTCCATATGATGTTCGTATATCACGTAACCTAGTTAGGCGTCTCCCATTCGAAAGAGATACGGTTGGAAATATGCAGATCTTTGCATATCTATAACCGTATCTGTTTTGAATTGTCCATGTTTTTTGGACATCCCGAGTATGTGTAGATGGGGTTAGTTTCCTTGCTCTACTCTGATCCGAGATAGAGTTTCGGTAGCATCCATAGCAGAGGCATATATTCTAGAGGAGGTGCCAAACTTCACAACAAAATGCTATGCTGACAACCTTCCTAGCGTGCATAATCCACCCCCTCATTATAATGCTGGCGAAGATGAATCGAACCTTAGCATTTTCCGAGGGCAACTAGGAAGTGCAAGTGGTGCGACTAACAAGACCTTGAAACATGAAGAGTGACGCACTATTATGCTATATGTGTTGACCAACCTATCCGAAGTGGAGCCGTACATGCTGTAAGTTCTCAACAAACTTTTTCTCAAGTAGTCACAATTTTGTGTCCAACTCCCTTGTTTCTCGTTGGTACAGGGAATTTCATGAATAATTTTGGCATGAATCAAGGGAACCTACCCCGCAGGAAACTTCGACCCTTCTTAGAGACGGTGCAGGAAATGGAATGCCCGATTTTATTTCTTAGTTCAAACAGAAGGTACTATCCAATTTGTCCCCGATTACAAGTTGCTCGTACATGCGACTAATATAACGAACTACCCTGCTTGAACTTGTAGGGACAAACCGATGCGTCTATGAGTGCCGAGTTGAGACAGGTTACCGATGGTTGTGCCTATAGGGTTAGGTCATTTACCGATTATGATGTGAATGGATATCACTTTCACACAACAAGCCACGAGCAGAGTCAGCCCAATCGAAGAACCACAAATATCGGAGTTTTTACGCAAGGCTTAGATGGGGTTGAGTATTATGGAAGAATTGAAGAAATATACGAACTCATGTTTCATGGTTGCAAACCTCTTAATCCCGTTATATTCAAATGCCATTGGTTTGGTCCTAAAGTAGTGAGACGGACCCCTAATCTTGGGCTAGTCAAAATTCGACAATCATCCATCTTACCAGGAGACGATGTCTATATTGTGGCTCAATAGGCCACACAAGTTGATTATCTCTCATACCCGTGCCAAACCGTATACCATCTTAAGGGTTGGAATGTTGTGTACAAGGTATCGCCACATGGTAAACTAATTGTCCCAAATAATCAAGATTACAACATAGACCTCCAACACATATGACAGAGAGTTCTTTCAAGAAGATAGGTTCGAAGGGAGTTTTGAGATAGACTTAACCGAAGCTCAGGGTATGGAAGTAGACAATGAAAGTGGTGCTGACGAGGATGCCGGAGACGAGGTTCAGAATGTGAAGGACTTAGAATTACTTCAGCGATTACATCTAAGCAATGATGGTGATGACGACATTCCTCCTTCGAAGCACGTGGATGATTATATCGACATGCGTGATAGTGATGATGAGACTTATGATCTAGCTAATCCTGATCATGATGATTGTTTCTAATACATGTATGATCCGTGCTAATTGATTTATTATTTGTCATACCACGTTATTTTCTAAGTATGTTTTGTTTATTTTGCATCTATTTTGATGTATTATCTGTGCTAATTGGTTTACACTTTTTTATTGCAGGTGATTGAACAATGGTGGGCAATATGAAGAGGATAACGTCGCTTTACTCAAAAGCGATAGCGACACATAAAGGGTCCAATGCAGCTGCAGGGTCCGATGCAACTGAGAGGGGTCTAGGAAGAGACCTCGGGGTAGACCCAGGGTCAAGGGAAGGGTGGAGGCAAGACAGGGCCACCGTCGCATGTACCTTCGTTGCCATTTGAGTTACCTTCCACTCACTCATCCCCTGAGGAGGAGGAGGTACAGGTGGAGGTGGAGGCAGGGGTGGAGGAGGAGGAGGCAGGGGTGGAGGAGGAGGTATGGGTGAAGGAGGAGACAGGGGGTACCTCTTCCTCTACTTCATCGCGTGTGTGGTTGTGAGGTCCCTCGACCCTCCCAAGGCGATCGATACCTCTTGAGAGATGCTCGCTGATTCAACCCGATGGAGATAAGTAAGTAACTTTAGATGTTATCACTAATTTTTTGTTTGATATGTTCAAAATTACAATAGAAACTAATAATTTATCTTAATCACTTGGGCAGGGGTTGGAGGAAGGTCGGTGGGGGTGATCACGCACGCCATGTGAACGACATCCTTGGTCTTTTGATCAAGGAAAAGTTCCCTGGCCTGGTGCAGTTTGGCGGAACTATCGAGCTGGCCTACACGTGGGCCCACTATGCCGTCATCCCCGACGCCCTTAATCGGGATGGTAGGGTATTCACCGACAAGGCGCAGCGTGTCAAGGCCGAGCTTTGGGTAAGTCTTTCTCGCACTACATTGCTTAATACATCGCATTGATTGGACATTCTTGAAATAATGACTAGATACATCGCGTCTATGTGTAGGATTTCTTTAGATGCGAGGAGGGATACGAGGCCAAGGCGGATGCTGTGGCTGACAAAGCCGCCAAGAAACTCGTCAAGGACATACACTACGAGGCGCGCATCCAGGCCGTGATCCAATACCACGCGGAAATTTTTAGAGTGAGGGTCCCTAAAAGTGCGGCAAGAACCATGAGGCTGACCCCGGAACAATACCTGAAGGTAAATATAGAACATTAATACTTATTTTTTTAAGATTAATTACGCTTAATTTCATCTTCTTATATGTCATATACTTGATGATGTAGGTGCCTCCGTGGTGGTGCGCCTATGATCTGCAGTGCTAGGCCCGGATGGTGGACAGGTGGTGCGACCCCGTGTGGGAGGAGAATCACAACGCTTGCCGGGAGCGGCGTTTGCTGATGCCGGGTGCACCACACCATCAAGGCAACCTCAACCTCTCAGAATATGCGTCTAGATGGGTACGCGGATTCATTTCTTTATTCTAACGCTCAATTTTGTATAATTTCTAATCATATTGCTTTTTTTGCAGTCGGCGGCACATGGTGGCGAGCCTTGCTCCTAGTTCATGGCATATGCTTTGGCCTACAAGGGCAAGGCGATGGCCGACGTCGCCTACAACCCGGAGGACCCGCCCTCAGCGTACAACAACGAGTCCGTCCATAACCGCCTCGATGGATACACATCGATGGCAAGGGCCGTCCATGGCCCAGAGTACGATCCGAGCGCCCATGACCTTGATGGAGAAGTGGTCATGAGGGCCGGAGGAGGCAAGAAGTATGGCTGGTTCTGGATTGGTGATGACACGATCGACACGGCCAGTACTCCCACTCTCTCCCAGATTCGAGCATGGAGCACGAGTTCCAGCCCGGTGATACGCCCACGGCCGGACTCTACGCGGTTCTAGATGAACGCACTACAGGTTATTTCTGTTTTATTCATCGTTCATTGATTTTTATATACTTTTGTATTGCATTGTAACATTAGGATGAAATATTGTAGGCTCAGCTGGAACAAGAAACGAAGCGCCGGGAGGAGCTAGAGGCGAAGATGGAGGCAGACCGGCAGAGGATGGAGGCAGAGCGGCAGAGGATGGAGGCAGAGCGGCTGCAGATGTTTGAATATATGAGGGGTGTTTACGCTGCAATCGTTCAACCTCCGCCACCGATGCCAGTCCCTCCTCCTCAACCTGCTCCAAATACCGTTTCAGACACTGTGAGTCACTTCATAACCTTATAATCATCGTTTCTAGTTTATGCAGAATCAATCTTTTCTCCTTTGTGATGTGCATATGTTTATAGTTTCTAATTTCTAGTTTATTTCTAGTTTGTAGTTAACCTTGTAATCACTGTTTCGTTCTCAATCACTATAACTTAGCTACTTTTAGTTTCCGCAGAATTAATCACTTTTTCTAGTTGCTAGTTTATTTCTAATACTTGTATGTTTCGTTCTCAATCACTGTTAATGATTTATCTCTTCTCCTTTATGCAGAATTAATCTATGGCATCGAATGAGCCTCATGACCGACAGTGGTCATAGTGGTCACCGTGGTCATAGTTTATTTGCATTCCTGATGAGCCTGGAGAGCGACTGGGAACTATGTACTTGTGATTCTGAAGTTTATTTGCATTTATGATTGTGAAGTTCATTTGCATCTGTGATGTGGTCGATATATCTATATGAACTGCTTGTGATGTCTATTGTGAACTATCAGTGATGGATGTGATGTTTATTTGAATGTGGTACATGGCTGTGACCGAACCAAATAAACTGGTTATGTGTGGCAGCTTTGCCGAGTGTTACACTCGGCAAAAGAGCTATTTGCCGAGTGCCATGAAAAATACACTCGGCAAAGCGAACACGTGGCAAAAATCTATGCATTCTGGAGCTAAAATGGCTTATTTGCCGAGTGCCTGCGCTGTGACACTGCCTGAACACTCGGCAAAGAGATCAAAAGCTGGGTCTGAAATGACCAGTCTTTACCGAGTGTCTGGGTCGGGACACTCGACAAACATGCATTATTTGTCGAGTGTCAGGGCTAAGGCACTCGACAAACAAGGTCATGTTTGTCGAGTGCCGAGGCCGTTAGACACTCGGCAAACACGTCGTGACCGTTTCCGCGCCATCACGTTATTTTTTTTTGTGGAGCGTTGGTTTCAACACTCGGCAACGTCTTTGCCGAGTATCCGATAAAAAACACTCGACAAATAAACTTTTATCGTTACTGTATACGCCGTGTGCGTGCCGAGCTAACATAAAAAAAGCTTTGCCGAGTGTTTTTTTTAAGCTTGTGTGCCTCTGAACACACGACAAAGATCCTGTTTCCGTAGTGCACGTGTCTTTCTCTCCTTCCCCTAAACCCCACTGCCCTTCTTCCCCTCCCCGTCTCTCCCTCCCGCACGGGCGGCGGAGCTGATGAGATCCCGGTCATGTCGGGCCCCACCTTGCGGCTCCTCCTGCTCGCCCGCCGCGCCGACCGACGCAGAGGCCTCCCCTTTCTCGTTCCCCGCGCCTTGCAGGCCACCCCCGCGACCTCTTCCCCGGCGTTGCCGCCACCTCCCTGCCTCCCCGCCTCAACGCCGGTGATGAGGTAACGACAGTCGACAGGCTAATCTCAGCTACCGGTCACCACGGCATAACCCTAGGTCGCAGTTCCGTTATGTTCGCGGATTTGGAATTCGCTAGTTGTAATTGTACCGTGCGCCAATCAATCATTCAATTTATGATTCACTTTGATAGTGTAAAATGTTTTTGGATTAAAAGAACAGTGTGCAATGCCAGGTCGTCCTAAGTGCCAACTGTATTTTTTTTGTCGAAACAGTGTATAAAGTTTCAGGCAGACAGATCTCCGAAATGACAATCTTACTCAATCATCACTGAGAAACATACTGAACTAATCTAGCTTAAATAAATTCTTCATTATAATTTAGGAGGAAGGCTATTTGGTTAATTAGTCTGTGGCATTAGATAAATTGGATCTTCTATTTGAAGAAAATATTTTATTTCAATGATTTGCAGATGTTTTACTGAGCCAGCATGTTGAAATTTCAATAATTCTAGGCCTTGTTTAGATTGCAAATTTTTGCAATCTGGACACTGTAGCACGTTTCATTTGTATTTGACAAACTTTGTCTGATCATGGACTAACTAGGCTTAAAAAATTCGTCTCGTGATTTACAACCAAACTGTGTAATTAGTTATTTTTTTACCTACATTTAATGCTCCATGCATGCGTCCAAAAATTGATGTGATGGAGAGAGTGAAAAAACTTGGAATTTTGAGGTAATCTAAACAAGGCCCTAGTGTTATTTGTTTGCAGAACTTATGTTTAGGTGGTTTATTTTTTTTTTCTGTTTTGTAGCTACTCAAGTGCATTTACAAGTGTACATGGAGAGAGACCATCATCAGAATATGCAAAGATCAGAAAGAAGTCACTGGAAACCCAGTTTGGAAGAATTTTGGGGTCAAGTTCACGCAGGATTTTTGCTGACCGTGGCTTTGGTCCATTCCTTGCTCTGTACAGGGCTGCTACTATCTCTTTTCATGTTCTAAAACTCACTATTTGGCATTTGTGGCTCAATGACATGCATAAAAGAGCAGAAAAGGTAGTTTTTCTTGTCTGTTGTTGGTGGTGGAACTGAGCATCATGTCTCTGATTGTCATTTCCTTATTTCAGTTTCGAGAGACCTTGATACGCTTGGGTCCTTTTTACACCAAGGTATGCTGATTAACATAGATCTGTAGAATGTAGCACTGATTTTTTCGATTAAATTTTGATGCTTAACTTTTCAGTATGGTGTATCTCCTTGTTAAGGTGGAAGCAACATCAATGTAACATGTTTTATGATCATCAAAATCACTGCAGCTATATCTATGGTTTTATAACATGGTTATTATGTACCTTAAGCATTCGTACAAAATCAATCATGTTGGTGGCTGTGTTGACTGCATCTTTAGTGTGCCATTGTGTCCATATCTTGTTTTTGAACTACAATACTTCGTTAGCTAATATTGTCTTATTACAACTAGGTAATTTTTTTTTGAAACCTACAACTAGGTAATTGATGATATGTTCTTTTACCAATTCTCTTTCACCGTGCAGCTTGGCCAGGCATTGAGCACACGCCCTGATATACTTCCTAGTGCGTATTGTCAGGAGCTTGCAAAGCTACAGGTACCTCCCCATTCTATATTTTTTCTTTGTGATGAAAACAAATTTTTAGATCTAAGAACATGCTTTCTCGAGTTTATGTTAATCTCCTAGAATTATGAGGTGAATGAGTGTCCTAAAGTTGTGGCGTCAAAGTAGGTCCACTGACATGTTTAAGTCCTAGAAAGGATTCTATCTCGGTTGGAGGCCCCAAAACAGCCATTAGTAACACATAGTTCAAAATCAGAAGTCTGAGGAACTTGTACTGGTAGCTTTTGCATTTCAATGTTTTGGCTGGACAATTTCTTTTCAGGGTCAAATACCACCGTTTCCAACTCGCATTGCACTCAGGACCATAGAGTCTCAGTTGGGCTCTCGAATTTCTGATTTGTTTGCTGATATCAGCCCAGAGCCGATTGCAGCAGCATCACTGGGGCATGTTTACAAAGGTTAGACATTTCTGATAAGACTTCTGCTACTAACCGGTGATTATCCTTGTTCTGTACTGATTGTTATTTACCTTAGCATATATTTCAGACCTGAGTTCTCCAAGTTGAAATGCATTCCTTTGATACTTCAAGTAATGCAGTTCATCTACGCTCTGGAGAGCTTGTTGCAGTCAAAGTTCAAAGGCCTGGAATGGCGCCCTTGCTGACTCTAGATGCACTTTTGTTCCACATGATTGGAGGACAAATGAAACGATTTGCTAAGGCTCGCAAAGACCTATTGGTGGCAGTTAATGAGATTGTGAGCTTCTACTTCTTTCTGAACTAGACTTGTCGTTGTCTGTGCTACTCTAATCACTATTGCTCTTAATAGTTTTTTTTTTTACATTTGCCATGACCGGCTGATCATTATGAATTCCAAAGACCACTTCATCTGGATCCAAAATTTATATTTTCAGACTGGATTAGAATGTTTTTTGCATTTATATTATCAATAGCTTCCTATCCACATAACATGAGATGGATGAAGCTCAGTTTTGCTCTTTCCTCACATGATTCATGGCATATTATCTTTGGATTATGCATAGAGCATATAATTTTACTAAGTGTAGTATTTGTTGGACTATCCTATGTTTGTTGCCTTGTTATGGCCCTCTACCTGGTACTTAATGGTCTGACTTATTGTGATTCTAGTATTTTTGGGTGTAGGTTAATCTTTTTTCTGATCCTTTCTGAATTATCTTTTTAACTTCAGTGATGCTCGTTTCCTGAACATGAAGTTACATAAATCAAAAGACCATTATGCAGATTGTAGACCTACGATCTTCTCTTTTGACAATCATCATGTCCTCCTGTAAATTCTAGATCGTTCTGTATAATTTTAACCTTTGTATGTTGCATTATATTTTATCTTTGGTTCAACAGGTCAGGCACATGTTTGATGAGATTGATTATAATTTAGAAGGAAAAAATGCTGAAAGGTTTGCTACTCTTTATTCTCATGGTGAGTTTGGACACTTATTTAATTCAATTCTTAATAAATTATTGATATACTCTATATCCATCCCCCAACTATGGTCTCACAATACCTGTTCCTCTAAAGTTTACATGCGGCAAGCTCAACACCATTGATTCTCTAGCAGGTTCAGGTGGGGTCAATTCTGAAGGTAGTACAAGTATCAAGGTCCCAAAAGTTTACTGGAATTATACATGTAAAACCATACTGACACTGGAATGGATTGATGGAATTAAGCTAACTGATGCTGAGCGCATCAGCAAAGCCAATTTGAACAGGAAAAGAATGATAGATGAGGTATTGTCACTTGGCTGCTTGAATGTAAATTGCATCGCAACATTAGTTCTGTCCTTTGTTTCTCTTGTGTGATTCTCATGTATGACCATATCTTTCATCCCTTAAAATACCATTAGCTTGAATTTTTGGCTAGAACATAAGTGTAACCATCTCTATGGAGGTGTTCTACTGTGTTTAGTGTATGTCCTTAGTTCTTTACCCTCTATGCTTTTGATATCATGGTTGCTGACTTTTATGGACTGATTTTTTTCCTATTGTCTCATAGGGTCTCTATTGCTCATTGCGACAGCTGCTTGAAGAAGGATTTTTCCATGCAGACCCCCATCCTGGTAATCTAGTTGGACTTTGGTATGATGGGAGATATTCCGAGGCACTATCGTGTGGGGCTTATACAAATGGTATGTGAGACTGTGTCTTAACTTGTTCTGCATTCAACTCATGGATCTTACGAAGGGTATTGTTTTTCACTCTTATTGTGGAAACTGGAAAGTTCAAAAGGGTTTAGGCTTAGATGTTGTGCTGCTAAATCACTTAACTATTTTTGTAAGTTACAGGCTACATGTTATTGGTAAGATCTTCAAAGAGCAGCAAGTTAGGCTAGCAATGCTGGTGTTTGATTTTCAAAAGTTGGTTAAACTTAAATATGGCTAATATTATTTCCTGGTCTAATCACATTGTAGATAAATTTAATTAGGATGTCTAGCAAGAAATAATTTGCTCAATGATCTTACTGTTTACTGCACTTGTGGTATAGCATAAATAAAACTGAACTTTGATATGAGTGTCACTAATGCAATATAGTAGTCCTATCATTGGTTGTGTGAAACATTTACTTGTAGTACTTTGTTCATGTGTAATGAAAGCCTCTAGGTGAGTTGGTTTGTGGCTCGAGTAGCACTCCTCAGGTTCTGGGTTCGACTCTCCATGGGGGCAAATTTCAGGTTGGCGTAAAAAAAAAAAAATCCCTCGTCTGTCCCACACCAAAGCATAGGTCTAAGGTTCGGCTCCAGTCGTGGTCGTTCTCACATGGGTGTGGCAGGGTTCAAGGGTTTTCTCGATCTGCGTGAGGTCTTCTTAGCAAAATGCCCGAGGGCTCTTGCCCCCCCCCCCACGCAGGCCGAGTAATTATAAGCTTTTTTGGATTACTTTTTGCTGCATGAAATTTGTATAAATTAATAACCTTGTCTGCTACCATATACAAGCAGGTAATTGTAAACTTTGTTTTGTGAAATATGTGGCATAGTAGCTTCATGTTCTAGTTTCCTGATATGTTGGTTTCATTGGTGTTGCTTGGCTTCAATCAAGAAATTTACTTCTGAAAAACAGAATTTACTTGTTTCCGCTTGTACATTATGTTAATCGGGACTCCTTAGGCTTGGCGAACGATTTCCATTCACTAGGATTTGTTCCTGAGGGAACAGATTTACTTGCAGTTGCAGATGCGTTGCGGTTTTCCTTTGCTGAAGTCAGGAGGCAATCAAATGATTTCCAGGTACGTGACCGCTATCCCTCACCGCACCAGTGTGCCGTGCATCGGGGTTAGCGACCCAAGCGGGGCCGAACGGTCTCGTTGACGCTATGCGGTCCCCGCTTTTGCAAGGGTCCAAATTCTCCCGATGCTAGGCGGGTATTCATCACCGGTCGTGACCTCCCTTGGTTCGCCACACGGCGAGGGAGTTTGGGGCTGCTCAATCTACCTCTGAACTTTATAAGCGAGGGCCTTCTCCTGTTCGAAACACTCGTATATGTGATTATGGATTGCTCCCTTCCTCCCGTTGGGTGAGTGTGGAAATAAGGGAGAGAGAGACATGATTATCCTTTCCAACAGCTGGTGCTAGAAGAGATCTTGTGAGCAGGGGAGGATGAGATGCCGTGGAGGTCGGCTCCGTGATCATGCGGCCTTGGTTTTACCTATGCCTGAGTGGCACAGGTAACCGTAGGTGCCGTTGATCAGGGGAAGGTTCGCCCTCCTGCCATGGGTCATCAAAGTGTGCAGGTAGTGAGTCGGTTCTCCAGAGAGAACGTTCGTCGCTTCCTGGCCGCTAGACGATGGACTCAGGGCGGTGTTCGTCACTATTCCCTGTCGAGGCGTTGTGACGACGTGGCGAGGCATTCCTCGCCGGAGGCCGTTTTACCCTTCTCTCCTCCCCGCGTTCTCGATTTGAGGGATTTTGAGGGTCGCGACGCTACAAGGGGGCCTTCAAGGTGTTCTTTTCCACCTTGTCTAGCCATACTCACAGCTCGCGCTCCCAGTGGTGTTGCTTTCGAGGTGGTGTTGGGTTTCTTTCTTGTTTTCATGGTTTGCCTGCGCGTGTAACGCTTGTACCCATGGAATGTGTTTTTCGAACCTTTCATTCCTTCCTCGAAGTCGCACCGACCCCCCGAGCCGCTAGTTTCGGCTGTGGGGTTTCATTTCTGAAGCCTGACTTTTGGTGCGGGAGGTAGTCCTCCCTTTTTCTATGGGATAGGAAGGCCGTCCTCCGGCACGAAAGCCTTTGTTTCATTTGCATTTTGACCTTATCTGGTACGGGCGTCCCCGTTCGCCAAACAAGTTACGTCCTAGCATCCTAAGTAGCGATGTGATCGTGGGGCGTTTTCCTCTGGCCAAAAGTGGATACTTAGGCTCGAGTGGGCCCGGATCATACGCGCTGGAGTCATAGTAGGGTCGTTTTCGCATGGGTTTTTGATCGCTGGCTTGTAAGGAGGGTACCATCACAGGCCCTGGGCGCCCGAGGGATTTTTTTGCGAGGGGTCATTGATCCCTGTTGGTCCGTCGATTTCTGGCCGTGGATTCGGGATCTAGAAAAGGGCTTGTTGCGGGGACTTAGCCCTGCTTGCTTTAGGATTCCCAGCGACCTTAGGGGTCGTTGCGACCTATTTTCGGCCAACTTTGGTTTCGCCCCACGTTGGGAGAGACATGTCCACCGTAACCATGTGGTCAGAGCGGTGTGCCTCATCGGAGTCGATGGGTAATTCGAGCGGGACCCGATATGCCCCACAATCGACGTGGAGTTCGGCTTTGTGGGCATTTCTAAACGCAATCACCAAGTACGGAGACAGAATCCATCCTCGGCAATGGCACCAGAAATGTTTGTTGGTATTTCTTTGCGTCATCACTAATGATTAGCAATGCCACTAAGTAATAGCCTTGATAGTTCCTTAACAATTTTAGATATTTATCCGCAAGCGCACGGAGCTATCATTGTAGCATTTCATCCGGAAGTATTCAATGTATCGTTATTTATATTTTGCCAAAGGAAGGCATTTGATTAAGAGTCTAGTATGGATATGAACTTGAATAATAATGCTTGCAAGTACACCAATTATTTATAGCAGGTAAAGAACTTAGGCACACCTAACGGCACGATGAACCACCACATCAACTTTGCTCTAATTCCGATTATATAAGTAATATGAGTGTTTAAGCATAAAGTCATGTATGCTACTTTCATGACATACAAAGTGTAGACTAGTTCATATATCAAAATTATAACACGATAACTATACTCTAGTTTATAAGTATGACTATAAATATCATATGAGAGCATAACTTTGGAAGAACTCATATCTCTATTCATACCTAAAGGTCTCTTCTTCCAAAGAGCCAAGTTCTCCAAGGTAGCTTTGCCTTGCTGTAAAGCTACTAAAAAGTAAAGCTACTACTACTAGAGAGTGAGGTGTGTGAGGTGATGTTCAAGGTGAGTGTGTTTACAGAGGGGGTACCCCTTTACTTATACAGAAGCATAGGCGGTGTTATGAGCTATAATTGGCGCGAGGACTGGCTCCCACCGCCTTAGCATGGTTCCATGCCACCGCCACAGCAAGGAGGGGATAAGCAGCACCGACAAGGGGTTGGGCGCCCCTAGGGGTCGGCAGCCCCTTGACCGTGGCCTCTCGCCACTGCCTTCACCTGGCAGGCCATGGGTTGGACCAGGATTGCTTCCCCATGGGGTTTTGCCCCATTTGAATTGATTTTGTGGGCGTCTCCCTTGTTCCTTTGTGCAAATCAGCGTCGAAAAGTGTCTTTTGGTGAATTATTCCATGTATTTGTGTTTGTGACCTACAAAATAATGTTCTCCAAATACATGTGGAACTTGGTTAATTGTAAATGCATATGTAATTAAGATTGCTTATTTCTTCTCTTTTTATGTCTTAATTGGGGGTCGAATTTGATCGGTAATGACCGCCAACAAGATCCCATAAGCTTAACCTTTGCTCGTCCCGAGCAAATAGCTAGGCTATTGGTTGTTGATTAGGAGTTGCGACGATGACGAATATAATTCATAAGTGCCATGCCTATAACCAGTGTTTTCCTAAACGCTAAACGGTAAACAGTCGGTCACCTACCGTTTAACCATTATTCGGGCAAAACGTCCCATTAAACGGGCTAAACAACCAATTAAACAGGGTAAACGGGTGATTAAACGGAAACGGCGCACCACCGTGTAGCGTTTACACGGTGTTTAAATGGGCTAAACAGCCGTTTAGGCGAACAGTGCCTATAACAAAGTATTCTTCCTCAATTTAAATAGGTTTGGCATTCTATCTACCTTTTAACTTAATCCTGTGGGGCTTATTGCTTTTCCAAGTCTTAGGTGGTTGCAAGATAGAACGGTTTTAATAGAATTACCAATTATTCATTCTTTGATCAACCTTCTATTCGGAGGTTTTATGAGTTTTTTGCAAAATAAAATGTAAGTTCCTCAGATGATTCACTTGATCGCTCAATATGTATTGATTGTTTTGCCTTCTTTTCATCCTATCTCTAAAAGGCTTTGAGTGGAGTTTTAGGTAGGTAAGAATGAGAGGCATACTTACATCACATATATTGCTAAGTAAAAAACTGGATCCAAGGAGATGCAAGTCATACACTTTGATCAAGATGTGCAAGTGTGTGGTATATTTTTTTTCTAATCCTAATATCTTTGGTACTCCTTTAATCATGACTTTCTCTCTTTTGATAATTGCCTCATAAGTATGGGCTATCTCTCTCTTTTTTTCAATACTTTGGAACATTCACGTGTTCCATTTTTTCTTTTATTGCTTTGAGAGCTTCATGTCTCTCTCTTTTTAGCATAGACTCGTACTTCTTTTTGGCATATGAAAATTTTAGAGAGAAAGACTCATGACAAATGAATGAAGTTTTTATTTTAGGTAGATGGAAAACATGTTTTTGCATAACTCTCGGTATAAGAGTTAGCATTTTAATTGTGGATGTTCGTGAATCTTGATCATGGGTGCATGACGAGAATCTCAATAAGGGTCACAATAATTTGACAAAACTCAATGTGAATATAAGTAGCATATGACTAGGGTTTTGAATTTGAATCATGTCATATGGCCGTAGTAGGAATTCATATTCATTGAGAAACTTTTGATTTTAGTATTTTTAAATGAAAACCCCGGATGTCAAGTTTCTCTTAGAATAAAGTCATAACATATTCTATTTACCATATCATAACTTGCAACAACTTAGAAAAGAATCATGCTTTTGCAACCCACAAGTTTCAAGTTTTAGGACGAGATATTTTAGCCAACAAACTTAAATCTTAGGGAATGCTAAGTTACAGCCTAGGCACAGATGAATTATAGACAGAAAACTATTCATCATTTCAACTATGGAGAAACTAAACATTCTTAAATCACATATGAGAGTGGAGTAAATATTTTTGTTGTTTTTATATCATATTTAGTTTTTTTGGATTCTATATTTTTTGATTTTTGTGATAATAAATACAGAAAATAAATAATATAAAAATTAAAATGCGAAAAATAAAGATACTACTTACCTCTGTGGGGTCCTCCCCTAAGCTAGCTCGAAGCCAGGAGATGATTTCGAGGTAGGTTATTTGTTTAGCATATCAACTAATATTCACATTTAGTAATTTTGGTACGATGGTCAAACTAGACAAGATGTTTCGTTTGATCAGAGTAGACTGATTAACCTAAGCAAGCATGATTGACCAATTACCATATCTCCAAACAAAATATACTTCTTGTAGAACATCAAAAGATAACTAAGGTTTATTTAACAGAGGTGAAGGGTAAACTTTTCAGATTTTTTATTTGTTTTCCTTTGTATTTGCATTCCACCAATGTCTATACTCAGTAGTCATTGGTACAGTGATCAAACTGGACAAATTTGGATCAAAGTAGACTAATTAACCTAAGCTCCATGTTTAATTTAATAAGTATATAAAAGTGTGATCGCGCAAGAATCACACCTACACCAAAACCTACTTCATGTAAACATGGTCGAACACTTTATGCTTTATTTGGCAGAAGTTCTAAGAAGTGAACTTTTTACGCTTTTATTAAATTTAGCTTAATTAAGGTATAGACTAATAATTCTAAGTTTTAATATCTTTTATTATTAACGTAAGGGATAACTACCGATTTACCTTCGGCAAGGACTCACCCTTTAAAGTCCAATGAGTAGGAGGACTGTTCTCCGTTCATTTCTTGCTTGTTGATGAAGTGCCCGATCCCAGAGAAGTGGATGCGGAGGACTGCTCTTTCTTCGGCCTCCACACCATCTTGTTTGTTCTTGGTGGTGTGGTGGTGGACTTCAGAGTTTCTTCTTTTGGTTTCCATACCGGCTTGTTCTTCTTTGGTGGTGTGGGAACGGCTTTTGGGATCTTTTCTTTTATCATTTGTTTAATTTTTTTCTGCTCTGGCTTCTTTTTGATTTCTTTGTTCTTTTTCACAGGCCTATCCACCATTTGAGGTTGGATATGGACCTCCCTTAGGCCTTGTGGGTTTGGCTTGTACTTGATACAAATCATGGAGCATTGCTCCTTCCTAGGCCTGAAGGTGATTTTTTCTTCATTTCCATGGATATTGAAGCGGATTTCTCTGGCTCCAACATCAATTTGGGCTCTTCTAGTGCTCAAGAAGGGTCACCCAAGGATGAGGGTTGATTCTTTTGTGACCTCCATGTCGAGCACCACAAAGTCGACAGGGACGTAGCAATCCTGGATTTTTACTGGAATATCTTTGGCTATCCCTGCCGGGTAGCGGACCGTCGAATTGGCCAGCTAAAGCATCATTGGTGTTGGCGTCAATTGCGAGAGGTTTAGCTTGTCGAAGACGGCCTTGGACATAACGCTTACGCCATCCCCAAGGTCGCACAAGGCTTGGTCGAAACACTAGATCCCAATGGAACATGAGATTGTGGGGCACCCAGGATCCTTTTTCTTTTTAGGAAAGTTGAGTATAGCAGCGCTACACTCTTCTGTTAGCTTGACGACCTCCGTGGATGGTAGTGGTCTCTTGTTGATGATGTCCTTCATGTACTTAGCGTAGGAAGGTACAAGCAAGACGTCCATTAGGGGGACGCTTACATGTATCTTCTCGACCATCTCAACAAAACAAGAAAATTGCTCGTCCACGGCTTGCTTGCGGTTCCTTGTGGAAAAGGACATGTAGCTGGTGTTGACGAAGTCCTTTGATGCCGTTTTCTCTTCTTGTTCTTTTTCTTCTGTCGAAGGTTCGGCCTCCTGGGGCTCTTTTGCCTTTCCTGTAGACTGGTTAGGGTTTGGTGGATCACGAGTGGTCTTACCACCCCTCGTGGTCACCGCTTTTACATTTTCACAAGAATTTTCAGGTTGAGCAGGAATTTTTCCATGACTATCTATAGGAATTGCGGTAGCTATTTGAGCTAGTTGTGTTTCTATCATTTTATTAAAACTTAATTGATTCTTTACTGCGGAGGATAAACTTTCTATTTGAGAATTTATATTTTTGAGAATTTTATCATTGGTTGTAAGCTTTTTAGTTAGACTTTTATTTATTTTGGCTTGGCCAAATACCAAGTCTTTTAGTGAAGGCTGACTTGAATTGTAATTTGAGTTGTAGTTCGAATTACCTTGCGGGCAGGATTGGTTATTCCACCCGTTATTACCTGGTTGGAGAAACCCGTTGTTGATGAAGGCAGCTTCTTCGCGAGTTTCGGGACAATCATTCCCCGAATGGCCAACGTTCTCATAGACTTCACACGTCATGTGTGAGTCTATGGCCTAGATGGTGCCCATCATGGCATCTTTCTCTTGGGCTCGTTTCTCCAGTCTTTTCATCAAAAGATCTATTTTTGCAGAAAGCATATCCGGCTCCTTCACGGTATGCATTTCTTTTTGTGTTTTCCTTTCCTCCCCCAGCTTAGGATTTGACACCATTTTATTGGTGAGAGCCGTGGCTCCATCAATGGTGAGGGAAAGGAAGGTGCCTCCAGCAGCAGTGTCGAGGTGGCCCCTAAACATGGGTATTAATCCATCATAAAAATTTTGGAGCACTAACCAGTTTTCAATCCCGTGGTGCAGGCATGCTTGGATGTAATCCTATAGCCTCTCCCACGCCTCGGGAATGGTCTCCATGGAGCTTTGTGGGAAGTTCAAAATTCATCCCCTCAGGGCATTGGTTTTGCCCATGGGGAAGAACTTGGCGAGGACCGTCTCGAAACATTTGTCCCACGTCTTGACAGCTTCTTTTTCCTTGTAAAACCACTACTTCGCCTTCCCCGCGAGGGAGAAGGGAAACAAGCAGAGCCTGATGCTCTCAGGTGCGACATCCTTGATGACGATCGTGTCACACAACTCGAGGAAGTGTTGGAGATGCGCGTTCGCATCCTCTCTTGGAAATCCATGGAATTGGTTTGCTTGCACCATCGTGATGTGGCCGGTGCGGAGCTCGAAGTTCCCATCCCCAACGTTGACAGCGGGCCCAATGGGCATGTTGGCAACAGCGGGGGTGGAGTAGCCGCGGAGCATCTTGGCCATGCTTGGAGTAGCGGATGGTGCGGGGGTGACTGGTTCGACTGTCGGGAGAGTAGCAAAAGAAGCGGCACAAGGCCGTTTCTTCCCTTGGAGTGCCTCTGGATTTTCGATGTAATTTTTTGGTAGTTTGTAACTGGTCATACACTATCCTGTTTTCATCCACAAAAGGAGAGAACAAGCAAAGTTAGCCTGCATAAACAATGGCTACCTTACATGCATATTATCATGACCATGTCCTACTAGATTTTTTAAACAATATGCCTTCCCCGACAATGGTGCTAGAAATGCTTGTTAGCATTTCTAAACGCAATCACCAAGTATGGAGATAGAATCCATCCCCGATAACGACGCCCGAAATGCTTGTTGGTATTTTTTAGCGTCATCACTAATGATTAGCAATGCCACTAAGTAATAGCCTTGATAGTTTCTTAACAATTTTAGTTATTTATCTGCAAGCACACGGAGCTATCATTGTAGCATTTCACCCGAAAGTATTCAGGGTATCGTTATTTATATTTTTTCAAAGGAAGGCATTTGATTATGAGTCTAGTATGGATATGAACTTGAATAATAATGCTTGCAAGTACACCAATTGTTTATAACAGGGGTAAATACGGTGATTTCAAGATAGTGGACACACACATGGGCATTCCTCAAAGGATAAAAGATAAAAGAAAGATAAAAGAATAATCTAAGTCAAGCAGACATTGGTCAAGTATAGTCATACAAAGATTAGTTAATAATCATACAAGTTACATAATTAGTTTTAGGGCTAAGTGTGTAGCAGGTCGGGAGGCCACCGAGTACTAGTTTGCCAGCAACCTTGTAACAGACCAGGATTTCCAAAATACAAATTATGATCCTTTTGCCCCTCTGTGATAGTCCTAGGATACATCAGCTATCATGGGCATCTATATTACAGATGATTGAAGAGTCATACAACATCAAAGTGCACAAATAAATATATATTACAATATTTTGGATACAACTAACATAGAAAACACCATTATTCTATCATGGAAGCGAAACTTGGCGATCTCCCATCCAGAGGCGTCCTTAAGTGTAGAACGAAACCAGCTACTAATCTCAGCATCACTTCAAGTTAAGAAATCTACACACCGCTAGATGTGTGCAGGCCATAGTCAACACCAATGAGCTTTAGTGGAAAATAGAAAATAAAGGGATCTGGCAATCCTAATAGTTTAGCTGTGGTTTGCATCCTTAGCACATGCAGAAGTAGCATCAAAAGTAATAATAAATCTTCTCTAGTCCCAAACCACAATCTCATTCTCACCATCCACTCATCATCATCACAAGTCATCACTCATCATCCCTCACAACACCCACAATCTCTCAGTCTAGTCGATGAGGCAGCCTCCACATGCCCCTCATCTAATCGGCCTCAAGTCATACCTTAGCTTTAGGGGGAGAAAAGCAAAGCACAAGAGAAGCTAGTGAGCTGAACCCTGCACACAAGTAAGTGGTCATATTCGAGACCATGGCTATACGTATAGATTTTACCCCACATGAACACCATCGACGTATCACCGTCGACGATGAACACCGCCACTGCAAACTAGGCCAACTAACACTAGTCCTGCCCACCAGCCGGAGCGAAGATATATGGACGCCACTATATAAATTGGGGTCGTGTCATCGAGGTAGTACGGAGTAACCTTCGCCCTCCTGACACTAATTGCATAGGGCCACAGACTGCGTGCCTACTATCTCCCACAGAGACTGATGGTCGCCTACACTACTTTGGGCAATGGGCCGCACCCATGTAAGCATGTGGTGTGCACGGAAGTAACCCATGATTTATGGTTGCAACTTACTTAATCCTTAGGTTGGCCAAAGCGAGCACCTTCCACCAAACTGTGTGCCCTCAGAGCACTAGACCCACCCCATAGAGGTGGTCTAACCATCCCCAAATGCCTTAATCCACTGTCCCTCAGGGGGCCATCCCTTTGGGACTCTGTGTTCCCACCATAGGAACTACCTTTGGTGCACTTTGTCCACCACAGCAACCTCTCGCTCTAGCCGGTATCTCCTAGAATCAGGTCGAAGGCAAGGAATATATCTCCAGAACTCCTTACATCACCACCACCCATCCGGGATTCACCGCTTCCTCCGCGTATCAAACCATATACCTCATGGGGGTGCCTCGCGGCCAAACCCCAACCACCATCCACATCATCCAAACATCCATCACACATCACATAACAAGGAATATATGTAATTATGTTGGAGTAAATGCAAGCAAGCAGACATGCATATATAAGTGCGAGCACGAAGCTGGGTAATCAGGGTGAAGTGGTTTCAAACAAGGCAATCAAGGCTCAGGCAATAGCATGCATCACATATTCTAGCAAAGGACTAAATGTAAAGCGCTAGTAGGTCTACTTTGCATTGCCTAATAGGGTTCTAAGTAAAAGGTGTTGCCATGACACTTGCGATGTCGAGGTAGTAGTGGTACGAGTCTCCATCAGTCGGTGTAGTCAATTGATGTGGGCCTCCACCTCCAAGGTCAGCTCCACTCCACGGGTCCTCCAAAACAGCCGCATGTCCAACCGATAACCTATAAACTATGGATTATCCCAAAGAGTCAAAAGAACAAAGAAGAACCAAATTCACTCATACATGGCTGCGAACCTATGGCTTCGACCTAAGCTTTGGTAGGTGCAAGGTGGCTTCGGGTCTAAGTTCAGTGCCATGGTGAGACTCAATTTGGCATGGATACATGGTTGACGGGCCCCTTAAGTTAGCGTTAGGTTCCCATGGCTACAAGGGTTGGACTGCCAAAGTTATGTCAAGCTAGGGTTTGGGTAAAAGCGAGGTTATCAATTGGAGGTTTGTCTATGCAAGGGTTGGGATTAGGTCGGTCTTCGCATTATCACACTTGAATGGCGAGGTAGGTTGTATAGGTTGCAAGTCGAGACTACTTGGTCGTGCTATGGTCGAGTCATGGTGGTGCACGTGTAGGTTGGACGGCAGGGCTACACGTGATCAACATTGCTCCAACAACGGGACAGCCAAGGCCATAGGTACTCGGATGACATGACAAGACCGGCAAAGGGCCTTAGGCCTGGCTTGGTTTAGCTCAAGTTGAGTGAGTGCGGTCATGCTTGGTGTGTATCCGAGTGGTCAGGGTCCAACGACCAAGCACCTGAAGGGGCTCTCGATGCCGGCCAAGGAAATCTTAGCATGCTCGGCATGGGGGCAGCATGGCTTGGTGTCCATGCACGGTGTGAAGTTCAATGTGTGGTGGTCAAGCATCTGTGGGCTCACCTCATTCCATGTAGTGACGATAGTGGACAGGATTGCGACTTAGGTTAGGATCTAGAGGTAGCATAGGATCGGGGGCATATCAGGCAACATGGGCAATGCCTTGGGCCTAGGGTATTGGTCTCGCCATAGGGCTCGACTAAACGTGGAAGGTGAGTCAGTCCTTATCGCGGTGCCTGGCCATTGCCAGTTCACGATGTGCGAGGTTTGGGCTCAAACTAGAAGTGATGGGGAGGGCCACGTAGTGTCTACGGAGTGCTCGACAAAATGCTGAGGCATCCGTGTGTGCAAGGTGGCACCTTTGGGCGCACAATTGTGGCAAGCCAAGGTCTTGGCTAAAACACGCATATGTCCGTGATGGTACACATGGTGTGCGTGTAGGGTTCAAGCGGAATCGAGACACGTTCGTATGCCTCCCAAGTGGTAGGGTGAGGGTCGGCTTAACAACGGTTAGTGAGGGTGGCCTAGGTGTTGTGGATGGCCTCCGAGACTTCAGTCACGGTCGTGGTTAGGCCATGGCGTCATCGGCGCATTCGGGTTCATGGTGGCCGCAACAGTGTGGGCTAGGTCTTGCACAAGTGACAGTGGGTGACATTGGTGCTCTAAAGTTGTGTAGCCAAGGTTGTGCCAGGGTGCTCGATCGTGTGACAAAATAGACTCATGCATGTGTTGTCCGAGGTGTGAGTGCCATGAAAGGACACGACAAGTGCTAGGTGTAGGTTCCACATATCTACAGCTATCGTTAACACACGATCAATGAGGTCCCAAGGGCTTACGGATGGCAGGTCACTTGACATGGGTAGGGCTCGATGCTGGCAGCGCAGCAACATTGTCGTAGTTGCTCGATTAGGTTCGGTTCTGGGCTTATCATAGGCGAAGTAGGGGCTGGTCATGGCATGGATAAAGGCGTGCTTGTGGTTCGTCCACCGGCTTTGGTTCTCGGCCAAGGTGATTGCGGCATTGCGGTGGTGGTCCGAGGCTCGCGTGGTGACATACAAAGGCACGGCCGTGCGTCACCGCTTGCAGGTGCGTGCGAGGGTTTTTGGTGGTGCATGGCCGTGTGTGGGGTTCACGGCGGTGGTGAGCACGTCGAGCCAATGCTCGCAACCATGCCCTCGCAGGCTCAAGGCCACAGTCATGTGCGACGTGCAGGTGACCGCTGGTGTTCCAGCTGCAATGGTGTTGCCACGGTTGTGGCGTCCAACCGCTGGTTGCTTTGTGTAGCGGCTGTCAGGCAACTATGCAACCACGAAAAGGCATGACCTGGGCTTTCATGTTCGCGCGTGTGACGCGGTGCTCAGAGCGTGTCCGCGTGACAAGGAGGGAGGCGGGGCTCGACATTGTGCAAGGCGATGCCTTGGCCGCGAGGACGGCGAGGCATGCATGGTGTGGCGGCGGCACTGACACCATGCGGCGGCCGTGGGTGGCTACCTGCGTGGGTGTGTTGTGTTTGTGTGGAGCTCTATGTGTTCGATGGTGTAGAGACAGCAGCACAGTAGCCGTTCAGCGATAATTCATCCATGGCCATGGAAGGCATGGCCTTGGGGTCTTTGTTTCCCGGCGGGAAACCACACACCAGTGCTCGGCAAAAGGCTAGAAGTGGACGTTGTGGCATCCGGTGTGTGTGCGCGTGCGGCTTGGTGAGCCGCCGATGGCACGGTAGCGCGTGACATGCGCTTGGTGCCCAGCGGCTTGTGCATTCGTGGCAAGGAAGCAGCGGCATGAAGGCCGAAGACAAATCAATGGCGTCCAAGGAAAAAGGCTGGGTTTTTGGGGAGACTGGCCAGATCGCCTTCTTGAGGCTCTCTAGGCTTATCGGACGTCAATCTGTATAGAGTCACTGGTTAAACACCCTTCTCCTTAGTCATTGGCATGGACGTCATTCTTCCTAGTGAACTCGACGATTCCTTCCCTGCGCCGTTCTGCTCGACGACGATATGACTGATAATCAGAAGCGAGAGGCTCTGCTCTCGAAACTTGACCTCCTCGATTCGATGGGAGAAAAAAAGGTTACGAGCGGCAGAGCACGCATACTGGAATCTACTATTCAAAATCAAATTAGAGGCGAAAGAAAGTACAATCTTAATTACTCAATTATCTCTATTTCCTCAGCTCTTCCCTACTCGGCTTCCTTGATTGCCTTTAGCTCAGACAACAGACTCTTTCGCCTATAGCTGACAATTTAGGGGGAAGTTTGATAAGAAAGTTGTTCCGCGTACTATGAGTTTACTAGACTAGCTACTGTAAATTGCTATTCTAGCACATGTGCTTCTAATAACAATCAATTAGAAAGCACTTTCTATAATGATAATTTGATGAGAATATCATAGTAGCTCTAATAAGATCTTATCATGCTAGGGCTTCTGATACTAGTTCAGATGCGGGAAGATGTCTGGCTTAAAAAGGGTACATGTACTACAGGAAAAATGACTACCTACCGACCCCTCGACCTATTGAAGTAGCGCTCACTCGTAGCCCAACAGTTCCTTCGCTTACACCCTAATCTTAATAGCCCAGCCTCCAAGAGAAGAAATAGCACCAACCTCAACAATGGTAGCTAGAATCGATATAATGGTAGCTAGTTTCAGGGAAGCAGCTTCAATGGAAGTTGGATTGCTTAGTTTGGCTTTTGAGTCGATTTGAACTAGTTTATGAATCAGATCTGTTTCTTTCTGATGACGCTATTGAACAAATTGTGGATAAGGTACTGTGCATCTAGATGAAATGTTACTTTCTGTTTATTTCCTTCAGCTTATTTGGTCCACATATGCCTAGACTATAGTGCGGTGTGTGCCACATTTGTTTGCACTTACATGCCTTCACATCTAACTTATGGCTGGGACACCAAAAGTGCCTAGCAGCTTTCAGTTGATTTCCTTCACAAAAAGTTTTCGCAGGTTTCATGTCGAAATCACTTCTTATGGCACAAGAAGCATTCACACTATAATTAACCTCTTTCTTAGGGAAGTAATTCAGATGGCATCGAATAATCTCTTTGATCTTGATGCAAGTGAAGAAGAATGCTTGAGATTCCAAGTAAGGGCATTCTCTCCATTATAGAGCTAGGCTAGATAGGACTTAGTTTAGATTGACATAATAAGGGTTTGAGATTGACTTAGTCAATTTAGTGAAGTGAATAGGAGGATCTAACTCAAAGCAAGGTGTAAAGCGGTAAGGCATTACGCTGTGGTTAATCTTTAGATATAGAGTAGGTACCGAACCAGAGTCAGAGTGAACTGCGGTATTTCATTCAGTCAGCTTGGCTTCAAAGATGTTAACCTTAAGTACAGGAATGCAAGCAAGCAAGGTTTATGGAGTAGAAGAACCCGCCTCATATCGGTACACCTGAATAACCATATCTGTGAAACCCGGTCCATCTGTATACATCGATATTTTCACTGTATACTCATTTCCTTTCTGTTTCATTTTCCTCTCTTAAATAGCTTCAGGTTGCACTAGTTATTCTCCATCTTTCCCCACAATCGGAATGTCAGATAGGACTTGTACACCTTCCCCCACTCCCATCCCGGGGCGCTAAGGGGTTTTGTTTTAGGAACAAACGGCGTTGCTGACGCCTCGAATCGACGCTTTTGTTGCGACATGCTAAGTTTTCTCCCCTATTGCTAGTAGGTTGATGGGTCGCACGCCCGACACACATGTTTTGGCCTTGCTTGTGTGTCCATAACTCAAAATAGGTGACCTAACGGCCGCCGCCCGACTAAACATACCAATAGTCACCAAATTCATATGGGCTACTGAGGAGTAGGCAATGATCTTCTTAAGATCGATTTGTCTTAAAGTGGTCAAGGAAGTATATATTATAGCAATCACACTTAGAGTATAAATGAAAGGAGTGAAACAAAGTGTCGCTTCGGGAAACATGGGTATTGAAAATCTTAAAAACCCGTAGGTTCCCAATTTTAAAAGAATTCCTGCTAAGATGATGGATCCAGTCGTAGGTGCCTCTACATGGGCTTTAGGTAACCAAATATGAACTGGTACAATAGGCACTTTGATGGCAAAAGAGGCGAAAAAGGCAATCCATAGAAGGATTTGGCACCGCTCACTAAATTCTGTGGTTAATAAAATTTGTAAATCAGTGGTTCCTATTTGGAGAAGAATCAACAGAATAGCTAATAGCATAAAAACGGATCCAAGTAAAGTATATAGGAAAAACTGATATGCTGCCTTGATCTTTCTTTGTCTCGAACCCCATACCCCTATAATGATGGTAGAGTAAGGGGTGGACCCAAAGCGGAATTGACTGGTGGTGGTTGGTCGAAGCTCTAGTGGGTAGCCACTCCCTTCTTAGGGAACCGTACGTGAGACTTCCGCATCATACGGCTCCGTCCCAAGCTTCCGTCGTCGGCCCTTGTCATTAGACCACTATGCTTGACTTTTTCGCCTTGACTCTCGAATCGTTTGCTTCTCGGGTGGTGGCGAACAATGCAGCTTGCGTTGTGGGAGATGCCCGCCCGTTGGTCTCGACCTGCTTCCTGCCTGAAGAAGGCTAGCCAGACTAGTGGTAGGGGACCCGACCGTAAAAAACCCTACCTTTCGAACCCACCCGTTCGTTATATCTATAGATAGAGAGAGATCCGTGAAAGTCATTGCCTTATGTTATGGTCGCCCCCCCGACTGACGGCCTTTACACAACTATGACTACTGTGATGTGAGCGGTTCTATTGGTTTGATCTTTCCAGCCTCCACTTGTAGGAAGATGCATGCATAAAGGGACCCACCCCTTTAGTTATCTTGATTTTCTTTATTAGGACAGGACCCTACCCTATTCTCGAACCCTCTGCCGAGCTCTACCCTGCCCGCATTTATTTGGAAGGGGGCCAAAGAAATGTCTCCACCTGCTACCAACAGTTTTTCTTCAGAATTCTACTGAACGGGTCGATCCTCTCCTCCGTTTGTTTTAGCAACTTATCCTAAGGTCTCTTCGCCAAGAACTCTCCGGCAATGACAGAGGAACTAACCTACCTAATGTGGCAGGGCGGCTTTAAACAACAATAAGACCTAGACGATTATCCCTACCCTCGGTAGCTTACGAGTTTACATCCATCCCTGGTCGGGTATAGTTTCCTTTATTTTTATCCCTGGTAGCCGTTACCCGAATTCATGCAAGTGTGTCCACACCCCCCTGACTTGACAAGGAATCCATTCTCGCAGACAAACACCCCCCCTACACACACCTAGGAGCACCCCTTCCTGCATATTCATACAAGACTTGAGTAGGCGGGTTGAGGTCCTACGAGGTACCCACTACTCGGAGTACCCTCCCACCAAAAAAAGATGTGTGGTTCGGTGGTTCGACCAGAAATGCTATGCTTACGCAGAAGACTACCCCTCTTCCCGAAAGCTTCGCGGGGACCTTTACTACTTTACGACGACGGGGGACCGCCCACAGGGGGTTTACTGCACAAGGCCCCTGCAGAGGAAATGCTCAATCCCAGCGAATAGAAGATGCTCAGCTCCACGCAACATAGGGATTGGCACGCTTTCGGAAAGAACATAGAATAGTAGAGGATCCAGCATGCAGGACATGGTGATCATTAGAAATTCACGAATTAGAAATGCTATAATATACTCTTTCCCAAAACTTCTCATACCAGACCAACCCACTGAAATGCAAATAGGGATCAGAAATGTGGTCAATATCATGAAGAATAATGATAGACCGTCTATACCCATATACAAATGGATGTTTTCATAAGGAAGCCATCGAAGGCTTTCCACAAATTGAGAATTGGCAGAAAAATCTCCATTGCTTTCCTTCTCTGTCTGGCTGTTTAATAGGAGTCGCTAACGAGTGAATGTTTCTCCGGCCCATTGCTGACTCGGATTTCTGTATCGTATTATTGTTCTTTGTCTAAGTTCTATTTCTTTTTTGCTTTCAATGTGTCCCTCAGTTAGTGCAGTTGCTGGCCTTTCGCTTCTCACCTTGAGTTGACTGAGACTGAGAGTCAGGGGATGTGGCTAGCTAGCCTTTTACTAAGGTTGATTTCAGTTTCTTTGGTTCTTGATTGAGTCTTTGTCTTGCAGTTGCAGGAGTGATGTCAAACCTCTTGCTTGAGTTGTGTGTATTGGAAGTCGTGTAAGTGGCTTCTTCCGAATTTGCCTCCGGGTCTAGTACGTATGAAAAGATGTCTGGGTCGTGGCGATTGCCTTTCCTGGTGGTGAAGGATTCTATTCCCGAGCGGCTAAGGTCCAATCCCATTATTCTAAATTATTATAACATGAGTGTTGGGGACCTAATACCAGGGTACCCCAGAAGGTGGAACCAATAACCACCGAACGTTAAAAACTTCTGGACGCATAAGAGCGTTGCTTCACCCCTCACGGGAATGATAGGAGCTTGGTTCCACCTCGCCCGACGCCTTTGGGGTGGGCTCGGTCTCGCCCGAGGGTCCAGGGCTAGTCTCCGTCTCGCCCGACGCCTTTAGGGTGGGCTCGCTCTCGCCCGAGGGCTGAGGGATAAACTCCGCCTCGCCCGACCCCGGAGGAGCAGGGTCGGTCTTGCCCAGGAGATAGGGATTGGTCTCCGCTTCGCCCGACGGCAAGGAACAAGCCTCACTCTGCTCCATATCTAAAGATTGGATTTATCTTACCTGACCACTTCTCCCTGTTCCTTAAAGATGATAGAGACAGGGCAAGACATGACGTTCAGGTCAACCGTGGCTCCAAGAGCCATACCCTGCACCCTGGCAGGAAATGTACTGCCAGGGGATGACGGGACAGGCGCTTTAGGCCCTTCCAGGCGCCGCAGAGCTCGAAAGGTGTCACAGGTGTGAGCTCTCCACCCTGTAGAGTTGTAGGCGCCGCCTTCAGCTCTGGGACACGGAACCCGACGAAGATATACGACAACCACTACGCTCCAGAAAAGGATTTGCTATCTCCATGAACGACGGATATTCCGTCACCACGCGGTGGACCCAAGGGAGCGGCGCCCGCTTCCCGACCCCTCAGGTCCACCAAGACAGAAGATCTTGGCCATGGCGCTACTCCAGACCCCGACCCCGCATCCCTCCGATGAAGACTCATAGGAGCCAGAAGGAGTGCGGAGCAAGGCTGGGGGAGGCTCAAAAGTCAAAACCACTGTACTGTGGCCCATACCCTGCGCAGGGTAGCATTCTGTAACCAACCTGACAATCTACAGGGACATCGATAGTATTGTAGGCGCTTATCTTCCTTCACACTCATCAGAATGAAGAACCAGGCTAGGTAGACGTGAGCCACAAGACTAAGTAGAGTACGCATCCTAAAGCCCTCACCCTTGTAAAGCTAGCCCCTTCATCTATAAAAGGGGATGCGCTTCCTCCATAAGAGAGAGAGAGAAAAAGATCGAACGAGATGACTCTCAGATACGCACAGTCAAGTTGTGTCGAACCTCTTGACATCCCTTCAACCCTTCCATCAGAGACTTGGGACCAGTCCCTCTCTCGATCGTTTGTACCCCTTACTGCAAACCGTTCACGGTGCTAATAACACGAGCAGCAACAAACTGGACGTAGGGACTTTTGGCCCGAACCAGTATAAATCTTGTGTCCTTTAGCGCACCATCCGAGCCTAACGTGCATTACTATAAATTTACTTGCCGGTGCTTGTACGAAACACCGACAGTTGGCGCGCCAGGTAGGGGGCTTGCGTGTTCCAAATCAGGCCTCGGATGGCCACCCACGCAATCACCTGGGTCCCGGGCGCACACGTGCGTTTCGGCGACCTAGATTTCATCATCACACTAGAAGGAGAGTTGGCGTTGACTCACTCTGCCGCTCCATCTTTTCCTTCCATCAACCTCAGCCGTCTTAGGCTTGAGGGCCCATCGGGCAACTCCCTGGGAGTCCGGTCACCAAGGGAGGTCTCGCACAACATCACCCTATGTCCAGAAGGTCCCGTACAGAGCGCCCCGACAGCGTTTCCGTTCGGTCTCCGCAAATCGGTGGCAACCGCTAGCCACCTTCTGGCGCTACGGATGGGTCAGTCACCCACGGACATCGAGTTCATGGGGGCGATTGAACATGATACGGAGACCCTCTACGGGCTCCTCAACGAGGAGCCAGGATCGTTCTCTAGCTCGGATTCCAGTAGGGGGAGTCACCACCCTTCCCGGGAGTGCTTCATGACGCAGACCCCCGAAGGTCACGTCGAAAGCGCCTCCAGGGAAGAGGTCACCCCTACAAACAACCCTGACAGCAGATCCGGGGAAGAGACGACAGCCCCATCTCGCCTAAGGATGGAGCAGCTGAAGGCCCGTCAGCAGGAGATCGATGAGGCCGGGCAAGGGCTCGTCCGGGAGTACGCGGACATCAATCGCGAGATTGAATGCCGCAAAGACGGGGGGGGGGGGCGCCATGGCCCGTACCATACACCAAAGGATCCTCACCGACGATGGGATCCTCCCTCACTTCGCCCAAGCCAGCCAAAACATCGCCGCAGCAACCGCCTTGCTGCATGGCCTCCCGGAGGCCACGACGGCCGAAGATCGCCGGGCCCATTGGGGAGATTCGTGACGTTGTTTTGCCTTGCGGCGCGCGCAGAGGGCGGAAAGTTCGTTGTCTCGACGATGCAAACCCAAAGACCAGCCGGCATACGCGCCTCGGTGCGTCCCCACCAAGGACGCATCCGACGCTAAACACCGCCAAATCGGCAGGCCTCCTCGTCGTCAAGACATCAATGCCTCGGCCATGGCGCGACGCGTACAAAGATCATCGACGCCGCAGACGCGTGCCCAAGCGGCGACGATGGAGAAGCAAAGACGCCGCGGCTATCATCCCCGACGCGTGGTGGCGCGCCACGACAAGAACGAGGACCGGCCCGAGCCCCGACTTGCCAGCCCTCGTGCCTCGCCCCGACACATCCTCAACGCTTCCCCTAAGGTATCGACCGCCTACCAACATCCCTAAATATTCTGGCAAAACAAATCCCGGGCTTTGGCTCGAAGACTATCGGCTTGCATGTCAGGCCGGTGGTGCGAGTAATGACAACTTCATTATTCGCAATCTCCCGCTGTTCTTGGCCGATTCGGCGCGAGCATGGCTGGAGCACCTACCGTCCAATGCTATTCAGAGTTGGGCGGATCTGATGGAGATCTTCGTGGGTAACTTCCAGGGCACGTACAAACGCCCTGGAAACCCATGGGACCTCAAAAACTGCCGCCAGAAGGCCAATGAAACCCTTCGTGGGTACATTCGGCGCTTCTTCTCGACAAAGGTAACGAGCTCCCGAACATCACCCGACGCCGACGTGATAGGAGCCTTTCATCCCGGGACGATTCTGCGAATCCTGGTCCACAAGCTGGGACGCAGGGGCCCGCGGACTACCAAGGAACTCCTGGACATCGCCACCAGTCACGCCTCTGGAGAGGAAGCGGTCGGAGCCATCTTCGACCACACCGACGACAGGGCGAGGCGGGACGAGGCCGCCGACGAAGGCACCTCCGACCGTCCCGCTAGGAGAAAAAATAAGAAGCAACGGCGCGACAACCCGCTCGTGTCCGCAGCCGACCGCAAAGGTGGCTGAAAGCCTGCGGAAGGTACTTCGAACCACTTTGAGAAAATGCTCGAGGGGCCATGCCCAAACCACGCCTTCCCGGCCAAGCATCTATACAAGGATTGCGGCCTCATGCGCAAATACTTGTCCGGGGGACTTAACAAAGGGGAGCAAGGGAAGGAACCTGTTCCCACCACAGAGGACGCAGAGGAGAAAGACGACGCCTTCCCAACGCTGACCGACGCCCTTATGATCTTCGGAGGATCAACGGCCTACGACTCCAGGCGTCGCCAGAAGGTCGCCCGTCGCGAGGTCTATATCGCCGGACCGGCCACGCCAGCCTTCCTCCGGTGGTCGGAATCCGCCATTACCTTCGACCGGACCGACCATCCGGATGCCGTCCCACACCCGGGAAGGTACCCGCTTGTCGTCGATCCGATCGTCGGTCCAAAGCGGCTCACCAAAGTACTGATGGATGGGGGCAGCGGCCTCAACATCATGTACGCCAAAACGCTCGACGAAATGGGCGTCAACCAAACAAACCTCCGTCCCATCCGAGCACCATTCCATGGCGTCGTGCCTGGTAGGCAAGCCGTACCACTGGGGCAGATTGGCCTACCCGTCACTTTCGGGGATCGGTCCAATTACCGGACTGAGATCCTCACCTTCTATGTAGTGGGGTTCCCGGGGACTTTCCACGCTATCCTGGGGCGACCATGTTACGCGAAGTTCATGGCCATTCCCAATTATACATACCTGAAGCTGAAAATGCCGGGCCCCCGCGGGGTCATCACCATCGGCACCTCTTTCTAGCGCGCTTACGAATGCGAGGTCTAATGCTGCGGACACGCATCCGCAGTCATCGCCTCCGAAGAGCTCGCCACCCTCAGGGAGAAGGTCATCGAAGAGGCACCCGATGCAAAGAAATCAACCGGGTCGTTCGAATCGGCAGAAGGCTCCAGGGAGGTCCTCTTGGATCCCAGCAGCTCCGAGGGCAAAAAAGTCCGTATCAGGACCGCGCTCTCCTCCAAGTAGGAAAGCGCACTCGTCGACTTCCTCCGCGCCAACAAAGACATCTTTGCATGGAAACCCTCGGATATGCCGGGCATCCCGAGCGAGGTCTTCGAGCATACTCTCCAAATCCTCCCGGGCTCCAAGCCAGTGAAACAACGCCTACGCCGCTTCGACGAGGAGAAACACCGGGCCATTGGCGAGGAGATAGCCAAACTACTGGCCGCAGGATTCATTAAGGAAGTATACCACCCAGAGTGGTTAGCAAATCCTGTTCTTGTCTGAAAAAAGAGCGGGAAATGGAGAATGTGTGTCGATTATACCGGCCTCAACAAAGCGTGCCCAAAGGATCCGTTTCTTTTGCCATGAATAGACCAAATAGTCGATTCCACCTCGGGGTGCGAAACCCTCTGCTTCCTTGACGCATACTCCGGCTACCATCAAATCGCGATGAAAGAATCCGACTAGTTCGTGACATCTTTTATCACGCCCTTTGGATCGTTTTGCTACACTTCAATGCCATTCGGTCTGAAGAATGCAGGGGCAACGTACCAGCGTTGTATGCTTAATTGCTTTGGAGACCTCATCGGGCGAACCGTTGAGGCCTATGTCGACGACATCGTAGTCAAATCCAAGCGAGCTGACCACCTTGTCACCGACCTTGAACGAACCTTTGCGAAACTCCGGGCAAACGGCATCAAACTCAATCCCGAAAAATGTGTTTTCGAGGTCCCGAGGGGCATGCTTCTCGGCTTTATCGTCTCTGAGCGTGGCATCGAAGCCAACCCAGAGAAAATATCGGCCATCACAAGGATGGGCCCGATTCAAAACATAAAGGGGGTTCAGTGGATCACAGGGTGCCTAGCCGCTCTCAGCCGATTTATTTCACACCTCGACGAATGAGGACTCCCCCTTTATCGACTCCTGAAGAAATCTGACCACTTCGTGTGGACAGCCGAGGCTCAGAAAGCACTTGACATGGTTAAACAATTTTTGACTAAACCTCCGGTCCTAGTTCCTCCGTACGACCAAGAATCCCTCCTGCTCTATATATCGGCCACCACCCAGGTGGTCAGCTCTGCCTTAATAGTAGAGCGAGAGGAAGAGGGGCACGCCTTCAAGGTGCAGCGCCCTGTTTATTTCATCAGCGAGGTGTTATCCGACTCCAAAACCCGCTACTCCCAGATCCAGAAACTCCTCTACACCATCCTCATCACCAAAAGGAAGCTACACCACTACTTCGAGTCACACCCCGTGACAGTGGTGACGTCATCCACTTGAGGTACATGGTTCGGCTTCATTTCCCCTCATCAAACAATACTGCAGAATACGAAGCGCTCATCAACGGCCTACGAATCGCCATCGAACTGGGCATCCGACGCCTCGACGTCAGGGGCGACTCTCAGCTGGTCGTCAACCAGGTCATGAAAGAGTCATGCTGCCACGACACTAAGATGGAGGCGTACTGTCAAGAGGTCTGGCGTCTGGAAGACAAATTCGACGGCCTCGAACTCAATCACATCCCCAGGCGCCTCAACGAAGCGGCCGACATGCTCGCAAAAGCAGCATCTAGCCAAGAGCCAGTCCCAACTGGCGACTTTTCCAGTGATCAACACAAACCCTCGGTACGCTACGCGGGGTCGAAACAAGCCGATGATGGCCCTTCTAGTCTGACCCCCGGGGCCGATCCGCCAACTGCTCCGCCCGACCCCGAGGTCATGGAGCTTAAAGAGGACCCAGCAGTGGAGTCCGATCCTCCCGATGACTGGAGAACACTTTACCTCGACTATCTCCTCCACGACGTGCTACTGACCGACAAGACGGAAGCCCGACGGCTCGCACGACGCGCCAAGTCCTTCGTTCTTGTAGAGGGCGAACTCTAGAAATGAAGTCACATCGGAATTCTGCAACTCTGTATCCCTGACGAACAGGGAAAACTCCTGCTGGGCGACATCCACGGTGGAGTATGCGGTCATCATGCCGCACCAAGAACCTTGGTTGGAAACGCATTCCGACAAGGTTTCTATTGGCCCACCGCAGTAGCCGATGCCGAGCAAATTGTACGCACCTGCGAAGGGTGCCAGTACTACGCTCGGCAAACGCACCTCCTGGCCCAGGCTCTCCAGATGATCCCCATCATGTGGCCCTTCACGGTCTGGGGGCTCGACCTGGTTGGGCCACTCAAAAAAGTGCCCGGGGGCTTTACCCACCTGCTTGTCACCATAAACAAGTTTACAAAATGGATTGAAGCTCGACCGATATCCACGATCAAATCCGAGCAAGCCGTGCTGTTCTTCCTCGACATCATCCATCGCTTTGGAGTACCGAACTCCATCATTACGGACAACGACACGTAGTTCACCGGTAGGAAATTCATTCGATTTTGTGATGAACAACACATCCGGATCGACTGGGCAGCCGTCGCACACCCCCGGACGAACGGGCAGGTCGAGCGCGCAAACGGCATGCTTCTTCAAGGCCTCAAACCCATAATTTTCAACCGATTGAACAAATTCGGCGCACGCTGGCTAGCTGAGCTCCCAGCCGTGCTCTGGAGCCTAAGGATAACTCCTAGCCGAGCCACCGGCTACACACCTTTCTTCATGGTCTATGGTTCCGAGGCCATTCTCCCAACGGACCTCGACTACGGAGCACCAAGAATCAGAGCATACAACGAAAAGGGGGCCGAAGCATCTCATCAAGACGCCATGGATCAGCTAGATGAAGCCCGTGACATCGCCCTCCTCCGTTCGGCTAAGTACCAGCAGGCGCTGCGACGGTACCACGGCCGACGGGTGCGGGGTCGAGCCTTCAACGTCGGAGATCTCGTCCTCCGTCTTGTGCAGAGCAACAAGGACCGCCACAAACTCTCCCCGCCCTGGGAAGGGCCCTACATCGTCGCGGAAGTACTTCGCCCAGGCGCCTACCGGTTGAAAACCATCAACGGCGAGGTCTTCACCAACGCCTGGAACATCGAACAGCTACGTCGTTTCTATCCTTAAAATAAGCTTACACTTTTCCTTATCAGATTTTGTCATAACAAAACCTCGACCCTTAGTGACTTCCGACCCCTGCAAGTGGCGAGGGGTCCGATCTCACTCGGGGGCTGGCATATGATCATAACATGTGACATATGTGATATAAATATTGCGCTTGCAAAAAACTCCTATGTTACACTTACAAACATTCTCTAAGTTTTCCGTTCACCTCATAAACAAGTCCCAAGGGCTAAGATTTTGGGGACCGATTCTGAATACAACTGATAGGACTACGAGACACCCACGCCTCAGCGGCTGCAACATCTTTGCTCACCAGTTCAATCAGAATTAGTTCGCCCACGTTCCTAGCTTCTTATGACTTAGACCATGAGAAGGGTCGGAAAGCGCTAAAATTATTCCTACAGAAGGGAGAAAGATAAAAAATTGCTTGCCATAAGCAAAGGATGTAATTTCGTTCATTTTTTGCACAAACTCATCACTTACAAAGCGATTTCATTACAAAAAGGAACAATATACTTATAAATTCAGAGGACTGTTTACTTGGGGGCTTCCCCACAAGGTTATTTCATTACAGTCTCTGCTCAGCTCTACTACAAGTGCTACTGCGACCGCCACGCCACGCTCTCCATCGGCGACGCCCGGGGCATATACACGGGCCAGCTCGTCTACTGCGGTCGCCGTGCCACGCTCTTCATTGGTGGCATCCTGATATCCCGCCGCCTCGCTGGATCCTCGAAGGCGCCACCATCTACGACGCCTCCGCCGGAGCGTCCGGGGACTATGCCATCGTCGTCAGCCGCAACCTCGACAGCGATGCCACCGCCATGGCGTCTAGGGACTACGCCATCATCCCCAGCCATAACCCTGACAATGGCGTATGAGCAGGAAACGCCTCCCGCCAAAGGAGGACCACAGCGGACGACGGCGCAGTCGACGACGTACGACGCCCACCGGCGCCTCTTCTCCTTCGACAACAGCGACTCCTCAGCAAGGGCAGCACGCACCATCTCATCTACGTTGGATAAGCTCCGGCTCGACATCACACACTAGACTCGCGAGCAAATTTGTGAGTTTTCTCTCTCTCTAGCATTACTCTTCCTCACTCAGGAAGTGCCGCAAAGCACGGACGCATTCGGCGGAAAGGAAGAAGAAGGAGAGATAGCGGCTCGGAGGCAGAAGACGAGGTGGGATGAGAACTCCTCGCCCCCTCCCTATTTAAAGAGGAGATGCGGTAGCTAAGGAAAGGCGAAAGGTTGGACGAAAAACCCTCTCCCTTCCCCTCTTTAAATACAGAATCAATGCTGATTGATATCTGAGGGGACGCGCCGGAACTGACGGGACGTACCCCGGTCGACGAGGCATCCCCCTTTGGTCAAACCGAGCCTTTGCACTGGGTATGCCCGCTCTCGACCCGCTCTGGGCGCTTGGTGATTAAGGCGCCCACATAGGCGAACAACTTTTTCGCCTCCCCATGTAGGACCATGGACGACCCGACGATAGGACCTTTTCGATCTCTCTGGGCGGCCGTTCGCCCGTAAGACATTTAACGAACGTCCAAAGAAAGATAAGCATCTCAGCTTTCTTACTTTATGCATTAAAATTCTTTCACGAGCTTCCGAACCCATCAAACGGCGGGGACACGAACATCGCTCGGGGGATGCCGAGGATGTCAACCAGTCTAGACATCCCCCTCACCCAACCCCTCTGTACGCATGAAACTAAGAACGTGGCATACAGGCACAAAGCTTTGAGTAAAACTGAATGAACTAGCAAACCCTACGCCCCGATAGCTATGGTGTTTCTGTTCACCAGAAAAATCATACTCAACGCCCCCCGCGTTCCTAGTCTCGACGTCTGCCTTCTCAAAGAAGGGATCGGAGGGGTCCGCCTACAAAATCTCCCCCAAAGGAGAAGCTGTCAGGTTACCCAAGTTAATCAAACGGCTCGGATCGCCACCGAGACACAAAAACAAAGAATAGCAAATCTTATGCAGGTTATTCCAACCTCGTCACAAACATCAGGGCCCGAGCCCATCTGGTAGGAGCTTTTTCGCCACTCATGCCACCAAGGTAACGTTACCGACCCCGCCTTCATTTCAATTATATTATACGTAGGCAAAACATCCCAACGATTCATGTCGCACCACGAAACGGCTGTCGCCTCATTCAATATAGGCGACCACAGGCCGAGGTTCGAAGGTCGGCCCGCGAAGGGCTCGAGGCCGCCTCATGCCAAACAGAGCCAGGGAGAGATAACCGAGACAAGCCCCAGCGGCCCTGCCTGACCCCGCTCAGAAGCGAACAGGGACATCTCGACCTTCTCTCGTTCGATTCTAACCCCGAGCCAAACCCACAGAATGTCCATCGAGGAGAGGCCATCGGGCCCCCTGAGCTTATCGAACGACTCAGGCATCTACCAGGAGGCGGGTTAAGAAGTTGTGGAGTGCCACCAGAGGGCCCTGCCGACCACATCAGCAAATGATGGACCCGGATTCCACACGAACGTACCCGTTAGTGAGCTCGTTGAGCACGACACTCGAGCCGTCGAGGCAAGTGTCGTTCACTCAGCCCCTCCGATTGCGAAAACCGAGGATGGGGTGACACGCAAATAACAGCCAACCCCTATTAGACCCTAACAAGGTTCGGGGGCTTGAGCCAAACAATATAGGGACACAGGTTCGAAGGCCCCACCTTGCCGAGCCCATAGAGTCCCCAGTTGGGGATTTCTGTTGGAAGACAGGGCGGGGAATATTGCGATGACGTCCATGGACTTCGTCAACCCTGTCACCAAAACCACAGTTCCGATCTCCAGCAACCCCCGACCCCAGCAAATGCAGGGGGTCGGACCTTGCTCGGGGGCTGGTTAAGGTATGGCTACCTCCTTTCTTTCATTCGAAACGATCTCCTCGCATTATAACCAGCGGTATAATTTAGGGGAACAGATCGGTAAGATCGTAAAAAATCAAACAAAACAAAATTACGACGCAAAATCACGAAAAGCATCCAGACCCGAAAAATACTGACACTTGTCTACATATTACATATAAGTTATTCTCAAAATTGTTTGACTAATTACTTCCGCGGAGAGAGAACCATCTCTTTCAGATTGTCTGCCAGGTTTCTTGCAAGGGGAGCAACCACCTTCTCCATTTCCTCCAGCTCTTCATCCTCGTAGGTGGACGGGAAGCCTTCGCTCATCACCTTCAGGTTGATTTCCTTCCCATAATGAGCGTGGGCGACGGTGAAGGCTTGGGTAATCCCAGCGTGGAAGGCACTCTCCTCAAGCTGGCCCACCCGAGCCGTGATACTTGCGACACGAGCCACGAGCGGGCTGGTCTCCACCGGCCCCGTCACATTCAGGGCATTAAGGACCACCCTGACCGCAGCCTGTAGAAGATCGTGCTCGTCGCTCTCAACCTGAAGGGCCCTTCGTGCATAGGTAGCCTCTTTTTCCAGCTTGATGGAGGTGTTTTCAGCACTCAACCTTCGGTTCACCGCGTCACCAAGCTTCGCCCGGAGAGAGCAGACCACCTCGACGTCCTCGTCCACCTTCTGCTGGAGGGCCGTGGCCCTACGCTCGGCCTTCCACCGGAGGTCCCGCTCCATCTCCAGCTCCTTTAGGACCTCGCCAGCCTTCTCATTAGCCGTGGCATTCCTCTGCAGCAGCTCGTCTCGCTCCTTTTTTAGCCTGGCGATCTCCTCCCCATCCAGCTTGGACCTCGCCGACAAATCCTCGAACATCCCGTGGGCCTCCTCTGCGTCCTGACACGCCTGGGTCTCCCACTCTTGGGCGGCAGCAAGCTGTGCGGCCATGTCTGCTCGCAGCCGGGCCTCCTCGGAGAGGCGATCCCACTCCACCTTCTGCTCGTGGAGGAATTGGGATTTATTCCGGCTACGAGCAACAAGAACCTGAAGAGGAAGAAGACTGGTACCAGAAATGCAAAAACACAGAAACATACGAAGAAAGAAGAAAGCCCAGAAAATACCTGAGTGGCAGGGATAACGACCTCACGGAGGGCTCCTCCGGCTGGTCCAGTATGCGTCAAAGATGGTCGAGATCCCGATGTCAAGACCCTCCCGCTCCATGCTCTCGGAATGATCATCGAGCGAGAGAAGAGCCGGACGCCGGGTCTGGCGGCCATCCATCTGAGCGGGCGGCTCCCCGCGTGGGGAGCGGCTTCCTCCCGGCAAAGGGGCTGGTGGCGGCTCCCTCCTCGACCTCAGGCGGCACCACCGCCAAGACTCGAGGACCTCCGGCTGGACCCTTCCCGTCTGGGCCGCTTCGAGCGCCACTGGTGGATCCACCTGGGCCCCTGGTGGCGCGGATTGCACTACGCCCTCGAGCGCCACCACGACCGCGCCCGGCTGATCCTGGCTTGGCGCGGTCACGACCACCTCCACCGGCGGTATGTGGCCCTCGGCCGGCTGTTCCACGACCACCACGGAGGAGGCCGCTCGCTCAGTAACCTTCGTGGGCGTGGGAGCCACCATGGGCGCCGTCGGGTCGGCCAACGCGGCCCCGACATCGGCACCACTCCTGCCCGAAACGGGGGTGACTCCAGGCGACGCCGTCTGTCCCGCTGGAAGGGCGAGACTCTTCTTGGGCGCCAGCACCAGGGGGTGACCCGTCCGCAAGAACCTGCACAAAGGTAATAACCATTAAGTCAAAATAAAATTGGAAAAAGGATGAAAATAGAGGAATCAACAGCTTACGTTGATGTCCTCGGCCGGCGGAAGTGTTTTGGGGATGGATCCCCAGATCCCTGCCCTGACTCATCTGGGCGGGACCGTTTCATGCCTGCCCCCTGCTCCGAGGCAGGGGGGTTCATCTCGTCGGGCGCGGCACCGGAGCCGTCCCCTTCCATCGTCTCACGGGGTGCAGCACTGGAGCTACTCCCCTCCATTGTCGCCTTAAGAATGGCGGCGGTAGGTCCATGTAACACCTCGGGTGTTTAAAATACTAAAACCTGACATGTCATCATATGCATTGCAAAGCATTTGGCATTTGGTGAAAACTTTGTGATGCATACGCTAAAATAAGTTTATATTCGTGTGGTATGTGTTGAATTGTATTGTTTGACTTAAATTCAAAGTTTGTTTGGAATTTGAATTTTCGAAAAACCCTGATTTCTAGCAATTAATTTTATCCCGGGAAAACCCATTTCAAAATCAAAGCACATTTTGGGGTTGGGCCTTAAAGCAAAAGTGTAGAGCTTGTCGAGTTGTACAAAGTTTGTTTTTGGAGTTTTCAAAGTTGTTTAGTAAAATTTGAAGTAATTTGAAAAGGCGTAATTCTTTAAATGTCCCCGTTTTGAATTCAAATGTGCATTTCAAAATCTAGACAGAATTAGGAGATGGTTATAGAAGCAAAGTTGTAGAACTTTCGATTTTTGAACAACTTTTGTTTTGGAGATTTTAAGTTGTTATGAAGATTTGAGAGTAATTTGTGAATTTTGGCGTATGGCAATTTTGTAATTTCGTGAGCAGTGTTCACCGCCTAAGCTTACATTGCCGTCGGACCTTCTTGGCGTTCCAGCGTGTCGTGGCGCGTCTTTGATGTCACTTTGCACGGAAATAGCTCCGTCGTGGCTTCCTTGAGCTCGCTGCTTGGCGCTATAAGTACCAAGGCGTCGTCATCGTCGTTTTCTTCCTTTGTTTTCACCACCATTTGTTGCCATCTTGGTAAAGGCCGTCCTAGTTCCGTCTTTTCCTTGCGAATCCAGCCAGCTAGCCTTGGTCGCCTGAAATTGCCGAGAACTTCGTTGTCCACGTTTTTCTTCCTCGAGGTCAGCAACTTCACCATTTCATGGGCGTGTCATCATGGCGAGCTTTTCGGTGAGCCGTTATGCATGTCGTGTGCTTACGGTTTCGTTTCGATGCTGTAGTCTTTAGTCAGTTGTTGTTTACTCATTTTGATCACTGCAGTCGCCAGTTCTCCCTCACCGATGATTTTTGCTCCGCATAGTTCACCGTAGTGGTCGGATAGTTCACCGTAGTGGTCGGATAGCTCACCATAGTGGTCGGGTAGTTCACCGTAGTGATCGGATAGCTCACCATAGTGGTCGGAGAGTTTACCGTAGTGATCGGATAGCTCACCATAGTGGTCGGAGAGTTCACCGTAGTGGTCGGATAGCTCACCATAGTGGTCGGAGAGTTCACCAAAGTGATCGGTGCTAGCGTGGTCACATCAGTTTCGGATATGGTTTGGTTAGTTTGGTTTGTAACTGTACTGCGAAGAAAAATTGTATCCAATTTATTAATTTTTGCATCCATCATCGAGCATCATGTTTCATATTCCACATCATGTTGAACATGGCAATGTTACTACGTGTAGTAAACGAAGGTGAACACGTGGTAGTTAATCAAGTTGCGGAGGAGGTTGATCTGTCTGTTGAAGTCGGATCGAAGACTTGTGAAACGTCGCAGGAGCCAGACTTTTCCGTCAACGAAGGCAAGCCCCGGATGCATATAACCCTACCTTGTATTTTACAAATTGATTTCGCTTTTGCTTTTCAATACTGCATTAAGTGATTAGAAGTCAAGTGGAAACCTAATTGTTGCATTATCAACCTTGTTGTTCCATATCTACCTTGTTACCGTTTAAAATCGTATATGCCTAGTTATGCTTAGCTCGCTTGGACCGACCGATCGAGTTGGGTGATTACTGTCACCTGCAAGTTTTAAATGGAACATTGGTTAATTATGTTAGCATGTGATATGGGAATGTGGAGTAATAAATCTAGACCAGGCGGACTCGGTGTGTGTGAGCCACAAGACATGGAGGTCTTGTGAGCGGGTTCTTTCCGCCTGTGTCGATTAAGGCACGTCCGTTGTTGAATTGCATGAGGTGAGAATTTGTAGTACTAACCACATACTCCGGTAAGCTTTGAACTTGGCGATTCTATTACGAGAATGGCTACTCGCGACTTTGGGAGTGGAGAGATGGCGGAATAGCGTGTACCCCGTGGCCATGGGCTGGAATGGTGAGAATCTTGTATTCTCGGGTGGCATGGACCCGTTCTTGTTTCGAAGAGGATCCAAGGGTAGGTTGGTATATGTAGGTCGGGGACCGCATATGTCGTGTGGTCTGGAAGTCCCGGTGGGTTTATAATCGATTGAATCGTCGTTGCTCCTCGGTTATGGAGACTCAACTCACTGTTCATCATCGTAGTATTAATAACTGGAACTTGAGAATGGTTCAAGAAAGTGTTGGATATGAAGTTTCGTGATCTCAATACGGATCGTGTCAGCTTTGTATATGATCTTATGAGATTTTAAATATTGATACAAAGAATTTTGTTAAAGTGCTTTTACGCAAAAAGAACTTTGATTATTGCTAAAGCCATACCTTGAATCCACGAGACTGCATTCACGAGTCTTATCGGTTTTATTTCGGTTAAGTCTTGTTGAGTACTTTTCGTACTCGGGGTTTATTGACCCTTGTTGCGGTGTGAGGCTCATGAGCGAGATCTGTTTTGGATCGTCTTTGCATGATTTGTTGTTCGAGGCGATGATGATAAGTAATGTGTGGCCCTTGGGCAGGGCAGCGATTTTTGTATGTTTTGTATATATATTATAATGCCACTCCCCTACTTTGGTTTGTATTAATAATCGAACTTAGTTTGTAAGGTTTGAAATAAATGTTTTGTAAACTAAGTTATTGTAAGACTTCCGCTGATTTACTCTGGTGTAGATATTTGAATAAATGTTGTAATACTGCAATAACTCTGTAATGTGATCCTGCTCGGAAATCGTGGATGATTCGGGGTTCTCCGAGGACACCCGATAGTCTTCTTAAGTTATCGGTAACATATGCATAAATGTCAATGGTCGTTGGACAGTGACAGGTGCATGTGGGCCCTATAATTTAGGAGGTTCTGCCACAGAATGGTATCGGAGCGATCGTTACAAGGTTTTTGTTGTATTATTTTACAAAAACTTCAAAATGATTTGGATGACTAATTTTAACTTGATAGTTTGGTCCAAATTGCTTCTGACTTATCTTATTTCTTTCTCACCATTCCTTATTTGATTAAAAGGGCCTTGTGTGGTGGAGTAGTAATCTTACTATGCCCTATATAAAAATAAATGTTGTTTATGTGCTTTATAAACTTTGATGTTTTTGTTCGTAAGAACGATTCATGCATCATGCATAATTCACTCGTTACTTCCTTCACCTCTTAGTCTGGAGTTGAGTAGTGAGTTTGGTTTGAGGAATGTAATCCATCATAGCTGCTCTTTAGACTTAGATCAAATGGTCTTACTTGGATTAAATTGGTTTCCTACAAAGATGGCTCGTGCCAAGATGGCCAAGTAAGTCCACTTTGGACCCAAAGGAGTTCCTCGTCACCAACTTGCCCCTAGAAATGATGGTGCTAGCGATAGAGTGTTCTAGGCACGATCTCCAAAGCGTAGAAATCGAGAGGATTTCTGCAGAGTTAGCCCAAGCTACTAGAGATAGGGCTATGGACGCCATTCGGTGGGGAGATTACGGGAACAATTAAGGCGTCTTACCACGGCTCACGAGGAACTACTGACGCATTATGTTGGTTAAATGCAGTGGAAGGAAGGAATGAAGCTTGGCATAGGGAAAATGTAGCTAGAGTTAGAACTCATGAGTTATAATTTTATGTAGAAGACTTAGAAGAGCATAATACATATCTGCATGAGGAAGTTCATAGGCTAAGCAATCTCCTAGATCCAAATCATGAACCCCAAGTTGATGCATTGGATCCCGGTGTCATCGTTGCCGATGAAAGTGAATCGAGAAGAAGAAGAAGATCCCGAAGAATTAGTAATGATTGATGAAAGTGATAATGAAGGCGGTAATAGTTCGGAATGGATACCGAGCATGAAGTTTGATGTAATCGCGAAAAGGAGTAGAGTTGTGAAATAATTACTTCTAGTTAAGTTAAGTAGTCTTGTTTAGATGTGGTCTTGTGTTTAAATAAGTGGCACCGATGTAATGCGTTGTAGTAAGCTTTAGGATCTTTGAATAAAGGCTTGTGAATAAAGTTTGGTTTGTTATGAGCAGATCGTCGACGCTGAGGATCGCATATTCACGGTACTTCACAAGATGATGATGATATCCTAACCCACCACCAATGCCGACCAATTTGGCTGATGCTATCACTGCATTAGTCAATGTGACTGTGGAAAATTCTCGTTTGCTTCATGACATGGCTCAAAGTAATCAAAATCAGATGCATAGAAATCGTGGACGCAATCCTAACGGGCATGAGGCTACATATGTTGACTTCACAGATACAAAACCAAAGTGTTCACTAAGGGTGATGAACCATTGAGGTCGATGGACCGGCTTAGGACCATGGAGCAGAAATTTGATCTTATTCATTGCACGGAGTTTGAAGCCGGTGTTTGCCGCTTGACAACTTAGAGGTGCAGCCGGTGCTTGGTATGCAAACCTTATGGCCATGCAACCCGTAGGTGTTTCATTAACTTGGATAGAGTTTCGTACTGCTTTTAGAGCCCATTATATCCCTGAAGGAGTGATGGCTATGAAGTTAGAAGAGTTCCTTGCCTTGAAGCAAGGAGATCAAACGTGATGATGCGTATGTGGGAAGATTTAATCATCTGTCCCAATATGCATCCGAACATGTCAATACGGATGCCAAGAAAAAGAAATGGTTCATGAGAGGTCGAATACCAAACTGAGACAATGATGACAGCACTGTACCAATATCACTTATCATGAGGCGATAAATATTGCACTTGCTTGAGAGGCAAAGTATCGGCTGACATAAGGAGCTCAAGAAGAAAAAAGAATGTGCCGTCTGGACCTTTTGGTGGAAACCAAAAGAGGCGAAGAGTGATTTATCATCCGATAAACCATTATCGTCCTCCTTATCGTCCGCCATGAGTTCCAAGCGAACAACATATCAAATGTAAAATCCTGCTATAACCTATCCGAACTCACAGTCAACCAATGCTCCTAGTGGTAATGCTCCAACATCACAGGGTCACAACTATCCGTGTTACAATTGTGGAAGGACTGGTCATTTCTCTAGGGAATGTCCATATCCTAAGCGAGAGCTAATCAAAATTATCGGAAGGCCCCGCCAATCAACAACAGGTCAAGCACCAAACAAGAACCACAATCAGAATGCTCGGAAGGGCAAAGATGAGAGGAAGGCAGGAAGGGTTTTCTATATTCAAGCGGGAAATTCACGAAGGAGAGCCGGTGATGATGGGTATGTTTCTGTTGCCAATCATCCTCAATAGATTATACTTTTTGATTACGGCGCATCGCATTCCTTCATCAATAGAGCATTTGTTGTGAAGTATGAAATTTCAATTGGGACAACAAAGGAAAATTTCTTTATCTGATGCCTGGGGACGTCTGTGTACTAAGGAAATGGTATACCGGTACCCATAAACACAGGGGTGGGCATATTTTCCCACTACCATGATTATCCTAAAGGACCGAGGATATAGATGTGATTTTGGGAATGAATTGGATGTATCGACATAAAACTGTTATAAATGCTTTGAATAGAACTATAAGGGTAAGTTTGCGCCTAGTGCTTCTCAACTTCTTATCCAACTTCCAACCTTAAGAAGATCGGTGGGCAAAGTTTGTGCAAGCTGCCGTCAAAGAGATTAGAGATATCCGGTAGTATGTGAATTTCTGATGTGTTTCTGAAGAATTACCCGGTCTTCACCGCTTGGATAGAGATGTCGATTTAACATAGAATTGAAACACAGAACAGCTCCGATTTCTCGAAAGAGCTTATAGGATGCCACCTAAGGAGTTAGCCGAGTTGAAGACTCGGTTGCAAGAATTGATTGATAAAGGATTTATCCAACCTAGTTCATCACCTTGGGGATGTCAAGGCAATTTTGTGAAAAGAAAGATGAGACCTTGAGGTTATGTGTGTCGACTACCGTCCATTGAATGAAGTGACCATCAAGAATAAGTATCCATTACCTCGGATAGATTTGCTTTTTGATCAAGCGGCCGGAGCCAAAGTTTTCTCCAAGATAGATTTGAGGTCGAGGATATCACCAAATCAAGATAAAGCTGAAGATATTCCCAAAACGGCATTTACCACAAGATATGGATTATATGAATATTTGGTCATGTCTTTTGGTTTGACCAATGCTCCAGCTCATTTCATGTATTTGATGAATTCAGTATTCATGCCCAGAGCTAGACAAATTCGTAGTGGTGTTTATTGATGACATTCTAGTATATTCCAAGAGTAAGGAAGAACATGCGAAACATCTCGAGAATTGTTACGACTCGTTTGAGAGAACATCAACTATATGCAAAGTTCAAAGCAAGTGTGAGTTTTGGCTTAAGGAAGTACAATTTCTTGGACATGTCTTGTCGGCGGAAGGAGTTCTTTGTTGATCCAAGCAAAGTGAAGGATGTTCTTGATTGAAACCGCCAACCACAGTTCATGAAGTTAGGAGTTTTTACGGGATTGGCGGGGTATTACCGTCGGTTTATTCAGATTTCTCTAAAGTGTCAAAGTCCATTCTTGAGTTGTTGAAGAACCAAGTCAAGTTTGTTTGGTCGTCTGACTGTGAAGAGGCTTTTCGGACTTTGAAGAGATTGTTGACCCTTTGCGATATTAGCCCAACGACATCGAGAAGTCATTTGGCGTTTATTGTGATCGTCGGGTATTGGTATTGGATGTGTGTTGATGCAAGAAGGCCGAGTCATTGCTTATGCATCCGAGCAACTTAAGCAACATGAAGAGCACTATCCGACTCATGATTTGGAGTTAGCAAATGTGTGGTCCATTCTTTGAAGATTTGGCGGCATTACCTACTTGGTAATACATGCCATATATACTGAACCATAAGAGCTTAAAGTATATCTTTACTCAATCGAGAATTGAATATGCGACAAAGAAGATGGTTAGAGCTGATTAAAGATTATAACTTAGAAGTGCATTATCATCTGGAAAAGCAAATGTGGTTGCAGATGCTCTAAGTCGCATAAAAGTTATTGCAATTGCACGAAAGTAAGAACAATGGGTTTGACCTTATGTCAAGAGATGGAGAAGTTGAAGGTGGAGGTAATTCCACAAGGAAGTTTGACCAACATAATTGTTGAAGCCGCTATTCGAGATCAAGTTATTCTTTTCGCCGAAGGAAAATAAGGGTATAGCCCATATCAAGGAAAAAGTCAAGAATGGAAAAGCGGAATGCTTTAACATAGATGATGAAGATGTGTTATGGTTCAAGGATCGCCTGGTGGTACCAAAAGTTCCTGAGTTACGGCAGTCAATTCTTGAAGAAGCACATGCTTCTAGGTTATCTATTCATCCGGGAAGCAACAAGATGTACAATGATTTGAAGCAAAGATTCTGGTGGACTAAAATGAAAATAGAGATTGCTAGATATACAGCAAAGTGTGATACTTGTCAAAAGGTGAAAGCTATACATTTGAGGTCTGCTGGTGAATTACATCCATTACCTATTCCATCTTGGAAGTGGGAGGACATAAGTATGGACTCTATTATTGGTCTACCCAAGACATCAAAGGGATTTGACTCAGTATGGGTTATTGTAGATCGACTAACTAAGTCAGCACATTTTCTTCCAGTCAAGACCATATATCCTACGATCCAATATGCCAAGATGTACTTAGCAAGAATCATGAGTTTGCATGGGGTACCAAAAACTATAGTGTCAGATAGGGGTACGCAGTTTGTCTCCAGCTTTTGGAAACACTTACATGCTTCATTGGGTACTAAACTTCTGTATAGTACAGCTTATCATCCGCAGACTGATGGGCAGACTGAAAGAGTCAATCAAGTACTTGAAGACATGTTAAGGTGTTGTGTCCTTAACTATTCCAATAAGTGGGATGAGTGCTTACCTTTGGCCGAGTTCTCATACAACAATAGTTATCAGGAAAGCATTAGAATGGCTCCATTTGAAGCACTCTATGGTCGTAGATGCAGAACATCGTTAAGTTGGTCTCGAGCCGGAGAGAAAAGGTTCTTTGGAGTTGACCTTGAAAGAAAGAAACAGAAGACAAGGTTAGGCAAATACAGAGTAATCTGAAGATAGCTCAGTCCCGCCAAAAGAGTTATGCGGATAGACGACGGAGAACATTGGTATTCAACAAAGGAGATTTTGTATATCTGAAAGTATCACCAATGAAGGGAGTTAACCGTTTTGGTGTTAAAGGAAAGTTGGCACCCCGATACATTGGACCATATCAAATTTTGGAGAGGTATGGAAAAGTGGCATATCGCTTGAAATTACCTGAACATCTCACAGCTGTGCATGATGTGTTCCATGTTTCTCAATTGAAGAAGTGTCTTGAGTGCACGAAGCAGAATGTTGAAGTTGAAGGAGTAGAATTAGAACCGGATTTAACTTATTCCGAATATCCTATCCGAAAGTGTTAGATCGGAAAGATCGTGTTACTCAAGACGGACAATCAAGTTCTATAAAATACAATGGAATCAACATTCGTAAGAGGAAGCTACCGGGAATCGAGAAGATTACTTGTTAGAAAAATTTCCCGAGTTTCTAGCGTCAATATAGAATAGAATAATGTTAGTTGAGCTCGGTTACTACAAATTGTGTTTGGTAAAGAACCTCGGTTGTTTTATGGAAAAGTTCTCGGATGTTTTGGATTAACACATTTCCTTTTCCATTACTTACTCTATGGCTTTGAATCTCAAGTAGATTTCTTTTAGGGGAAGGATTGTAACACCTCGGGTGTTTAAAATACTAAACCCGACATGTCATCATATGCATTGCAAAGCATTTGGCATTTGGTGAAAACTTTGTGATGCATACGCTAAAATAAGTTTATATTCGTGTGGTATGTGTTGAATTGTATTGTTTGACTTAAATTCAAAGTTTGTTTGGAATTTGAATTTTCGAAAAACCCTGATTTCTAGCAATTAATTTTATCCCGGGAAAACCCATTTCAAAATCAAAGCACATTTTGGGGTTGGGCCTTAAAGCAAAAGTGTAGAGCTTGTCGAGTTGTACAAAGTTTGTTTTTGGAGTTTTCAAAGTTGTTTAGTAAAATTTGAAGTAATTTGAAAAGGCGTAATTCTTTAAATGTCCCCGTTTTGAATTCAAATGTGCATTTCAAAATCTAGACAGAATTAGGAGATGGTTATAGAAGCAAAGTTGTAGAACTTTCGATTTTTGAACAACTTTTGTTTTTGGAGATTTTTAAGTTGTTATGAAGATTTGAGAGTAATTTGTGAATTTTGGCGTATGGCAATTTTGTAATTTCTGTGAACAGTGTTCACCGCCTAAGCTACATTGCCGTCGGACCTTCTTGGCGTTCCAGCGTGTCGTGGGCGTCTTTGATGATGTCATATTTGCACGGAAATAGCTCCGTCGTGGCTTCCTTGAGCTTCTGCGCGCGCTTATAAGTACCAAGACGTCGTCATATCGTCTTTTTCTTCCTTTGTTTTCACCACCATTTGTTGCCATCTTGGTAAAGGCCGTCCTAGTTCCGTCTTTTCCTTGCGAATCCAGCCGACTAGCCTTGGTCGCTTTGAAATTGCCGAGAACTTCTTTGTCTCACGTTTTTTCTTCCTCGAGGTGACAACTTCACCATTTGTGGGCGTGTCATCGTGGCGAGCTTTTTCGGTGAGCCGTTATGCTGTAATCGGTGTGCTTACGGTTTCGTTTCGATCTTTGTAGTCTTTAGTCGGTTGTTGTTTACTCATTTTGATCACTGCGCGCGTGATTCTCCCTCACCGACGATTTTTTGCTCGCATAGTTCACCGTAGTGGTCGGATAGTTCACCGTAGTGGTCGGATAGCTCACCATAGTGGTCGGGTAGTTCACCGTAGTGATCGGATAGCTCACCATAGTGGTCGGAGAGTTTACCGTAGTGATCGGATAGCTCACCATAGTGGTTGGAGAGTTCACCGTAGTGGTCGGATAGCTCACCATAGTGGGTCGGAGAGTTCACCAAAGTGATCGGTGCTAGCGTGGTCATATCAGTTTCGGATATGGTTTGGTTAGTTTGGTTTGTAATCAGATGCTTGCGAAGAAAAATTGTATCCAATTTATTAATTTTGCATCCATCATCGAGCATCATGTTTCATATTCCACATCATGTTGAACATGGCAATGTTACTACGTGTAGTAAACGAAGGTGAACACGTGGTAGTTAATCAAGTTTGCGGAGGAGGTTGATCTGCTCGTTGAAGTCGGATCGAAGACTTGTGAAACGTCGCGAGAGCGGACTTTTCGTCGTCAACGAAGGCAAGCCCGGATGCATATAACCCTACCTTGTATTTTACAAATTGATTTCGCTTTTGCTTTTCAATCTTGCATTAAGTGATTAGAAGTCAAGTGGAAACCTAATTGTTGCATTATCAACCTTGTTGTTCCATATCTACCTTGTTACCGTTTAAAATCGTGATATGCCTAGTTATGCTTAGCTCGCTAGACCGATCGAGTTGGGTGATTACCTGTCACCTGCAAGTTTTAAATGGAACATTGGTTAATTATGTTAGCATGTGATATGGGAATGTGGAGTAATAAATCTAGACCGGGCGGACTCGGTGTGTGTGAGCCACAAGACATGGAGGTCTTGTGAGCGGGTTCTTTCCGCCTGTGTCGATTAAGGCACGTCCGTTGTTGAATTGCATGAGGTGAGAATTTGTAGTACTAACCACATACTCCAGTAAGCTTTGAACTTGGCGATTCTATTACGAGAATGGCTACTCGCGCAGACCGGGAGTGGAGAGATGGCGGAATAGCGTGTACCCACGTGGCCATGGGGTGGAATGGTGGATCTTGTATTCTCGGGTGGCGCATGGACCCGTTCTTGTTTTGAGAGGATCCAAGGGTAGGTTGGTATATGTAGGTCGAGGACCTGCATATGTCGTGGTGGTCTGGAAGTCCCAATTTGGGTTTATAATCGATTGAATCGTCGTTGCTCCCTCGGTTATGGAGACTCAACTCACTTTGTTCATCATCGTAGTATTAATAACCGGAACTTGAGAATGGTTCGAGAAAGTGTTGGATATGAAGTTTTCGTGATCTCAATACGGATCGTGTCGACTTTGTATATGATCTTATGAGATTTTAAATATTGATACAAAGAATTTTGTTAAAGTGCTTTTACATAAAAGAACTTTGATTATTGCTAAAGCCATACCTTGAATCCTCGAGCCCGCATTCCCGAGTCTTATCGGTTTTTATTTCGGTTAAGTCTTGTTGAGTACTTTCGCACTTTCGGGGTTTATTGACCCTTGTTGCGTGTGAGGCTCATGAGCAGATCTGTTTTGGATCATGCTGCATGATTGTTGTTCAGTGCGATGATGATAAGTAATGTGTGGCCCTTGGGCAGGGCAGCGATTTTTGTGTGTTTTGTATATATATTATAATGCCACTCCCCTACTTTGGTTTGTATTAATAATCGAACTTAGTTTGTAAGGTTTGAAATAAATGTTTTGTAAACTAAGTTATTGTAAGACTTCCGCTGATTTACTCTGGTGTAGATATTTGAATAAATGTTGTAATACTGCAATAACTCTGTAATGTGATCCTGCTCGGAAATCGTGGATGATTCGGGGTTCTCCGAGGACACCCGACAGTCTTCTTAAGTTATCGGTAACATATGCATAAATGTCAATGGTCGTTGGACAGTGACAGGTGCATGTGGGCCCTATAATTTAGGAGGTTCTGCCACAGTCCACCCCCCCATCCACTGGTCCTCGGCCGGCACGCCGTGCGAAGCGGCGGACTCGCCGGCCTCCACTGACCTCATCGATATACTTCCCTCCGCGTGGAAAGGGAAGGGCCCCTGCACGGATGGGTGGCCACTCATCAGCGTGTCCTCGTCCTCCAGGACGTCCCAATCCACGCCGACAGCTACCTCGTCGTCGTCATCATCATCATCATCGTTATCGTCGTCGTCCTCACTGCTCACGTCCTCTCCCCGATCCCGTGCCTCCTGCTTCAGTCGTTTCGCCTTCTTCATCTCTTCCCTTGCTTTCTTGTCCCGCTCGGCCGCGAGTCGATTCGCCGCCGCCACGACCTTGTCCTTCGGCAGTGGAACTAGGCTATCCTTAAAGACCAGCACCCTCGGCTGGTCCCAACGTCATAAAGCAAGTATTAAAAAATGGAGATCCAGGAAAAAAGAAAAGAGCACGGGAGAGGAGAGCTTACGAATTCAAAGAATCCAGGCTCCGGCCGCATTGGGGGGTGTTCGGGCACCGGATACACAATGTCGAGGACCCTGCCTGCAGAATCCTTCATCGGCTCCATCGCCTCCTTGATGCGCTGCGCCACTTCTGAGTAAGGGAGCGCCTCGTCAACAAGCATCGTCCCCTCGAGCGATATCCCGGGCATCATCCGATGCAGGGGAAGCACACGCGCCATCAGAGGCGCCACCCTCCTAGCGTCCTAGCGTGGTAGGCACCGATAATGCCTGTCCCCTTTACACCCCGACCCTTCAGGGCTTGGAGGGCGAAAAGAAGATCAGAGATGTGTTTCTTGTCTTTGGTCTGGACGCCCCAGCCCCACGACTCTGGAACGTCCACAATAAGACGTCCAGTGTACTTCGGTAGTGTGGCACTCGCGTCATCCCTAACGTAAAACCACTGCGAGTGGCATCCCTTGTTGGATGTCGCCAGACGCATGTATGGGTAACCCTTCGACCGGGTATGGCGCAGATGAATGCTGGCACACCCCATCGGCGCGTTCACGTCTTTCCCCCCAATCTTCCTCTTTGATAGACTAATGTTAAAGAAGTACCGCCACAGATCAAAATGGGGATCGATCCCTAGGAAACCCTCGCACAGGGCAACAAATGCTGCCATGTGCTGAATCCCATTGGGAGTTAGATGCTGCAGCTCTACCTCATAGTAATCCAACAGCCCTCGAAGGAATCTATGCGCGGGTACCCTGAATCCCCGCTCATGAAAGATGGCAAAAGAGACGACATACCCTTCAGGCGGCACCGGCTCACCCTCGTCGCCAGGTAGCAACCACTCCTGGATGGCGGACAGTGGGCGGAGAAGGCCACGGCGGACGAGGCCCTCCAGACGTCGGGAGGTGATGCTTGATCTGCCCCACAACTCCATTAAAGCAGTAGGGGGGAAGGGCAGGCGCGAGCTTGACGGGCGGCCGAACATTTAACGCAGCCGGCCGACGGTGGCGATGCGGGCGCGAGAGGCTGGGACGATTGGCGGTGGATGTTTCAGAACGCAAAGGCAGGGGAGCGAAATACGGAACCTTGGGGGCGAACCCCATGGTCTTATAGGGGGCGACGGACGTGAGAAGGGCAACCGTCCGCCTCAATCTCCAGGCCTGCTACGCGCGCCACCGCGTCACATCGCGGGACACGCGCCCGCAGTCCCTATCCTCTCACCCCAAAAATCTCGGCGGACGGATCGCCTTCCCCAGGCGAATCCGGACTCTCTACCCACCTGGGAAACGCAAGCCACAAAGGCCTGTTTCTTTTCTCTTTGGCCCACCTAGGGCCCAGAAGCTCGCTGGCCGGCCCAACTAAGAAAGGATCCGCGGACGATCCGAAATCAAGGGTAGAAGCACCAGTTAGGTCAGCCCCGAATCAGTTCCCAGCGAACGGGATACCACGACCCACTCGGAAAAATGTCCAGTTGACGAAAAATTAAGTCCTTCAGCCTTACCCGCGAAGGGACCGATATAACCCCCCGGGCGACTCTACTCAAATCACCCGGGGGCTCGGGGGCTACACCCATCGGGTGCGCTCGCGCGCACCCTCTGACAAAGTAACCTCGACGAAATCAAAAAACACCCTCCAGGCGGTTCTACTCGAATCACCTAGAGGCTCGGGGGCTACTGTCGGGGACCTAATACCGGGGTACCCCAGAAGGTGGAACCAATAACCACCGAACGTTAAAAACTTCTAGACGCATAAGAGCGTTGCTTCACCCCTCACGGGAATGACAGGAGCTTGGTTCCACCTCACCCAACGCCTTTGGGCTGGGCTTGGTCTCGCCCGAGGGCCCAGGGCTAGTCTCCGTCTCGCCCGACGCCTTTAGGGTGGGCTCGCTCTCGCCCGAGGGCTGAGGGATAAACTCCGCCTCGCCCGACCCCGGAGGAGCAGGGTCGGTCTTGCCCAGGAGATAGGGATTGGTCTCCGCTTCGCCCGACGGCAAGGAACAAGCCTCACTCTGCTCCATATCTAAAGATTGGATTCATCTTACCTGACCACTTCTCCCTGTTCCTTCAAGATGATAGAGACAGGGCAAGACATGATGTTCAGGTCAACCATGGCTCCAAGAGCCATACCCTGCACCCTGGCAGGAAAAGTACTGCCAGGGGATGATGGGACAGGCGCTTTAGGCCCTTCCAGGCGCCGCAGAGGCCGAAAGGTGTCACAGGTGCGAGCTCTCCACCCTGTAGAGTTGTAGGCGCCGCCTTCAGCTCTGGGACATGGAACCCGACGAAGATATACGACAACCACTACGCTCCAGAAAAGGATTTGCTATCTCCACGAACGACAGATATTCCATCACCACACGGTGGACCCAAGGGAGCGGCACCCGCTTCCCGACCCCTCAGGTCCACCAAGACAGAAGACCTTGGCCACGGCGCTACTACAGACCCCGACCCTGCATCCCTCCGACGAAGACTCATTGGAGCCAGAAGGCGTGCGGAGCAAGGCTGGGGGAGGCTCAAAACTCAAAACACTATACTGCGGCCCATACCCTGCGCAGGGTAGCATTCTGTAACCAACCTGACATTCTACAGGGACATCGACATTATTGTAGGCGCTTATCTTCCTTCGCACTCATCAGAATGAAGAACCAGGCCGGGTAGATGTGAGCCACAAGACTAAGTAGAGTACGCATCCTAAAGCCCTCACCCTTGTAAAGCCAGCCCCTTCATCTATAAAAGGGGATGCGCTTCCTCCATAAGAGAGAGAGAGAAAAAGATCGAATGAGATGACTCTCAGATACGCATAGTCAAGTTGTGTCGAACCTCTTGACATCCGTTCAACCCTTCCATCAGAGACTTGGGACCAGTCCCTCTCTCGATCGTTTGTACCCCTTACTGCAAACCGTTCACGGTGCTAATAACACGAGCAGCAACAAACTGGACATAGGGACTTTCGGCCTGAACCAGTATAAATCTTGTGTCCTTTAGCGCACCATTCGAGCCTAACGCGCATTACTATAAATTTACTTGCCGGTGCTTGTACGAAACACCAACAACGAGTATCTCACGGATGAAGAAGTGAGCAAGCCTTTCTCCAATGGATTCTAATAGCGCAGACTAGGCATCTTTTTTAGGTTTCCATTTCTATATATATTAGTAAAGGCCCTTGTTTCAAGGCTAGGGCTTCCCCAGGAACATTGTTTTATTGCTATTTGAATTTATTAGCATAGGCCATAGAATCAAATATTGACGGTGAGTGACCACTAGATCTATCAATCCAGACCTTGGTCTTCCTGCAGTGCTATAGGCTTTTGACTCTCTCTCTATGGGCTTCTGGCTAACGCCCTAGATCTTCCACTAAATCCTCTACTTCGGGCTGGGCGACGGCAAGGTGGGCACATCGGTGGTGGCAGTGTCGACATGGTGCTTTGGCGCTGCCGTAGTAGCCTATGGCGGTCGTGTGTCTTCGGCCATGGCCGTGGGTAGCCAGAGGTGCTCGTGCTCAGGTGCGCATGTGCAAGGCAGGGGGCAAACGCCCCGCGTGCGTGGTTCGTGGCCATGGCACGCGGCGCTGGAGGCGTGTGGCGAGGCCGACAGTGAGGTCGTGCTGTCTACATGATGATCTCAGTGTGCCGGTCCGTCGATGGCTATGCAGAGGCTAGCGAGGGAAAACAACAGGAGAGCATGGAGGCCAGGATGCCGTCCTGGCTGCTCGACGAATTGCCCAGAAAGGGCTATTCTTGTGCTATGTTGGTGCGAGTCATGGCCGCGGCGGGCTGCGCAGCGCCGTGGGCCATCCACGGTGGCCGTGTTGCCAGGCCGTGTGTGCGCAGCGTGTGTGCAGGTTCCCGCGATGTGCCTGTGCGAGTTCAAGGCCAAGGCGAGAAAAGGAGAGGCCTTGGGGCTGGTTAAGGAGTTGGCGGCGGCGAGGCCACGGCGGCCGTGAGTTGCGCGGCATCGCCGTGCTGCGCGAGCCGGTGGTGTCGTGCCGAGGGCGTGTGCAAGACCTACGGTGCGTGAGTGGCTTGGTGAGCCGGCAAAGGCACGACGGTGCGTGAAGTACGCACAGCGTGCACGCAGGAATGGCAGTGGCGCCCCCCTACGGACGCTCGATGAAAGGCCCAAAGGGGCTCGGCGTGTGTGCTCGTGGAGCTGCGCTTGTGCGTGAGCGCGCCGACGTGTTGGTGAGTTGCCACGACGGCAGCAGCCATGAAAGGCGCCACCTTGGTCTTCTTGGGATTGGTGTGTGTGCATGTGTTGGCGTTCCGGCCGTGTGGCGGCCGTGCGTGGCCACCGGTGGCGAAGACGCCGTACTGTGCGGGTGTGGCAACAGAGCTAGCGTCGAAGGCCAGAACAGGCAGGCTACCGAGGCATTCGAGTAAAAGCGTGGGCTTTTGGGCAGACGGCTCACTAGAGGGCTCGTCGGTGGAATTCGCGTGGTGCCGGTCGGGCTCGACACAGGCAGAACGCGCGCTGGTGACATCGTGGTCGCGTCGAGGGGCAGCAAGCTGGAGTGGCTGGTGCCGGGTCATGGCGCGGCGTCCGTGCGCGATGGTCGATGGGTCACTGGTGGTGGTCGAGGCTCCAGTCTTCAGGGCCAAGGAGGGAGATGGGGTGCGGCTTCCCTACGGTGAACAAACGTGGCATGAAGGCCGGTCTCAGGAAAGGGCGTTGACATGGAAGCGAAAGGTGGAGGCTTTGGTAAGGGAAGGGGGCTCACCGGTGGTTGAAACTCACCGGAGTTCATGGCGGAGGAGGCGAGGCGGAGGAGGTTCGACGTGGCGTCCGCTGCTCCATGTTGCGATGAGCACGGAGCGACGTCGAGGACGGCGTCGGGGCAAACTGAGGCCGCGACGCACGGCCGCGAGCGTTGTCGGGCAGGGTGACAGGACGAAGGGCTCACCGTGGGGGCTCCCGCGGCGTGGGCGCAGCGGCGAGACGACCTCCACGACGTTGTCGTCTTGTGCGGAGTGGGAAGGCAAGGCCGAGAACGGAAGGAAGGGCTCTGTGGCGGCGGACGGGGAAAGATGGCGAGGGCGTCGGGTGCTCGGTCTTTTATAGCGGGAGGCTAGGGTTCGCAGTGGCGTGGGCGAGCTATGGGCGGCGGTGATCATTGGCGTCCGTGCCTCCAGACGCGTGGCATGCATCCGTAGCACGGGTAGGTGGCCGGGGAAGCTTTGAGAAGGGGCCAGGTTCCAGTGCGGTCGCGGGCACGTCTTTGTGGTCAAGGGCGTGGGGCGCGGCTCGGTAGGCCCGTGAAGGCGTGGGCGTGCTGCGACGGGAGACGGGACGGCAGAGCTTGACTTCGGCTGGAAGTAGAGGAGCGGCTCGCGTACGGAGATAGAAGGAGACGGAGGCGCTTACGGACGAGCGATGGGAGGCAAATGGCGTCCGTGGCTTCTTTTCCCCTTGGTGGCTGACGGCGGGTCCCACAGGGACGGTGCCTCCCTTTCACGCGTGCAGCGTACGCGAGTGGGAACGGCGTGGCGGCGGCTATCTCCCTGCGACGCGCAAGGGCACGGCTTCCACAAGCACGCGCGGCGCACGTGAGGCAAGGGAGAGGAGCTGGGCTTCTACAGCCGGTCCTTGGTCTGGGCTTGAGGGGAAGGGAAGCCGGCTGGGTGAGGTGCTTGGGGCCCAAGAGGAAAAGGGGTTTTTCCTATTTCTTCTAATGGATTTTCTATTTCTTTTACAACTATTTTGCCTTACAATCAAACAATAAACACCCAATAAAAACCAACTCAAGGCACTCCAATATGCAACTAGATTATATGAGTGCATCAAGTTATATTGCGAAGTCTCTTTGAACCGAGGGGAGGAAATAGAGTTAGGGTTTTTGTTTTAGATATAAATCGAAATCATGTGAGAGTTGACATGTTGAATTCGAGCAAAGCTTGAATCCCACCAATGTTTATTTAACTCCGAAAATATTTTGCTTTGAAAATACCTCTTGTCATGTTGTGACTTGGTCAACACCATGATAAGTGGCTTGTTGCAAAAACGATTTTGAAATTGGGATTTTTGAAGTTAGGTTAGGAAGGGAAAAGTTTGACTTAGGTTTGACATAGCGACTACATGCTTCACACATTGCAGGAAAATTTTTAAAAAGTTCGTATTTTTGGGTTGCAAAAAACCCCGGGTTGTTACAAACCTCATGTGATAATTTAGACTCTTACACCCTAGTCGAACGTGGGGGATTACAAGGGACGGACATGGCTATCACTACCTGCCGCCTACCCCTCAATCGTGGAAAGGGACAATGCATTCACTTGTCTCTCCATACCCAAGCACCACGCTTGCGTATACAGAAACTACCCAAATTCCCCCGGGTCCCAAACCCTATGGATCGACAGGTAAAGAACTTGGGCACACCTAACGGCACGATGAACCGCCACCTCAACTTTGCTCTAATTCCGATTATATAAGTAATATGAGTCTTTAAGCATAAAGTCATGTATGCTACTTTCATGACATACAAACTGTGGACTAGTTCATATATCAAGATTATAACACGATAACTATGCTCTAGTTTATAAGTATGACTATAAATATCATATGAGAGCATAACGTTGGAAGAACTCATATCTCTATTCATACCCAAAGGTCTCTTCTTCCAAGGAGCGAAGCTCTCCAAGGTAGCTTTGCCTTGCTCTAAAGCTACTTAAAAGTAAAGCTACTACTATTAGAGACTGAGGTGTGTGAGGTGATGTTCAAGGTGAGTGTGTTTACAGAGGGGGGTACCCCTCTACTTATACAGGAGCATAGGCGGTGTTATGAGCTATAATTGGCGCGAGGACCGGCTCCCACCGCCTTAGCTTGGTTCCATGCCACCGCCACAGCAAGGAGGGGCTGAGCAGCGCCGGCAAGGGGTCGGGCGCGCCTTGACCGTGGCCTCTCGCCACCGCCTTCGTCTGCCCAGCCGTGGGTTGGACCAAGATTGCTTCCCCGTGGGGTTTTGCCCCATTTGAATTGATTTGATCGGCATCTCCCTTGTTCATTTGCGCAAATCAACGTCGGAAAGCGTCTTTTGGTGAATTATTCCATGTATTTGTGTTTGTGACCTAAAAAATAATGTCGTCCAAGGCGCGCACCGAGCAAGGAGCACCCAAGGCCACGCCCCGCATCCCAGCCGTCCGGACCTGACCACCAACCCCTGCGCACGCCCGGATGCGGCCACGCAAGCGATCCACGGTACCACGCCCTGCCCCAGGTCACGCCGCGCCTCGCGTGATGTCGTCGCCGTGGCCCATGCCTGCTGACACCACCCACCTCCACTTTTTACCGGCCGCCGCTCTAAATTGGAGTTGCCAAGACACCCACGATCGAACCACGACGCCTCAAGCCCTACCCTCGGACATATCCTAGCCCTTCGCGTGACCAATTCCCTGCATCCACCGTTCACCGAGCCCCATGGCCGAGCTCGGCCTATAAAGAACCCGAGCGGAGCCCTAGGCCCCTCCTACCCCTGCCGCCGCTCAGTGCCTTCCAATTCGCCAACGTCCAAGCCAGAAGAGAGGAAAGAGGAAGAAGGAAGGTAGAAGAAGAAGGAAGAGAGGAGGAGAAGAAGAAGAGAAGCTGGAGCCTTGCCGGAGTTGCCAAGTCGCGGAGCCAGGGACGACATCGCGATCGTCTTCTTTCCCGTCGCAGCCTGCACGGCACGGCACCAACCCGCCACGGCACCAACGCGCCACCGCACCGCTACCCTGCTGCCCCAAGCCCCACGGTAAGCCCCAATGCCGCCCCTGTGCTCGCCGTCGTACTTTCGCCATGAGCGTCGCCATGCCGCGGACCTTCCTGCCATCTCCGGCCACCTTGTGATACGGGATCTGGCCGTAGAGTTTCGCCTCGACCTCACGCACCTAACTGTGTAGACGATGAAGCTGATGACATACCCAAACCCCCGAACCGCCGTTGCCGGGATCTCGCCGGAGCTCCACCATGCGCCTGGGGCGCCGAACGGACTTCGCCGTGACCCGAGGTCACCGGCGTCGCCTTCGCAATCCAGTCCGTGACTCCAATTGGTGGAAAAGGGCCCGCCTATGGCTCCCATCACAGCCGTAGCCGCCACGCCGTTGTCCACCGCTGACGCCGTGCCGCTGCCATCGTGGCCGGCTTCGCCCGAACTCTAGGCGCCACCCCGGACGTCCCTGTCCTGTCGCCGTGTCACGAGGGAGCCGTCGGAGCCCCTCGAGTGGTCGAGCCCTTGCCAGAGCTTTGTTACACAGCGTCACCGTGGCCTTGCCGCCCGCTGCCACCGCGCCGACCGTCGGAAGCCCAGGCTGCTGCCTTTAGCCCACCGAAGCCCTCGCAGCGACCCTCGCGAAGCCCTAGGCCACCTTAGAAACATCGCCAAGCCGTCGCCGCGCCCTGTCGTGCGGGCTTGCTGCCGGCAAGAACGCCATCACGGGAGAACAGAGGACCGGGGCCCTTCTCACATCACTTTGAGCACCGGGTACACGTTGCACCGCTCGTGCCTGCGCCCGCGTGAACAAGGTTCACCGTAAACCCGGCCTTCGGTCCAGTGGGACCGCGCGTGTCAGCCCACCATGGACCAGCGCCTGCCGGTCCACCGTGAGCCGCTCCCACATGCACAGTCACGACGTAGCCCATTAAGAGCCCAACATCACCACGTGGATAGCCTACCTGCCCGACACGTGTCTGGGCCGGGTCGGCCGAACCCGGCCCATCCAAGCCCATACTAGGCCCAGCCCCGTTGACCGTTGACTGGGCCCACCTATCAGTGACCATTGCCGAGGGCCCACCTATCAGCCACTGTTACCGCTAGACCAATCCTGCGCTGCCACGTGTCAAGCCCTGGTTCACCCCTTCCTTTTTTTTTAGAAAATAGATTTAACTTCGGAAATTCATAGAAAATTCATACGACCTAAGAAAAATGTGAAACCAGTTCCCACATTTTTCTAAAATCAAGCTCTACGCCATAGACATGTCCTTGTCTACCCGTTTTATGCCGCACAATGCGAGACCGATACTCGCCTCTCTTTTGGACCTATAGTCTGGCCCTACCGTCTTGCGAAACGCCTTCGTCGCCAACCCTAGCTGTGTCCGACAGCAGTAGGCGCATCTTAGCCAGTCGCTGCCATGCCCGGCCAGCCAAAGCCAGCCCTTGGCCAACCATAGCCACTTGTAGCCAGCCGCAGCTAGCCACAGCGAGCCGTAGCAAGCCACAGCTAGCCACAGCAGGCTGTAGCTGGCCTCAGCTGGCCAGATGAAGCCACAACCCTCTGGGACAAGTTACAATCGCCCCTGGCCATCCTCATCTTTGCCGCGAAGTCGAATCCTAGTCGAACGCCATTCCCGACACCGACGAAAGCCCCTTCCTGCTCATTCTTATACTCGTTCGTACACTTACAATACGTGATCTTGATCTATCTATATCTGTCTGCACCGTGCCCTTGTGCAGGTCTACCCATCCCCCTCGCTATGGATATGTGCTACTCCATTCATGTGGTCATGTCTTAGCTCTTATGTTGGGTTGTCGGGATTCTTGTTCTTATGTTATGTTTTGTTTGCCTAAGGACCGTGCCTTCAAGCCGGTCGAGGGATCGTACCTCGTTCGACCATTTCGGTAGTGGGTTTGCCCCACCGTGGCTGTAATGGCGAGCGTAACTCACACCCTCGCTTTTAGTTGTCTCCGACGTACTACAATTAATAGTAATCCGATTCGGCCCTAGGACTTGGCCATTGTGGACTAAACATTGGTGCGGATATCACCCACACACAATGAGCCCTTTTTCGCCTAACTTAGTGGATGAGTCGGGATACGATGGTTGTAGATGACGGATGCCAACTCATGTAGGTGAAGCTCATGGCCGCGAGTCCCCTCGCCATGACCATCGGGCTCTACCTCTTTTCGCCTGAGTTTATCCTAGCCACCTTATATGATTGCACCACCTTGACCATAGCATTCCTTCGGATCTAAGCGGTGACAACTACACCTCTGCAAACCGAGGGAATAGCATTGTGCCATTTAGTTGCACGGTCGTGATGCCCTATGAGTTGGTTTGGATCGTGGGACTGTACCTCTTCTCTCCAACCTTCGTCCGTTCCATGACAAGTTGGTCAAGAGAAGTACAGATTCCATTCTTCTCTCATTTGGTTCTCAATCCTCGTCGATCCAGTAAGATGTGGATTGAGCCCCTTGCTTGTTTGGGGTTTATTGCGCTCTTGATTCCATTCCTTTGATTCTCGTCGGCTTCTAGGGCGAGTGGATCAAAGGAAGGCGAATCTCGTGTTCTTCTCTTTTGGTTCTTTCGTGCTTAAACCCTTGTATGTTTGTACCCAATTGGACCGTAGCATTTCTGTGGTTCTTGCGGTGACAACCGCACCGCTAAGAACCCTAGGGTGTCTTAGTGCATTTAGTGCACCTAGGTCCTGGTACCCTACCAGTGGATTGGGCACTCGTGTCCTTTTGTGTGTCGCTCCTTTCCGATGCCTCGTCCTTTGCCATGGCGTGTGTATAGGAAGGAGTAGACCTTTGCCATACCTTTCTCTCCTGCCCCACCCTTTCTTGGTCCTCGTCAATTACAATGGCGTACGGATTGAGAGAGACTGGAATTGTATAGCCTCTCCTTTTGATTCATGTCAATCTCTATGACGCCCGGATCGAAAGACCGCGAGCCATGGTGTTTGCTTAGGATGAACTGAGGTCTTGGCCATTTATCTTGAAGTTATACAGGTCAACCACAGTTGGCCCGGGAACTACAGGCTAGGCCTTGACTTAAGCCCGTGCTTAGTGAACAACCACTCCTATTTCTTTGGCCCATGGATCGGACATCAACCGAGAGGGCCAAGTCATTTCCTCTTTGTGTTCCTTCTAGGTCTTGTCACCTTTTTGGAATATTGTTTGTTCTCTTGCCTTGAGTGTGTTTTGGAGGTAATTGCCTCGAGGACAACGTTGGATCGGAACCCAATGGAGAAGGAGAACGTGATCGACGATAGGACCCTGGGAAGAGGAGACCTTGCTGATCGACTACATCAACTAACGAAGATTTGAACCACTACTACCTCGACATCGTAGGTGTCATGGTAGAGCGATGCCACTACTGCTAGGCGAACGTGTGCAAAGAGGTACGGGGCGTGCGGTTTTTCCCCCACACCCTTCCGAGACTTCAGAAGGCCTTGTGGACCTGGCTCTTGACATCCGGAGGGCCCCGGCTCTGTCTACGACTCACAGTATCAGCCATCCCAGATTAGACTTGGGATGTTCCAGGGCTGAGAGGTAGGGTGGCATCGTTCTAGGCTAGCAAGCGACCGAAATTCTGCCTAGGAGATACATGGCTCCGAGGATGGCTAATCTTGTGGGTATGTAAAACCTCTATAGAGTGTCTGGTTGATCGATCGATACATATGCCGACTTGTCGGCTATGGACCTTTCCTGGGTTTCGCTTAAACTAGATAGGAGATGAGTCCTTTCCTCCCTCCAGGGTTGGGGTATTTTCCGGTCGAGAGCCTTGGGGGCTGCGGGCCGTTGAGACAAGGCCGAGAGGGAGTTGGCCTGTCGACCTGAGTGTGTGAGATGAGATATGGTGTGGTGGTGTGGAGATGGTTTGGGATGGATGGTTGGTGGATGGATATGGATGGTGTGGTGGTGAATGTGTTAAAAATTGGATATTATTATTATATTACTAATGTTATTTACTTTTCATGCGCTAAGAATGCAAACCACAGCCAAATATTAGGATTGCCAGATCCCTTGTTTATCTTTTCCACTAAAGCTCATCGGTGCTGACCATGGCCTGCACACATCTGGCGGTGTGCAGATTTCCTGCTTCTCAGAGATGCTGACTTTAGAAGGATTAGGAGGTCTCGTGCCTACTCTCAAGTTTGGTTCAGAGATGGAATCTACGCTGCACTACGCCAACTCTGATGATGCTCGTGAAGGAAGAGTTTTCACTCGATAGTCTTCCGCTAGATTAACTCTGTAATAGGTGTGTTCCCCAGTGATGTAATATCTGGTATTCTTGTAATCTTACGATGTATGACTGTGACATCGACTGAAATATGATAATATGATGGAATCCATTCTTGGTTTTATCATATTAAAATTCATTATGTGGATTTTTCCTTCAAGGAAAATTCAGGATGTTTCACTAATCACCCTTGCAAGAACAATGCTTGATGAATACAATACACCTCAAGATCTATGGGCGGAAGTTATCAACACCGCATGCTATGCATCCAACCACCTATTTCTCCAAAAGTTTCTTGGTAAGACCCCTTATGAGTTGCTCAATGGGAAGAAGCCAGATGTCTCATTCTTCTGGGTGTTTGGTTGCAAATGCTACATCTACAAGAAGCGGCAACACCTAGGGAAGTTCCAAAGACGTTGTGATATTGGTTTTCTTGTTGGTTACTCATCAAAGTCCAAAGCATATCGAGTATTTAATCATGCCACCAGCTTGATTGAAGAAACATATGATGTGGAATTCGATGAATCTAACGGCTCCCAAGGAGCACATGAGAATCTTGATGATGTAGGTGAGAACCATTGAGGATGGTTATGAAGAATATTTCGGTTGGAGACATGATGATGTACAAGTGATTGATCCACCTTCTTCATCAAATGTGCCACAAGATGATGATAAAGATGGGAAAGTAGAAAATAAAGATACTCACGTCTCCCATGATTAAATGGTGGCACAAGCCCAAGATATTGATGCTCCACATCCTCCTTCTCAAGTGGTTGATAGAAAAAATTCACCCCTACTACAAGCACGTCCATAAGATCTCATCAAAGGGAGTCCTTCAAAGGGTGTAATGACTCGTTCTCAAAAAACTCACTTCATTTATTGAACATCACTCGTTTGTTTCTTGCATTGAGCCTAAGAATGTAGAAGAAGCTCTTCAAGATCCGAATAGGATAAATGCCATGCATGAAGAATTGAACAACTTCCCCCGCAATGAAGTTTGGACACTTGAAGAGCGACCACTAGATGCAAGAGTCATTGGAACAAAGTGGGTGTTCCGCAACAAGCAAGATGATCAAGGTATCGTTGTGAGGAATAAGGCAAGGCTAGTTGCAAAGGGGTTCTCTCAAGTTGAAGGGTTATATTTTGGAGAGTCATTTGCATAGGTTGCACGACTAGAAGCCATTCGTATCCTTCTTGCATATGCATCTCATCATGCAATGAAATTATATCAAATAGATGTTAAAAGTGCATTTTTGAATGGCTTCATAAATGAACTAGTCTATGTCGATCAACCTCCTGGGTTCAAAGACCCTAGATATCCTAATCTTGTTTATAGGTTGTCCAAGGTACTATATGGGCTAAAGCAAGCCCCAAGAGCTTGGTATGAGCGCCTTCAGAATTTTCTCATTGAGAAGGGCTTCAGCATTGGGAAGGTTGACACCATACTATTCACCAAGAAGCTTGATGGAGAGATATTCATTTATCAAGTATATGTTAATGATATCATATTTGGCTCATCAAATGAAGACTATTGCAAAGAGTTTGGTGAATTGATGTCGAAGAAGTTTGAGATGTCTATGATTGGAGAGCTTACATTCTTTCTTGGTTTTCAAGTCAAGCAAATGAGAGAAGGGATCTTCATCTCTCAAGAAAAATATACCGAGGATCTTCTCAAGAAGTTTAAAATGGATGAATGTGAGTCAATCAAGACACCATTGCCATCTAATAGACATCTTAACCAAGATGAGGGAGGTAAATCGGTTGATCAAACTTTATACTGTTCTATGATTGATAGCTTGTTATACTTGACCGCATCTAGGCCCGACATCATGTTTAGTGTGTGTATGTGTGCTAGATTTCAAGCTAATCCTAAGGTGGCTCACATGATTGCCATTAAAAGAATCCTTAGGTACCTTAAGCACACACCAAGTATTGGTCTTTGGTATCCCAAAGGAGCTAGATTCCATCTAGTTGGCTATTCTGATTTTGGATTATGCCGATTGCAAAATTGATAGAAAATGCACATCTAGAGGGTGCCATTTGCTTGGTAGATCACTAGTGTTTTGGACTTCTAAGAAGCAAAATAGTGTGGCCTTGTCCACTGCCGAGGCAGAGTACATTGCCGCGGGTGCTTGTTGTGCACAAATCCTTTATATGAAGATAACTCTTCTAGACTATGGTGTAGTTCTAGAAAAGGTACCTCTTTTGTGTGACAATAAGAGCACGGTAAAACTTGCTAATAACCCAGTTCAACACTCTCGCACCAAGCACATAGATATCCAACATTACTTTCTTAGAGATTATGTTGCTAAAAATGATATATCACTAGAAGGTGTAAGGACCGAGGATCAATTGGTGGATATCTTCACAAAACCACTAGATGAGGCTATGTTTTGTCGATTGAGGAATGAGCTCAATGTGCTTGACCTAAGTAACTTCACTAAAAAATGAGCTTGTGTTGTCCCTTGCATTGCACTGTAATATAAAACATGTTTAATTTTTAGTAAAGCACTTATGGCTTGTCTAACATGGTTATGATAACTGCCGAAAAGCGTGTGAAAAAGCCCTTGGATCAAACTTGGCAAGCAACTAGATTTTCCTTCAAGTATTGCATGGTATATGCATGTGTGTTGTTTTATCGTTTCGTTTCGGTTATTTATTGAGCATCCGCTGTGTTCATCAACAAATAGGGAGAGCATTTGAAGTTCCTATTGGTTATAAACCCTGCCACATGTTGCTCCTCGACTCTAGTGTTGCCTATTTTTCTAGAAAGAACTATAGCCGAAGACAAATTATTTTGAAAAACTTAAGGGTTTGAGAGAGGTCTCTCATATCTGTCCCAATTGGTGTTTATTTTGGTCTTATCAAAGTTGGGACTGGATTGGGACAAAGCGTCGCAGAGAAAGGAGTAACTGCTGCGGAACATGGACCGGACGCTGGACCGAACTCACTGCTTGGCGTGTTAGGTCACTCTGCCTGCCGCGTCCAGTCATTCGGTGTTCAAGTGAACTAACGCGTGAACAATACTTCATCTGCATCCGGTCTACACTTGGCGCTGCGTCCGGTCGTTAAGTGGTGCTCCTCGGAAAATGATCGGACTCTGCGGTGCGTCAGTCGAGTGAGACTGGACGCGTCCGGTCCTGCCGGGAGAGTTTCTAGACCTCTCTGTTCCTAACGGACTCAGGAGATGTAGCGTCCGGTCATATGCAAATGCGCGTTCGGTTGCAATAGTGCTCGCGCAATCTATTTCCAATCTCTGACTGTCACGTGGGGTCCGCATTGACTTTTCTCTCCAAATTGGCCGCATCCGTCCGCCTTCCCTAGCCGCACCACGCCGCCGCCATCGTCGCGCCTTTTCTCAGCGCGCCTGTGCCGCCGCCACTGTCACCGTCGCACCTTCCCTAGCTTCGCCCATGCCACCGCCGCCGTCGTGCCTTCCCTCACCGCGCCCGCACCGCCACCGCTACCGCCGCTGTCGTGCCTTCCTCGCCACCGTGCCTGTGCTGTTGCTCGCCATGTGCGCCGCCGCCGCTAGAGATTTCTTCTTCTCCCTCAGCATCGACTCCCTCGGCTGCAGTGAACCTCACTTTCCAGGAACTTTACCTTGATTGTGTGGAGCCCCGATGTGCTCCGTTCTCTCCTTTTCATAGGGATTTGTCAGGTAGCAAGCCATTACTCATTCCTTTCTTACCTAATTGCTTGCTTCAATAGGGGGTTGCTTATCTCTAGAGTATATAATGCTTATATACATTCCTCTATTCCTTCCATGCAGCGAGTTTGGGCAGTGACAGTGCTTGGTTGTTGATAGTGATAGACAACTCAGGGCCAAGCCCATGAGTACGGATTGAGGCCAAGCCTCACGAGTATCAGCTGACAGTGGTTCTAGTGGCTGTCTCATCAAAGGGCAGTTGATTTGACAGTTGGTCTTTTCAGTGGTGATTATATTCAGCGAGTGTCAGTATGGCTCGGTGCAAGAATGTCGGGGGTGGTCCTAGCGATGATGAGAGCTGTCCACCTCACCTGATAGGGCAGGAGAAGGGGAAGGGGCCAAAGAAGGCAATTATAAAGAAGAAGTGCAAGCTTGGTGACATAGAGGCTGCGAGAGTAGCAGCAGTGCCCACTGCCGCAGAGCGTGCTGAGAGAGGTGGTAGAGGTAGTGGTATTCGCATTGGCATTATCACCAGCTCAGAGGGCTACAGTCGAGGAGCTTGAGGTTAGGCATGGTAGTCCACGTGGTACTATCATGCTTGGAGGTCAGCGTGTCCCTATAGAGGATGCACTAGAGGGCACTCATGTAGAGGAGATTGAGCCCTAGGAGGAGACCGAGCAGCATCAGGAGGAGGCAGAGCAGCAGCCGGAGCAGCCACTATGATGCTCAGGTCATGCTCATGTTTAGGTGACACCCATGCTAGAGAGGCAGAGGCGTGGCTCTTGGCCACCTCCAAGACCACGAGGCCCACCGCCAGTAGAGCATTTGGACTTGAGGGCTGCCACAGCTTGGCAAGTGCAGCAGCTACGCTTTGTGGAGGTTGAGCAGTGGTTCCCACCTCAGCGTGACGAGAGAGCTTCAGAGGGCTTCTACACTGTGCTCAAGGAAGATTTCTATAATGCATATCTAAACAGTGGGTGTAACACCCCAGGTGTTTGTCACCCGTTAAGAAATGGGTTTGAGCTCAAACATGACATGTTAAGTGGTGACGAAGGTGTCAAGATCAAATCTACAAGAGCGAGCTCCAACTTAAACTTGAGCAACACGCCTTTGCTTGCATATTGGCCCATTTTAGATATATACCTAAGTAATGTTGAAGGTTCTTATTTCATGTGCCTCACATCAATTTCCACCCACATGGATGATTGGAAAACCTTTGTGAAGTTTGGAATAAAAAAGTCACATGAAATGATAAGTTATAATCATTCTTGGATTGCTTTATTAAGTGAATGGAATTATAGATCGTCAACTGAACCTTGCTACCTTGCCCAAATGACTCTAATTGAAATCTACAACAAAAGTCATGAAGGGTTCGTGTTGAGCAAAGGTCAAGAAAATGCCTCAATCAGTCAAGAACTCTAATTTAAGCTTTACCATGATGCTACTTTGACTTGGTTTGAAATATGGCTTACGGTGCTTGCATGGAGTTGCACCTGAAATCAAAGTTGAAGTTGGAGTGGAGTAGAGCAAACTTTGTTTTGGACCAAGAGCCAGATCAGCTTGGAAATAGGTCAAACAGAGGCTCGAAGATTGAATCAGCGGCTGTTTTCCGACTTAGAAATATTCTAAGCCAGAAATTCATCGTCATCGGCGTCGGCATGTCGTGTTCTCGTGTTTTCGTTAAGCAACTTGACTTGACCCCAAAATAAAAGTTGGAGTGTACATGATGAAGAAGATCATGTAAAAAGATGGCACCCGTGTGACTTCGCTTGGACCATCAATTTGGACTTTTGTTAATCGCTATCAACGCGTTGACGCTATTATCTTGGAGATTAATTACCCACTATTATGTTGCTCAAATGACTAGAGTGCCTTAATGAAAAATGTAGAGCAGGTTGAGGTGAACAAACTTCATTTTTGGGCCAAGGTCTGATTCGGCCCGGAAGCGGCCCAAATCGGCTCCCCACCTCGCCCACACCGACGCGCGCCAAGTGTTTGGCGGAAGGTCGACGCGTCGCCCATGCAGCAGAGCACGCCCTCCATTGTTGCCGCGCATCCCACCTCCGCGCCACGCGTCCCTGCCGCTCCCTCTCACATTTGGTGAAGCCTGGCGCCTTCCACGCTCGCTGGGCATTCTCCCTCACTCGCCCTTCCTCGCTCTCTCTGAGCCCCCTTGCGACCCACGGTGTGAACCACCACCTTCGCCTCTTCCTCCTCTACGACCGGCGCACCTCCGCTGAGACGAAAACCACCGGAGTAGCCCCGTCGTCGGAGCCGCTGCCGTCGCCGCCGCTTGCTGCTGTGGCCGCGCCGCCACTAGCCTCCTCGGGACGAGATGGGCATCCCAGTGTGTGTGCGTGGGCCCCCTAGTCCTCCCTGCCACTCCACCGCCGCCGTCGACGACCACAGCCGCCGGAGCCGCGAGCCGGCCGACCTTCCTGCTCTGCCGTCGAAGAGGAAGAAGCTAAAGGACTTCGCGCTGGAATAAGGGAGAAAGGAGGGGGTTAAGTGAAGAAGAAGTGATTCAGCTAAATAGTGCCATAAAGGATCTTTTCGTTCGATTTTAATTGGTGAAAATGGCAGGGACCTCGATGCAAGATTTACATTTCCTTTTCTCTGATTTTTGCAGATTTGAATGATCAACTTTGAAAATTCGTAGTAATTTGTAGAAAAATTGTAAAATAGTAAATGATGACTTTTTGGAGTCCTTATGAACTTATCTATGCAGTAGATCTATAATATGGTATGTTTTAGTTTAAATATTTTTTTTGTAAAAATAGATTTATGCAGTTAGGTTTTAATACTAGTTGTGTCTTGTCTTTTTCATAACTGCAGTTGTTATGCTCAAATAAATGTGAAATTTTTATGGAGTGCTACTAAGGTGATGGTTGATGTCTGGTAAAAATTCCAGGAGTTTAGGTTTGATGGTTTAATAGTTATAAAAATAACAAATGCCCTGTGTTGCTTTGCCCCTATTCTAAATAGGTCTGAATGATTGAATTAATTGGCTTAGTTAAGTTATGAATCATGACTTGATGAAAATACATGAGTTGTAGTAATTTTCTTAAGCTTTCCAAAAAATTAAATATCATGATTTTTGGTTAAGTAGATCTTTAGTTATAGTTGCTTAAATCTCTGTGGCTGTTTCTGCTCAAACCCAGATAGGATTGCCTTGTCGGTACTGTGGGGCCTTTTTAATAGTAGAATTAGCTTTAGGTGTTTATAATTTTCTAATATTTCTATAAAATTCTAGAACCACATTTATTGTATATGTAGAACTCTAGTTATAGCTGTTTAAAGGTTGTTTAAAGTGGTATGTCAGATTCTGTCCAAGTTTTGGATAGAGATGCATTTATTGGATTAATTGACCTTGTTAGCTGTAGAATCATCTTAATAGGAGAATAAGAAAGTTGTAGGTAACTTTATAAGCTTTTCAAAAAGTTATGATTTATGTTTGTTGGAGGTCTAGAACTCTAGTTATGCTTCTCTGAAGTTGCTATCAGTTTTCTATACCACTGCTGTTGGGCTGTATGTGCAGTTTTTGCTTGTGCAATTATTTTCATGGTAGAAATGATGTTTTCTATGGTTGTAGTGAATACCAAAGTTGTAGCTAATTTCATAATATTGCTTGTGTGCAAATTTGATGACCATAGGCTTGATAATTTAGGAGCTATAGATTTTGTAAGTTCATTATCAGATTTTGCATGCTCTCTGTACAAATCTGAATGATTGTGTTATTTGACTTAGCTAAGCTTTGAATCATGTCTTGGAGATAATATAAGAAGTGTAGTGACTTTCATGAGCTTTCTAGATTGTTAAATATCACTCCTTTTGGTGGTCTAAATCTCTAGTTATAAGCTTGTGAAGTTGCATGGCAGAATCTATCCAAGTCTGGACAGAGGTGCCCAATTGTGCTTGATTGACCTTGTTAATTGAGGAATCACCTTGTGATGATAATAAACATATTTTAGATAATTTAATAAACTTTCTAGAAAGTCTACGATCACCTTATTTGGATGTCTGGATCTCTAGTTATGAATAAACAAGTGACTGATGTGCCGCTATCTAGATTTCTATACATGTGCTAAATGATTGCTTTAGCTTGCTCTTGTTTTGGCTAAACATGTTGGTTAGTTCTTGATCAATGCATGGGTGCAATATCTGAACTTAAGTTCACTTGTGTGCCATGGATAATATGCTTGCTATCCTTCTATAATAGGTTGTGTGATGTTTAGTTAAAATAACTCTAGGTGCCTATGTCTTGCATGATCTTATGTTTGCCTTCAATGCTATTATGTGATGCATCTCATATTACTATTCTTCATATTCATACACTTGCATCTCATCTAGGTACCCTAGATGAACCACGTGAAGGGCGTGATGTTGGAGCCAAACCCGAAGACGGTGTATGGTGGGCCTATCCCGAAGATGGAAGGACTGGACAAGTGCTAGGATGAGAGATACTCGCCAAGCGAGTGTCATCTAACAAACATTGACCTAGTGTTGGATTCCAGGCAAGCCCCGGAGCATTCTAAGTCTCTCAGTGTTTTACAAAATATTACTCGAGTCCTTTATGCTTGATGCATTAGGTTATAAGAGTTGATTGGAACCACTTGATGCATATAATTTCCTTGTCCAGAAATATACCTTTAACCCTGTGTAGGTCTAGGATAGAATATCTGCTTAGCCATGCTTAGACCGGTAGAAGTCGGGTGATTTCCTGTCACCTGCGAGATATAGGTGGATACCGAAGCACGGTTGACTATATTTGGTATCGTGGGAAAAGAACCATGGGGTAATGTAAATCGAGGCCGGGCGAAGTCTATGCGTAGGTTGACTCATGTGATTCCATCTGTGCCGATTAAGGACCGTACCGTTGTTGGCACTTTTGACAAGATTGAACGCATGCCTATCACTTAGCTGGCCGGATAACTCATTCCGACCGTGAAGCCGAGTAGCTCAACTCAAGGCCGGGCCCCGCTCTATAAGAGTGCACACTCTGGATGGTAATAAGGATGTGCGGGGAGCCAGACGTGAGCCCAAGGGCAGGCTGGGCCTAAACGTCCTGGCAGTTGGTTGTCCTTGATTGTGCGGCGCTAGGCGAACCCGCGAAATGTGTACTTGAGTTGTACCAAAGGTGACCTAACACTACCTTGGCGTAGATATGTCTAGGTTTGTGTTAGGAATAAATTCCCACCTGGTTGAAATCGATTCGAATCACCGTCTCTCCTGGATAGTGAGAAACTTTGCTAGCCCCAACATCGTAGTAATTGTATTATGAAATATGATGGTTCAGGTAAACATAGAATTACTATACCTGCTATGGTTACTATTATATGCTCTTAAAATGATATACCACATGTTTGGCACAGGATAGTTGCTAATCTAGAATGAATAGATATAATTAACTTGATGACCGAAGTATAATTGTATAATTGAGTTAATCGCTTTTTATGCAAAATGTTGCCAAGCTACCTCCACTTATAAAGCCTTGTATAATCCTTGGAGTCAATTTATTTCTTGTTTATGACGGGTAAGTCTAGCTGAGTACATTCGAGTACTCATGGTTTATCCCACCATGTTGTAGGTGAAGTTCTTGGCCTACTAAAGATGGTGGCTAACCGCTGGTGGGCTCGGTGACTCTATATTATTTCTCATCTATATGCTTTTATCTGAGGATGTCACTTATGCTAGCAATGTATTTGGAACCTATATTAATGTAATCATTTGAAAGCTATGTTGTTTCCACTAATCAGTTTTGAAACCCAAACTTGTAATATTATTTGTGAACCAATTTGCAATATTATTTTCGCTGCAACTCTGTGTATGTGATGGGTATTTGCTTAATGATGTGATCTTGGTTGTGATGTTGATTTACCGAGGTCCTTCATGACACTCGGTGGACTACCGGGTTTATATAAGTGAAAGTATGCGCGTGTCAACGTGTTAGCGGGGACAGCCGTACTTGATCTTGTATAAATTGAGCGGTTCTGTCACAGCTGGCATCAAAGCAAGATTAAGCATAATACTGTCATGTACTTAGTTTTCAAAACAAAGTTTTGTTTTAAAAAGCCTATTTTGACTAAAACTTTAGCTACAGGCAAATTTGTCAAAACTAATTTGCAACACTATGCTAGCGACATCCTCCTTTATGCCCAATTAAAGACTACTAGGTGGCAATAAGTAAACTAACACTAACTATGGGGGTTTACTTCTTGCAATTTTTACTTTTGTCATCCATACGACGTGCTATTATATGGATGTCATTCACTTGAATGGTAATGTATGGATGAAGTGCCTCTACGCTCAGGTAAGTGTGAGTTGTGAGAGCATGACCGTCCAATTATCGATTTAGGAGAGAGTTAACTGTAGTTACTAGAATATTTACATGTTACACACATGTATATATGAAGGTACTTAATTATGGGTATATCTGTCGGGTAGCTATGGATACCGAAGTATATATATCTGGGGATATATATATGGAGAGTATCTTAGTTTACTGCTTTTATTGTGTGCTTATTTATCTCTTGTGGGGATGGGCTACAATGAATTTGCCTGCAGGTACGCTAACCACGAATGCGTAGATCGAATGTAGCTGACGACTAGCTATATATCGAGAGAGTACGTGATATGCCACTGACATAGAACGTGATTGTCGCCTTAGGATGGCAATTTTGTGCGGACGAATAGGACGAGCATGCATCATGATTGTGTTTACACCAAAATTTAGAAGAAGATGTCGCAGGGACTCAAAAGCTCCCAAGATCATGTTATCAAGGAATCAATTGCGTGCAGATCGGAACCAGCTGATTCGGATGCAGAAACTGGAATCGGCTTTCCTCAGATAGCGCCAACGGATAGCAACAAAGGCTACGTTCGGTGCCAGGACAAAACATGCTGGACTCTACAAAAAGGGAAAGATTAGAGTCCAAGTTATCTTAAATGAGGAATGTTTTCTCTAGGGTCAAAAATTGTAATGAGTCGTGCTTAGACAGGAGTCATGCACAGGGGCCTGGGTATAAATACCAAACTCCGGCTGTTGTAAAAGGACAAGAATCAATCCAATATACAAGTTATTTACTTTTTCGGCTCCGGCCACCCCATAGGAGTAGGGGTAGAGTAGATCTCAGTGAGTTCTTCAGCAAGTATGGCTGCATCGATCCGATCGACCTCCACTGCTTGTTGTAAGTACCGTCATGGCTTATACCTCTGTTCGTACGGCTGCATCGATCCGGTCGACCTCCACTGTGACTCTGATATAAGTTAGTTATCGATTCTTGCCTAGTTCAAGTATGGCTGCATCGATCCGGTCGACCCCCACTGCATGAACTAGGTCAAGGTCAAGTTATCGGCTCTACCTTAGAATGACAGTCTTTGGTAGATTCATTAAGTTACCGATATTGCTTATTGCTTTCATTATTTATCAAAATTATAGTAATATCACTCTGCCTGATTGGGATTGATCTAGATCGGCCTTATATCTTGTTTAGCCCATCGTTTGTTAATCTAAAACTGATCTAATCTATACATTAAACGATGAGTTACGTTTTATCGGCTGTTTTACATCAATCCTGATCGTGCATAGCGTGCGGTTAAAGCATGTTGCGTTTTGAGTAGATTTATTGGCTAGCGAGAACCGTTCCATGGCCTGTTATCACGGCCTGTGTGATTCTGCCTCACACCCCACTGTTAGCACCGTGGAGTGGGGGTCATTATTTGATAGATCTATTCCTGATAAGGCATGACTTTAACTGTGCGCTATGCCTGAATTGGCTGTTTAGCCGATATTGAGTGCTTTCACGAACAGTTCGCATCACAAGACCGTTGAAGTAAAGATAAGTTGAAAGATATGTTAGCCCCATGATCTTATTATTGTATTATGGCTTGCATGATTCTGCCTCATGCCCCACTGATATTAGTAATGAGTTAGGGTCGTCGAGTCTATTGTTATTTCTACAGCCTGCATGATTCTACCCCATGCCCCACTGGTCATAGCGATAGATGAGATCTAACATGTTCATTAGATTTACCTTTATTAAATGGTTAAGTGGTGTTGAATTGTTTCTTTATATAAAGAGGGGTTTGGTTACTTGTAATCATTGGCTTGGCACAAACCAATCATTGTTGACATCTTATTGCCTTTGATTAATATGTGTTCAAATAATGACATTTATCCCGAATGATAACCGATTCATCTTATACAACCCAATGAGATTTAACCGATTTATTCTCATGAATATGCTGGAATCGACTATTTAGTCGATCTCCTTTCATATCGGCTTTCAGAGCCGCACATTCGGGACTGTCTGGCAACACCGGTAAGTTCCGCCCTTAATTACTGATGAACTTTCTCTCCTTATCATTTACAGGGTCAAATTGACTGGCACATCTTGGGAGGAGTGCGCAGGATCGACCACCCCTGCGCTGAAGCTAGGCGGATCTACAGCTCCATCGACCAGAGCCTTCTGGCTTGCTGCGTGTGTCCTCGGCATGGGACAAAAATTCTATGTCGACACACGTTTCTGGCATGCCCGGTGAGACCCCACAATCGTCATGGCGGTTCACAACAACGACATCCTTATGCTGCATTATGAAGATCTACCTAATGGGGATAAGGGTATCATCAGCAAAGCTACAGAAGAGTTTCAGAATAAATGTTTGTTGTCCTACACCAAAACACGTGACAACATAATTGTTCAGAAATTTCCACTACCAAGAGTTCTGTTGCACGGGCAGATAGACACAACTGAAGCTGAAGATAGGCGTTTCTTTAAGGAAGTTGTGGACAAATCTATTCGTGATGCCATTTCAAGCCATAACGAAGCTTTCGTAGATATATTCCACAATGCCAAGAGAGAGGCAATTCATGGATTTCCAGTTGGTCAAGGTGGGCCGGCTTATTACAACAATCTAGATCCGTCGACCCAAGGACCAATCAAGTTGGTACCAGCCATCAAGAAGCCGCACCAGCTGGTAGTGGTGATGTCCAGATAGTTCAGGGTTCATCAGAACAAACTCAAGAAACTACTTCAAATCAGACATAGTACAATCTTGGACCATCAGTACAGCATGTGCAATAGCCGGCAAGGCAAAGTCAGAACCAGGTGATCAATTTTGGCACATCAGGCCACATACCGTCGTCGGCTCAAAAAATAGCACCATCAATTCAAAGGATCCGTAGAGATAGATCCTTATGTCTATAATCGGAGACTTCAAGCAGCAAGCCAGCAAAGGACCCAGTAGATTGAGATTCTACAAGGGTATCACTATGGCACGGATTATAACACCCTTCACATGATGCCAAATCCAGGATATCAAGGCACATGAGATTTCAACCCACAGATGGGTCAGCATGTACAGAGAAATCCAAATCCGCAAGCTGATGAGTTATTGCTGAGGGTGACCGAGATGATGAAGAATCAGTTCGGTCTGAAGCCAAAAGGGCTAACCTTTTTGTACAAACGCCCATATCCAGAATGATATGATTTGGTCGCTATTCCAACAAATTATAGGCTCCCATAATTCGCTAAGTTCACTGGCCAAGACAGTACAAGCATGATAGAACATGTCAGTCGGTATCTTACACAGTTGGGCGAAGCGTCAGTTGAGGACGCCCATCGAGTTCGTTTCTTCTCTCTGTCCTTATCAGGGTCAGCCTTCACTTGGTTTTCATCATTGCCAGTCAATTCCATTGCCAATTGGGCTGATCTGGAGAAGAAGTTTCATACATATTTTTACGCTGGGACTGAAGAAAAGAAGATTACCGATCTGACAACTATAAGACAGAAGACTAATGAATCGAGCACTGAATTTCTTTAGAGGTTCTGAGAAACCAAGAACTTGTGCTTCTCCTTAAACTTGGCTAATGATCAACTAGCTGCTTTAGCTGTTCAAGGAATGCTGCCTATGTGGAAAGAAAAGCTGCTAGGACAAGAATTTGACAACTTCGGACAATTGGCTCAATGAATAGCAGTGCTCAATAGCCAATTCCAGAGTATGCGCAGACATAGCCGGTTCCAGAAGAGTACCTCAGTAGCCAAAGCTTATGATCCATACTCAGTCGATAACGACTTTGAAGACGAAGAAGAAGAGGTTGCTACAGCTGAATGGAATTGAGGCAAGAGACAGTGATGGTGCCAAATCCTTGGGGAAGAGGAGTTGAGGAGAGCTATGACTTTGATGTCACCAAATCAGATAAACTCTTTGATTTCTTGCTTGAGAAAGGGTAGATCACATTGCCCGATGGTCATGTCAGGTTGCCCCCTGATCAGTTGAAGAATAGGAAGTTCTGCAAGTTTCATAATGCTACTTCTCATTCCACTAATGAGTGCAGAATCTTCAGGCAGCATATACAGAGAGCTATTCAGCAGGGGAGGCTCAAATTTGATATGCCTCGGAAAATGAAAGTTGATGATAATCCTTTCCTAGGAGATCAAAACATGGTTGATGCTAGGCTATTCAAAGGAAAAACTAAGGTCCTAACATCAACCAAATCAAAAGAAGCTGGAACAGTCGATCCCAAGCTACAAATATCGACTGATGAGTACATAGAGATTAGAAGATGTCGTGCCGAGCAAAAGGGCCGATACGAGTAGGGGAAGACGTCAAAAGCAGAGACGACAAAGCCGCGGGTCACATCTCGGATTCTGTTGAATAAATGGCAGCGGCAGAAGGAAAAAGATTATCAGCGTTGGTTGAAAGATCAAGCGTACCAGCATCAACTGAAAGAAGAGAGGTATGAAAGGAAACAAGCCGAATTACATTGAAATTACCCTTTCTTTAGACATTGCTGGAATGAAGGTTTGAAATTGCCTACCAGACATGACTGTCCAGAATGCAGCAATCAATATCAGAAGTATAGGCAGTCTCAAACCAACCACCGGTCTATCCATGCTCAAGATGCATATCATTATACTAACATGGATCGGCGCTTAAAAATAAAAGTGTTCATGATCGGCCTAGAAAAAGAGTCATTGATCAAGACTGGGCTGATCATGAAGAGGAAGGCAGTGAAAGAAGATATGTGTGGCAGGAAAGCCAGTGGTGCCCAGGAGGTTTAACAAGAAGCCAGAAGAGAAGGGTGCAACACCTAAGGAATAAAGAGATGGAACAGGCTCAGACATCTGGTAAAACTCAAGTGTGGCGTACCAAGCAAATAGCCGATGGGAAACAACCATCGACTAATATCCAAATGGCTTTTCTGTTGCCATTAGAATTCAGAGCTCCGGCAGATCAAGAAGTTTATTTGAACTTCGATGAATCAGAGTATGAGGAGATAGTTGCCAAGTTGACGGTTGTACAACAAGCAATATTTAACAAACCAGTCAAACATCGGCACTTAAAAGCGTTATATATGAAAGGTCTTATCGATGGGAAGCCGATGAACAGGATGTTGGTGGACGGAGGTGCTTCTGTCAATCTTATGCCTTACACTACTTTTCCTAAACTTGGCAAAGGACTAGAAGATCTGATGGAGACTGACATGATGCTAAAGGACTTTGGGGGTAATACGTCTAAGACCGGGGGGCAATAAACGTCGAGCTAACAATCGAAAGCAAAACTCTGCTCACCACATTCTTCGTCATCGATGGAAAAGGGTCGTATAGTTTGCTCCACGGTCGTGATTGGATTCATGCAAATTGTTGTATACCATCGACCATGCATCAGTGTTTGATTCAATGGCATGGAGATGACGTCAAACTGGTTCGCGCTGATGAATCCATGAGCATCGCAACAGCCGATCCAGTCTTTTGGAAACTAGGAGATTTCAAATGTTTTTCTGGCAAGTCATGGGAAGGAGGCTTCATTAAAATCAGCAATGAAAGCCAACAGCCGATGCAAGCGATTGGCTCTGAGAGTTTGTTTTAGTAGAAATAATCACGGGTTCACATCAGCCATTGGATTAAAGGAAAAATAAGCATTGAGTCTTGGAGATGGGTTTAGGTCGACGTATGTGAATGCTGAGTCAAAGTGTAAGTGTGATTCAGAGTTAATGGATTCCTTAAAGAAGTTCTGTTTCGCTTAATAGGACGCTTGACCTGGGTTGATTGATCATTTGACCTTTGATATGAAAAAGTTCTGCGGGGTGTTATCCTAACATTTGATCAACACTTGATAGCTGATTCGTTCTCGGCTCTAATAGCTGGTATCAGGAGGGTATCACCTCTAGTTCAAAAGATGAAAATATTCAAAGACAATAAAAGCCGATACGATATGCATCGCCTATAGAGCAAACACAAAAGATAAAAATAGTCATACACAAGAGCATTGTACTGAGGCACATTCATGAAAGAACAGGAGTCTTCGTTCATCAGATTACCCTAAGTACAAACTAATCAAAGACCTTGTTCACCATGTCCTGAGCGGATGTGATGTCTACTATGGCCTTCGCTGGCATGGTGAATTCTTCGAGCAGGTCCTCATGCTCCTTAGGGCCATCGCCCATTGGGAAACCAGTCTCCATAGCATGGAGCTCGTGCCCGGTTTGATCTTGTGCCGCGGTCAGCGCCACCGCCGCACCATGACGAACACCGTGGAGGGCGATCTCCTGAACGTGTCTGGGACGTCTTGGAGATGAGCGGCAATAGGGGAACCCCATGCATTGACGGCATCCACGGCCATGTTCGCCGCCAGTTGGAGAGACTCCAACTGCACCGTCAGGGCTGACAGTCATAGGAATAAAAGGTTATCAAGATAAAGATAATGGAAATTTGAATGAGGCGTTCCTGGAATCTATCTTACCCACCGCCATGGCATCAGACTAGGCAAACCACGCTCGGACGGCGCTGGCCTCCTCCTCCGCCGCATGAAGGGCGACCTGAGAGACCCCGAGGAGAATCTCTAGTTGATCGTTCTCCCAAGTCACCTTGGAATAGCGATTTTGAGCCATCCTCAACTCATGAAGGTAGCGCTGGGCGTCGTCGCCATTGTAGGAGTCAAAAGAATCCGACGACGAGGCCGGCACAGAAGATGTGGCGTCAGAAGGCCCGCCAGCCCTGGGAAGAGGACGGAGACTGTCATTCACAACAAACCTGTAGGCAAGTCAGAACTGTTCATCCTCATAAACAAGAAATGCCAATCTCACCTCATGCGTCGGAGACGCTGGTTCATCGGCATATTCTCTTCCAGGATTTCCTTCGCCGCGCGCTTGCCTCGGTTGTCTTCGTCGGCCATGAGGGATGATTGGATCTACTAAAGGGAGGAGGAAAACAGCTACAGGACTTTGGCAGGCGGAGAAGAGCAAAGGAACAGTTGCGGGTGGAGATGTGTTCGAGGCTGAAACCACCGACTGGTATTTGAAGACCTGAAGCGAAGAGGCGGATGCCTCAGAACGTGTAAAGGGCAACCACAATTAATGGAAGGCGAAGCGCCACTTCACTAATACCGATGGGAGTACGGCATTGAGCAACTGAAGGCAGGAAACCGAAGGGTTCTCTTAATAAAAGCCATGTTTTCAGACTTGATTGGATTAGAAGTCTAGAATCGGCTGTATCAAATCGGCTCTTTAGCCAAAAAAAGAAGCGTAATTAAATAACAGAGAAATATGATCAATTCTACACAAGATACGCGTTGACATGCAGATCTCAAGTCTGGAATATCATGGGTGGCTCTCAATATTTCTAGCCAAATAGCATCAGCTCCCGCGACCTGTTTGACTTCTTCGGCTAATCTAGGGATGCTCTAGAAGATGTACTTATGACGGCCAAAAGCGAGATAGCCGGTATGGTCACCTAACTAGGAGAGACCTTATCGGATCAAGCGTTGTGCGCTTCATACATCTTGGAAACACTAAGAGGAGAAGAAGGATTCGGCAGAGCAATCAAATGGGAAATATTTGAAGGAATATTACCCTACCGTTTGGATTAATACTTGACAACCAATTTGCTCGGTTAGCCGATACCAGAAGGGTATCGCTTCTGGTGCGAAGATGAACCCAGAAGGGTAAAAGGCGGTACAAAGTGTATCGCCCGCAGGAGCAAAGCAAACTTGGATAGAGTGATGCATGTAGTATGAAGTATGAAATAAAAGGAAAAATCACTCAAGACAGAGGAATTGTTTGCTAATATCCCCTATTACAAACTACGGGTGGTCGAAAACACTTTGGCTATTATATCATCACTGGGAGATAAAGGTTATAGAGTCGGCGACATCGGAGAAATCCTCGACCAGGCACTCATAATCTCTAGGATATCCGGTGACTAGAGCTTCACGAAGAAGAAGCCGAAGATTGTGGTCGGAGTGAACTTGCACAGCAGCCAATACCATGGCAGCACCATGACGAACACCGTGAAGAGCGACTTCTCTGACGTGGTTCTGGATGTCATGCAAACGAGCCATTGGAACAGCGCCCCTAGCATTAACGAATCCTACCGCATGTTCCGCAGCCAAACAAAGGCTTTCTAGCCGAGCCGATAGATCTAAAGGATTTGGAGAAGAGGTGAGCAGGATCTTGAAGAATAAAAGTTGAAGAAGAAACAGAAAATTATGGTAAATGTCTCACCAGCAATTTTGGCTTCAGCCTTGGCTAGCCTCTCCCGCACCAGGTTGGCCTCAGGAGGTGATCAGCCTTGAACTATGGCTAGAGCTGACTCCGCAATAGAGAGGCAGTCGGCAAGTTTCTCGCCGGTCCAGTCAATGGAAGCGATCAGGTCGTTGTTTTCTCTCGGCCTCCTCGGATAGCAGGGGAGCTAGCGACAAATTGGTGTTGAGGATGACCCCAAAGGCTAAGTAGAGTCGGCCCTCTGCTCTGGGACGACGGGAGCATCACAAGTTGCACCCTCTTGACGGTGGATGCGCTGGCGTGGTGATGCAGATCCATCAAGGGCCTCCTCAGTAGATCTCTTGCTGTCCTCCATGATCTCAAACCTACCGAAAAGCAGGAGCTATACTAAGGATGCAGAAAGTTTGAGACGAAGCGAGTGGTTGTTCGATCCACGGCCATGGCCCGTATATATATAACCCAAGAAGGCGAGAAGATAGATTTCGCCATGGGTGTGAATTTGGAATCAGAAATGGAAGTTGAACAACACTCCAGGAATTCAGGGGACAAATAACAAAGGGATAACATATTCAAATTTATTGCTTTCCCAAATTACAAAATATCATGAAATGGATTCGAAGATTTTACATTGACCAGAGCTCAACCTATCAAGGCTTCTTTGGATTGAAGAGAGTCTAGGCCCCCACGAGGCCGAAGGTCGTCGTGAAACGAATCAACATTGGCCCGTTGATAAAATTGTGCCCGAGAAGAGGAAAAATCGCCCGCCTAACATGTGCTCAACCGATTTCTCGGTAAATCGAGAAACTATGGGGAAGAAGCATGTGGCTTTCCCGGTGGGCGTTCAGTGGAACAAACAAGGGGAAGGTGTCCACATATTTTAGCCCTTGCAAACACTAGAACAACCTTATGAACATGGAGAGAAGACTTAGGTGATATCACAAGAGTTCTTCTAACCGCAATGGTTGATCCTCTTGCTCGACAAGGCGCTAGAATGAGCGACACAATCACCCTATACACAAGAATTCTTCTAATCGCTCAAGATTTTCATAGAAAAAGACTAGACCATGGGGGTCTAGGGGAGTCGGGAGCGCTCGGGGAGACAGGTGGAAGAAAAACATGGCTGAATTGTTCAGTTGCTCTCACCAGGGTCGGATAGTCATTTTATAGCCAGCCCGAGAAGATGAATCCAAGTACCCGTGAAGCAGTGACGCTCGTGTAAAAGGTTTTGAGACATAGGCTCAAGAGTGGATGCAAGCGGCGACAAATAGTGGACCCCAGATCAAGGTTCTCTACCCGTGACTGTGTACCAATCAGGGATACAAACGTGATAATTTTGGAATAAAATTACTTTTATCCCAAAATTGGGGGGTATGTGTTTACACCAAAATTTGGAAGAAGATGTCGTAGGGACTCGAAAGCTCCCAAGATCATGTCATCAAGGAATCAATTGCGTGCAGATCAAAACTAGCTGATTCGGATGCAGAAACTAGAATCGGCTTTCCTCAAATAGCGCTAGCGGATAGCAACAAAGGCTACGTTCGGCGCCAAGATGAAACATGCTGGACTCTACAAAAAGGGAAAGATTAGAGTCCAAGTTATCTTAAATTAGGAATGTTTTCTCTAGGGTCGAAAATTGTAATGAGTCGGGCGTAGATAGGAGTCATGCACAGGGCCCGGGTATAAATACCAAACCCCGGCTGTTGTAAAAGGACAACAATCAATCCACTATACAAGTTATTTACTTTTTCGACTCCGGCCACCCCTTAGGAGTAGGAGTAGAGTAGATCTCGGTGAGTTCTTCAGCAAGTACGGCTGCATCGATCTGATCGACCTCCACTGCTTGTTGTAAGTACCGTCATGACTTATACCTCTGTTCGTACGGCTGCATCGATCCGGTCGACCTCCACTGCGACTCTGGTATAAGTTAGTTATCGATTCTTGCCTAGTTCAAATATGGCTGCATCGATCCGGTCGACCCACACTGCATGAACTAGGTCGAGGTCAATGTCACGATGAGTTACGTTTTATCGGCTATTTTACGTCAATCCTGATCATGCATAGCGTGCGGTTAAAGCATGTTGCGTTTTGAGTAGATTTATTGGCTAGCGAGAACCATTCCATGGCGCATTATCATGGCCTGTGTGATTCTGCCTCACACCCCACTATTAGCACCATGGAGTGGGGGTCGTTATTTGATAGATCTATTCCTGATACGGCATGACTTTAACTGTGCGCTATGCCTGAATTGGCTGTTTAGCCGATATTGAGTGCTTTCACGAACAGTTCGCATCACGAGACCGTTGAAGTAAAGATAAGTTGAAAGATATGTTAGCCCCATGATCTTATTATTGTATTACGGCCTATATGATTCTGCCTCATGCCCCACTGATATTAGTAATGAGTTAGGGTCATCGAGTCTATCATTATTTCTACGGCCTGCATGATTCTGCCTCATGCCCCACTAGTCATAGCGATAGCTGAGATCTAACATGTTCATTAGATTTACCTTTATTAAACGGTTAAGTGGTGTTGAATTGTTTCTTTATATAAAGAGGGGTTCGGTTACTTGTAATCATTGGCTTGGCACAAACCAATCATTGTTGACATCTTATTGCCTTTGATTAATATGTGTTCAAATAATGACATTTATCCTAAATGATAACCGATTCCTCTTATACAACCCAATGAGCTTTAACCGATTTATTCTCATGAATATGCTGGAATCGACTATTTAGTCGATCTCCTTTCATATTGGCTTTTAGAGCCGCACATTCGGGACTGTGTGGCAACACCGGCAAGTTCCGCCCTTAATTACTGATGAACTTTCTCTCCTTGTCAATTATAGGGTCAAATTGACTGGCACGTCTCGGGAGGAGTGCGCAGGATCGACCACCCCTGCGCTAAAGCTAGGCGGATCTATAGCTCCATCGAGCAGACCCTTCCGGCTTGCTGCGTGTGTCCTCGGCACGGGACAAAAATTCTGTGTCGACAGATTGTGCTTATGCATAAATATGCTTCCCTCACCTTGTTCTAATACTAAGTAACTTGTGATCATGTGAGGTTACTATCTTCCCTGTGTGAAGCTAGACAAAATGCCTTGTTCCATGTCGCTTGAATAGCTGTGCTTGAAGATAGGGTGTGATTAGCTTTGCCTTGTATGTTTGCTTCCAAAGGAAATAGATGATAAGTTAATAGTTAGCAAAAAGTTCACCTCTTTGAAAACTAAATTGTTAAATGTAGGTAAAACTTGTTTTGTAGAGATGTCCACCTACTCTATAAAAAGGAAATAAAGGATAATAGTACCTTACCATCATGTTTTGCATGATATGTGTAGTGGTGTTGATGTAGGTCAGGATGCTCGTTATATAGGTAGTGTCATAGCTGTCACCCCTTTTGTCCTCGGTAAGCATACGAGTGTTGAAGAGCGCTATCCTAGAACAACGTCCAAGTTTTGATAATCTCATGGTTGTCGTCTCAAATTAAGTTCTCTCTTAGGAGCCTGAGCCTATATACGTTGTTGCTAGCCCTTGAACGTTGTGCTATGACGACCTATATCCATGCTTTAGGTCCAAGCTTAGTTCCCATGAATGCTTGCATGTGTCGTGGTTGTCCCGCTCCTGTGTGGGAGGACCCTGCTCAAAATCCTTGTTGGATCTCATTGCTCCGTCTCCTGTGGATGATCTGGTGCAACGCTAATCGCTTTCTACCCAACTTTGGAACCTTTTCCTCATAGATCATGTTGTTGCTTTATCAACTGAATCCTTAGTCAGTGCCTTGGCTCTGTCCCTCGAATCTCGTTTGTTTTGTCTCCAAATATTCCAAGTCTCTGGATGTTATCAGTCTTGATCTCATGTTGCTGCTCGGCAAGACCAAATCTCATGTTCATCTCTACCTGGTAATCACCTTGGTGGACACAAGGCGTATATGAAATTATGCAAGAGTCCCCTACTCAGTTGTCTTCGGCAATTAAGCTATGTTCTCTTGCACTGTGTTTTGATCTTCAGATCGCCTCCTTGTTGACTCCTAACCTTGTGACTATCTTTGTTTGCTATCCCTCCTTAGCATGGTGCTTGCTCCTATACAACCAAATTTGTACCACGTGAAAATTCTTGTGGGTTGTATGTTCAGTAATGGTGTTATGAGTAGCAACTACGGTGCCACGACGGAACCTAGGGCCTCCTTGTGGCCGGCCGGCACATGGTTGTGCTGCTGGGTGTGCGCTGGTATCGAGGTTTCTCGTCATGATCCATTGCAGAACTACACTGATGTGTTATTTTCACATGAGCTCTTCCTTGGTTATCTCTCCTTATCTTGTCTAAAGATCTGTACGTCGAACCAGATACAATAGGACTTCCTTCTGAAGTCGTCCAAAGGATAACCCTTGAAGAACAAGTCACTAACAGGAACATAAACAGACTGCAAGAGATGGTAGACAAGTGACTCTACTTGACGGTCCCTATAATGACGTTGATCATCTAGTGAGCAACTTATGTCATCCCTGTTGGATCAGAAGGCTACACAATATTTAAAGTTGGACAAGTTATCAGTCGAATGATAAAAGGACCAAGATATTATGTCCTATAATCGGTCACCTAGTGCTTATGAGCTTTCTATCTTAGCCTTGATCTTTAAGTGCAAGATGATCAACCGACCTTCTTCGGTGTGACCCCTTTCTGCTGACTTCAATGGCGACCATCTGCTTATGCTTTGACCACCATTCTTATTGTCAAGAGTGGAGAATTGGAACCTTTTTGGTGTTGAGATACAACTACTTAGTTACCGATAGGAAAGTTCGTCTCCATCTAGGTAACGACTCTTTGGTAACTACGAAGGCCAGGTTTCACAGAATAATGCTAGGCAAAGAAACAGCAAAGCCAGTCAGCGATGCCAGTACTACTTTCTTCTCTAGGTCATGTGTCATCAAGTCAATTCCATCTAGACAATCACACAGATAGTGCAAGATGCCGCATCAGCTAAGTAAAGAGCTAGAGAAAGCACGTCCCTAGTCTCGGTCCGCATCATTATGTATATGGTGCTATCAAAGGATTGTTCCGGATTCTATGGGATGAAGCACAGAAGGGTAATCAGAGATGTTTCCTTATGATTTAGGACTACCCCTCCACGTGAGTATGCATTGTGCCCTGCAAAAATAGCCCACCAGTCCAATGCTTGTGCATCGTTGAGTTGGTGCCTACATCAACGGTTGAAGTTGTTCCCTGGGAAGCATGTAAGGATAACCCTAGCCTCCATCCTCAGCGAGAAAGCTACCGCTGTCATAAAGAGAATTAGAGAGTGTAGAACACACTCCACAATGCATGAAGCAAAGAAAAAGAAGAGTGGGAAATCTGTCAAGGTTTTATGGCACTCCACTAGTTATCTTAAGCCAGTGATTAGTGGCTCAAACATGGTTGGATTGCCACAACACTTGCCAAGCTCATTCCTTGCTTAAGATACCTCGATGTCTTAAGTTGGTTTGAGGATTGGTTGAGTAAAGCATCGGATTTGTGAGATGTTTTGACAGTTCGGTCACAAAATTTCAGAACAAAGCAGTTTCGGTAAATGATTTGTATGGATAGTTAAACGGTGTCCGTTTGAGCTGAATTTTGGTCAGTAGTTAAAGGACTCTTGGATCAAAATGGCTACCAAAATTTGTGCACAATGGAGTAGTAGTTTGCAGAATATGAACTGATTACTGAGAGGTACAGAATCTGTGATTTCTTTGCTAATTACTATCATCCTTCATATTAGAACGTTGTGTTTGTAGTTCAGGTCATGTTGGCAAAGTGATGATTGTAATACTTTAGATGCCCTAGAGAAGACTCCTGGCACCCCTTTTTGCCTCGCTTTTGCCTTCTCATATCAACAATGCTGGAGCAGTCAAGGTGTTCTATAAGTCAATTTGTGTCTTTGCGAGTCGAAAACAATTTGAAAAGTGTCAAACAACAGATTTCAGATTTTGCTTATCAGTTATTGATTGACAGTAGAAAGGAAGCTTCAATGTCCAAGGTAGTTCAACAAAGTCAATTTTGCGACAGTGCAAGTCAACCCAACTTACTGCGTCACTGTACCATGAAGGCAAATTGTGCTCAACCTGCTTAGTGGTGTACTGTTTTTCCAGTCAGTGTATACTTGCAACTCTTGTTGATCTTTAGACCTCACTATCATCCTTCTTCAGCAAGGATCTCCAAGGCGGACTTGTCCTTAGTACATTCCATGTGTTTTTACCCACGAGGTTGCCTCAGATTTAACCCAGATAACTGTTGCCGCTTGGATACAAGGATTCCCTCAAATAATGATCGTCGAAAATGCTGAGTCAATAGAGTCAGCTATCACATTCACCGCTCACTCAATGAACCCAGACAATATAGTGTTATCATTAGAGAAAGAGAACTGCACACATGGAACATTATGTAGTTTCCATCGATGGGAATCTGAGTGATTGAACAGTCACGACCAGCACCAACATTGTCCTTTATAATTGATGCATTAGGTTATAAGAGTTGATTGGAACCACTTGATGCATATAATTTCCTTGTCTAGAAATATACCTTTAACCCTGTGTAGGTCCAGGATCGAATATCTGCTTAGCCATGCTTAGACCGGTAGAAGTCGGGTGATTTCCTGTCACCTGCGAGATATAGGTGGATACCGAAGCACGGTTGGCTATATTTGCTATCGTGGGAAAAGAACCATGGGGTAATGTAAATCGAGGCCAGGCGGAGTCTATGCGTAGGTTGACTCATGTGATTCCGTCTGTGCCGATTATGGACCGTACCATTGTTGGCACTTTTGATAAGATTTAACGCATGCCTATCACTTAGCTGGCGAGATAACTCATTCCGACCATGAAGCCAAGTAGCTCAACTCAGACCGGGCCCCACTCTGTAAGAGTGTGCACTCTGGATGGTAGTAAGGATGTGCGGGGAGCCAGACATGAGCCCAAGGGCAGGCTGGGCCTAAACGTCCTGGCAGTTGGTTGTCCCTGATTGCGCGGCACTGGGCGAACCCGTGAAATGTGTACTTGAGTTGTACCAAAGGTGACCTAAGAGTACCTTGGCGCAGGTATGTCTGGGTTTGTGTTAGGAATAAATTCCCAGCTGGTTGAAATCGATTCGAATCACCGTCTCTCCCGGATAGTGAGAAACTTTGCTAGCCCCAACATCGTAGTAATTGTATTATGGAATATGATGGTTTGGATAAACATGGAATTACTATACCTGCTATGGTTACTATTGTATGCTCTTAAAATGATATACCACATGTTTGGCACATGATAGTTGCTAATCTAGAATGAATAGATATAATTAACTTGATGACCGAAGTATAATTGTATAATTGAGTTAATCGCTTTTTATGCAAAATGTTGCCAAGCTACCTCCACTTATAAAGCCTTGCATAATCCTTGGAGTCAATTTATTTCTGGTTTATGACGGGTAAGTCTAGCTGAGTACATTCGAGTACTCAGGGTTTATCCCACCATGTTGCGGGTGAAGTTCTTAGCCTGCTGAAGATGGTGGCTAACCGCCGGTGGGCTCGGTGACTCTATATTATTTCTCATCTATATGCTTTTATCTGAGGATGTCACTTATGCTAGCAATGTATTTGGAACCTATATTAATGTAATCATTTGAAAGCTATGTTGTTTCCACTAATCGGTTTTAAAACCCAAACTTGTAATATTATTTGTGAACCCATTTGCAATATTATTTCCGCTGCAACTCTGTGTATGTGATGGGTATTTGCTTAATCACGCGATCTTGGTTGTGATGTTGATTTATCGAGGTCCTTCGTCACACTCAGTGGACTACCGGGTTTATATAAGTGAAAGTATGCGTGTGTCAATGTGTTAGCGGGGACAGCCGTACTTGATCTTGAATAAATTGGGCGGTTCTGTCATAGCTGGCATCAGAGCAAGATTAAGCATAATACTGTCATGTACTTAGTTTTCAAAACAAAGTTTTGTTTTAAAAAGCCTATTTTGACTAAAACTTTAGCTACAGGCAAATTTGTCAAAACTAATTTGCAACACTATGCTAGCGAGATCCTCCTTTATGCCCAATTAAAAACTACTAGGTGGCAATAAGTAAACTAACACTAACTATGGGGGTTTACTTCTTGCAATTTTTACTTTTGTCGTCCATACGGCGTGCTATTGTATAGATGCCATTCACTTGAATGATAATGTATGGATGAAGTGCCTCTACGCCCAGGTAAGTGTGAGTTGTGAGAGCATAACCGTCCAATTATCGGTCTAGGGGAGAGTTAGCTGTAGTTACTAGAATATTTACATGTTACACACATGTATATATGAAGATACTTAATTGTGGGTATATCTGTCGGGTAGCTATGGATACCGAAGTATATATATCTGGGGATGTATATATGGAGAGTATCTTAGTTTACTGCTTTTATTGTGTGCTTATTTATCTCTTGTGGGGATGGGCTGCAATGAATTTGCCTGCAGGTACGCTAACCACGAATGTGTAGATCAAATGTAGCTGACGACTAGCTATATATCGAGAGAGTACGTGATATGCCACCAACATAGAACGTGATTGCCGCCTTAGGCTGGCAATTTTGTGCGGACGAATAGGACGAGCATGCATCATGATTGTGTTTACACCAAAATTTGGAAGAAGATGTCGCAGTGACTCGAAAGCTCCCAAGATCATGTCATCAAGGAATCAATTGCGTGCAAATCGGAACCAGCTGATTCGGATGCAGAAACTGGAATCGGCTTTCCTCAGATAGCGCCAGCGGATAGCAACAATGGCTACGTTCGGCGCCAGGACGAAACATGCTGGACTCTACAAAAAGGAAAAGATTAGAGTCCAAGTTATCTTAAATTAGGAATGTTTTCTCTAAGGTCAAAAATTGTAATGAGTCGTGCTTAGACAGGAGTCATGCACAGGGCCCGAGTATAAATACCAAACCTCGGCTGTTGTAAAAGGATAACAATCAATCCAATATACAAGTTATTTACTTTTTTGGCTCCGGCCACCCCTTAGGAGTAGGAGTAGAGTAGATCTCGGCGAGTTCTTCAGCAAGTATGGCTGCATTGATCCACTCGACCTCCACTGCTTGTTGTAAGTACCGTCATGGCTTATACCTCTGTTCGTATTGCTGCATCAATCCGGTCGACCTCCACTATGATTCTGGTATAAGTTAGTTATCGATTCTTCCCTAGTTCAAGTATGGCTGCATCGATCCGGTTGACCCCCACTACATGAACTAGGTCAAGGTCAAGTTATCGGCTCTACCTTAGAATAGCAGTCTTTGGTAGATTCATTAAGTTACCGATATTGCTTATTGCTTTCATTATTTATCTAAATTACAGCAATATCACTCTGCCCGATTGGGATTGATCTAGATCGTCCTTATATCTTGTTTAGCCCATCGTTTGTTAATCTGAAACTGATCTAATCTATACATTAAACGACGAGTTACGTTTTATCGGTTGTTTTACGTCAATCCTGATCGTGCATAGTGTGCGGTTAAAGCATGTTGCGTTTTGAGTAGATTTATTGGCTAGCGAGAACCGTCCATGGCCCATTATCACGGCCTGTGTGATTCTGCCTCACACCGCAGTGTTAGCACCATGGAGTGGAGGTCGTTATTTGATAGATCTATTCCTAATAAGGCATGGCTTTAACTATACGCTATGCCTGAATCGGCTGTTTAGCCGATATTGAGTGCTTTCACGAACAGTTCGCATCACGAGACCGTTGAAGTAAAGATAAGTTGAAAGATATGTTAGCCCCATGATCTTATTATTGTATTACGGCTTGCATGATTCTGCCTCATGCCCCACTGATATTAGTAATGAGTTAGGGTCATCGAGTCTATTGTTATTTCTACGGCCTGCATGATTCTGTCTCATGCCCCACTGGTCATAGCGATAGATGAGATCTAACATGTTCATTAGATTTACCTTTATTAAACGGTTAAGTGGTGTTGAATTGTTTCTTTATATAAAGAGGGGTTCGGTTACTTGTAATCATTGGCTTGGCACAAACCAATCATTGTTGACATCTTATTGCCTTTGATTAATATGTGTTCAAATAATGACATTTATCCTGAATGATAACCGATTCATCTTATACAACCCAATGATCTTTAACCAATTTATTCTCATGAATATGCTGGAATCGACTATTTAGTCGATCTCCTTTCATATCGGCTTTTAGAGCCGCATATTCGGGACTGTCTGGCAACACCGTTAATTCCGCCCTTAATTACTGATGAACTTTCTCTCCTTGTCAATTATAGGGTCAAATTGACTGGCATATCTCGGGAGGAGTGCGCAGGATCGACCACCCCTGCGCTGAAGCTAGGCGGATCTACAGCTCCATCGAGCAGACCCTTCCGGCTTGCTACGTGTCCTTGGCATGGGACAAAAATTCTGTGTCGACACACGTTTCTGGCACGCCCGGTGGGACCCCACAATCATCATGGCGGTTCACAACAACAACGACATCCTTATGCTGCATTATGAAGATCTACCTGATGAGGATAAGGGTATCATCAGCAAAGCTACAGAAGAGTTTCAGAACAAATGTTTGTTGTCCTACACCAAAACACGTGACAACATAATTGTTCAGAAATTTCCACTACCAAGAGTTCTGTTACATGGGCAGACAGACACAACTGAAGCTGAAGATAGGCGTTTCTTTAAGGAAGTTGTGGACAAATCTATTCGTGATGCCATATCAAGCCATACCGAAGCTTTCGTAGATATATTCCACAATGCCATGAGAAAGGCAATTCATGGGTTTCTAGTTGGTCAAGGTGGGTTGGCTTATTACAACATTCTAGATCCGTCGACCCAAGGAACCAATTAAGTCGGTATCAGCCATCAAGAAGCCGCACCAGCTAATAGTGGTGATGTCCAGACAGTTCAGGGTTCATCAGAACAAACTCAAGGAACTACTTCAAATCAGACACAGTACAATCCTAGACCATCAGTACATCATGTGCAACAGCCGGAGGGGCAAAGTCTTAACCAGGTGATCAATTTTGGCACATCAGGCCACATACCGTCGTCGGCTCAAAAAATAGCACCATCAATTCAAAGGATCCGTAGAGATATAGATCCTTATGTCTATAATCAGAGACTTCAAGCTGCAAGCCAGCAAAGGACCCAGCAGATTGAGATTCCACAAGGGTATTAGTATAGCACAGATTATAACACCCTTCACATGATGCCAAATCCAGGATATCAAGGCACATGAGATTTCAACCCACATATGGGTCAGCAGGTACAGAGAAATCCAAATTCGCAAGCTAATGAGTTATTGCTGAGGGTGACCGAGATGATGAAGAATTAGTTCGGTCTAAAGCCAAAAGGGTTGACCTTTTCATACAAACGCCCATATCTAGAATGGTATAATTTGGTCGCTCTTCCAACAAATTATAGGCTCCCTAGAATTTGCTAAGGTCACTGGCCAAGACAGTACAAGCATGATAGAACATGTCAGTCAGTATCTTACACAGTTGGGCGAAGCGTCAGTTGAGGACACCCATCGAGTTCATTTCTTCTCTCTGTCCTTATCAAGGCCAGCCTTCACTTGGTTTTCATCATTGCCAGTCAATTCTATTGCCAATTAGGCTGACCTGGAGAAAAAGTTTCATACATATTTTTACGCTGGGACTGAAGAAAAGAAGATTACCGATCTAACAACTGTAGGACAGAAGACTAATGAATCAGGCACTGAATTTCTTTAGAGGTTCCGAGAAACCAGGAACTTGTGCTTCTCCTTAAACTTGGCTGATGATCAACTGGATGCTTTAGCTGTTCAAGGAATGCTGCCTATGCGGAAAGAAAAGCTGCTGGGACAAGAATTTGACAACTTGGGACAATTAGCTCAACAAGTAGCTGTGCTCAATAGCCAATTCCAGAGTATGCGCAAAGATACCGGTTCTAGAAGAGTACCTCAGTAGCCAAAGCTTATGATCCATACTCAATCGATAACGACTATGAAGATGAAGAAGAAGAGGTTGATGCGGCTAAATGGAATTGGGGCAATAAGACAGTGATGGTGCCAAATCCTTGGGGAACGAGGAGAGCTATAACTTTGATGTCACCAAATTAGATAAGCTCTTTGATTTCTTGCTTGAGAAAGGGCAGATCACGTTGCTCGATGGTAATGTCATGTTGCCCCCTTTTTAGTTGAAGAATAGGAAGTTCTGCAAGTTCCGTAATGCTACTTCTCATTCCACTAATGAGTGCAGAATCTTCAGGCAGCATATACAGAGAGCTATTCAGCAGGGGAGGCTCAAATTTGATATGCCTCGGAAAATGAAAGTTGATGATAATCCTTTCCCAGGAGATCAAAACATGGTTGATGCTAGGCTATTCAAAGCAAAAACTAAGGTCCTAACATCAACGAAATCAAAAGAAGCTGGAACAGTCGATCCCAAGATGCAAATATCGGTTGACGAGTACAGAGAGATTAGAAGACGTCGTGTCGAGCAAAAGAGCCGATACGAGCAGGGGAAGACGTCAAAAGCAGAAACGACAAAGCCGCGGGTCACATCTTGGATTCTGTTGAATAAATGGCAGTGGCAGAAGGAAAAAGATTATCAGCGTTGGTTGAAAGATCAAGCATACCAGCATCAACTGAAAAGAAGAGATGTATGAAAGGAAACAGGCCGAATTACATTGGAATTGCCCTTTCTTCAGATATTGCTGGAATGAAGGTTTGAAGTTGCCTACAAGACATGACTGTCTAGAATGCAGCAATCAATATCGGGAGTATAGACAGTCTCAAACCAACTACCGGTCTATCCATGCTCAAGATGCATATCATCATAGTAACATGGATCGGCGCTTAAAAAATAAAAGTGTTCATGATCGGCTTGGAAAAAGAGTCATTGATTAGGACTGGGCTTATCATGAAGAGGAAGGCAGTGAAAGAAGATATGTGTGGCAGGAAAGCCAGTGGTGCCAAGGCGGTTTAACAAGAAGCCAGAAGAGAAGGGTGCAACGCCTAAGGAATAAAGAGATGGAACGGGCTCAGACATCCGATAAAACTCAAGTGTGGCGTACCAAGCAAATAGCCGATGGGAAACAACAATCAGCTAATATTCAAATGGCTTTTCTGTTGCCATCATTATTCAGAGCTCCGGTAGATGAAGAAGTTTATTCGGACTTCGATGAATCAGAGTATGAGGAGATAGTTGTCAAGTTGACGGTTGTACATCAAGCAATACTTGACAAACCAATCAAACATCGTCACTTAAAAGCGTTATATATGAAAGGTCTTGTCGATGGGAAGCCGATGAACATGATGTTGGTGGACGGAGGTGCTTCTGTCAATCTTATGCCTTACACTACTTTTCGTAAACTTGGAAAAGGACCAGAAGATCTGATGGAGACTGACATGATGTTTAAGGACTTTGGGGGTAATACATCCAAGACCCAGGGGGCAATAAACGTCGAGATAACAATCGGAAGCAAAACTCTGCTCACCACATTCTTCGTCATCGACGGAAAAGGGTTGTACAGTTTGCTCCTCGATCGTGATTGGATTCAAGCGAATTGTTGTATACCATCGACCATGCATCAATGTTTGATTCAATGGCATGGAGATGATGTCGAACTGGTTCACGCTGATGAATCCATGAGCATCGCAACAGCCGATCCAGTCTTTTGGGAACTAGGAGATTTTGAATGTTTTTCTGGCAAGTCATGGGAAGGAGGCTTCATTAAAATCAACAATGAAAGCCAACAGCCGATGCAAGCGATCGACTCTGAGAGTTTGTTTTAGTAGAAACAATCATGGCTTCACATCGGCCATTGGATTAAAGGAAAAATAAGTGTTTAGTCTTGGAGATGGGTTTAGGCCGACGTATGTGAATGGTGAGTCAAAGTGTAAGTGCGATTCAGAGTTAATGGATTCCTTAAAGAAGTTCTATTTTGCTTAATAGGACGGTTGACCTAGGTTGATTGATCATTTGACATTTGATATGAAAAAGTTATGCGGGGTGTTATCCTAACATTTGATCAACACTTGATAGCCAATTCGTTCTCGGCTCTAATAGCCGATACCAGGAGGGTATCGCCTCTAGTTCAAAAGATGAAAATATTCAATGACAATAAAAGCCGATACGATATGTATCGCCTATAGAGCAAAAACAAAAGATAAAAATAGTCATACACAAAGAGCATTGTACTGAGGCACATTCATGAAAGAACAGGAGTCTTCGTTCATCATATTACCCTAAGTACAAACTAATCAAAGACCTTGTTCACCACGTCCTGAGTGGATGTGATGTCTACTATGGCCTCCGCTGCCATGGTGAATTCTTTGAGCAGGTCCTCATGCTCCTTAGGGCCATCGCCTATTGGGAAACCAGTCTCCATAGCATGGAGCTCGTGCCCGGTTTGAACTTGTGCCACGGTCAGCGCCGCCGCCGCACCATGGCGAACACCATGGAGGGCGATCTCCCGAACGCGGATCGGGATGTCTTGGAGACGTGCGGCGATAGGGGAACCCCGTGCATTAACAGCATCCGCAGCCAAGTTCACCGCCAGTTGGAGAGACTCCAACTGCACCATCAGGGCTGATAGTCACAGGAATAAAAGGCTATCAAGATAAAGATATTGGAAATTGGAATGAGGCATTCCTGGAATCTATCTTACCCGCCGCCATGGCATCAAACTCGGCTAACCGCGCTCGGACGGCAATGGCCTCCTCCTCCGCCGCATGAAGGGTGGCTTGAGAGACCCCGAGGCGAATCTCCAGATGACCGTTCTCCCAAGTTGCCACGGAATAGCGATTCTGAGCCATCCTCCACTCATGAAGGTAGCGCTGGGCGTCATCGCCATTGTAGGAGTCGGAAGAATCCGACGACGAGGCCGGCACAGAAGATGCGGCGTTAGAAGGCCTGCCGGCCCTAGGAAGAGGATGGAGACTGTCATTCACAACAAACCTGTAGGTGAGTCAGAACTGTTCATCCTCATAAACAAGAAATGCCAATCTCACCTCATGCGTCAGAGACGCTGGTTCATCGGCATATTCTCTTCCGGGATTTCCTCCGCCGCGTGCTTGCCTCGGTTGTCTTCGCCGGCCGTGAGGGATGATTGGATCTATGAAAGGGAGGTGGAAAACCACTACAGGACTTCGGCAAGCGGAGAAGAGCAAAGGAACAGTTGCGAGTGGAGATGTGTTCGAGGCTGAAACCACCGGCTAGTATTTGAAGACCTGAAGCGAAGAGGAGGACGCCTCAGAACGTGTAAAGGGCAACCGCAATAAATGGAAGGCAAAGCGCCACTTCACTAATACCGATGGGAGTACGGCATTGAGCAACTGAAGGTAGGAAACCGAAGGGTTCTCTTAATAAAAGTCATGTTTTTAGACTTGATTGGATTAGAAGTCTGGAATCGGCTATATCAAATCGGCTCTTTAGCTGAAAAAAGAAGCGTAATTAAATAACAGAGAAGTATGATCAATTCTGCACAAGATACGCGTTGACATGCAGATCTCAAGTCTGGAATATCATGGGTGGCTCTCAATATTTCTAGCCAAATAGCATCAGCTCCCGTGACCTATTTGACTTCTTTGGCTAATCTAGGGATGCTCTAGAAGACATACTTACGACGGCCCAAAGCGAGATAGCCGGTATGGTCACCTAACTGGGAGAGACCTTATCGGATCAAGCGTTGTGCGCTTGATACATCTTGGAAACACTAAGAGGAGAAGAAGGATTCGGTAGAGCAATCGAATGGGAAATATTTGAAGGAATATTACCCTAACGTTTGGATTAATACTTGACAACCAATTTGCTCGGTTAGCCGATACCAGAAGGGTATCGCTTCTGGTGCGAAGATGAACCCAGAAGGGTAAAAGCCGGTACAATGTGTATCGCCCACAGGAGCAAAGAAAACATGGACAGAGTGATGCATGTAGTATGAAGTACGAAATAAAAGGAAAAATCACTCAAGACAGAGGAATTGTTTGCTAATATCCCCTATTACAAACTACAGGCCGAAAAACACTTTGGCTATTATATCATCAGCCTAGGAGATAAAGGTTACAGAGTTGGTAGCGTCGGAGAAATCCTCGATCAGGCGCTCATAATCTCTAGGATATCCAGTGACTAGAGCTTCACAAAGAAGAAGCCGAAGATCATGGTCGGAGTGAACTTGCGCAGCAGCCAATGCCATGGCAGCACCATGATGAACGCCGTGAAGAGCGACTTCTCTGACGTGGTTTCGGATGTCATGCAAACGAGCCACCGGAATGGCACCCCGGCATTGATAAATCCTGCCGCGTGGTCCGCAGCCAAACAAAAGATTTCTAGCTAAGCCGATAGATCTAAAGGATTTGGAGAAGAGGTGAGCAGGATCTTGGAGAATAAAAGTTGAAGAAGAAACAGAAAATTATGGTAAATGTCTCACCAGCAATTTTGGCTTCAGCCTTGACCAGCCTCTCCCGCACCGGGTTGGCCTTAGGAGGTGACCGGCCTTGAACTATGGCTAGAGCTGACTCCGCAATAGAGAGGTAGTCGGCAAGTTTCTCGCCGGTCTGGTCAATGGAAGCGATTAGGTCGTCGTTATCTCTCGGCCTCCTCGAATAGCAGGGGAGCTGGCGACAAATTGGTGTTGAGGATGACCCCAAAGGTTGAGTAGAGTCGGCCCTCTACTCTGGGACGACGGGAGCATCGCAAGTTGCACCCTCTTGACGGTGGATGCGTTGGCGCGATGATGCAGATCCATCGAGGGCCTCCTTAGCAGATCTCTTGTTGTCCTCCATGATCTCAAACCTACGGAAAAGTAGGAGCTATACTAAGGATGCAGAAAGTTTGAGACAAAGCGAGTTGTTGTTCGATCCACGGCCGTGGCCCGTATATATAGCCCAAGAAGGCGAGAAGATAGATTTCGCCGGGGGTGTGAATTTGGAATCAGAAACGGAAGCGGAACAACACTTCGGGAATTCAAGGGACGGATAACAAAGAGATAACAGATTCGAATTTATTGCTTCCCCAAATTACAAAATATCATGAAATAGATTCGAAGATTTTACATTGACTAGAGCTCAACCTATCAAGGCTTCTTTGGATTGAAGAGAGTCTAGGCCCCCACGAGGCCGAAGGTCGTCGTGAAACGAATGGACATTGGCCCGTTGATAAAATTGTGCCCGAGAAGAGGAAAAATCGCCCGCCTAACATGTGCTTAGCCGATTTCTCGGTAAATCGAGAAATTATGGGGAAGAAGCCTGTGGCTTTCCCGGTGGGCATTTAGTGGAACAAACAAGGGGAAGGTGTCCACACATTTTAGCCCTTGCAAACACTAGAACAGCCTTGAAAACATGGAGAGAAGACTCAAGTGATATCACAAGAGTTCTTCTAACCGCAATGGCTGATCCTCTTGCTCGACAAGGCGCTAGAATGAGCGACACAATCACCCTATGCACAAGAATTCTTCTAATCGCTCAAGATTTTCATAGCAAAAGACTAGACCATGGGGGGTCCAGCGGAGTCGGGAGCGCTCGGAGAGACAGGTGGAAGAAAAACATGGTTGAATTGTTGAGTTGCTCTCACCAGGGTCGGATAGTCATTTTATAGCCGGCCTGGGAAGATGAATCCAAGTACCCGTGAAGCAGTGACGCTCCTGTAAAAGGTTTTGAGGCATAGGCTCATGAGTGGATGCAAGCAACGACAAACAGTGGACCCCAGATCAAGGTTCTCTACCTGTGACTGTGTACTAGTCAGGGATACATACGTGATAATTTTGGAATAAAATTACTTTTATCCCAAAATTGGGGGCATGTGTTTACACCAAAATTTGGAAGATGTCGCAGGGACTCGAAAGCTCCCAAGATCATGTCATCAAGGAATCAATTGCGTGCAGATCGGAACCAGCTGATTCGCATGCAAAAACTGGAATCAGCTTTCCTCAGATAGAGCCAGCGGATAGCAACAAAGGCTACGTTCGGCGCTAGGACGAAACATGCTGGACTCTACAAAAAGGGACAGATTAGAGTCCAAGTTATCTTAAATTAGGAATGTTTTCTCTAGGGTCGAAAATTGTAATGAGTCGTGCTTAGACAGGAGTCATGCACAGGGCCCGGGTATAAATACCAAACCCTGGCTGTTGTAAAAGGACAACAATCAATCCAATATACAAGTTATTTACTTTTTCGGCTCCGGCCACCCCTTAGGAGTAGGAGTAGAGTAGATCTCGGTGAGTTCTTCAGCAAATACGGCTGCATCGATCCGGCCGACCTTGACTGCTTGTTGTAAGTACCATCATGGCTTATACCTCTGTTCGTACGGCTGCATTGATCTGGTCGACCTCCACTGCGACTCTGGTATAAGTTAGTTATCGATTCTTGCCTAGTTCAAGTATGGCTGCATCGATCCGGTCGACCCCCACTGCATGAACTAGGTCAAGGTCAATTTATTGGCTCTACCTTAGAATGGAAGTCTTTGGTAGATTCATTAAGTTACCGATATTTCTTATTGCTTTCATTATTTATCTAAATTACAACAATATCACTCTCCCCGATTGGGATTGATCTGGATCGGCCTTATATCTTGTTTAGCCCATCGTTTGTTAATCTAAAACTGATCTAATCTATACATTACATGATGAGTTATGTTTTATCGGTTGTTTTACGTCAATCCTGATCGTGCATAGTGTGCGGTTAAAGCATGTTGCGTTTTGAGTAGATTTATTGGCTAGCGAGAACCGTTCCATGGCCCGTTATCACGGCCTGTGTGATTCTGCCTCACACCCCACTGTTAGCACCGTGGAGTGGGGGTCATTATTTGATAGATCCATTCCTGATAAGGCATGACTTTAACTGTGCGCTATGCCTGAATCGGCTATTTAGCCAATATTGAGTGCTTTCACGAACAGTTCGCATCATGAGACCGTTGAAGTAAAGATAAGTTGAAAGATATGTTAGCCCCATGATCTTATTATTGTATTATGGCCTGTATGATTCTGCCTCATGCCCCACTGATATTTGTAATGAGTTAGGGTCGTCGAGTCTATTGTTATCTCTAGGGCCTGCATGATTCTACCTCATGCCCCACTGGTCATAGCGATAGATGAGATCTAACATGTTCATTAGATTTACCTTTATTAAATGGTTAAGTGGTGTTGAATTGTTTCTTTATATAAAGAAGGGTTCGGTTACTTGTAATCATTGGCTTAGCACAAACCAATCATTGTTGACATCTTATTGCCTTTGATTAATATGTGTTCAAATAATGACATTTATCCTGAATGGTAACCGATTCATCTTATACAACCCAATGAGCTTTAACTGATTTATTCTCATAAATATGCTGGAATCGACTATTTAGTCGATCTCCTTTCATATCGGCTTTTAGAGCCGCACATTCGGGACTGTCTGGCAACACCAGCAAGTTCCGCCCTTAATTACTGATGAACTTTCTCTCCTTATCAATTGCAGGGTCAAATTGACTGGCACATCTCGGGAGGAGTGCGCAGGATCGACCACCCCTGCGCTGAAGCTAGGCGGATCTATAGCTCCATCGAGCAAACCCTTCTGGCTTGCTGCGTGTGTCCTCGGCATGGGAAAAAAATTCTGTGTCGATAGATTGTGCTTGTGCATAAATATGCTTCCCTCACCTTGTTCTAATACTAAGTAACTTGTGATCATGTGAGGTTACTATCTTCCCTGTGTGAAGCTAGACAAAATGCCTTGTTCCATGTCGCTTGAATAGTTGTGCTTGAAGATAGGGTGTGATTAGCTTTGCCTTGTATGTTTGCTTCCAAAGGAAATAGATGACAAGTTAATAGTTAGCAAAAAGTTCACCTCTTTGAAAACTAAATTGCTAAATGTAGGTAAAACTTGTTTTGTAGAGATATCCACCTACTCTATAAAAAGGAAATAAAGGATAATAGTACCTTACCACCATGTTTTGCATGATATGTGTAGTGGTGTTGATGTAGGTGTGGATGCTCGTTATATAGGTAGTGCCATAGCTATCACCCCTTTTGTCCTCGGTAAGCATACGAGTGTTGAAGAGCGCTATCCTAGAACAGCGTCCAAGTTTTGATAATCTCATGGTTGTCGTCTGAAAGCTCTAGTTTGGTTTTAGTAAATTGATGAAACCCTAAGTGCTAACCTAGTTTATCAAGTGATCATGATATAGGTAGCACACTCCAAGTGGTGAAGCAAATGAAGATCATAACATGATAATTGTGATGCCATGGTAATGATCAAGTGCTCGGACTTGGAAAGAAGAAAGAGAAAAACAAAAGGCTCAAGGCAAAGGTATAAATTGTAGGAGCTATTTTGTTTTGGTGATCAAGACACTTAGTGAGTGTGATCACATTTAGGATCGATAGCCGTACTATTAAGAGGGGTGAAACTTGTATCGGAATGCGGTTATCAAAGTGCCACTAGATGCTCTAACTCATTGCATATGCATTTAGGATCTAGTGGAGTGCTAACATCCTTGAAAATGTTTGTGAAAATATGCTAACACATGTGCACAAGGTGATACACTTGGTCGTTGGCACATTTGATCTAGGGTGGTGAAGTTTGGGTGCAAGGGAAAGAAACTCCACCAGCGCCCTAGACAGAAAAGATGGAGGTCACTGTAAGTGACCGAACGCTGGTCTCGGTTGGACCGGCGTGTTCGGTCAGTAGCAGTAGAGGGCGTGCGTTTCGGTCTCATGACCGGACGCTGGGTCGCTCAGCGACCGGACGCTGGCGGGGTGCGTCCGGTCAATGCTGACGTACGCTGACGTAGGGCATACAGAGGAGACGTTGTGTGACCGGACGTTGTTTGTGTCCGGTCAAGCATGACCGAACACGTTCGGTCGGAAAAATCGCATTTGGAACCTTACTGGAAACGACCGGACGCTGAAGTCCAGCGTCCGGTCACTTTCTAACTGACGCGTCTGGTCAGCAGACGACCATTGAAATCTGACGAATAGTATTCGAAGCAGGGGACACATGGCGTGAATCACGTGACCAGACGCCGTGGGCCAGCGTCCGGTCACCCCGCGTTGTGCCCAGTGAAGGGGTACAACGACTCTATTTCATGGGGGCTTCTATTTAAGCCCCATGGCCGGCTCAAGCTCAATCTCTTGGCCATTTGCATTGACATAGCAACCTTGTGAGCTTAGCCAAAGCCCTCCCACTCATCTCCATCATTGATTCATCATCTTTGTGAGATTGGGAGAGAATCCAAGTGCATTGCTTGAGTGTTTGCATCTAGAGGCACTTGGTGTTCATGTTTCGCTGCAGGATTCGCTTGTTACTCTTGGTGGTTGCCGCCACCTAGATGGCTTGGAGCAGCGAGGATCGTCGAGCGGAGGGTGGTGATTGTCTCCGGCTCCGATCGTGGTGATTGTGAGGGGTTCTTGACCTTTCCCCGATGGAGCACCAAAAGGTACTCTAGTGGATTGCTCATGGCTTGTGTGATCCTCATCTTGTGTTGGTTGTGCGGCACCCTATTGAGGGTTTGGCGTGTGATGCCAATTAGCGCGTGAACCTCCAAGTGAGTGTATCGCCACAACGAGGAGTAGCTTGCTGGCAAGCAAGTGAACCTCGGTAAAAATCATTGTGTCCATCATTTGATTCCAAGGTGATTGGTCTTCATTGTTATTCATCTTTGTGATTGATTGGCGCCTTCCTCGACACGGCGGTATAACCTTCTTGATCACCCTCTTTACTTTACCACAAACTAGTTGTCAAGCTCTTTAGTGTAGCTAGTTGTGAGAGCTTGCTGGGTTGGTTGGTGTGGCTCTTTAGCTAGCCTTTGAGAGCACACTAACATAGAGTAGTGTCATAGCTATTGTGTGAATAGATTCTACCTAAACTAGAATTGTGGTAGGTGGCTTGCATTTTTGAGTTGGATAGCGCAAAACTCGCTTCGCCGCATAATTGTCTAATCCTTTTGTTAAGTGTTGTTGTAGAAATTTTATTAAGCTATTCACCCCCCTCTAGCCATTAGGACCTTTCAAGTGGTATCGGAGCCGAGGTCACCGTGATTTGAGGCTTAACAACCTTCGGTGTAAGAATGGCTCAAATCAACAACACAAAGAAGCCACCGTGATTCACCGTGATTTGAGGCTTAACAACCTTCGGTCATAGCGATAGATGAGATCTAACATGTTCATTAGATTTACCTTTATTAAATGGTTAAGTGGTGTTGAATTATTTCTTTATATAAAGAGGGGTTCGGTTACTTGTAATCATTGGCTTGGCACAACCCAATCATTGTTGACATCTTATTGCCTTTGATTAATATGTGTTCAAATAATGACATTTATCCTGAATGATAACCGATTCCTCTTATACAACCCAATGAGCTTTAACCGATTTATTCTCATGAATATGCTGGAATCGACTATTTAATCGATCTCCTTTCATATCGGCTTTTAGAGCCACACATTCGAGACTGTTTGGCAACACCGGCAAGTTCTGCCCTTAATTACTGATGAACTTTCTCTCCTTGTCAATTACAGGGTCAAATTGACTGGCACGTCCCGGGAGGAGTGTGTAGGATCGACCACCCCTGCGCTGAAGCTATGCGGATCTATAGCTCCATCGAGCAGACCCTTCCGGCTTGCTACGTGTGTCCTCGGCACGAGACAAAAATTCTGTGTTGACAGATTGTGCTTGTGCATAAATATGCTTCCCTCACCTTGTTCTAATACTAAGTAACTTGTGATCATGTGAGGTTACTATCTTCCCTGTGTGAAGCTAGACAAAATGCCTTGTTCCATGTCGCTTGAATAGTTGTGCTTGAAGATAGGGTGTGATTAGCTTTGCCTTGTATGTTTGCTTCCAAAGGAAATAGATGACAAGTTAATAGTTAGCAAAAAGTTCACCTCTTTGAAAACTAAATTGCTAAATGTAGGTAAAACTTGTTTTGTAGAGATATCCACCTACTCTATAAAAAGGAAATAAACGATAATAGTACCTTACCACCATGTTTTGCATGATATGTGTAGTGGTGTTGATGTAGGTGTGGATGCTCGTTATATAGGTAGTGCCATAGCTATCACCCCTTTTGTCCTCGGTAAGCATACGAGTGTTGAAGAGCGCTATCCTGGAACAACGTCCAAGTTTTGATAATCTCATGGTTGTCGTCTCTAATTAAGTTCTCTCTTAGGAGCCTGAGCCTATATACGTTGTTGCTAGCCCTTGAACGTTGCGCTATGACGACCTATATCCATGCTTTAGGTCCAAGCTTAGTTCCCATGAATGCTTGCATGTGTCATGGTTGTCCCGCTCCTGTGTGGGAGGACCCTGCTCAAAATCCTTGTTGGATCTCATTGCTCCGTCTCCTGCGGACGATCTGGTGTAACGCTAATCGCTATCTACCCTACTTTGGAACCTTTTCCTCATAGATCATGTCGTTGCTTTATCAACTGAATCCTTAGTCAGTGCCTTGGCTCTGTCCCTCGAATCTCGTTTGTTTTGTCTCCAACTATTCCAAGTCTCTAGATGTTATCAGTCTTGATCTCATGTTGCTGCTCGGCAAGACCAAATCTCATGTTCATCTCTACCTGGTAATCACCTTGGTGGACACAAGGCGTATATGAAATTATGCAAGAGTCCCCTACTCAGTTGTCTTCGGCAATTAAGCTATGTTCTCTTGCACTGTGTTTTGATCTTCAGATCGCCTCCTTGTTGACTCCTAACCTTGTGACTATCTTTGTTTGCTATCCCTCCTTAGCATGGTGCTTGCTCCTATACAACCAAATTTGTACCACTTGAAAATTCTTGTGGGTTGTATGTTCAGTAATGGTGTTATGAGTAGCAACTACGGTGCCACGACAAAACCTAGGGCCTCCTTGTGGCCGGCTGGCACATGGTTGTGCTGCTGGGTGCGCGCTGGTATCGAGGTTTCTCGTCATGATCCATTGCAGAACTACACTGATGTGTTATTTTCACATGAGCTCTTCCTTGGTTATCTCTCCTTATCTTGTCTAAAGATCTGTACGTCGAACCAGATACAATAGGACTTCCTTCTGAAGTCGTCCAAAGGATAACCCTTGAAGAACAAGTCACTAACAGGAACATAAACAGACTGCAAGAGATGGTAGACAAGTGACTCTACTTGACGGTCCCTGTAATGACGTCGATCATCTAGTTAGCAACTTATGTCATCCCTGTTGGATCAGAAGGCTACACAATATTTAAAGTTGGACAAGTTATCAGTCGAATGATAAAAGGACCAAGATATTATGTCCTATAATCGGTCACCAAGTGCTTATGAGCTTTCTATCTTAGCCTTGATCTTTAAGTGCAAGATGATCAACCGACTTATTGTCAAGAGTGGAGAATTGGAACCTTTTTGGTGTTGAGAGACAACTACTTAGTTACCGATAGGAAATTCGTCTCCATCTAGGTAACGACTCTTTGGTAACTACGAAGGCCAGGTTTCACAGAATAATGCTAGGCAAAGAAACAGCAAAGCTAGTCAGCGATGCCAGTACTACTTTCTTCTCTAGGTCATGTGTCATCAAGTCAATTCCATCTAGACAATCACACAGATAGTGCAAGATGCTGCATCAGCTAAGTAAAGAGCTAGAGAAAGCATGTTCCTAGTCTCAGTCCGCATCATTATGTATATGGTGCTATCAAAGGATTGTTCTGGATTCTATGGGATGAAGCAAAGAAGGGTAATAGAGACGTTTCCTTATGATGTAGGACTGCCCCTCCACGTGAGTATGCATTGTGCCCTGCAAAAATAGCCCACCAGTCCAATGCTTGCGCATCGTTGAGTTGGTGCCTACATCAACGGTTGAAGTTGTTCCCTGGGAAGCATGTAAGGATAACCCTAGCCTCCATCCTCAGTGAGAAAGCTACCGCTGTCATAAAGAGAATTAGAGAGTGCAGAACACACTCCACAATGCATGAAGCAAAGAAAAAGAAGAGTGGGAAATCTGTCAAGGTTTTATGGCACTCCACTAGTTATCTTAAGCCAGTGATTAGTGGCTCAAACATGGTTGGATTGCCACAACACTTGCCAATCTCATTCCTCGCTTAATATACCTCGATGTCTTAAGTTGGTTTGAGGATTGGTTGAGTAAAGCATCAGATTTGTGAGATGTTTTGACAGTTCGGTCACAAAATTTCAGAACAAAGCAGTTTCGGTAAATGATTTGTATGGATAGTCAAACGGTGTCCATTTGAGCTGAATTTTGGTCAGTAGTTAAAGGACTCTTGGATCAAAATGGCTACCAAAATTTGTGCACAATGGAGTAGTAGTTTGCAGAATACGAACTGATTATTGAGAGGTACAGAATCTGTGATTTCTCTGCTAATTACTATCATCCTTCATATTAGAAGGTTGTGTTTGTAGTTCAGGTCATGTTGGCAAAGTGATAATTGTAATACTTTAGATGCCCTAGAGAAGACTCCTGGCACCCCTTTTTGCCTCGCTTTTGCCCTCTCATATCAACAATTCTGGAGCAGTCAAGGTGTTCTACAAGTCAATTTGTGCCTTTGCGAGTCGAAAACAATTTGAAAAGTGTCAAACAACAGATTTTAGATTTTGCTTATGAGTTATTGATTGATAGTAGAATGGAAGCTTCAATGTCCAAGGTAGTTCAACAAAGTCAATTTTGCGACAGTGCAAGTCAACCCAACTTACTACGCCACTACACCATGAAGGCAAATTGTGCTCAACCTGCTTAGTAGTGTACTGTTTTTCCACTCAATGTATACTTGCAACTCTCATTGACCTTCAGACCTCGCTATCATCCTTCTTCGGCAAGGATCTCCAAGGCGGACTTGTCCTTAGTACATTCCTTGTGTTTTTACCCACAAGGTTGCCTCAGATTCAACCCAGATAACTGTTGCCGCTTGGATACAAGGATTCCCTCAAATAATGATCGTCGAAAATGCTAAGTCAACAGAGTCAGCTATCACATTCACCGCTCACTCAACGAACCTAGACAATATAGTGTTATCATTAGAGAAAGAGAACTGCACACATGGAACATTATGTAGTTTCCATCGGTGGGAATCTGAGTGATTGAACAGTCACGACCAGCACCAACATTGTCTGTTGGTTACTTGGTTTCTCACAACCTCAGAGGATGCTTACCCCGTCTATAATCTCATTCCTTATGAAAGGTTGTACTCAAGCTACTTTGGTAGAGAACTGCTTTTCGAACTTTGTGAATGAACATGGAACCATTGCAATGAGTAGATTTCTAAAGCTTGCAGTCTAGTGCAAAGTTCACATGGTCCATGCTATATTCACTAGGGAAATAGAGATTATGGGTAATTAGTTTATGCTTCATAGTACTCTCTGTATCTCGAGAACGAAGTATTGTGCTGTCTTTTATTCCTCCCAAAGTAACAATGCTTCATGGAAGCCAGCGAAGGAAATTCTTCAGACCAAACTTACTGCGAAGAGCAAGTATCAGAAAGTGTCTTGACCAAATTAGCCTCTCTGATACTCCGAAGTTAAGTAGCCTAAGGCTATCACTGATATTGGAAAATGGAGGACATGCTTCTCTTCCCTTAAAAGTCTTTCGCACTGAATCTTGGGGCGAGATTCCTATAAGGGGGAGGGCTGTAACACCCTAGGTGTTTGTCACCCGTTAAGAAATGGGTTTGAGCTCAAACATGACATGTTAAGTGGTAATGGAGGTGTCAAGATCAAATCTACAAGAGCGAGCCCCAACTTAAACTTGAGCAACACGCCTTTGCTTGCATATTGGCCTATTTTAGATATATACCTAAGTAATGTTGAAGGTGCTTCTTTCATGTGCCTCACATCAATTTCCACCCACATGGATGATTGGAAAAGCTTCGTGAAGTTTGGAATCAAAAAGTCACATGAAATGATAAGTTATAATCTTTCTTGGATTGCTTTATTAAGTGAATGGAATTATAGATCGTCAACCAAACCTTTATACCTTGCCCAAATGACTCTAATTGAAATCTACAACAAAAGTCATGAAGGGTTCGTGTTGAGCAAAGGTCAAGAAAATGCCTCAATCGATCAAGAACTCTAATTTAAGCTTTACCATGATGCTACTTTGACTTGGTTTGAAATATGGCTTACGGTGCTTGCATGGAGTTGAACCTGAAATCAAAGTTGAAGTTGGAGTGGAGTAGAGCAAACTTTGTTTTTGGAACAAGAGCCAGATCAGCTTGGAAATAGGTCAAACAGAGGCTCGAAGATTGAATCAGCGGCTGTTTTCAAACTTAGAAACATTCTAAGCCAGAAATTCATCGTCATCGGCGTTGGCATGTCGCGTTCTCGTGTTTTTGTTAAGCAACTTGACTTGACCCCAAAATAAAAGTTGGAGTGTACATGATGGAGAAGATCATGTAAAAAGATGGCACCCGTGTGACTTCGTTTGGACCATCAATTTGGACTTTTGTTAATCGTTGTCAACGTGTTGACGCTATTATCTTGGAGATTAATTACCTACTGTTATGTTGCTCAAATGGCTGGAGTGCCCTAATGAAAAATGTAGAGCAGGTCGGGGTGAACAAACTTCATTTTTGGCCCAAGGTCTGATTTGGCCCGGAAGCGGCCCAAATCGGCTCCCCGCCTCGCCCACACCAACGCGCGCCAGGTGTTCGGCGGAAGGTCGACGAGTCGCCCATGCAACAGAGCACACCCTCCATTGTTGCAGTGCGTCCCACCTCTGCGCCACGCGTCCCTGCCGCTCCCTCTCATATTTGGTGAAGCCCGGCACCCTCCACGCTCGCTCGGCACTCTCCCTCACTCGCCCTTCCTCGCTCTCTCGCGCTGTGACGCCACGCACGGCCGCGTCCGCCATGGCCGGCTGGCCGAGCTCGCCGTCGCCGCATCCCGCTGCCTCCGAGCCCCCTCGCGACCCACTGCGTGAACCACCACCTCCGAATCTTCCTCCTCTACGACCGGCGCACCTCCACTGAGACGGAAACCATCGGAGCAGCTCGGTCGTCGGAGCCGCTGCCATCGCCGCCGCTTGCTGCAGTGGCCGCACCGCCACCAGCCGCCTCGGGCCGAGCTGGGCAGCCCAGTGTGTGCGCGCGGGCCCCCTAGTCCTCCCCGCCACTCCACCGCCGCCGTCGACGACCACAGGCACCGGAGCCGCGAGCCGACCGACCTTCCTGCTCTACCGTCGAAGAGGAAGAAGCTGAAGGACTTCGCGCTAGAATAAGGGAGAATGGAGGGGGTTAAGTGAAGAAGCAGTGATTTAGTTAAATAGTGCCATAAAGGATCTTTTCGTTCGATTTTAATTGGTGAAAATGGCAGGGACCTCGATGCAAGATTTACATTTCCTTTTCTCTGATTTTTGCAGATTTAAATGATCAACTTTGAAAATTCGTAGTAATTTGTAGAAAATTTGTAAAATAGTAAATGATGACTTTTTGGAGTCCTTATGAACTTATCTATGCAGTAGATCTATAATATGGCATGTTTTAGTTTAAATATTTTTCTGTAAAAATAGATTTATGCAGTTAGGTTTTAATACTAGTTGTGTCTTGTCTTTTTCATAACTGCAGTTGTTATGCTCAAATAAATGTAAAATTTTTATGGAGTGCTACTAAGGTGATGGTTGATGTCTGGTAAAAATTCCAGGAGTTTAGGTTTGATGGTTTAAGAGTTATAAAAATAACAAATGCCCTGTGTTGCTTTGCCCCTATTCTAAATAGGTCTGCATGATTGAATTAATTGGCTCAGTTAAATTATGAATCATGACTTGATGAAAATACATGAGTTGTAGTAATTTTCTGAAGCTTTGCAAAAAAATAAATATCATGATTTTTGGTTAAGTAAATCTTTAGTTATAGTTGCTTAAATCTCTGTGGCTGTTTCTGCCCAAACCCAGATAGGATTGCCTTCTTGGTACTGTGGGGCCTTTTTAATAGTAGAATTAGCGTTAGGTGTTTATAACAAAGTTGTTTATAATTTTCTAATATTTCTAAAAAAGTCTAGTACCACATTTATTGTATAAGTAGAACTCTAGTTATAGCTGTTTAAAGTGGTATGTCAGATTTTGTCCATGTTTTGGATAGAGATGCATTTATTGGATTAATTGACCTTGTTAACTATAGAATCATCTTAATAGGAGAATACGAAAGTTGTAGGTAACTTTATAATATTTTCAAAAAGTTATGATTCATGTTTGTTGGAGGTCTAGAACTCCAGTTATGCTTCTCTAAAGTTGCTATCAGTTTTCTATACCACTGCTGTTGGGCTGCATGTGCAGTTTTGCTTGTGCAATTATTTTTGTGGTGGAAATGATGTTTGTTGTGGTTGTAGTGAATACAAAAGTTGTAGCTAATTTTATAATATTGCTTGTGTTCAAATTTCATGACCATAGGCCTGATAATTTAGGAGCTATAGATTTTATAAGTTCATTATCAGATTTTGCATGCTCTCTGTACAGATCTAAAAGATTGTGTTGTTTGACTTAGCTAAGCTTTAAATCATGTCTTATAGATCATAGTAGAAGTGTAGTGCTTTTCATGAGCTTTCTAGATTGTTAAATATCACTCCTTTTGGTGGTCTAAATCTCCAGTTATAAGCTTGTGAAGTTGCATGACAGAATCTATCCAAGTCTGGACAGAGGTACCCAATTGTGCTTGATTGTCCTTGTTAATTGATGAATCACCTTATGATGATAATAAACATATTTTAGATAATTTGATAAGCTTTCTATAAAGTCTAGGATCACCTTATTTGGATGTCTGGATCTCCAGTTATGAATAAAACAAGTGACTGCTGTGCCGCTATCCAGATTTCTATACATGTGCTAAGTGATTGCTTTAGCTTGCTCTTGTTTTGGCTAAACATGTTGGTTAGTTCTTGATCAATGCATGGGTGCAATATCTGAACTTAAGTTCACTTGTGTGCCATGCCTAATATGCTTGCTATCCTTCTATAATAGGTTGTGTGATGTTTAGTTAAAATAACTCTAGGTGCCTATGTCTTGCATGATCTTATGTTTGCCTTGATTGCTATTATGTGATGCATCTCATATTACTATTCTTCATATTCATACACTTGCATCTCATCTAGGTGCGCTAGATGAACCACGTGAAGGGCGTGATGTTGGAGCCAAACCCGAAGACAGTGTATGGTGGGCCTATCCCGAAGATGGAAGGATTGGACAAGTGCTAGGATGAGAGATACTCGCCAAGCGAGTGTCATCTAACAAACACTGACCTAGTGTTAGATTCCAGGCAAGCCCCGGAGCAATCTAAGTCTCCCAGTGTTATACAAAATATTACTCGAGTCCTTTATAATTGATGCATTAGGTTATAAGAGTTGATTGGAACCACTTGATGCATATAATTTCCTTGTCTAGAAATATACCTTTAACCCTATGTAGGTCCAGGATCGAATATCTGCTTAGCCATGCTTAGACCAGTAGAAGTCGGGTGATTTCCTGTCACCTGCGAGATATAGGTGGATACCGAAGCATGGTTGGCTATATTTGCTATCGTAGGAAAAGAACCATGGGGTAATGTAAATCGAGGCCGGACGGAGTCTATGCGTAGGTTGACTCATGTGATTCCGTCTGTGCCGATTAAGGACCGTACTGTTGTTGGCACTTTTGACAAGATTGAACGCATGCCTATCACTTAGCTGGCTGGATAACTCGTTTCGACCACGAAGCCGAGTAGCTCAACTCAGGCCAGGCCCCGCTCTGTAAGAGTGCACACTCTGGATGGTAGTAATGATGTGCGGGGAGCCAGATGTGAGCCCAAGGGCAGGCTGGACCTGAACGTACTGGCAGTTGGTTGTCCCTGATTGTGCGGCGCTGGGCGAACCCGCAAAATGTGTACTTGAGTTGTATCAAAGGTGACCTAAGACTACCTTGGCGCCGGTATGTCTGGGTTTGTGTTAGGAATAAATTCCCAGCTGGTTGAAATTGATTCGAATCGCCGTCTCTCCTGGATAGTGAGAAACTTGGCTAGCCCCAACATCGTAGTAATTGTATTATGGAATATGATGGTTCGGATAAACATGGAATTACTATACCTGCTATGGTTACTATTGTATGCTCTTAAAATGATATACCACATGTTTGACACATGATAGTTGCTAATCTAGAATGAATAGATATAATTAACTTGATGACCGAAGTATAATTGTATAATTGAGTTAATCGCTTTTTATGCAAAATGTTGCCAAGCTACCTCCACTTATAAAGCCTTGCATAATCCTTGGAGTCAATTTATTTCTGGTTTATGACAGGTAAGTCTAGCTGAGTATATTCGAGTACTCAGGGTTTATCCCACCATGTTGCGGGTGAAGTTCTTTGCCTGCTGAAGATGGTGGGTAACCACCGGTGGGCTCGGTGACTCTATATTATTTCTCATCTATATGCTTTTATCTGAGGATGTCACTTATGCTAGCAATGTATTTGGAACCTATATTAATATAATCATTTGAAAGCTATGTTGTTTTCACTAATCGGTTTTGAAACCCAAACTTGTAATATTATTTGTGAACCCATTTGCAATATTATTTCCGCTGCAACTTTGCGTATGTGATGGGTATTTGCTTAATCACGTGATCTTGGTTGTGATGTAGATTTAGCGAGGTCCTTCGTGACACTCGGCGGACTACCGGGTTTATATTAGTGAAAGTATGCACGTGTCAACGTGTTAGCGGGGATAGCCGTACTTGATCTTGTATAAATTGGGCGGTTCTGTCATAGTGGGGTAGCTTTCAGATCTCAGAGGGTGTGCCGTTCAGAGGCTATAGTGGCCGCTGGAGGAGAGCAGGTTTGTCCCCACCTCACTTACCTGCTTGGCTTGGCAGACCATTTGGGGCGGACCGACAGGTACGTTGCTAGCTGGGCCAGAGAGTTCTACGCCTCTTTGTGGATTGACCCCGGTCACATGTTCATTCACTTCACCTTCAGAAGACGTGACCGTAGGCTGTACAACAACAGAGTCAGAGAGATATTATGGATTCCAGAGTCAGCCACCTGAATTCACCAGATTTGCTATGGATAGACTCAGCCATCGAGACGTCCTCATGGCGGCGCAATGCCACCCACCGACCTTGTCAGGGCCTGTTTTTGAGAGCCGTTCGGCGAGGGCTCGCGACGGACTCCGGGTGCCCTTACACCTACGGCTCGTCTCTTAGACGGCGTTATGAGGAGGACCTTGCTATCGAGAGGTGGTTACCACGAGGGTTTGACTCGAATTCAGCTTTGGCTAGTCCACCACCTGATCTCTTAGACGCCGTTTGATATTTGGGACTTAGTACTTTCAGAGATGGAAGACACTCTTGCAGAGGGATTCAAGGGCCACCGTCAGCTACCATATGCCATTGGATTTGTTTTCTTATACTCAAGGCCTATTCGCATATACCCCCTTAGGTAGTGTTTGAGTTGACTAGCACTACTACTGAGTTCCCCGAGTACGACATGCGCTAGCTGATGGGTTCTAGTACTAGGAGTAGGACACCAACGCTGAGTCGTCGCCAGAGGCCAGAGGTGCCAGAGACTATAGCAGAGCAGGACGAGGCCATCAGGGCTATTGCTGAGGCAGAGCTCGAGCAGCTTGAGGTATAGCAGGAGGACGTGGTCGAGAGCAACCCGACTGACAGCTCAAACGATGACTACCAGCCTTTTCCACGGATGCCCCCACGGGATCACGACAGCGAGGCCGGTGGCTCCAGCTCAACTCCACCACAGCCACTACAGAAAGACCCTGCTCTGATAGCGATACTTGACAGGATGCAGTAGGAGCAGACTCACCAGGCATAGGCCACAGCTGCCGCTCTTGCTCAGCTACAGACTCGTCAGGATCAGTTCTAGCAGTAGCAGGCCATGCAACAGCAGCAACTTGTCATTCAGCAGTAGCTTCTTGGTTTCATGCAGCATGTCTTTTCTGCTATAGGGATTGCTCCTCACCAGCCCACGTTGCAGCTCGGCCAGCCTGCTACTACTACCCTAGTGACTTTAGCTATACAGCCCAATGGGTTTCAGAGTCAGGGATAGCCGGCTGCACAGTTTGCCTCACCTACCGAGCAGGTGTCTTAGTGGTTTGCTTCACTAGGGACAGAGCAGGCTCAGCACTTCACTCCTATAGTCACGGGTTTGACTCCTACTCAGTCCACATCAGTGCTAGTGATGGACACCCCTGTCTCTAGGAGTCTGGGTGCTACTTTTAGTGAGCTCACAGGATAGCCTACACCGCCTGAGTTCAAAGCTCATGCTCCTACCATAGCCGCTCCCATCACAGGGACTACTAAGACGATACCGTCCTCTACTACTTCATCCGAGCCACCTCTGACAGTCACCCCCACCCTTGAGGTTTCAGCGACAGCGGCAGTTGAGGCTACACTTCCTACAGTGACACCTTCTAAGCCACAGGGTCAGGCTGCTACTTCAGCTTCTACTTCATAGCTAGCCGACCCAGTTACTGAGACCGTAAGCAGACCCAGACCGCTTCACCTCCACTTCTAGTGACCGAGGGTCCGACCGCTCAGAGTTCCAGGTCCGAGGATGATGCAGCTCAGTTTCAGATCTCTCACTATACCTCAACGCCCGACTCGTCTACTGCTACCCCGTCATCCGATCCTTAGGTTTTGGTGCTTGATGCCAAAGGGGGAGGAGCGAGTATGCTAGATTTAGGGGGAGCGTGTGAGATGGACTCGTTCTTTTGTGTGTGATACTTCATGCATTCACGTTTACTCTCATGCATTATGTTATATGTGATATATGTGTGAGACTTATGTGACATGTGTGCTCTCTACCTTGATATATATATCATGTCACTTGATTATGCTCATTTGCTTTGCTTCCACGTTTTACTCCGATACAAATGAGCTTTACTTTGTGTACTTATGCTTATTTCATACCTCGTAAGTACATTGTGTTGGCTTAGATCATATAAGCATACCTAACCTTCCATTGTTTCTATTGTCAATTGCTTATATGAACAAAGCATGTTGAAAACCTCACTCATCTTTTATACATACTCGAGGTTGTGTTGTCATCAATCACCAAAAAAGGGAAGAATGAAAGCATCTAGGCCCCTAGTTGGGTTTCGATGATTAATGACGACACAAGATTACTATGACTAACGTGTGTTTTGTAGAGGCAACTTGAGTTAGGTCATGGTAATGGTGATTGGCTGGGCAATTATGGTTTTCATGCCCCTGTCGATGGAAATCGCTTCGGTTTTCGAAGGATGGACGACAAGGTTAACGACGGACTAGTTCTAAGTGTCGTTTGGCGTTGGAGAGACACTTAGAGTAGTTTATGACTTTGTTTCTTTTCCTTTGGCCATACTATTAAGGGGGGTATGAACTAGTAGCTTGACCTAGATGAGTCTAATGGTTTAGGTGTGATGCACACTTGTCAAACTTAGCACTAGGTAGCTCAAGGATAGCCCATAGATCAGTTGAAGTCGATGTTGTTCACAAAGTTGGTAAAATTTGAGGTGAATGGAGACTTGAATGATGATCGAACACTAGACCAGACGCATAGGTGCCGCGTCCGGTCAGTGTTAGCTCACGCAGCTAGGGTGTGTTCATCGACCGGACGCTGGATCGGACTCACAGATGCCGTGTCCAGTCAGTATTAGCTCGTGTTGCTAGGGTTTGCTTTTCGACCAGACGCTGAGGACGTTGTGACCTGACGCACTAGAGGTAGCGTCCGATCAACAACAATAAGCATCTAGAGAAGGAAATTTTTGACCGGACACGTCTGATGGGTGGCGACCGGGCGCTAGTCAAAGTCCGGTCTCTAATAACTGGGCTGGCATCATGAAGCCGTTGGCCACTGACCGGACATGTCCAGTCACTTTGACCTGAGTGTTCGGTCACCCAAAATGTGCTGAGTTGGACCCCAACGAGTATGTTTTGAAGTAGGGAGTATAAATACCTCTTTTACTCGTCCAACTTAGCTTTCTTGCCCATATGTTCAGTTGAGAAACACCTTTGTAGTGCAAGGGAGAGCAAGAGCCTAGTGGGGTGATTGAGATTTGATAATCCAAGATTAAGGACCTCATTAGTGCATAGGGAATAGCAAGTGTGCATCCACCCTTCTCATTAGGCTTGTCTTGGTCAAGTGAGAGCTTGTGCTTGTTACTCTTGGTGATCGCCGTCACCTAGACGGCTTGGTGGTGATTGGGAACTTGATGATCATCTGACGAGAGCTTGTGGATGACCCAAGTCATGGTGTGAGCAGTTGTGGGTGATTTACCGCGACGGAGTGTCAAAGAATCAGCTCATAGAGAGCACTTGATCCTTGCACGGATCAAGGGGGAGCTACACCCTTGCGCGGGTGCTCCAACGAGGACTAATGGGGAGTGGCGACTCTCCGATACCTTGGGAAAACATCGACGCGTTCCTCTTCCTCTCTTTACTTTGAGCATTTATATTTGAGCAATTCAATTCATGTCTCTATATTCCTAGAATTGCCATGCTAGAGTAGGATTGGAACCTAGGGTGCAAAACTCATGTGCGATAGAACAATAGAAACACTTCTAAGCACAAGGGGGTGAAATGGGCTAAGTGTTGGGCTTAATGATTGCAAGAAATTTAGAATTAGCCCAATTTACCCCCTCTTGGGATCTTGATCCTTTCAAGGAGGTGTTGGCCCCCCTTTGCGAATCAACTCTGGGATGCAGACCCCGAGGGCAGTTCCGAGAGTGTGTCCGTCATAGGCCGTGGGATCCAAACTTCTGAGATGGAGGTACGGACTGCGATCGGAGGCGGACTTGGGCACTGGCTCTTTGACGCCAATGGACTCGTAGTTTTCACGGCAGATGTGGCCACCGCGCGCCATTCTACCAGCAAGTTCATTAGTGGTGTGAGAAGCCATCGCTTCCTTCTCAATAATTGAGAGCGCGCGACTGTCCCCTACCTGGAGCGCCAACTGTTGGTGTTTCGTAAAGCGGACAAGTAAATTTATATGATTGTCACGCTGCTCTAGGAAGATGATGGTAGCATTCAATAGACACGAGAATTTATACTGGTTCAGGCCGGAGCCCTATGTCCAGTCTAAGAGAAGATCGAGTGCGTGTTCCTCGCTTGAATGCTCTGAAGTTCTTACAATAGGGGGTGCAAGAATGGTGAAAGAGGTGGTAAGACCTATGCTAGATGAGGGGCAGCCCAAAAAGCTCTAGGAGCCCTACTGCTATGGATGGAATGGTAGAGGATGAAGAATGTGAAGATCCCCCGAGATGGGAGCCCTGTCTGCCCTTATATAGAGTTCGGGGCCAAGGCTCGTTACAAACAGAAGGTTCCCCTGACCGAAGGGTCGAGAGCCAGAGAGAGGTCCTAGCTAACTTGGCTTGCAAGCTACACCATCTTCTGATGCTTGCCTGGGTGTGGCTGTTGTCAGTCTTGCGGCCACGTTGCGGCAGGATCTGACGTGGTGCTACTGTGCCCGTCGTGGCAGCACTGTAGCCATGGTGAAGGTTCGTCAGCTGTCCTGTGCAACGCGACATCCGTCATGGTCTTCGCCGTTGCCTCTAGGTTTCTCGAGACGTTGTACCCGTAGTAGGTAGTTGCCTCGGGTAGTTGTTCGCCTGGTTCCTTCGTGGGGCTGAGGGCCATGACCTCGGTCATTGGGGTCGAGGCCCTCCACCAGCCAGAGAGGTCTCCAGGTCGAGACCCTTGTCATGGATCCCATCATGTAGTGGGTGGGATCATACACACGTCCTGTCGGTCCATATTTGGACGGTGGGCATCGTACCCGTGGCCACCATTGTGCGGTGTTATCCTGTTGGTGCGATGCGGCACTGGGATGGTGTCCGACTGGACTAAGGTGACTGTCGTCACATCGGTCCTTGTGGGATCGGTGCGGCATGCTCACCCCTGTCAGAGTAGGTTTGTCAGGCAGGGACCGACCTCTCCCCGTCCCTTTTTAGGGGTCATGACGGAGGAGAGGTCGCGCACTTGAGCGTCGCGTGACCTGTGCTGGAGGAAGGGGTCATGAACACCCCTGGCCTCAGCGCCTGGCCTGCTCTGCTCGGCTTTCGCAGGGCCTCGGTCGTTTGGGCCTTTGCTGACTGTTGTGTTGCAGGCTGTGCGGCCTGCTAACTTATCGGTGCCTCAAGACACCCCGGGGTTATGACCCTAACAACTAGAATGAATCAACATGCATTAATGTTGAATGCATTCATGCTAGATGCATATTATGTTTTTTTTTGTTTTGAAATTTTTTAGAAAACACTTACATATCAATTAGAATATTTTAAGAATTTTCTAGATTTTTTGGATATATTTTCCATGTTCCTAGAGCGAAATCTCTCTTTTTTAAGCATCTACAGAAAATTTCATAAGCTCTAAATATTTTATTTAATATGTCATACCCCAATCCATCTCTTGATTCTTTTTTCAGAATTTTTAAAAGCATAGAGATAGTTTCGTGGTTAAAACCTTATCAAGTATTTATAATTTTTAACTAAAAAAAAGAACAGAACCACCTTCAAAAGCACTCTAAACTAAGGTAGAGACCAATTTAAACAAATTTGAGAGTTCAAGGGTAAGAGGTCTGGTTTTGAAGTTCAATGAGGAAAATCAAACTACAACAATATCCTGCAAATTAGTTGCTTATGCTCATGTCACTGTATTCTAGTCTATGTCGATGCATGCTTTATTTATTATTACATATGTTTACGTGGTATACGATCGTAGTAGGTTAACAATAGTGATTAGGTTAACCCTGTGATATAGTGCATGCGAAGGTCATCGGTTATCCTAGCCCGATGACTACGGGAGATGAAGGTCTGAGCGAGCATATAACTGCCGCAATAATCAGACTAAAGTGAAAGCACTTGCATTCACATTATACTAAAAATGATCATGATACTAAAGCCATATACAATAATACTGCATTATACAGAGAATGGATGGTGAAAGAAGCAGCCAAAGTTCCAGTTCGACAATAAGCCAACCCTGTAATACATCCGACAACGAACAGTTGAATGGAACTTTTACCGGAGAGGTGTGCTACAGTGAACGCAAGCGAACTGATCACGACAGCGTCTCGCCATTTCATTGAAGATGACAAAGCTGTTAAAAGGAACCCACGGTAGATGGTTTCTTCTGATAGCGGAGCAATAACACAGTAGAGAAAGAAACACAACAGAGCAGAGGCCGGACTGTCAGAAAGGATCTCCTTTAATATCGGATCATATGCATCCTGCAAGGGCCCAAAGTGAGCCAACAAACTTTTAGACCCCTCCAAACTAAAAACAAACTATTGTAGTGTAGTAGAGAAACGTTAATGCATTGAAAATCTTACCTCAGACCCTACCAATTTATCAGCTAAGCTGGATGTGGTCAATACCAGGGCCATCAAAACTACAAAGCCTAATACAGTCTCTTTGACCCAATTCTGTTCTGTAAAAACCTTCCCAGAAAAGAAAGGTTGAATAGCATGCCCTGACTTTGCAGTGTACTGGAGTAGCGCTAAGGTCAAAACAAGCTCTGCTAACTGAAGTATGACTGTAGAAATTACCTGCATTGACAGAGTATGTCATTCTATAAAAGGCAGTGTCCATATAAAGGCTTCCAACTCAGGTACATTAAATTGAGTGAATGAAATTTGTTAGTTAACAAAAAGGTCGCCACCTACTGTTGTCATTGAGTCAAGTGAGGAGCGCTGTAGCACTTTGGCAATCACACCAAGCCCTCCAAAGCTCAAGGGGATATGCAAGATGAAGAAATAACCTGCATATATTCTCCATATATCATCAACCTCCCATGGAACAACTGGAGAAAGAACTGAAAGCTCCTGCCATACAAAATAGCACATTAGAATGTGATCATGTCCCAGCATTTTAGATGTAGACAACTTGATAGCCATCATGGAGAATTGTAGGAAGTATATGCTTCGCATATTAGTGGAGCCAAAATAGATCCCAGTCATCAAGATTAAAAAAAGAAGGCAAATAATCTGTCATAAATAATTCCGATAAGCTTATTGGTGTGTTTCGTTAAGTTATGAGCTGTGAAAAATCCATTGTGAGCTGTGAGTTGTGGAAAAGTTGCTATGAGATATGTGCTGTGAAAAAACTGTAGGCTGTTTGGTTTAGATAACTATAAAACCTACCCTATCTCTTTATCTCCCTTGAAACAGTTGTAAAACGTCTCTCTATTTCCACCCATTTCTAAGGCTGAAAGTCAAAAGTAAGATTCAAGGTGCTGCAAAAATTGACTAGGTGAAAGCAGCCGCTTTTGGAAAAGCAGCTTCTGGTTCTATCTATTTGGTTGGCTTTCTGCCTTTTGACAGCAGAAGCACTTTTTAGAAGCTGAACCAAGCAGTCTATATATCTGGTACATGACAACACCGATGTGATAAATTCTTATCAGCATGTGGTATTGATAATGTGACCATCAACATTGTAACTATACTAACTGTACCTTAACATCGTCTCCAGTAAGAATTTATGTGGAAAGCACAAAAATGTGGTTTTACTCTTTACAGAAAAAAGGGAAAATGGTAACAATAAACTTCCAGACATTCCTAATCATGCATGCATAATTCAACAAAGCATATTTGGAAAGCATATAAGACAGTAAAGCAGCCCCTACAAGATTAGCTAGACACTTTGAATCTGCCTACCATACCAAAGAAATTGCACATAATCTCACTGTGCGCTGAGTTATTGACATGAATGAGCGAAACTAGCTAATGTAGCATTACAAATCTTGACCAAGGTATGCTCCAATTTGCAGCGAGCTGGACAAATGGTCCACAAATGGGGCTAAACAATAGGAGCAAATTTCTAAGTTCGCAAACAGACTTAAACGGTTTCCCAAAATAAAAACATAATCAGACGGTAAACATTAAGGATTGAGCAAACCAGGCTTATTTGTAAAGGAATTACATCGAACAGGCTGTGGGCGCTGCCTTTCCCACCGTCGCCGGGAGAGGGAGAGGGAGAGCAGGAGCAGCTGAGAGTGGAGGAGGAAGAGCGCAACAGTCGCCCTTTCAGAGCTTCGAGTTTGGCAGCGTGGAAACGAGGAGGGGCTCCTCCTCGGCCTCCGGTTCTGGCAGGGAGGAGGGGAAGCGGATGGGAAGCAGCGGCTGACGCACGTAGGAGCATTCCGCGAGGTAGCAGAGGCAATCCACGGAGTTTCGGGCGTCGGTCCCCGAGCGCCTGGTCTATATGCGGACAGCGGGCCTTGCAAGCAAGGGAGCCGCCCGCTGAGGCCCGTATCGACCTTGCTACTCTCGTAACGTGGGCTTGGCGAGCCCAAACGTTGAAACTCTTCACTAGTGTTTCTACGAAGCTCTTTTTGCTTTCGTAGGTACACAACTTTTACTACGTATCTATCTAGATATACCGTAGTAAAATCTATGAACCTCAAAGCCTAAAACGATCTATAATTTAAAACAGAGGGTGGTATAGATATAGTGATTCTATGTAGAAATAATACTAGCAATGCAATATAAGTCTATGACCAAAAGCATAGATTAAGTAATGCTGCCAAATATAAAGTCAAGATGGCCAAAAGTATAGGTTCCTTTTAGTTTTACTATTAGTTTTTTTTAAAAAAAACATTTTACGAAGACCTCGTTTGACACAGCTTTGCTTCACTAGTGAAATTATTTTTTTGGCTTTTAACTTCATAAGAAGCTTTCTTAGTGAAGTTGAAGTTATTTTAGAGACTCGTTTGGCAAAACAACACTGCATGTAGATTTCTTTAAAATATGCTCTCAGATAATCCCACACAGGCCCCACAAATGTGAGGTGAAGCTATGAAAAACTATTATCTTCAGTTTCATCCCACCCTATTTTCACGTGAGAGCATGATTTAAGAAGCTTCACAGGTGAAATTATTTTTAAAAGACCTTTTTGGCAAAAAAAAAAAAACTCACAATAGCTAATGAAGTTGTTGGTAAAACGGTACCAAACATGACCAAAGCTTGCCACAATTCTTGTAAAATCTGTGACCACATAATCAGTTTCAACAATTGCATCATCATCCAGGCATCACGCCCCTTGCCTGTATCTGTATGGTGTCTCTTCCAGCAGAATAAAATTTTTGACCGAATCTTCCAGCAGAATAAAATAACAGGAGCAGAAAGAAACATTACAATTCTTTTTTAGCAGATAGAAACATTACAGTTTTGATTACAAGAGGAACATAATAAACTGTTGTTCAACCCAAATATGAAACAGAGAGTACTCCCTCCGTTCCAAATTATAAGTTACTTTGACTTTTTTTTCATCCGTTTTACTATGTACCTAGATATATTATTATATCTAGATACGTAGCAAATTGGATATACCAAAAAAGTCAAAACGCCCTATGATTTGGAACGGAGGGAGTAACCAAGATGAAAAAGGACCTTTTTAAGGCACCGGTCACTAGGATGTGCCAATTGTGCATTAATGACAAACGATTACACTGATCTGCAGATACCAAATTGGCATCCCTTATCTGGTTTCCTTGTCTGTTCAGATGCTACCTGCACTTTTAGTCCTTCCTGCCCTGAGCAGATTTTGAAGTCCCAGCATTTGTGCTCTTCTGATGGCACATCATTTTCCTAATGATCTCGTCAACTTCTGGAACATATGCTGTCAGTGGCGTTTCGTCCTTTAGAAGCTTAACAGCAAACTCGATGCACGGGTCTGGCGCGGAGACAGTAGACAGTGATGCCAGAGCAGATTGTGCTGTTGAAGTATCAAATTTGTCAGCTCCATCTTCTAGATCGAAGCCTGGGATTATTGCAGGATCAAACTTAGTATGGTTCTCTTTGGCTTCATAAAGACTGATAACATCAGTTGTCGTCATAAGACCATCGACAACTGCATCTTTACTCTTCTTGAAATCAATCGAAATGTTATTAATGAGTGTGTCATTTGCTGGGACTGGGACTGGGACACCACTCTGCTTAGAAGCATATTCATCTGCATCTGTACCACATTGCTCCTTGGATTTTGATGATGTATCAGATTTGGGCACACTGAGATGCTCAGCAGCATCTGTATCTGCTGCATTGTCCTGGGCCTTGTCAAAATTAGCAGGAGCAGACTGGTTACTTGCATCCCTTCCACCTCCAACACTCTTGTTTCCCTTAGCTCTCTTATTTTTCAGGCACAACGACTTGGCGCCTCTATGAGTTCTTTTCATCTTCCTCGAGTCAACAGCCAGATCATTCCGACGTGCCCTTTCCACGTTTATGAAGTTAAACCCAAGCAGTTCTACCCACGGTACAGAACTCTTTCTCCTTTGCCGGGCTGAACGCTTTCTGCGCTTCATAGACTGCACAATCATGGTGATGTCTAGTTTTGCTCTAGGGTCTTGTTGGTTCGTTGAATGACCATCTGCAATTTCCTTATCCCACTTTTCTTGTTTCTTCTTGTCTAATTTCTTGCTCAAATTACTACTGTCTACAGTTCCTTGCCTTGCCCGCTGTGAGTAGCACCTAGTAGGAGCTGTATTAACCAATTTCTTTGGTGATTCCACAGGCCTGCCAGATATTTTCGTGGCTGGTGTTAGTTTTGCCTCAGGTTCAGTATCTTTCTTTGCTCCTACCAAAAAAAGTAAACCAACTCCTAATCAGTCACACGAAGGGAAATATGTTCACAAAATGGTATGCATGCAAATTGCAAAAAGATCTTACAATGTATTACTCCATCCTTCTTAAAAAGACGCAATTCTAGCTTTCTATCAAGCCTATCTATCTCAATTTTGACTAAATATATAAAAAAATATTATTATGTTACCTAATAATTATAATTAGATTCACCATGCAATATATTTTCACTATATACCTATTGGAGTCATAAATATTAATAATATTTTGTATAAACTTAGTCAAATCTAAAGAAGTTTGACTCAATCCACACCCAAAATTGCACTCTTTTTTCGAACCAAGGTAGCACTAACCAGAAGCTCTAACTCTGAAGAGACGTGCTAGAAAAAATAACTCTAGATCTCACAAAACTATAAATATCTAACCACTCATTTGCTAGACTGTAATATCAGTGAACATAATAACCATTAGATGGCCCTAAAAAAAATAATAACCATTAGATGTGTCGGTGTTTTGTAAACCGGACTAGTAAATTTATACGATTGCCGCGCTGCTCTAGGAAGACGATGGTAGCATCCAAAAGACACGAGGATTTATACTGGTTCAGGCCGGAGCCCTACGTCAAGTCTCAGAGATGATCGAGTGCGTGTTCCTCGCTTGAATGCTCTGAAGTTCTTACAACAAGGGTGCAAGAATGGTGGAAGAGGTATGAGAGCTAGATCCAGGAGATGGACTGCCTGAAGTGAAGCCTCAGGAGCCCTACTATAGAGTGAATGTCTTGAAGATGATGATGATAATGCCCTGGCTGCCTTTATATAGAGTTCGGGGCCAGTGCATGTACAAAGAAGGAGGTTTTTCTGACCGAGGGGTCGTGAGCCTGAGGGAGGGGCCTAGCTAACTTGGCTTGCAAGCTACGCCGTCTTGTGGTGCATGTCTGGGCGTGGTTGTCATCATGGTCTTGTGCCCACATAGAGGTAAGGTGTGGCGTGGTGCTACTATGCTGACCGTGGTAGCACTGTTGGCACGGTTATGGTTCGCTAGCTGTCCTATGCGACATGGCCTCCGTCGTGGTCTTCGTCATCGTCTCCTGATGTTCTAGGGGCGTCGTATAGTAGTTGGTGGCCGTCCCTAGGTCGCCGAGCATCTGAATAGCTTGTAGGGTTACGATCCCGAGCTCCGAGGTCGTGGCTCCCGTTGGTTTGGATAGCCTCTAAGTCAAGGTCTCCATCGTGGATCCCATCCCGTAGTGGGTTGAATCATACATGTGTCATGTTGTACCATATTTGGATGGTGGGTCGCCGTACTAGCAGTCACCGCCGCACGGTGTTGTCTTGTCTGTGCTGCATAGCACCGAGATGGCGTCTGACTGGACTGAGGTGACCATTGTCCCCTTGGTACTTGCAGGTCAGTGCGGCGTGCTTACTCCTATCAGAGCAGACACGCTTGGCTGGGCTTGACCTCTCCCCTTTCCTCCCAGGGATCAGGACGGTGGAGAGGTCATGAGTCTCTTGTGCGTCGTGTGGCTAAGGCAGAAGGGAGGGGTCGTGGCTGACCCCGGCCTTGGCGTTTGGCCTGGTTCACTTGTCTCAGCTGGTCCTCGGTTGTTCGGGCCTTCGCTAGCTGATGCATAGCAGGCCGCCCGGCCTGCTAACTAATCGGTTCCTTGAGACACCCGGGGATCATAACCCCGATAGTAGCCCCCGAGCGTTTTTGCGATCACGAAGGGATCATGAAATCGCTGAGATGTGTGTAGGTCAAGTGTGGGTTCATAGTCGTGGCTTGTTCGAGCTTTGTCGCTCGATCCCTTGGCAGGATTGTGCGTTCAATGCGGTAGGTGGCTGTTACGCTCCGCTCCGTTAGGACGCCCTGACGACGTGGTATGCGACTGCTGAGCCTACCATGTTAGTGTGTTGCGTATCAAGGTTCATGACCCAGGCAGGGCCAAATGGTCTCGTCGATGTTGTACCAGCCCTACCTTTGTGAGGGTCTCAATTTCCCTGACCTCACGTGGGTATCTAACTTTGGCTATGACCTCCTGTGGCTCGCCACATGGCGCGGGGGTCTAAGGCTGCTCAGTCTACCCTTGGGCCTATAAATAGGGGCCTTTCTACCATTTGAAGCACCTTCAACCATGACTATGACTGTTCTTTCTCCTCTGAGCGGTTAGATGCTGAGAGAATGAGGAGATGAGGGATAAATGTTTGAGGAGAACCGGTGGCTCTCGTTGTGCATCCCACTAGGGGTTGTCCACAGTGACCAGAGACTGGAGGTGTCCCTTCATCGTCTGGTGCCAGAAGGGGACTTGCAAACAGGGGAGGATGAGATGCTATGGAGGCTGGCTCTGTTATCATGCGGCCTTGGTTTTTCCTGTGCCTAAGTGTCTTGGGTACCCGTGATGGCCATTGATCGAGGGAAGGTTCGCTCCTCTACCACGAGTCATTAGAGTGTGCAAGCAGTGAGTCGGTTCTCCGGAGAGAACGTCCGTCGCTCCCTGGCCGCTGAATGATGGATCCGGGGCGTTGTTCGTCACTATGCCCTGTCGTGGCATCGTGACGACACGACGAGATGTTCTGCGCCGGGGGCCGTTTCACCCATCTCTCCTCCTTGTGTTCTTCAATTTCGGGGAGTCGTGATGCTACGAGGGAGCCTTCAAGGTATTATTTTCCACCTTGTCTGACCATGCTCGCAGCTCGTACCCCCGGTGGCATTGTCCTCGAGGTGGTGTTGGGCTTTTTCCTTTCTTGCCTCCGTGGCTTGAGCGCATGTGTAATGCCCGTTCATATGGGATGTATTTTTCGAACGTCGTATCCCTCCCTCGAGGTCGTGCCGAGCCCCCGGGCCACGAGGTCCAATTGTTGGGCCTTGTTTCTGAAGTCAGGACATCCGAGTGGGTTGTCGACCTTCCTTACCACGGGATGGAGAGGTCACCCTCAGCTCGAAAGCCCTCGCTTTGTTTGTGCTTTGACCTTATTGGGCCCAAGTCTCCCCATCTGCTAATCGGGTTATGACCTTGTTCTCGAGCGGCAGCGCGATCGTGGGGTGTTTCCTTCTAGCCAAAAGTTGATACTCAGGCTCGAGCGGGCCCAGACCGTGTGTGCTTGGATCGCGGTAGGTTTTTTAAACATGGGGTTTGTGGCTGCCTTGTGAATAAGGCATCATCGCGTCCTAGGGCACCCGAATGACTGTCTGCGAGCTGACCTTGGCTGGTCCGGTGGCTTCAGGCCATGGCTTTGAGATCCCGGAGGGAGCTCGTCATGGGAACATAAGCTTTGCTCTTTTGGGGGTCTCTAGCGTCCTCGGGGGGGGGGTCACGGTGGCCTGTTTTGGATAGTTTTGGTTTTTGCCCCACGTGGGGAGATGCATGTCCACCGTAACCACATGGTCGGAGCGGTGTGCCTCATCGGGGTCAATGGGTAATTCAAGCGGGAGCCAATACCCTCCTTAATCGACGTGGAGTTTGGCTATGCCTCGTCGAGAGACGTCCCATAAATCATTGGCCATCAAACCCGTCGGTCCCCGACCGCCTCCGCAGTGGTCAGAGGGCAAGATGCCTCCCCCCAGAGGGGCTCAACCGGAGTGACTTCAAAGCGAATGACTCGAACACAGAAAGAGATGGTCGTGTGGCTCCGCACCACCGATTAGAGCCACGGGGCCCATCTTCTTCCTGCCCCTATCCCTTTGTGGCCTTGAGCCCTTCTAAGGACCGGCTGAAGAGATGGATTCCTAAATACGATGCGGGGGTCATGGATGCAGCGGGTCGCTTCGCGTGCGCGGTCCTAAGGGCTTATCACGCCTTGGGTCGCTGCGCGTCTTAAGGGCGACCGCCTGTGCCCGAAGCGAGGAAAGATTGCATAAGAAATTAAAGAAATGGACAAAAGGGGTGCAGGTCTTACGTGTGCTCTGCCTGTTGCTTCTTCGTTCATCGCCCTTCGTCTCATTCCGCTAGGAACCCTCCTGCCTATGATCTTTTTATAAAAAAGGTTAGTTGGCGAATTCGTGGTGACAGGGGTGTTAATATGCGTTTGGGATGTGAGATTAAGGATAGAATCTATGTAGCTGTTCGGTGTTCCATGAGTTGGTGTAGATCTCGCCAGCATCGTTCATGAGCCGGTAGGATCCTAGGTGGATGATTTTAGCAATGATGAAGGGTCCTTCCCAGGGCGGCGTCAGCTTGTGCATGTTGTTGGTGGTTTGGATCCACCGTAGGACAAGGTCATCAACCTAGAAAGCTCATTCTCGGATGTTCTTGTTGTGGTACCTTCGTAGTGCTTGCTAGTATCTCATGGAGCGAAGGAGGGCTTTCTTGTAGGCTTCGTCCAGCTGGTCGAGTGCGTCTTGTCGATCCTTCTCCGCTTTGGCTTTGTTGTACGTTAGGACTCGCGGTGCTCCATGGTCGAGGTTGGTTGGTAGAATGGCCTCAGCGCCGTATACCATGAAGAATGGGGTGAAACTGGTGGATCGGTTTGGAGTCGTCCTTAGGTCCTAGAGCACGGCTAGTACCTCCCCCGCCTATCGTCCCGTGAACTTGTAGAGCCTGTCGAAGATGTGGGGTTTGAGGTCCTGAGGTATCATAGTGTTCGCATGCTCTACTTGGCCATTGGTTTGTGGGTGAGCGACAGAGGCCTAGTCGACTCGAATGCCATAGTCGTCGCAGAATCGAAGAAATTTCTTCCCGGTGAAGAGTGTGCCGTTGTCAGTGATTATGGAGTTTGGGACTCCAAATTTGTATACGATGTCGAGGAAGAACTCCACCGCGTCTTCAGATCTTACTCTTGTTATGGGTTTTGCTTCGATCCACTTGGTGAACTTATCGACTGTCACCAGAAGGTGGGTGTAGCCCTTGGGTGCTTTCCTAAAGAGCAGGTCGAGCCCCTATGTCATGAAGGGCTATGTTAACGGGATGGTTTGCAATTCTTGTGTGGCCAAATGTGTCTGTCGTGCATAGAACTAGCATCCCTCGCAACTTCGTACGATCTATTGAGCGTCTGCGACCATCGTGAGCCAGTAAAAGCCTTACCGAAAGACGTTCCCAACCAGCGTTCTAGGTGCCGTGTGGTGGCCGCAGGTCCCCATGTGGGCCTCTCATAGGAGTTGCTACCCCTCCTCTTGTGAGATGCATGTCTAGAGAATCCCTGAGGTGCTACGCTTATAAAGGATGTTTCCATGATCATGTAAGATTTGCAGCGCCTCGCTAGGCGCCGTGCTTCTGTTAGGTCATTAGGTAAATTCCCCCTCACTAGGTATTCTATGAAGGGCATGGTCCAGTCTGATCGAGCGTTCGCCATTGCTCGATCGATCATCATTAGGTTGGGAGGGCCTACGACCCCCGAGTCACGGTGGTGTTCAACTGGCAGGGAGGGCTCCGCCTTGCCGGCCGTGCCCGTCGGTTGGTCGTGCGGCTGAAGAGCTCGCACTGATAGTTCGTGCGCGTTGTTAATGAACACTCCTAGGGGGTAGGTCCCCAACTTGATGTGATCTTGGCCAAGGAGTCAGCGGCCAGGTTGTCCCGTCTAAGGATGTGGTGTAGTTCTAGCCTGTCAAATCTTTCTTTGAGTTTCCAAACTTTGTCGTAGTAAGCCGCCATATTGCTGTCGTGACATGAGGCTTGTTTCATGACCAGGCTGACGACTAGCTCCAAGTCTCCTCTGATGAAGAGGCGGCGAGCGCCGAGCTCAGAGGCGATTTTGAGGCCGTGGATGAGGGCTTCATACTCTGCGACGTTATTGGTGGCCCGAAAGTGCAGTTAGATGGCGTACTCCATGCAGTTTCCTATTGGGGAGATTAGGATGACCCTGGCCCCCACGCTCGTCGCCATGACCGACCCGTCGAAATATAATGTGTAGTATTCCTTGTGGGTTAGGGGTGGGGGCATCTACACTTCGATCCATTCGGCGATGAAGTCCACGAGGACTTGCGATTTGATCACTGTTCTTGGGACATATGTGATGTGGTAGCCCATGAGCTTGGTTGCCCATTTGGCCATGCGACCAGAGGCATCGTGGTTCTGGACCACATCTCTGAGCAGGGCCGAAGCCACGACCACGTTGGGGTGTCCCTCAAAGTAATGTAGCAACTTGTGCTTGGCAATGAGGATAGCATAAATAAGCTTCTAGATCTACGGGTAACACACCTTAGTGTCCGAGAGTACCTCGCTGATGAAGTATACTAGCCTCTGGATCTTATGGGAGTGCCTGTTCTCTCCTCCCTCGATGATGAGTGCCGCGCTGACCACCTGAGTGGTTGTGGGGATGTAGAGGAGGAGCGGGTCTCCCTTCTCGGGCGATACTAGGGTAGGAGTCATTGCTAGGAATGCTTTGAGCTTCTCGAAGGCCTCCTATGCTTCGACCATCTAGGTGAACTGATCGGCCTTTTTTAGGAGCTTGTATAGTGGCATGCCATGCTCCCCTAGCTGCGAGATGATGTGACTAAGAGAGGCTAGGCATCCCATGAGTTTCTAGACTCCCTTCAGGTTCATGATGGGGCCTAGATTCTTGATCGCTAGGATCTTCTATGGGTTGGCTTCAATGCCTCGCTCGAAAATGATGAATCCGAGGAGCTTTCCCTTGGGGACCACGAAGACGCACTTTTTGGGGTTGAGCTTGATCCTGAATTCTCTAAGGCGAGTGAAGGTGGCCTCCAGATTACTGACTAATTGGTCATCCTTCATTGACTTCATGACAATGTTGTCGATGTAGACTTCCATGACTTCCCTAGCGAGCTCGCCGAGTCATCGATTCATGCATCTTTGGTAGGTGGCTCCTACGTTCTTGAGCCCAAATGGCATGGTGACGTAGTAGTAGGCACCAAACGGGGTGATGAAGGAAGTTGCGAGCTGGTCGGCCTCCTTCATCGCGATTTGGTGATACCCCGAATATGCGTCCAGGAAGCATAGGGTTTCGCAACCCGTGGTCGAGTCAACCACCTGATCGATTTGCGGTAGCGGGTAGGGTACCTTTGGGCATGCCATGTTCAAGTTGGTGTAGTCCACGCACATCCTCTAGGTTCCGTTCTTCTTCTAGACCAGGACCAGGTTAGCAATCCATTCTAGGTGGAAGACTTCCTTGATGAATCCTGTCGCCAGGACCCTGGTGATCTCTTCTCCAATGGCCTTTCGCCTTTCATCATCGAAGCGACGGAGGTGTTGTTTGACCAGTTTGGCTGCGGGCAAGATATCGAGGCTATGCTCATCGACCTGCCTCGGGATTCCTGGCATTTCCATGCAAAGATGTCCCGATTTTAGAGCAGGAAGTCGTTGAGCTCGTGCTCTTGTCAATCAGAAAGGCGCAACCGATCAGAATGGTTTTGCTGGTGTCTTTGGGGTCGATCTGCCCCATCTTGCTATCCTCTATGGGTTTGAAGGCTCCTGTGGATTGCTTCCTTGTGCTGGATTCAGGTGCAACCTCAGTGACAGTAGCCTAGATGGTTCGGAGTTCTGAGGCTCGGCTCACGGCCACCGCGATGCTAAGGTTTTCCTCCTCATAGGAGTGCGCCTGGTGTAGGTCACCGCTTAAGTGATGGTTCCTCGAGGACGAGGAAGTTTGAGCTTGAGGTAAGCGTAGTTAGGGATGACCATGAATTTTGCATAGCATGGCTGGCCTAGAATGGCTTGGTAAGCGCTTGGGAGGTCCATTACTTCAAAGTAGAGTGTCTTTGTGTGGAAGTTCATTCGTCCTCCAAAAGTAATGGGTAAGGCAACCTGCCCGAGAGGAGAAGCTCGTACTTTGGGTACAACTCCGTAGACGGGGGCACTTGTGGGCTGTATCGCCGCTCTAGAGAGGCCCATAGCGTCATACATCCGTGAGTATGGGACATTGAGTCTGCTCCCCCTGTCCATCAGCACTTTAGTGAGGCGTGTTCCACTGATTACCATGCTGACAATGAGGGGGAACCATCCTGGTGGCTGAATGTGGTTGTTGTGATTGGACCTATCGAAGGTGATCGCTGCTTCTGACCATTTCAAATAAGTCGGGGCGGCTCTGGCTTAAACTACAGTCATGTTGATCTCCCTCTCCGCTGGAGTCTTCTTTCATTTTGACTCATCAACGGATGGTTCGCTAATGGATGGTATCAGCCGTCTTGTCATGGTAGGTTCCTGGGCGTGGCTACTAAAAGCCGTTCCATGAGTCTTTTCACTATGGGCCAGGGGGTCCTAGTCTCCAAAATACAGGACCTGGCCATGACCTACAGCGAGGGAGGGTGTCGTCCCTCCCGTCATGATGAGCTCTTGGATGCGGCCACTAGGGGCTTTTCCGCGAGCTTGCTCGCCGCTGGCCATGGGGTCCGAGTCTCTAGGACGGAGGACTCGGCCGTGACCTTCAGCGAGGGAGGGTGCTGGCCCTCCTATCATGATGAGCTCTTGGATGCGGCCACCAGGGGCCGTTCCACAAGCTTGCTCGCCGCTGGCCATGGGTCCATGTCTCTAGGATGGAGGACTCGGCCAGGACCTTCGGTGAGGGAGGGTGCTGGCCTTTCCGTCCTGATGAGTTCTTGGATGTGGCCAGCATGGACTATTCCACGAGCTTGCTCACCACTGTCCACGGGGCCCGAGTCTCTAGGATGGAGGACTCAGCCATGACCTTCGGTGAGGGAGGGTGCTGGACCTCCTGTCGTGATGAGCTCTTGGATGCGGCCACCGAGGGCCCTTCCACGAGCTTGCTCGCCGCTGGCCATAGGGTCCAATATCTAGGTTGGAGGACTCGGCCATGACCTTTGGCGAGGGTGCATGGAGCCATCGCTTCCTTCTCAGCAATGAGAGTGTGTAACTATCCCCTACCTAGCGTGCCAACTATTGGTGTTTTGTAAATAGGACTAGTAAATTTATATGATAGCCGCGCTGCTCTAGGAAGATGATGGTAGCATCCAAAAGATATGAGGATTTATACTAGTTCAGGTCGGAGCCCTATGTCCAGTCTCAGAGATGATCGAGTGCGTGTTTCTCACTTGAATGCTCTAAAGTTCTTACAATTGGGGGTGCAAGAATGGTGGAAGAGGTAGGAGAGCTAGAACCAGGAGATGGACTGTCTGAAGGGAAGCCTCAGGAGCCCTACTATGGAGTGAATGTCTTGAAGAAGATGATGATGATGCCCTGGCTTCCCTTATATAGAGTTCGGGGCTAGTGCATGTACAAAGAAGGAGGTTCTCCTGACCAAGGCGTCATGAGCCTGAGGGAGGGCCTAGCTAACTTGGCTTGCAAGCTACACCCTCTTGTGGTGCATGTCTAGGCATGGCTGTCGTCATGGTCTTATGCCCACGTCGTGGTAAGGTGTGGCGTGGTGCTACTGTGCTGGCCGTGGTGGCACTGTTGGCACGGTTGTGGTTTGCCAGTCGTCCTGTGCGACATGGCCTCTGTCATGGTCTTTATCATCAACTCCTGATGTTCTGGGGGTGCCATACAGGAGTTGGTGACCATCCCTAGGTCACCGAGCGTCTAGATAGCTTGTGGAGTAGGAGGCCATGATCCCGAGCTTCGGGGTCATGGCTCCTGTTGGGGTTTGGATAGGCTCTAAGTCAAGGCCTCCGTCGTGAATCCCATCCTATATTGGGTAGAATCGTACATGTGTCTTGTTAGACCATATTTGGACGGTGGGTCACCGTACTAGCAGTCACCGCCACGCGGTGTTGTCTTGTCTGTGCTGCGTGGCACCGGGATGGCGTCTGACTGGACCAAGGTGACCGTTGTCCCCTCGGTCCTTGCGGGGTTAGTGCGGCGTGCTTACTCTTGTCAGAGCAAGCACGCTTGGCTGGGCTTGACCTCTCCCCTTTCCTCCCAGGGGTCAGGACGGTGGAGAGGTCATGAGTCTCTTGTGCGTCGTGCGGCTAAGGCAGAACGGAGGGGTCGTGGCTAACCTTGGCCTTGGCGTGAGGCTTGGTTCACTTGGCTCAACTAGGCCTCGGTCGTTCGGGACTTCGCTAGCTGATGTATAGCAGGCCACTCGGCCTGCTAACTAATCGGTGCCTTAAGACACCCGGGGATCATAACCCCGACAAGATGTTTTTATCTTGTCTAGAAGATTGCTCACATTTGCCATTATGAAAGATTTGAAGTAACACCTAAATCTACATCTAAATCACTCATTTATACTATTATAAAAATAATGTAAAGTAATCCTATAAGTCTGCATCTAAGTTACCCACATATGGCATTACAAAAGTTAATCCTAAGTAACTGCACTAAATCTACATTACCCATCTCTTACACTATGAAACTAATAAAACTTATCACCTACATATGCATCTAGATTACCCATATCTATCATTATGCTACCTCTGTCAAGATGATAATCATATTTTTTCTATCGGGAAAAGTTAAATTTACAAATTTTGACCAACAATTATTTCAATTATATACAGAGGATATTGATTCTTTAGTAAATGATAGTATATAAAAAGGGAATTAACAATCAAAATCTGTATTTGACTTTTCCATATTAAAATACACCTATCATTTCAAGACAGAGGGAGTAATAAATATAATCTACATCCAAATTAAAATAAAATAAAATATCCTCTTAATTAATCTACTTCAAAATACCAACATCTACTATTAGAAACAAATAAGTAACCCTAAAATACATGTTTATAAATACCCAATTCTACCAATATTAATATACTCTATCCAAAAACATAATGCAATTCTCATTTTTCGAGGAGTCAAACAATTTTAAGTTTGACTAGATACATACAAAAGAGTTTCTATTATTTATGATACAAAAAAAGTATCATAGATTAATCATAAATATATTTTTATAAGATACATATTTGGAGTCATAAATGTTAATAATAGTTTCTATAAACTTAGTCAAACTTAAGGAAATTTGACTCAATCTGAACCTATAATTGTACTTCTTTGGGATGGAGGCAATATAATACTAGCACAAATTACACATATGTGCTGTGAGATACCATGCGGACCAAGTATACAATAAGCATGAGCGATAAATATGTATTTATACAATTTAGCAATTATGAAAATTGTTTTCTTAACCAATCACATAACAATGACACTAATGATTTATTTCAGATTTTATTAATACTCCATGATAATAATAAATTATATATTTTTTATTTTAGATAAATTTATATATTTGACTAAGAAGTTATGACATATCTATATTTACTCCAATTCTAAGCATTCTATTTCTACAAAAATATACAAATGCACACATAATTCTTTGTCAGAGGAAACTCAACACGTAGAGTGCCGAAACAACTGTTTATTCATAGTAACTAAGATGACAGTTGAGGACATCTATTTTTTATTAAGATACAGAAGGATAGCTTAGGATAAAACACTACAATAAGAATTAGATATCCAACTAAAAATATGGTTAAAAAGCTGCGACAACTAACAAGATCAAATTTTGAAAGCCAAAATCTAAATTCATGATGTCATGACAGATAAGCTACAACTAGAGCTAATATAGCTTTAGCTAAGGTTTCAAGTAGACACATCAAAGTGCAACACAATTGGAACATTATGAATATGGATAAAAACATATATATTAATTGGTAAATCTATTACGAGCTAAAAATTGTAGACTACAGCTGATATGTTAACATGTGGATAGAGATATCATAGTTAGTTGTAGGCCTTATAAGATTCTAATCCGTAAAGAAGCATAGGCTGATGGAATAGTATACATAACAAAAACTATGAAAAACACTAATAAGAGTATATACATTAATGTATCAGAACATAATGTTACGCTCTACTCAAATAGAAACACTAGGTACATGATTCCACAAAGATAGAAAAGATTTATAGAAGGCTTAGCCACGTAGATATGTATTCTTGAAGCAGAAAGCTACTAACCTCCACAACTGAACTTTGCCATGAAATTCCTTCCCCAACCTCTTTGAATCTTCATTCCTCTTTGTTTTTAGCAGCTTATTAAATTAACCTTCACTATAAAAGTAAAATAAAATGATATAATAGAATAAAAAAAGAATCTAAATGAGGAAATAGTACAAGAAACTTCTATTCCAACCACAAACGGATATTTGTCATGGATTTTCTGAAGATATACTTTAATTGGCATAGTTACATTTTGTAGGTCTTTTTTGATATAGAAACATGACATTTCTTTGTCACCAAAGCGAGTAGTAATATGACAGAACATATACATTTAATAACTATATATGAAACATGCATATAGTACGGCTTTTACAAGGACAAACAAGCCTGGACTACACAGTAGCAAAGAGAGGAAAACAATTTTTATTCAAACATCAATTGTAGTTTAACTCAATAGCTAGCTAGCTTAAAATAAACAACATTCATAATGATGGATATAAAAAACACAACTTAATAGCAAATAGCTTTTCCATGGATAGGTACTTTAAAGAAGTAAAAATTGTACAATTATTTTCTGAATATTATGGACATGGCCATCACGTTAGTACTGTATATATACATTCTTTGATCATATAGTTGCATCTAAACTATCATAGACACCATGATTATGATAACTATCATTTTTATGGTTTTCATGAGTATCAACTACTTGACTCCAAGGACCAATGCTATCATAATAATCGGCAGGAGATTTTGTAAATAAGAACATTGGCAACAAGGACAAACAAATTAAAAATAAACTAATGAGAATAACTTGTCAATTATGAGATGCTTATTTAGTGGATGGGTTGTTTCTAATTAAACAAGAAACAACAATGCACACAAATATTAGAGCTTTTACAAATAAAAGAAACAATTCCTTTGAAATAATATGAAATACCCACAATAGACAAGGGGCCTTTGCACACCTAATTTAAGTGGAACTCTTTGACTTCAGAAATCATGATGATACCATTTTGAATCTGAGACATTCTGACCTCTCAACAATACATGAGGTGTACAGTGCATGCAAAAGCAAGATACCATCAGTCTCACTAGGAAATCATAAGGAAAGGGCGCATCTTCCTGCATGCTACATCTCTAGCACTCCTCCCACTGTAGAGTCCACTGCCTATGACTTGTTTGGTTCACTCCTGACTTTTGCCACACCGCACAACACACCTTCAACATGCTTTCGGTTCATTGCCTAAACATTGGTGTGGCAAACGAATCGTTTGCCACACCTTCGGCATAGCCGCAACAGCTGTGTGGTGAGCGCTGGCATCGACTAGACAAGCGCAATATCCATTGTTGCCAACAACCTAGATCCCCAAATCCATTGCTCAAATGGCTATTCTAGTACCCAGATCCATTGTGTACGGCCCTCCCACCGCATGATATTATAAAATAATAAATATTATCACTAATACATGAAAAAGTAATGAAATTGGAACTTACCAAATGAGTGCGCCGATATATGAGAGCAAGATTGCTCAGATTTCAACTAAGATCAGGATGCCTCTATGATGAGTTCTAGGAGTGTAGATCCGATGAGTTGGATTCCTTAAGGACAAGGGAATTAATGATTACTTGCTATAACTTGATATTTAATCGGATCCAAAAAGTAGCTGAAATATCTAAGGGTGTAATAAGGATTATGTTATATAAATAGAAGACGATAAGGATTCCCCTTCTCGCAGTCCAAGTGAACCATTTATATTAGGGATATGAGAGAGGCATCAATCTTTGCATCTATGCAATAAATGTAGAAATAAGGGGGGCATATGTAAATTGGTAGCTAGTTGTTTTCATATTGTATTCTTCTAGATAGAAAAGCAACTTTCTTGAGTCACGTCACACCAATCGTAAAGTTATAAGAATGAGTCACATGTCATGCGACATGGTCCCCACCAGCCTACCCATCAACACATTTGTCTCTCCTAAGAGGCATAAGGCTTTTCCCTCAACACACATTTATCGTGCCTCTAGTGTGCCACCTTGGATGCCAATGTGAGCAAGGTCTGATCCTTGAGAACATTGAGTTTTCACTTGATGTCATACATACAATGTTCATGGTGGCAAGACACTTCATTCAAAGATGCTCCATGAAGGTCACATTCACATCCTAATTGACATTAAGCCTTAGGACCAAGTTACTAGATTAAAACCACCATCTCCTCAGAGAACCAACCAAACCATATTTTGGATTTCATCCAAGTTCCCATCTAGACCATTCGTCCTTAACCATAAAGATCCACTAACCTTGAAGAAGACTAAGATGCTATTGACTGTTAGCACATGACTGATATACTAGTTTTACACTTTATAGAGGTTGCACACTTTTACCATGAGTCAGAATCCTCCATCATCAATGTCACATCTGACCCAATTTAGAATTTGGCCCATAGTGGCCCATGTGTATGTTAATGAGATATTGTGGAGAGTTTAGTCCTACCTTAGTTGTTAAAGGTGGGATAGACCAACATATAAGGCTTCTAGAGTCCATCCCACCATCCCCGGGTTAATCCTTTTACGCGAAGCGAGGACGAAAGCATAAGTAGGATGGTGATAGGTGTGGTTCGCTCAGCGTGCAGAGTGGATCTAAACCGTTTGGACTCTGGGGTGTTACAAATGGTATCAAAGCCGACCTTCACGGCCATGGGCGCGTGCGGGTCAGGGGCGCGGACATGGGGTTCATTGCGCGTGTAGGCCTTGCGGGGTGCACGGCATGGCACATGTACTGACACTGGACGTACGGGCGCGTGTGCTAAGAGGGAACGTTCCTGGTCATCGTTTGCCCGGTTGTGGGTGTGTTGGGCCAACGAGGACGTCGGTTCCTTTGAGGGGGGTGTATGTCACATCTGGTACAATTTGGAATTTGGTCCATAGTGGCCCATGTGTATGTTAATGAAATATTGTGGAGAGTTTAATCCCACCTTGGTTGTTAAAGGTGGGATAGACCAACATATAAGGCTTCTAGAGTCCATCCTACCATCCCCGGGTTAATCCTTTTACGCGAAGCAAGGATGAAAGTGTAAGTGGGATGGTGGTAGGTGTGGTTCGCTCAGCGCGCAGAGTGGATCTAAGCCGTTTAGACTCTGGGGCATTACAATCAAGGATGCCAAATTGTATATCTTCAAGGACAAGTATGCTAAGTTCAAGGTGATGGATGCAGAGAGTGTGCCAGATATGTTCCACCTCCTTAATTTCATTGTCAATGAGTTGAGGGCTTTGGGCTTCTGAAAGCCCTAGTTTGGTTTTGGCTAATTGATGAAACCTAAGTGTACTAACCCTTGTCATTAATGATGTATATGAGCTAGGTTGGTACACACCAAGTGGTGGAGCTAAGATGATGATAATGGTGATGGTGGTGACCAAATTCAAGATCAAGTGCTCCAACTTGGAAAAGAAGAAAGAGAAAAACAAAATGGGCTCAAGGAAAAGGTATAATTGATAGGTCCATTTTGTTTTACCACTCAAGACACCATAGAGGGTGTGAGTGGGTTTAGGATAGATAGCCATACTATTAAGAGGGGCAATCTCGACACAAATACGGTTATCTAAGTGCCACTAGGTGATTTAACTCCAATCATTTGCATTAGTACCTAGTGAGTGCTAACATCCCTTGGAAAACATGTTTGTGAAATGCTAACTCACATGCACAAGTGACTAAATTTGATGGAGTTAACACATTTGTGCAAGGGATGAAGTTGGAGAAGAGAAAATTGTCACAGAGGTGACCAGACTCTATGACTAGATGCGCCAGGCGAGTCCGGTGCCTAACCCTAGGCCAGGCCAGCGGCTCTGGCTTGACCAGACGCTAGCTAGGGGGCACAACCGGATGTGCCCTAACACTGTTCATCGGTGAGCAACACACGTAGCAACATGACTGGACGCGTCTGGTTTAAAAAATTTGTCTCTAGACCTCTCTATATCGTGATCTGATGCTGGTGGCTGGTAAGTTCAGTCAGGGAGCTATTCGTCCGGTGCGATGGCATCAGTGCGCGTGTTGGAGCCGTTGGGTGCCAATGGCTAAGTTCAAATGGTAACTACACGTGGCGTGTTTTGGTGGACCAGACGTTGCGACTGGACATGTCCGGTCATTGTCTACGTGTCCGGTCACCACGTAGACAACCCATCAAGGGGGCCAACGGGTATGTTGAGTGTTGGGGCTCTATAAATAGATGTTGGCCAGCTCTATCTCACCCTCTTGGACATTTTGATCATTGATACATCCTTGTGAGCTATGCAAAACACCTCCCACTCATCTCCATCATAGATTCATCCTCTTTGTGAGATTGGGAGTGATTCTAGTGCATTTGCTTCGAGTTTGAGCATCTAGTGGCACTAGTAAACGTGTGAGCTATAGGATTTCTTGTTACACTTGCTGGTTGCCGCCACCTTGATGGCTTGGAGCACTGGAGGAGCTTTGGCATGAGTTGGTGATTGTTCGTGGCCATCTCCCGGTGATCTTGTGAGGGTTCTTGACCTTTTTCCGACGAAGAGACAAAAGGTACTCTAGTAAATTGCTCATGTCACTGAGTTCCCTTATTTATGTTTGGTTCTTGCAGCACCCATTTGTTGGGCTAGGCTTGTGAATGCCTATTAGCTCACTAAACCACCAAGTGAATGGTCGACACAACGGGGACTAGCGTGCCGGCATGCACGTGAACCTCGGGAGAAAAATCATGTGTCATTGACTCCTTGGATTTCACTTGGTTTTCATTGGTATTCTTATTGATCATCTCTTGTCACAATCGGTATATTCATCTCTACCCCTTGTATTTATATTCCTAGTGATATCTTGTGTAGAGGTAGTTTGTATAGCTAGTGTAGCTTAGCCTTAGTTGGTAATCTAGTTGTAACTAGATAGCTCACTAGTTTAGTATTGTAGATACTTAGTCATTGTGTTCCTAGAAGATTATAATCAACTAGAATTGAGTGGTTAGGTGGCTTGCAACCCTTGTGTAGATCTAGAGCAAAAAGCTTCGCTTTCTAATTGTGTAACTAGTTGCTCTAGTATTTCATAGGAATTTTTAAAGACTATTCAACCCCCTCTAGCCATTTAGGACCTTTCAAGTGGTATCCATGCCGTGGTCACCATTTGAATGAAGGCTTAACAACCTTCGGTGCAAAAGATGACCTAAATTGTGTTCAACCATGTTGGGGACAAGCCACCGTTCTTTGATGGCACATCATATGATTATTCAAAGAGAAAGATGAAGATGTATTTGGATTCAATCAATGAGAAGGTTTAGGATGCGATAGAGAATGATTTTGTGATTCTTGATCCCACAAATCCAACCCCAAGAGAGCTAGAGAACAAGCAATGCAACACTATAGCTCTAAACACCATTTATAATGCAATTGATGCAAAAGTGTTTGAGCAAATCAAAGATCTTGAGAGAGCACATAAGGTTTGGAAAAGATTAGAAGAAACATATGAGGATACACCAGTGGTGAAGAGTGCCAAGCTCTATATATCCTCAAAGACAAGTTGACAAGCTTCAAGATGAAAGATGATGAGAGTATTCTAGAGATGTTCTATAGATTGCAAGTGATCATCAATGACCTCAAGAGTTTGGGTGAGAAGACAAGTGATGAAGACTTCTCCCATTGATTCTTGAGAAGCCTACCTCCAAGATTTGAGACATTGAGAACAATTATTGTAAGAGGCGGCTTGAAGGACATAACCCCTAACCAAGCATAAGGTGATGTCATGACCGAGGAGACATACCATGTGGAAAGGGAAGGGGTTGAGCAAGATGAGGACAAGAAGAAGAAAAGTGTAGCATTCAAGGCCACAACATCATCTAAGAGCAAGACCAAAGCAAAGAAGGAAGAATCAAGTGAAGATGGTCAATTTAGTGATGATAGCTATGGCTCTCTTTGTGTGCAAGTTTGGAAAATTCATGAAGAAGAAGGGCTATGGTACAAGAAAGAGAAGAGAGCACCTCAAGAACAAAACTATGTGAGAAGATGCTATAAGTGCAAGAGAAAGGATCATTTTGTAGCGAATTGTCCCTAAAATAGTGACAATGATGAGGATGAGAAGAAGAAGGAAAAGAAAGAAAAGAAGGAGAAGAAGATGGACTTCAAGAAGAAGGGTGGATCTTATGTGGTCACATTGGATAGTGATGCTTCTTCCAGTGATGACGACTTTAGTGATGATGAGAACAAGGTCACCTCGAAGAAGGCACTTGCAAGCATTGCAATCAACAACAAGACTTCTCTCTTTGACACTCCATTGACCTGCTTCATAGCTAAAGCCACCAAGGTAAAATATGATGAGAGTGATGTAAGTGAAAGTGAGAGCGATGATAAGGATGAGCCCTCCAAGGAGGAACTCATGGACAAGTTGGAACAAGCCAATTCTTATATGGATAAGAAGAGGAAGGAGTGCAAATAATTGCACAAGAAGCTTCAAGCTCTTAAGCAATCCTTTGATGAGCTCAACGCTACTCATGAAAGGCTAGTGGAAGCCCATGAGAAGCTTGGTAAGGCTCGCACAAAGCTTGAAAAGGCCCACTCCACTCTCCTTAGCCAAGATAAGAAGTAAATTGTTGCAACATGTGACATCGGCTCAACTTTTGATCTAATTAATGCATGTTTCTTTGAGCCTATCATTGTTGCTCCCACTAATCCTTCTTGCAGCACATCCACTTCTACTTCACCTTTGAGTGATGGTTTCACTTGTGATGCCTCACTTATGGTGGAAAATGAGACCTTCAAGAAGAAGGTAAATGAGCTCACACGCACCTTAGGCAATGCCTATGGTGGTGAGGCCCTCTTGCTAAAGTGCTTGGTGAAAGATCCTAAATGGCTAGAGATGGGTGAATAGCCTAATAAAAATTCTACAAATTGCTAGAACAAAATGATTAGTACAACAAATGGTGATAGCAAGTTGATAACCACATCAATTATGATTTCTCCCCTCTTCATAGTACGGCTATCGATCCTAAATACACTCACACCCTCTATGGTGTCTTGAGTGCCAAAACAAAAACCTATTTGATACCTTTGCCTTGATCAACACTTGATTTTTATTTTTCTCTTTCTTGTTTTCCAAGTTGGAGCACTTGATCATCTCTTTTGGTCACCATCATCATCATGACCATCATCTAGCTCCATCACTTGGTGTGTACCACCCTATCTCAATCACAACACTTAATTACAAGGGTTAGTACACTAGGTTTCATCAATTATCCAAAACCAAACTAGGGCTTTCACTTGGGTAGCCAAAGGTTTTCTCTCAACAAAGTGGGATTAGGCTATACCCCCAAGAAAGGCAAGGCGGCCTTTGCTACTCCCAAAGGTAGATTTGTGAGGAGGAATGGTCGGTTTTGCAATAGATGCAAGCAAGTTAGACACATAGAGCAATATTGCAAGAACAAGAACGAGAACACTAATGTATCCTCAATTAAGTTTGATTCTTGTTATTTGCTTACCAAGGGCTCAAATGGTGTGAAGGCTAAGTTCATTGGTGTACCTATTGTGGGCTCAAAGAAGAAAGCCATTTGGGAGCCCAAGGCCTTAGTTACTAACCTTCAAGAACCCAAGCAAGTTTGTGTACCTAAAAAGAATTGATCTTCTTTTGTAGGTCAATTACAAAGTTGAAGGAAGGTATTGGGTGCTTGATAGTGGGTGCACACAACACATGATCAGTGATACAAGAATGTTCAATTCAATCAACACAAGTGGCAATGATAGTTATGATAGTATCACATTTAGTGACAATGGCAAATGCAAGGTCAAGAGGCTTGTTAAGATTGCTATTTCAAATTACATGAGTATCTCAAATGTGCTACTAGTAGAGAGCTTGAACTTCAACCTATTATCGGTAGCTGAATTGTGTGACCTTGGATTTAAGTGCATCTTTAGACTTGATGATGTAGAGATCATAAGTGTAGATGGATCTAATTTAATCTTCAAGGGCTTTAGATATAAAAATATCTACCTAGCTGATTTCAATTCAAGTGAAGCCCAACTCCCAACATGTTTATTCACAAAATCAAGTATAGGTTGGCTATGGCATAGAAGGCTTGGTCATGTTGGAATGAAGCAACTCAATAGATTGATAAAGCATGACTTGGTCAAGGGCTTAAAGGATGTGGTATTTGAGAAGGATAAGTTATGTAGCTCTTGCCAAGCGGGGAAACAAGTTGGAAATACTCATCCCAAGAAGAGCATTATGAGCACAAGCAAGGCATTTGAGTTGTTGCACATGGACTTGTTTAGACCAACATAATATACAAGCATTGGAGGCAATAAGTATGGCTTTGTCATAGTAGATGATCATACTAGGTATACTTGGGTGTTCTTTCTAGAGGACAAGAGTGATGTATTTGCAACCTTCAAGTCATTCATCAAGAGGTGTCATAATGAGTTTGAAACAACTATCAAGCAAGTGAGAAGTGACAATGGAAGTGAATTCAAGAACACAAGAATTGATGAGTTATGCGAAGAATTTGAAATTAGACATCAATTCTTGGCCAAGTACACTCCATAATCAAATGACCTTATTGAGAGAAAGAATAGAACTTTGATTGACATGGCAAGATCAATGTTAAGTGAGTACAATGTTGGTCACTCCTTTTGGGCCGAAGGAATCATCACGGCTTGCTATTGTAGCAACCGCCTCTATTGTCACCAAATGATGAAGAAGACACCTTATGAGCTCTTGAATGGTAGAAAGCCCAACATTGCATACTTTAGGGTCTTTAGATGCAAATGCTACATATTGAAGAATGGCGCTAGATTGAGAAAGTTTGATAAGAAATGTGATGAAGGGTTCTTACTTGGATACTCCACTACTAGCAAAGCTTATAGAGTTTGCAATTTGGCAAGTGGCACTCTTGAGGAAGTTCGTGATGTTGAATTTGATGAAACCAAGGGTTCCTAAGATGAAGAAGAGAATCTAGATGATGTGAGAGGGATTTAATTAACTAATGCAATGAATAACATGGATGTTGGTGATATAAGGCCTATAGAGGTGATAGAAGTGCGAGATGATAAAGATCAAGTGCTACTCTCTCCCAATGTGCAAGTAAATGTGTCGGTGTTTTATAAACTGGACTAATAAACTTATACGATTGTCACGCTGCTCTAGGAAGACAATGGTAGCATCCAAAAGACACAAGGATTTATACTGGTTCAGGCCAGAGCCCTATGTCTAGTCTCAGAGATGATCGAGTGAGTGTTCCTCGCTTGAATGCTCTGAAGTTCTTACAATGGGGGGTGCAAGAATGGTGGAAGAGGTAGGAGAGCTAGAACTAGGAGATGGACTGCCTGAAGGGAAGTCTTAGGAGCCCTACTATGGAGTGAATGTGTTGAAGATAATGATCATCCTATTGAAGGATGCCCTGGCTGCCCTTATATAGAGTTTGGGGTCAGGGCACGTACAAAGAAGAAGGTTCTCCTGACCGAGGGGCTATGAGCCTGAGGGAGGGGCCTAGCTATCTCGGTTTGCAAGTTACACCATCTTGTAGTTGTTGGCGGTCCTTAACTCCTATTTCTAACCACCAACTCTCACATAAAATCTGCATAAATGATCACCAAACTTAGAATTAGGACTTATAACTAATCAATTCCACAAGTTTTGGTGAGTATTCATTTCTAGGAGGACATGTCGGGATTACATAGGAAAAGAGCCTACAGTATACAAAAAATGCAACATTGTGGACATCCAACATGAACATAAGGGAAGATAACCCACTTACCAGCAGAATCAAGGCTTGAAGGAATGGAGAACAAGGCCAAATTCCAATCAAACCACCTTATCTTCACAGAACACCACCATGGGCCAAGTCCAAAATGTCATAACAGATAGCCCAATAAAGATGGGTTGATTTGGAGCAGACCAGGGTGCGGCCGCACCCCAATCTGGCATGTTTGTCCCAACTTTGGTCTGTTGAAAGATACCGCCTTGCTCAACATCGGTGTCAAGGTGCTCGCCAGGTTCAATGTACCTAAATGACGGTTTGAGGTCGGTTTTGCTCCTTTCATTTGGGGATTAAGCACATTTCCAAAGAACCCCCTCCTCTCCACCTATAAAAGGAGGCTCCCTCCTTCTCATTTGAACAACACACAAGAGAAGAAGAGCAAGAGCATCACCACTCCATGGGCTTAGGCCCTAGCTAGCTCTAGCAAAGTAGAAGGGAGACATGTGAGGAAGAGTTTGAGGAAGAAGTGCTGGACTTGTCGGTAACCTTCCCTTGCTTGTACCTCAATGGATACATGCTTTGTACCTTGATAGGTATCTTAGTAAGTGTTCGCGGTTCCTTTGGTTATAAGAGTCTTTTGATTAGCTAAGCTATACTTTTATTTGCTTGAGGTTTCATCGTCCGCTCTCATAGCGGATACTCTAGTAGAGGGCCTTGATAAAGATGGATAACCCTACGCGGATGCTAGAGTAGTAGTTGATAGCGTAGACGTGGTGTCTAGGCTAGAGGCTACCTTCGTTTGCCTCGTTCCCCACGATTGAGGGGTAGGCAGTAGGTGGTGACAACCCTGTCTGTTCCTTATAATCCCCCACATTTGGGTTCGACGTAAAGCCATAGGCCGGCAACGCTTGGCAGACCAAGCATTCACCGGTGCCCGAAGTAAGCAAGTAGAAGTAGAGTTTATCTTCTCATAGACCCAAAAGCCAAAGGAATCCATCTGGACCCTTATCAGCTACTCTTGTGTTGTCCTTGGATGAATTAGCTAGAAGAAATACCTCCGTTCCCTGTAGAAATATGATACCCTGAATAGTTCCGGGTGAAAACTACAATGGTAATTCTGTACGCTTGTGGATTCTTTGTGTAAACGTTAAGAAATACCAACAAGGTTTCTGGCACCATTGCCGGGGAACTGTTGCTATTTTCTTCGAACCTAGTTCGTTCTCGTATTTGTATCCTTTATTTTTGAAAACAAAATAATTTCTTTTTATCTATGTCACCATGAACTCAACTCAAATTCAAAACCCTTCCGCTTCAAAGGGCAAGTTCCTTGAGCCATCACCTGTTTCAAAACCAAACTTTTCATCTGGCTATGAACTCTACCCTGGCTTAATAGCAATGGTTCGGGCACTACCCTTCTCAGGGCACGAAAATGAAAACCCCTGCCATCACCTGTGAGACTTCAAGGAAATGATTTCGTGCCTGAGCATCTCGGGCATGACATAAGAAATTCTAAGGTGGAAATTGTTTCCCTTCTCCCTCACGGGGAAGACGAAGCAATGGTACACATTTGCCGTAGAGTACGAATGGGGGCTGGGATGAACTTAAAGACAAGTTTTGTCTTGAATTTTTCTCCATGTCCCGTATCGGCTTTCTACCAAGAGCAATCCTCGACTTTGAGCAGCGCGAGGAGTCTATAGGTATAGCCTGGGCTAGGTTTTCAGCGTTAATACACGCTGGTCCAGACTTGTCGTTACCCGACAGCATATTGATGCGACTCTTTTGTTTGGGTATTGACATGGAAGCTGACCTATCCCTGGACATGACTACTGAAGGTAGATTTACACACAAATCTATGATGGAGCAAGTAGAGTTTCTTGAGCAATTCAAAGACAGACATACTTCTTCCGTCATAAGAACCAAACCCCTCTATGTGAAAGTCATGCCGAGTGTTGAGGAGTACTCATCAGTCGAAACCAAACACGTACCATCCCAAGGTTCGACTCATGAGCCCTCACTCGAACCACGAACACCGAAGGAACGTGTAATTCATCCACTACAAGAATCCTGTTAATCTATGATCAAAATTTTTCATCACGGATCACCAAAAAACGTCACCAAGCAGTATCTGTGATGATTTCAGATATCACCATGGATTGAGCGTCATGGATTAACATGCATGACGTTTTGTCGAAAATCATCATGGATTGACAGAATCTGTGACGATCTTAAACCGTCACGGTAGAGCCCAGGGCCTAGTTAGCCCGACCCAAGTCCATTTCCTATGTCGAAAAATAAACGTCACGGATGAATTGCCACATCATCATGGATGCTTACGTGGATGACGACATGTTGTAACCGCCACGTAGGATGCAGCCCAATTACATTTCAGCCCAAATACGTGTCTATTTTTTATTAATAGTTTTATCTTAGCAGGACTGGCCCATTTAGTCATCCGAAAGAATCAGCCATTTAAATTATAAAATAGAATGAAATCAATTACAGCCCATATATAAACCAAGAATTCTTCCAATTACAGCCCATATACGTATGGGAATCACAACACATATACATACATTTACAACAATCACACATATATCAACCCATACAGTTACAAAAAAGATGGACAAAAGAATTTCAGTGCACTACAGAGCACGAAATTAATGTAAATATATTTACATTTATTAGTTCCACCTTGTTTTTTGATCGATCTGTGGAATTTATCCTTCGATAGCCTTGTCCTATGGTATTAAGGAAACATGTTAGCTATCCAGATAGTACATATAATTAGTGTAGGTAAAAACAGTACATACATTCGGTGTAGATAAAATAGTACATAAAGATACATACAGTTGGTGTAGGTAAAATAGTACATAAAGATTGCAATACGGAACATACTAATAAACCATGACGACAGACCCTTTGCTAAATTGAATTTCCCAACTAAAACTGAACTAATAGTTTTGAACTAAAACTGAAATCGGTTCCAGCCTCTTATGGCAGTTAACAAGTAATAGTTCTGAACTAAATTGAAAATTGCTCTCTTTCAATAGAATATTGCTTGAAATTTGTAAATGTGTATGTGAAACTGCACTCAGTTCTATGTCATATCTTCTGTATATTAGAGTTGTCTAATCTTATCTACTAATCTGTCTAATCTTATCTACTAATCATAAGTTATCGTCGGCACATCCTGCTCACCTGAAACTTAGAAAAGCTAGGCTCGAGCTGCTACTGCTGAACCGATGCTGAACTGGAAATTGTAGCAGTGCCAGACTGCAAACTAGATACTGCGGCTGTACTGCTGGACCGATGCTGAACTGGATGTAACTGGTTAGATAGAACAGTAACAGCAGCAGCAAACTAGCATGTATCAATCCAATCTATGACAGAAAAATCATGGAATTCATACTTGTCACCCTCACAAAGCAAATGACCTTTCAATATGAACTGCTACCAGCAAAGTAATAGATGGGCATTCAGTTTCTGTTTAGAAAATTTCAGTTGTAGTTTACAGCAAAGATATAGGTGTCCTTGCTGCTGCTGCTGCTGCTCAAACCTGCAGAAGGTGTCCAATGTCAATCAGCTCTCTCCCCTGTTCTCATGTAAACATGAGTAAAACAATATGTTCCATCCAAGTTGGTTTGAAATATACTTAACACAGGCCCAGATTGATCGAATTAAAACAGAAATAAAATAGAAAGGGAACAGACCGGTTGTTGACAGGGTTTCCATGTCATGCTGCTGCCCAAGCCATGCCTGCTTCCTCCAAGCACATATGAGCATGTAAGTACAATTGTCAGTAGGTTCATACACCAACTAAACCTAAATCTATTAAGGTGACAGGAAGATATGCTACAGGCTATTTATTTCATTTAGCTACTGTAAGACTAGACAAATCTGGCTCATTTTTAGCTTAGAAACAGTAGAAATATCAGTAACCAAGTAAGACAACATCTGAACAAAGCACTCCGTTCTCTTCTATGGTAAACTGTCTACTGATCTATTCTTTCTTTCTGTCCTCACTACTACACACAAGTAATGAACCAGAACAACTGAACAAGCAGTTCTGCATTTTCGGAAATCAATAGAGAATATTGTTAGTAACTACATAATTATTTTGTAGGTGGAGTCTGTGAACATACTACTACCTCCTGTCACATTCATTTGAGCAAGGTTATTACAATGTAGTTAGAATGTCTAACTGAAGCCTCACCGTCTGTTACTCTATGTATAGCCGATTGATATTTTGCAGGAACAAGGATCTTCATCAACCAAGACCCGAGATCCAGAACCTATCAACCAAGACTCAAGATCTAGAACCTACCAAGACTCCAGATCTAGAACATCGGTTCCTCGAGCAGGCTAAGCATTGTAGGTAAACAGTCACTGAGTTCCTAAGAGGCACACACAGTATATGGATGAGGAGGGAAGCGGATGGGTGGGCACTTACGCTGATGTCCTCAATCTCCTTGCTGGACCTCTTGCTGAACTAGTAGCACCGCGTGCTGCTCGATTCGCAGCCCCGCGCCACAACGTCGCTGCTTCTTCACGCCGCCGTAGCCCTGCGCCACCTCTGCTCTACGCCACCTGCCCCGGGCCGCCGCGTCGCAGCAGCTCAATGCCGCCACCTGCCCCGGGTTCATTTGTATTTGAGTTATGTTTCCCGAGTCTTGGTCCGGGATTGTCTCTAGTTTTCGTGGGATTCGAGTTGTGCTTCCGGGCGATGCCGGGGTTTCTGAGTCATCTTCCCTGACTAGGGATCGTTGTCTCGACCTGGCGCCGTCAGGATTGTGGCCCTCATTGGATGCGTTGCTATCTGTTTGAGGATCAAGAGTCCAGAGCTCAAGGAGGAGATGGTCGAAGTTGAACCTCGACCTAATAGCGGGGTCGTTGGCGCCCACCTCCTTCTTTCCCTGATGCCCCTCTTGACCGAGGGGTCCTGACGCCTTGTTACATGCAAATTTTGGTTTCGCCCTACACGGGGAGAGGCATGTCCACCGTAACCATGTGGTTGGAGCGGTGCGCCTCATCGGGGTCGATGGATAATTCGAGCGGGACCCGATATCCTCGCCAATCGACGTGGAGTTCAGCTATGCCTCATCGAGAGACGTCACATAAATCATCGGCCGTCAAACCCGTTGGTCCCTAACTACCTCCGCAGCGATCAGAGGGCAAGATGCCTCCCCTCAGAGGGGGTCAATCCGAGCGACTTCGAAGCAGATGACTTGAACACACAGAGATATGGTCATGTGGCTCCGCACCACCGATTAGAACCGCAGGGGCCCATGTCACTCTGTCCCTATCTCTTTGTGGCCTCGAGCCCTTCTAAGGACCGGCCTAGGAGTGGGTTTCCTAAGGACGACGTTGGGTCATTGTTGATGGTCACTAACACCTTTTTTGACCATCAACATTCCACCCAAAAGCATGAAAAAGTGGGGTAAATCGTCATCACATGTGAAGAATTTTGTTTATAATTCACCTAGTTCCACTTGTGCTTGTAGAATTATTTGTATGCAGGAAAATATAGCAAAAATAGGCCAAAAAGGTGACAAATATGGACACATGGAGCAAGCGAACATGACAGAAGGCCGTGGGCCCACTTGGCAGCGTCGCCCGTCCCCACATGGGAGCCGCCCAGCCCCCTAAGTGGCCACCGCCTTTGCCAGGTGGACTGGTGGCTAGGCCTGGGCCCCTCCTATGTCGGTGCTTGGCCCAGATTTTGTCATGAAGGTGGGCTTCTCATTTTATTCCATTGCGCATTTCTGCTTTACGCCTTTCGAGTTGCGCATTTTGCTTGATTTTCCACTTGTATTCAAATGTAGTCCTGGAAACTTGTTTCTTCCAATACAAGTGGAACTAAGTTAATAGTAATTGCATATGTGTCAAAATTTTATTTATTTCTCCTGGTTTGGATAGTAATTGGTGGTCGGATTTGATCGTTAGTGATCGCTAACAAATCCCCCAAGCTTAACCTTTGCTTGTCCCGAGCAAATAGCTAACTACTTGGTTGTTGATGAGGAGTTGCTACTATGCCGAATATATTTCATAAGTGACATGCCTATAACAAAGTATTCTTCCGCAATTTAAATAAGTTGGCATTTTTATCCACCCTTTTACCTTGAACCCTGTGGGGCGTATAGCTTTTTCAAGTTCTTGGGTGGTTGCAAGATAGAACGGTTATAACAGAATCACCAATCATTCATTCCATGATTAACCATCTATCCGGAGGCTTTATGAATTTTGCAAAGAAATGTAAGTTCGTTAAATGATTCTCTCGATCACTCAAAGTATATGAAACCTCACCAAGGCATTCGGTATTTTGCCTTCTTTTTCATATCCCACCGCTAATGGCTTTGAGTGGAGTTTTGGGTAGGTACGAAATTGAGGCATACTTGCATCACATATTTTGCTAAGTCAAAAACCGGACCTCAAGGAGATGCAAGTCATACACTTTGATCAAGATGTGCAAGTGTGTGGAATTTTTATAAAGTCCTAATTCTAAATATTTTTGTACTCCTTTGATCATGAATCTTTCTCTTTTGAATGAATGCCTTTTATTTGAAAGTATGGGCTATCTTTATTTTTTTCTTTTTCTTTTCTTCATGCTCTTTGACATTCATTTTTTCTCTCATGCCTTTTGGCATGGATATTTTTCTTCCGTTTTTAGCATAGCCCATACTATTCTTTGGCATATGAAACTTTTTTGGAGAGAGAGGCCCATGATAAACGAATGGAGTAATTATTTGGTGGACGGAAAAAATATGTTTTTGCGTAACTCTCGGTGTAAGAGTTAGCATTTTATTTATGGGTGTACGTGTATCTTGATCATGGGTGCATGACAAGAATCTCAACAAGGGTCACAACAATTTGACAAAGCTCAATGCAATAACAAGTAGCATATGACTAAGGTTTTGAATTTAAATCATGTCATATGGCCTTGGTAGGTATTCATAATCATTGAGGAACTTTGAATTTTAGCATTTTTTAAAATGAAATCTCCAGATGTCAAGTCTCTCTTAGAACAAAGTCACAACACATTCTATTTGTACCGTATCATAACTCATAACAATTAGAAAAGGAGCATGTATTTGCAACCCACAAGTTTTCAAGTTTTTAGGATGAGACATTTTTAGCCAACAAACTTAAATCATGGGGAATACTATGTTATAGCCTATGCACAGATGAAGTACAGACAGAGCAACTATTCATCATTTCAACTTAGGAGAAACTAAACATTCTTATAACACATGAGAGTGGAATTCAATTTTTTTGGTATTTTTATCATATTTCTTCTTTGGTATTTTTTAATTTTTAGATTTTTTAAATGCTAATAAATAAATAAATGTAGAAAATAAATGCGAAAATTATAAAAAGTGCGGGAAAAGATACCAGGTACCTCTGCGGGGGTCCTCCCCCAAGCTAGCCTGAGGCCAGTTGCTTGGTGAAGACTCCGAGGTAGGATATTTTTGCTTTATTACATATACTTTTATATAATTTTAACAAGTTTATTTCACACATGTTTATATTCAGTAGTTTTAGTTCAATGATCAAACTAGTCTTTTAATTTGATAAAGGTAGGCTATTCAACCTAAGCACCATGCTTAATTTGAAAAGCCTATGAAAATATGATCGCTGAAAATCATACCCAAACCAAAAAGTACTTTGTAAAGAACATGGAAGATAAACCAAATTTTATTCAAGTGTAGATATATGAAAGGTGAACTAAATGTTTTTGTTTTAGCATAATTTAAATCATAGTCTATAGCTTTATTATATAGGAATTCTAAGGAAATTATAATTATAAAGGATAACTACCGATTTACCTTCGGCAAGGACTCACCGTTTAAAGTCCAATGAGCAGGACTCTTCTCCTTCACTCTTTGCTTGATGAAGGTGCGTCCATGCCTGGAGAAGTAGGCTATACCTTTATCACCTGCCATACTTGCTTAATACTTTTTCGTGGTTGCTTCTTGGGCTGTTTGTTTTTAGTGTATTTATGCATGTCAAATCCATTGAACGGACATCTCATTGTTTGTCCTTGAATGTGAAAGCTAACATGCCCTGACCCTACGTGTAAAATTGCATTTGTAGTTTTAAGAAATGGTCTCCCTAGGAGGAGGGGAACTTCCTTGTTGTGGCCCATGTCTAGAATGATGAAGTCCATAGGGATGTATGTGTCTCGAATTTTCACCAAGATATCCTTGGCTAATCCCTCCGATTTTTGTGAAGATTGATCTGCCATCTACAGTCGAAAGTGTGTGCAGTGGACAAAGGTCCACCCAATATCTTATCATATATTACCTTGGACATGACATTGATGCTTGCTCCAAGGTCACAGAAGGCATTGTGGAAGACATGTGGGCCGATTAAGCATGTAATTGTCGGGTGACCAAGATCTTCTTTCTTGGCGATGAATGGTGGATCTATGAGATAATCATGGTTTTCCCAACATAGAGGCTTATCGAACCTCGTTGAGACCATTTTAACAGATTCGAGAGAAGTTTTGGGTTGCCCCGAAAACTTTCCTGAATCAGAAACAGGTAGAGCGACAACAATTTGAGCTATTTGTGTTTCTATCATTTTATTAAATCTCAGCTGATTTAACAGTGGAAGATAAACCTTCTATTTTAGAGTTAATATTTTCTAGCATTTTATCATTATAAGTTAGCTTTTTAGTAAGGGTTTCATTAATTTTTGCTTGACCTAGGACTAGGTTCTTCAAGGAAGGTTGATTCGACATGTAATTTGAGTTAAAATTCGAATTACCTCCTTGTGGGCGGGACTGATTGCTCCACCCGTTATTGTTACCTTGTCAGAACCCTTTGTTGATGTACGATGCTTCTTCACAGGTCTCGAGGCAGTCATTTCCTGAGTGTCCAACTTCCCCACAGACTTCGAAAGTCATTTGCGAGTCCATGGCCTGAATGGTGGCCTTGATGGCTTCCTTCTCGTGGGCCCTTTCATTTAGTCTTTTCAGTAACAAATCTATTTTTGCAGCAAGCATATCTACCTCCTTAACGGTATGCATGCCTTTTTGTTGTTTTTGTTCCTCCCCCTAGCTTTGATTGGCCACCATCTTTTCAATGAGAGCCGTGGCTCCTTCGATGGTGAGGGAGAGAAACGCTCCTCCAGCAGTGGCATCTACATACCCCTTTGACATGGGCGTAAGCGCCTTGTAGAAGTTCTAGAGCATGAGCCAGTTTTCTATCCTGTGGTGCGGGCATTCCTGGATATAATTCTGTAGCCTCTCCTATGCCTCGGGGATGGACTCCATTGAAGTTTGCTGGAAGTTTGAAATTTCCCCCTCAGGGCATTGGTTTTGCCCATGTGGAAAAATTTCACGAGGAACATCGCGGAACATTTATCCAACGTACCAATAGCTTCCTTCTCCTTGTAAAACCACTGTTCCGCCTTCCCCATGAGGGAGGAGGGAAACAGATGGAACCTGAGGCTAGCTGGTGCGATGTCTTTGATGACTATGGTGTCGCACAGCTCTAGGAAGTGTTGCAAGTGTGCACTTGCGTCCTCGCTAGGCAAACCATAGAATTGGTTTGCCTGTACCATCGTGATCAGGCCAGTGCGCAGCTTGAAGTTTCCAGCTCCCATGTTGATAGCGGGCCCAATGGGCACGTTGGCAACAGCGGGGGTGGAGTAGTCACGGAGTGACTTGGCCATTTCAGTAGTAGCGGATGGTACGGGGGTGACTGGTTCAACTGCCAATGAAGTAGCAGAAGAAGAAGCGGTACACGACTGGCTCTTCCTTAGGAGTGCCTCTGGATTATCGATGTAGTTGTTCGGCAGATTAAAACCACTCATACACTATCCTATGCGCTTGTGGATAATTTATGTAATCATTAAGAACTATCATAGTTGGTGTTTCTTGGCGACGTCGCTAGGGTTAACTCAATCTTAGTGATGGTGCTAAAAAATACCAACAGGCATATCTGGCGCCGTTGCCAAGGATGGACTTAAAACCTCCACACTTGGTGATTGCGCTAAGAAATGCCAACAAGCATTTCTGGCGCTGTTGCCGGGGAGGGCATAGGTGAAAAGAATCTAGTAGGACATGATCATGAGCACATGCATGTAATGGTAGCCATAGTTTATGCAGGCTAATTCTGCTTGTTTTCTTCCTGTTGTGGATGAAAACTGGATAGTGTATGAGTGGTTTTGATCTGCCAAACAACTACACCAATAATCCGAAGGCACTCCTAAGGAAGAGCCAGTATTGTACTGTTTCTTCTTCTACTCTGCCGGTAGTTGAACCATTCACCCCTGTACCATCCGCTACTACCAAAATGGCCAAGTCACTCCGCGGCTACTCCCCCGCTGTTGCCAATGTGCCCGTTGGGCCCGCTGTCAACACAGGTACCGAAAACTTAGAGCTATGCACTAGCCTCATTACGACGATGCAGGCAAACCAATTTTGTGGTTTGCCCAGCGAGGATGCAAGTGCACACTTGCAACACTTCCTTGAGTTATGCGACACAATCGTCATCAAAGACGTCGCAGCGGCTAGCATCAGGCTCCGCCTATTCCCCTTATCTCTCGTGGGGAAGGCGAAACAATGGTTCTATAAAGAGAAGGAAGCTGTCAGTACATGGGACAAATGTTTTGTGGCATTCCTCGTGAAGTTTTTCCCCATGGGCAAAACCAATGCCCTAAGGGGGGAAATTTCAAACTTCTAGTAAGCCTCACTAGAATCCATCCCCGAGGCATGGGAGAGGCTCTAGGATTACATCTAGGCCTGCCCGCACCACGGAATGGAGAATTGGCTCGTGCTCCAGAACTTCTATAAGGGGCTTACGCCCATGTCGAAGGGGCATGTAGATGCCGTTGCTGGAGGAGCATTTCTCTCCCTCACTATCAACAATGCCACGGCTCTCATAAAAAAGATGGTGGCCAATCAAGGCTGGGGGAGGAACGAAAACAATAAAAAGGCATGCATACCATGAAGGAGGTGGATATGCTTGCCGCAAAAATGGATTTATTGTTGAAAAGACTGGACGAGCGTGCTACCGACAAAAGAAGCCATGAAAAGCACCATTCAGGCCACAAACTCGTAAATGACTTGCGAAGTCTGTGGTGAGGTCGGACACTCAGGGAACAACTTCCCTGAAACCCATGAAGAAGCATCATACATCAATAATGGGTTCCGATAAGGTAATAACAATGGGTGAAACAATCAATCCCACCCATAAGGAGATAATTCGAACTTTAACTCAAGTTATAATTCAAATCAATCTTCCTTGAAAGACTTGGTCCTAGGCCAAGCTAAAATAATTGAAAATATCACTAAAAAGCTAACTTATAATGATAAAATGATAGAAAAATAAATACAAAACTTGAAAACCTATCTTCATCTATTAAAAACCTATTGAACTTTAATAAAATGATCGAAACTCAAATAGCTCAAATTGCTGCCGCACTACCTGTTTCTGATTCGGGAAAGATTTCGGGGAAACCTGAAACTTCTCTCCAATTTGTTAATATGGTCTCAACGAGGCTTGGTAAGCCTCTATGTCAGAAAAGCCATGATCATTTCGTAGATCTACCATTCGTCACCAAGAAAAAAGATCCTGGCCGCCCGACAATCACATGCTCGATTGGCCCACATGTCTTCCATAATGCCTTCTGTGACCTTGGAGCAAGCATCAATGTCATGTCCAAGGTAATATATGACAAGATTTTGGGTGGACCTTTGTCCACTACAAAATTCAGACTACTGATGGCGAACCAAACTTCACGACACCCGGAGGGATTAGCCCAGGATATCTTGGTGAGAATCCGAGACACATACATCCCCACGGACTTCGTCATTCTAGACATGGGCTGCAATGAGGAAGTTCCCCTCCTCCTAGGAAGACCATTCCTTAACACTACAAATGCAGTATTACACGTGGGATCCGGGCATGCTAGCTTTCATATTCAAGGGCAAACAATAAAATGCCCATTTAATGGGTTTGACATGCATAAACACCTTAAAAACAAACAGCCCAAGAAACAACCACGTAAAGGAATCAAACAGGTATGGCAAATAAAAGGATCAGCATCCACGCTGACTTCTCCTAGCATGGATGCACCATCATCAAGCAAAAAGTGAAAGGAGAAGAGCCCCGTTCATTGGACTTTAAACGGTGAGCCCTTGCCGAAGGTAAATCGATAGTTATCATTTATAATTATAATTTGCTTAGAATTTCTATATAATAAAACTATGAAAAACACATTCTAAAAGAAAAATAAAATGGATTAGTTCACCTTTCCATATTTTCAACTTAAATAAGCCTTGTTTGCTCTTCCATGTTCTTTACAAATATGTTTTGGTGTGAAGTATGATTTCTAGCGATCAAATTTTCATAGACTTTTCAAATTAAGCAGAGTGCTTAGGTTGATTAGTCTACCTTGATCGAATTAAACATGTTTGATCACTGTACCAAAAACTGCTGAGTACAAACATGGATGAGTTAAACAAAATAAAAATTAATGCAATAAAATAAATAATGTACCTTGGAGCCATCACCAAGCCATCTCGGACCATAGGCCACGAGCTCACTTGGGGGAGGGCCCCGCAAATGTAACATGTATCTTTTATTTATTACTAATATTTCTTACATTTATTTTCATCCAAAAAATCAAATATGAAAAAAACACCAAAAATATTTATTCCACTCTCATATGTGTTTTAAGAATATTTAGTTTCTCCTAAGTTGAAATGATGAATAGTTGCTCTATCTGTAATTCATCTATGCCTAGGCTATAACATAGTATTCCCTATGATTTAAGTTTGTTGGCTAAAAATGTATCATCCTAAAAACTTGAAAACTTATGGGTTGCAAATGCATGCTCCTTTTCTAAGTTGTTATGAGTTATGATATGGTACAAATAGAATTTACTATGACTTTGTTCTAAGAGAGACTTGACATCCAGAGATTTCATTTTTAAAAATGCTAAAATTCAAAGTTCCTCAATGATTATGAATACCTACCAAGGCCATATGACATGATTTAAATTCAAAACCTTAGTCATATGCTACTTGTTATTGCATTGAGCTTTGTCAAATTGTTGTAACCCTTGTTGAGATTCTCGTCATGCACCATGATCAAGATACACGTACACCCATAAATAAAATGCTAACTCTTACACCGAGAGTTACGTAAAAACATGTTTTTTCCATCCACCAAATAATTACTCCATTCGTTTATCATGGCCTCTCTCTCCATAAAAGTTTCATATGCCAAAAAAGGAATAGTATGGGCTATTGTCACACCCAATTTTAAGGATAAAATTGAATGCATAAAACTCATGTGTGCCCAGGGATTAGTCACACACCTAAGTTGACAAATTACATAAAGTATCATCACGGTGTTTCTTACATCACGATTAATACCATCACATAGTCTTACACAACACAGCGGAAAATAAAAAGGTAGCTCTCTCATGGTAGCTCCAACATAGGGACGGTCTACTGGTTGACCACAAGCCTAAAAGTCCTCAGGAAACTCCTCATACTCGTTGACATCTGTTATCCATCTGGGATTTTTATCCAAATATAGAAAGTAAGTAAGCGTAAGTACTTCACGTACTTAACAAGATAGCATGGGGTTATGAAAGCTCAAAAAGGTTGACTCTGGTTTACTGCGGTTAGCACTTTTAGTAAGTCAAGATTTTATCATCAACTATTATCAAGTTATGCTTAAGCCCCAATTTAACCCACATAATCAGATATCAGAATCATTTGAATCATATTATCATCGTAGAACATCATAAATAATCAACAATAAGTAATCATTTATTATGTGAGTTTTTTGGGCCACTCGTGTCCATGAGCACGGCTGTTATAATAGTTTGTAACACTCTACAGAGGTTGTGCACATTCACCGTGAGTCGTGATTCCCATATGCCCGGGTTAATTACTCCCATATCACTGCCAAGGTGAGTAGGTGGGGTACACTATGAAGCCATTTCATAGGTTTTTCTAAGAAGTTAGGGCCCCTAGGTTTCCTCGGTAGGCAGATGTAGGAACCCCTCTTTCCTATGGCACATATCCATCGTGGCTATACACATAGGAACAGAGGCAACCCTATACCCAACGTGGAAAGCCCCTTTTGCGCCATAAAGGTAACCTCTAACAAGCTAGAAAAGGTCCTATTACTGAGCTAAAGTCAGAGCCATGTAACCCTCACGGTTGCACTATCAGTCCCAGCTTTTGCCGACAGATAAGTCCTTATGGAGGGCTGAGAGCATCATGATCGAAAGTCATTTGCTCCTTCACCCTATAATTCAGTTGTTTAAAACAAATTTTACATTTTCGTTCCATAGAACCATTATTCATTATGTAGATCATGTATAGTTACATTGAGCGCTAGCAAACTATCCATATGCATATAACCCATAGGAGACAAGGAAACAAGATAATCAATCACTAGGATGTCCTTACGGGTATCAAAATTAGACACATGCAAATGAGTAATTAATAAATGGTGAATAGGACATCAAGGTAGATCCCATGCTATACTTGCCTTGGTTAACAAACTCCTGCTGGTCCTGCTGGTCGTCAAAGAACTCTTGGTCTCCAACGTTCTCCTCACCGTCTGAACACGACCAACACGACAACATACAATATTTCAGGAACATTCATGCAAAGCAAACAATCCTTTAATTAGAATAGTAAACAAGAAGTATAGAAAACAAGATAAAATGTTTATGAAAAGAATCTGTCTCGCTACGATCACGTCAACGCGAAGTTCACGAAAAACGGAGCTAAAACACGAAAGTTATGAATTAAACGGGGTTTCCTATAGCAATTTATTTAATTAAACCTAACCATGAAATTTAAAAGTTGCAAACATGGTTAACAGTGGTATTAACACGTAGATTATGCAATTATGAAACTAACGCAATTTGGACGGGTCGATTCGGATCTAAAACGACGATTTTATAAGCAAAACAATGTAGTGGCATTTCTGTAAATAGGATGAACTATTTTAGATTTAAAATAAATCAAATCCGGAATTAATTAAAATGACCGAGGACTGCAGGTTCAATTAAACAGAACTTGGGGGTCTCTTTAGCAAAAGGACCCACGAAGGGGTATCGGTCATCCTGGGCCGTTGATCAAGCGATGGACGGTAGAGAAAAGATGGGAGGGAGAGAGAAAGGGGTGCTGGTGGTTGGAACAGTGCTCCGGCGGTGGGGCACCATGGCTGGCTACGAGGAACTTGCCGGCGCACTTGGTTCAGGGGCTACGGGCCACGGTTTGACGAACCGAAGGCACCGGGGGATAGAGGGGGTGCAGGCAACCTCGCCCAGGCCGAGAATGCGGCCGGAGGACATGGCCGAGGCGGTGGTGACCATGGCCGACGGCGTGAAGCTCGTCGGCGCACACGAATTGGGCCCTAGAGGCCAAGAGTTACAAAGCTGAAGGCACGGGGAGAAGGAGGGGAACCAGGGGGTCTCACCGCGGATGAGAAACGACGACGAAGGCTGCCCAGGGACGACATTCCACACGGCGGTTCTCCGAGCTTCAGCGGATCACGGCTGCAACAGTGGTTGCGGCTTTTGTGTGCTCGGCGAGTGTGAAAATGGAGCGGGGGAGGCAGTAGGGAGGGCAGCGACGGATCTGGACCCCCTTTTGTAGAGGCCGGGGCGTGGGGGAGACGCTCCCACGACACGAAGTGGGCACGGGCGACGGTTGCGGCTTGACCATGCGTGATGCGGGAGGTTGGAGACGGCGCCGACATGCGGGCCCAAGCCGTCAGCGGCAGAGGGAAGGGGGAGGGCGCGGCGGTGGTTGCCAGCTCGCCCGAATGGGCTGGCGCCTTGCTGGGCCGCGCGATGCAGGCCGTTGCGGTGAGCAAGGGAGAAAGCCGAGCTGGGCTGGCGTAGAGGAGTTGGGCCAGCAGGCCAGAATGGGGAAGGGAGGGGGAGAAAAGAAGAAAGCTTTTTTTCTTTTTATTTTTTTAGAGTTTTAACAAACCATTTTCAAATTGATTTTGTATCCAATTCAAATTTGACCAAAACCAATCATTACAAAAATAAAGGTGTAGCAGCATGTATGCATCAAGAGATTACTAACCTTATATTTGATTTTTAATTTCACAAAATTTATTATTTTCCTATATTTTAATGCACACATAATTGCATACATAAATCAAATTGAACTATTTTAAAAAAATGCAAATTTTAGGGTGTGACAATTCTACCCCCCTTAAGATGAATCTCGTCCTCGAGATTCGGATGATTGCTTACTCAATCAGTTGTGGATAAGACTTTCGCAAATCCTCTTCTCTTTCCCAAGTAGCCTCATCCTTTGTATACCGATTCCACTATACCTTGCACATTTTTATAACTCGGCTCCTTGTAACTCTTTCTACCGTCTATAAGATCTTTATTGGATACTCTTCATATGTGAGATCTTCCTTAACAGCAAGTTCTTCTAAAGGAATCTGCTCTTCTGGTACTCGCAAACACTTCTTTAATTGAGAAACATGAAACACATCATGCACACCTAACAAACTCTCAGGCAGTTCCAACTAATAGGCTACTTCTCCACATCTCTCTAGGATCCTAAAAGGTGCAATATACCTCGGTGCCAACTTTCCCTTCATATTGAATCTTTTCACACTTCTCATTGGTGACACCTTCAAGTACACATAATCTCCAACTTCGAAAGTTATCTCTCTTCTGACGATATCAGCGTAACTCTTTTGTCGGACTGAGCCACTCTCATGTTGTCTCTAATCATTCTCACTTGTTCTTCTATGTCTCTAAGGACATCGGGTCCAAACACTTGAGTTTCACCAGTCTGATTCCAGAACAAAGGCGTTCTACATTTACGCCCATATAGCGCCTCAAAAGGTGCCATCTTGAGACTCTTCTGGTAACTGTTGTTGTACGAGAACTCAGCATATGGCAGGCTCTTATCCCAACTAGTACCATACTGTAGTGCACAAGCTCTCAACATATCTTCCAAAATCTAGTTGATCCTTTCAGTCTGTCCATCAATTTGTGGGTGGTAAGAAGAACTGAAATTCAACTTTGTCCCCAAGGATCTATGTACTTTCTACTAGAATTGCGATGTAAACTGAGTGCCTCTATTAGACACAATTTTCTTGGGAACACCATGTAAGCACACTATCCTTTCCATGTACAACTCTGCTAGCCTTGCACCTGTATAGGTAGTCTTGACTGGTAAAAAGTGAGCAACCTTGGTGAGTCGATCCACTATTACCCATATTGAATCATAACCTCTTTGAGTGCGGGACAAACCTACGATAAATCCATACCAACTTCTTCCCATTTCCATTCAGGAATCTTCATTGGTTGTAGCAACTCTACAGGTCTTTGATGCTCAGCTTTCACTCTTTGACAAGTGTCACACAAAGCCACATACTCTGCCACATCTCTCTTCAAACCATACCACCAATACTTCTCTTTAAGATCCAAATACATCTTGGTACTTCCGGGATGTATAGAATAAGCAGACTCATGTGCCTCTTGCAGAACTGCATCACGGATAGCCTTCACTTCAGGTACACATATCCTTTTCCTAAACCAAAGAGTACCATTCTCATCCATCCTGAATCCTGGTGCCTTTCCAAGCACTATATTCTCTGCTATCTCCTTAAGTTTTTCATCCTCTAGTTGACCTTTGCGTATTTCTTGCTCCAGAGTAGGCTCTATCACCAATTCCATTGCATTAGTGACGAAGCTCAAGTTGAGATGCTCCATTTCAGCACACAACTCTGCTGGCATAAATGTCATCCAAAGCTCATTGGCATAACTCTTCCTGCTAAGTGCATCAGCTACGACATTTGCTTTTCTTGGATGATAATGCACTTTCAAATCATAGTCTTTGATCAATTCTAACCAACGACGTTGTCTCAGATTCAGATCTGACTGGGTAAAGATATACTTCAAACTCTTGTGATCTGTATAGATATCACTCTTATGCCCGATTAGGTAATGTCTCCAGATTTTCAAAGCATGAACCACAACTGCTAATTCCAAGTCATGAGTAGGGTAGTTCAACTCATGCTTCCTCGATTGTCTAGATGCATATGCCACCACTCTTTCTTCTTGCATAAGCACACATCCAAGGCCCAAACGAGATGCATCACAATATATAGAGAAGTTCTTGCTTAAATCGGGCAAAATCAATACTGGAGCTGTAGTCAATCTCTTCTTTAGCTCATCAAAGTTTGCCTGACATTTATCAGACCATACAAATTTAGCATTCTTTTCCAGTAGAGCTGTCATAGGCTTAGCAAGCTTGGAAAAACCTTCAATGAACCTCCTGTAGTATCCAGCCAATCCCAAAAAAAGCTACGAATCTCACTTACATTGGTTGGTGGTTTCCAATTCAATACATCTTGCACTTTGCCTGGATCCTTTGCTATTCCACCATTGGAGACAACATGACCCAGAAAAGAGACCTCCTTCAACCAAAACTCACACTTGCTCCGCTTAGCGTACAACTTATGTTCTCTAAGCTTTTGCAAGACCAACCTTATATGTTCAGCATGCTCTTCTTTAGTCTTGGAGAATATCAGTATGTTATCAATGAATACCACCACAAATTTATCAAGAAACTCCATGAACACCTTATTCATCAGATACATAAAGTATGCAGGTGCATTGGTCAATCCAAAAGACATAACAGTATACTCATACAAGCCATACCGTGTAGTGAATGTTGTCTTGGGTATGTCCGAGTTTTGAATCTTTAGCTGATGGTAACCTGAGCGGAGATCAATCTTGGAGAACACATAGGCTCCTCTCAACTGATCAAACAAATCATCAATCCTAGGCAAAGGGTATTTATTCTTGATAGTAACCTCATTAAGTGAATGGTAATCCACACACATGCATTGGGTACCATCCTTCTTATCCACAAAGATCACAGGTGCCCCCCATGGGGAAGAACTGGGGCGTATGAAACCTTTTTCTTGCAACTCTTTTAGTTGTTTCTTAAGCTCTTCTAATTCATTAACCCAATTCTATATGGACGTTTAGCTATTGGTGTAGTTCTAGGTAATAATTCAATAATGAATTCAATGTCACGGTCAGGTGGCATACCTGGCAAGTCATCGGGGAAAACATCCGGGAACTCCTCCACAACACGATCTTGTTTATTGGCATCACCATCCAACTGGTTCACAGTGGCTGTTGGCTGTGCTTGCACTACCACTTCTACACAGATTCTATCTCCATTGGGTGATGTCACAACAACAGATCTCTCCTAACACTGAATCACTGCCCGGTGTTGTTTCATCCAATCCATACCCAGAATAAGATCAATTCCCACTATTCTCAACATAATAGGTTTCACTTTGAAGTCTACCCCCTTAAGGAAATACTAGCTGAGGGACTCCAATAAGAAGCTGGCATGCTACCTCCCGGTGAATTTACTAGTATGGGTTTTTTCATGGCACATAAAGGTATGCTATGCATTCTAAGAAAAGCTTGGGAAATAAATGAATGTGAAGCACCAGAATCAAAAAGTACTATAGTAGAGATAGAGTTGACACTGAACGTACCCAACATGACCTCAGGCGTCTCCTGAGCTGCATCAGATGACACATAGTTCACTTTTGCAGTGTGAGGTGGTCGGGCGTTGAACTTCGGATTGCCATTCTGGTTCTGTGGAACTTGCTGGTTCTGCTTCTTTGGACACTGATGAGCATAGTGACCTACTTCTCCATAGTGGTAGCATGCATTGGGGTTATTGGGTGCACCACTCTTCATAGGAGCATTGTTGGACATTCCCTGGCGTGATGCCGAGTTGCCGGTCTGTTGCTGGGGATGCTGATTACCAAACTATTGCTGGTGCTGAGGGCGTTGCTGGAACTGGTTGCGCTGAGGATGCTGACCACGGTTTCCCTGGATAGATGGTCCTTGATTCCTCTACTGAAAACCCTGCTGGGGATAGGCACGCGGGCGGGTGTTCCTTCTAGAAGCTTGCCCTTGAAGCCTCCTCTTCTTGGCTTCCATCTCTTTGTGCTTATCGTCAATCACAATAGCACGGTTCACCAATGACTGAAAGTTAGGGTATGTGTTGGACATAAGCTGGAGCTGCAGTCCATCATAAAGTCCCTTGAGGAAGCGGCATTGCTTCTCCCTATCCTCAGCTACATCATTTGGAGCATAGCGTGATAGTTGAGCAAACTTGTCACGATACTCTGCCACAGACATGGATCCTTGCTTAAGGGACCTGAATTCCTCCTGCTTCAACTCCACTATTCCATCGGGGATATGATATGACCAAAAATTGTCCTTGAATTCCCGCTAGGTGATAGCAGGAGCATCGTTGGGGCATCCATACTAGAAAGAATCCCACCAATCCTGAGCTGCTCCCTAGAGTTGACCAGAAGCATACAACACCTTCTCAAGATCATTGCATTGTGCTATGTTAAGTTGTTTTTCCACAGCACGCAACCAATCGTCTGCCTCCAAGGGGTCTGAGGCGTGGGTGAACACCGGAGGGCGACCCTTCATAAATTCTCCATGCTTGTCTCTGACCTAAACAGGCGGTGGTCCTCTTGTAGGTTCGTTATCCAAGCGTTGCATCATGGCTTGCATCAACTGCGCTTGCATTCCCATCAATTGCTCCATAGTCACTGGTGGCGGTGGTGGTGGATTCATGGGAGCACCACGACCACGACCACGGCCTCTGCCTCTTCCTCCTCTTGTGGCCATCTATTTTCCAAACAAATGCGCAATATTTTAGAGATTTCCAAATTATAGAGAACTTATAAAAGATAAGGAACAACGCTGAGAATTTTTTGGACAAGACTCAATTACAGCAGTTCAGTAAATCTGTCATAACTGGAGTTTCAGAGACCCAACAGAGGCGTACCAAGAACGGTTAGAAATCTTAGGAGGTCAGCTACAACTTTTATTTAGAACACTTTTACAGATTCCGATATACACATGGTCAAAAATAGAGCTAAACTGAATCTGTTCTGGGTTCCAGTCTGTGCAGAAACATCAACTTGTGACAGCTAGATCTCACAAACCTGAATAGATATTGATGTGATTCCAGAGACATTTGAAATATACAGGAGTCTAGATATCTCCATAAAAATTTCAGAATTTTTGGCAACCTAGATTTCGAGATACAAGGTAAAGAACACAGGCTGCTCCAGAAAACAGCACAACAGAGATATGATAAAGCAACCCATCTGCATTAAGACCTTATCTAAACTTAAAGTTCAAATCTATGGAATTTGTTGACATGCCCACAAACTTCCAGCAATCAAACAAACTCCAAATCATCCAAGTTCACAATTAAAAACATCTAATCACTAAAGTTCACAAAGACAAAACAAGACTAGACATGACACACGAACTAACAACGTCGTAGCTTTAAACAAGGCACCTAACACCTATGGGGCGGTGTCAACCATGGTGATCGACCAGGGCTTCTTCTTGTAGATCGGTGGCAGCCCAAGTTGAGCACGCAGCTCATCAACTTGCTTCTGGAGACGCCTCTCGGCCCTCTACGATGCACGCAGCTCTCCCTTGACTTCTTCATCCACCCCCTGCATGGCATGGACATGTTGCACAGTTGCCTCCAGAGTTGGATCACTTTCTGGTGGTGCTAGGACCTGCCAATTACCCTCATGATCATTGTGAGGGAGGAACCTAAAACGATCCTGCTTCATGGCCTCAAAATGCCGACCATGGTAGTAGATATAGGCGTCCTGCGCTGCATCTTCCATGCCATCCAATGCATAAGCCCGTCTGGCAGTGGCACTGTGGACAGTCTCCACCTCATGTGCATTCTTTATGTCGTTCCAGGCGGTGACAACCAGCTCTACCTTCCAAAAAGTTGCCTCCAAAGGGTGCTGATACTCTACACAGTGATAGTTGATGGAGGCGTGCAGGTCAGTGTAGTAGTCATCTAGCACCTAAATAAGGAGGGTGTGGTAGTAGGCCGTCTCCGGGGCTTGCTTGAAGTAGTACTTGCATGTCCAGCCCATCTCCTCATCCACCATAGGGACAGCTGGGGGTCGCACAGGCATAGGTGAAGTAGCTGATGACTCCGTTGGGGTAGCTGCAACAGCATAGACAGGTGCAACAGCTAGAGTAGGAGCAGGTGCGTGTGCAGGTGTCGGGGTAGCCATCCCCTCCTCATCATCAGAGATGACCACAATCTCCTTCTCCACCTATGGAGCACGGGGGGTAAACATGACACGGTAGCCTGCAGTGCTGAGGCGGGCGGTCTTTGGGTTATGAGACATCTATAGATTTAGAGTAAGATAGAATTAGAATCAACAATTTTATATAATAGATTAAGGTATGAAAAGCATACATATTTTAATAAAATATCAAGAATGAGATAGTAAGCATGAAACCAATGGAGCAAAGATGCTAAAACGACCATCTCTAACTAGGCTTGCGTCCTACAGTCAACCTGGCCCTGATACCAATTTGTCACACCCAATTTTGAGGATAAAGTTGAATGCATAAAACTCATGTGTGTCCAGGGATCAGTCACACACATAAGTTGACAAATTACATAAAGTATCATCATGGTGTTTCTTACATCACGATTAATACCATCACATAGTCTTACACAACACAGCGGAAAATAAAAAGGTAGCTCTCTCGTGGTAGCTCCAACACAGGGACGGTCAATTGGTTGACCACAAGCCTAAAAGTCATCAAGAAACTCCTCAAACTCGTTGACATCTGTTACCCATTCGGAATTTTTATCCAAATATAGAAAGTAAACAAGCGTAAGTACTTCCCGTACTTAACAAGATAACATGGGGTTATGAAAGGTCAAAAAGGTTGACTCTGGTTGACTGCGGTTAGCACTTCTATTAAGTCAAGATTTTATCATCAACTATTATCAAGTTATGCTTAAGCCCCAATTTAACCCACATGATTAGATATCAGAATCATTTGAATCATATTATCATCGTAGAACATCATAAATAATCAACAATAAGTAATCATTTATTCTGTGAGTTTTTCGGGCCACTCGTGTCCGTGAGCATGGCTGTTATAACAGTTTGTAACACTCTGCAGAGGTTGTGCACATTCACCGTGAGTCGTGATTCCCATATGTTCGGGTTAATTACTCCCGTATCACTGCCAAGGTGAGCGGGCGGGGTACACTATGAAGCCATTTCATAGGTTTTTCTAAGAAGTTAGGGCTGCTAGGTTTCCTCGGTAGGCAGATGTAGGAACCCCTCTTTCCTATGGCACATATCCATCGCGGCTATACACATAGGAACAGAGGCAGCCCTATACCCAACGTGGCAAGCCCCTTTTGCGCCATAAAGGTAACCTCTAACAAGGTAGAAAAGGTCCTACTACTGAGCTAAAGTCAGAGCCATGTAACCCTCACGGTTGCACTGTTAGTCCCAGCTTTTGTCGACATATAAGTCCTTATGGAGGGTCGAGAGCATCATGATCGAAAGTCATTTGCTCCTTCGCCCTATAATTCAGTTGTTTAAAACAAATTTTACCTTTTCGTTCCATAGAACCATTATTCATTATGTAGATCATGTATAGTTACATTGAGCGCTAGCAAACTACCCATATGCATATAACCCATAGGAGACAAGGAAACAAGATAATCAATCACTAGGATGTTCTTACGGGTATCAAAATTAGACACATGCAAATGAGTAATTAATAAATGGTGAATAGGACATCAAGGTAGATCCCATGCTATACTTGCCTTGGTTAACAAACTCCTGCTGGTCTTGCTGGTCGTCAAAGAACTCTTGGTCTCCAACGTTCTCCTCACCGTCTGAACATGACCAACATGGCAACATACAACATTTCAGGAACATTCATGCAAAGCAAACAATCCTATAATTAGAACAGTACACCAAAAGTATAGAAAACAAGATAAAATGTTTATGAAAAGAATCTATGTCTCGCTACGATCACGTCAACGCGAAGTTCACGAAAAACGGAGCTAAAACACGAAAGTTATGAATTAAACGGGGTTTCCTATAGCCATTTATTTAATTAAACCTAACCATGAAATTTAAAAGTTGCAAACATGGTTAACAGTGGTATTAACATGTAGATTATGCAATTACGAAACTAACACAATTTGAACGGGTCGATTCGGAGCTAAAACGATGATTTTATAAGCAAAACAATGTAGTGGCATTTCTATAAATATGATGAACTATTTTAGATTTAAAATAAATCAAATCCGGAATTAATTAAAATGGCCGAGGACTGCGGGTTCAATTAAACAGAACTTGGGGGTCTCTTTAGCAAAAGGACCCGCGAAAGGGTATCGGTCATCCTGGGCCGTTGATCAAGCGATGGACGGTAGAGAAAAGATGGGAGGGAGAGAGAAAGGGGTGCTGGCAGTCATAACAGTGCTCCGGCGGCGGGGCACCATGGCCGGCCACGAGGAACTCGCCGGCGCACTCAGTTCAGGGGCTACGGGCCATGGTTCGACGAACCGAAGGCACCGGGGGATAGAGGGGGTGCAGGCAACCTCGCCCAAGCCGAGAATGCGGCCGGAGGACATGGCCGAGGCGGTGGTGACCATGGTCGACGGCGTGAAGCTCGTCGGCGCACACGAATTGGGCCCTAGAGGCCAAGAGTTACAAAGCTGAAGGCATGGGGAGGAGGGGAACCAGGGGGTCTCACCACGGATGAGAAACGACAACGAAGGCTGCCCAGGGACGACGGACCGCGTGGCGGTTCTCCGAGCTTCGGTGGATCGCGGCTGTAGTGGTGGTTGCGGCTTCCGTGTGCTCGGCGAGTGCGAAAATGGAGCAGGGGAGGCAGCAGGGAGGGCGGCGATGGGTCTGGACCCCCTTTTGTAAAGGCCGGGGCGCGGGGGTGACTCTCCCACGATGCGAAGTGGGCGCGGGCGACGGTTGCGGCTTGACCGCACGCGATGCGGGAGGTTGGAGACGGCGCCGACATGCGGGCCCAAGCCGTTAGTGGCAGAGGGAAGGGGGAGGGCGTGGCGGCGGTTGCCAGCTCGCTCGAGTGGGCCGGCGCCTTGCTGGGCCGCGCGATGCAGGCCGTTGCAGTGAGCAAGGGTGAAAGCCGAGCTGGGCTGGCTAGGCTGGCGCGGAGGAGTTGGACCAACAGGCCAGAATGAGGAAGGGAGGGGGAGAAAAGAAGAAAGCTTTTTTCTTTTTATTTTTTTTAGAGTTTTAACAAACCATTTTCAAATTGATTTTGTATCCAATTCAAATTTGATCAAAACCAATCATTACAAAAATAAAGGTGCAGCAACATGTATGCATCAAGAGGTTACTAACCTTATATTTGATTTTTAATTTCACAAAATTTATTATTTTCCTATATTTTAATGCACACATAATTGAATACATAAATCAAATTTAACTATTTTAAGAAAATGCAATTTTTTGGGTGTTACAGCTATGCTAAAAAAAGAAGAAAAGAAAAATGTCCATGTCAAAAGACATGAGAGAAAAAAATGCTTGCCAAAGAGCATGAAGAAAAGAAAAAAAAAGAAAGAAAGAAATAAAGATAGCCCATACATTCAAATAAAAGTCATTCATCCAAAAGAGAGATTCATGATCCAAAGAAGTACAAAATATTTAAAATTAGGAAGTTATAAAAATTTCACTCACTTGCACGTCTTGATCAAAGTGTATGACTTGCATCTCCTTGAGGTCCGATTTTTGACTTAGCAAAATATGTGATGCAAGTATGCCCCACTGTCATACCTACCCAAAACTCCACTCAAAAGCCTTAGTGGTAGGATATGAAAAAGAAGACAAAATATCAAATGCCTTTTGTAGCATCCTAGATGTTAAAGTGTTAGTTAAAACTTGAACATGAGTATCATCAAGCATAATCACTAAGTACCATGGCATATATGCATCTCATGTTTCAACTTTGGCATTTATATGTTGCAAATGATGTGTTTTATATGATACATGAAATGTTAACAATAATAATGTTTAAGGTTCTTTGTGAAGTTATATATGGGAAATTTACTTAAACAATTAAAATTTTGTGAAAATAAACTTTGTAGTTTAAAATGTGCTCTTTAATAGAGAACAAAAAGTTGTTGGAGTTTCCAAGTCAAACATGTTTGAATCTGAGCTCAAAGATTGGATTCTATAACTAATTTTCATCCTTAGTCATTTTTGGCTAAGTGCTTGCTATTAGTTATAAAGTCCAATGTTTGGGAGTTTCTAAAATCAATTTTTTATAAATAAAAGTTATCCAATTTTTGTTCCATTGATTGGTAGTATGCTTGAGATATGTTTGTGAGCAATTGATTGTATTACTTGATCACTGTTTAGTCTCTAACTAATTACCTGAAAAGGTGAAATCAAAACTGTTCTCAAACCCCTGAAATTGAATGCAGTTTCAATTTCAAAGTTCAAATTTTGCTGAATTATCAAATGAATTTTCATGAATAAAAATTTGTCCAACTTTGATTTCATCAATTGGGGTGATGCTTGAGCTTTGATAATATGTAGTTGGATGAGATGTTTGATTAGTGGATGTTCACTAATTAATTCCCAAAGTTTGCTTAACAAAACTGTTTTTGTCAAGCTCTAACTGAATTGCAGTTTTCAGTGTTAAAGTGCTCCCTTTTGAAATTCAAAATCTTCAAAAACTAGTGACTTGGTGAGTTTGATCCTTTAAGCAATGTTGGAGACCTCTGATCGGAGAAGAACTTTGCTTAAGGCCGGTTAGTGTGTCATTCTGCAAAATTGAGATAACAAGAGGGGAGAAGGAAGGGGTTTTAGCCGGTGTCAGTGCTCGTCGGTGAAGCAGCTCGGCTGCCTGCTCACCGCCGCCGCCGATCGTTTTTCACCATTTTCTCCCACGCCGGCACGCAACTGCTTCAGTGGTGCAGCTCAAGCAGCTGCTGGCTTATCTAGATGCCTCGCCCGCGCCCTTAAGTGCCCGAACCACCGACGTCTCCTCTTTTCCTCTCTTTGCGTTACCGCCGGCGATCCTTGGCCGTAGGACGAAATTTGCCGCAGCCATTCCACCTCAGCTCAATTGCTTGTGCCTGAGGCCTCTCCTTGCCCTTGCGCATCCGCTGAACCCGTTCGCGTCGTCTCTCCCCGCCGGACTCGGCCGTTGGCCGTCATCTCCCTCACGACCGTCCAGAGCGCTGCCGCGCACCCCTCCGCCATGGCCAGGCCACACTGGAGCATCTTATGCCCCCTTTATTCTTGTTTTGGCTCCCTCATAATGCCTGTATGCTCATCGATTCCCTATTTTAATCTCTACAGTGTAGGTCTCGCCGAACGCAAGCTCGCCGAACCATTCGCGCCGCCGCGTCCGCTCTCACCGTCGTCGGCTCTCTCCATCGCGTCCCCGCCTCAACCAAGCAGCGCATCATCATCTCGGTGAGCTGATGACGCTACCTGAGCCCTTGGTCAAACCTCTGCCACACTAGAGCACCATGCCCGCAGCCGCACCACCGTGCTCCGCGCTGTCTTGCCGCCATGGCCACGGCCGAGCACGCTGCAAGCCCTAAAGCTTTCAACCAGTACCCTAGATCGCTGCGCTAGGTCGTGTACGTCGTGTAGGTGCTCGCGCCGTCACCGGAGGTCTCGCCGTCGGTGTGTTCCGCTGCACCGGAGCCAGTGGCGGACCCAGGATTTGAACCTAGGGTATGCCTAACAAAAATATCTCGCAATCAATATGGTGTATAATCTAAGAGGCTAAGATATAATCTAAACTTAGTGGATACCAAGCACAATCGAGCACCAGTCGACACGAGCTATAGTCTGGGGACTAAAATACTTAAGAATGTTAGACTTTTAATTTAGACTTTCTAAATCTAACTAGTGATAATATTTTTGGCTAAAATCTAGAGTAGTCCACGGACTACCTTAAATCAAGCTGGGTCCGCCCATGGCCGGAGCGTCGCCGGTCCACTGTGGCAGCTGCTGTGTCCGCCGCGGTGTCCTAGATGCTCGCCTAGGGCGTGGATGAGGTGCAGGAGATAGAGAGGGGCACGCCGGGGTAGCCCGCGTCGCCGGCCATGAGTACCCAACGGTCAGTGTGGGCGGCTCACCGGAGTTGACCGGGACCCGTGTGTCAGTGACTGGGGTAAGGGAGAGGCGGGAGAGAAAATAATTATGTCGGTTTTGATTTTCAGAAAAAATTTAAACATGTGCTGAACTTTGGAAATTCATAACTAATGTTTTGATGTGCTCTATCAGAGAAAAATATTAGTTGGTCATTTTCAGTAGCTTTGGTATGCCTAAAAGGTACCCCTTTAAATTATAAAATGAACCTTGTATGATTTTTATAAATAAAAATATTAATCACGTGATGCTGAAACTTTTTGTGTAAATGTTATGTGCTAATATCTACCTTTACAAAAAAGATTGGTACTGTTTTGATAATTATAAATTGGTTAATTAATTTAAGTGTGTTTAATATGCCTTCTATTAATTGAATAAATACCAAAATGATTTATATAAATGCTTAAATGAATTTGGTGTAGTTTGAGCTTTGTTTGTGGACCTTGGAACACCCAAACCTCTGTTGTTCCTTGGCAACTTAATTACTTTCATGGTTTGATTGTAATACACATGTTGGTTATTAATTAAAATGATTTACCCAAATTGTTTAGTTAGTAGATGCATGTATATGCTTTATGTGATTGCCCTTTTGTATGCAATGACCTGAGATGATAGCTTAGGCATAGTAATACTAGTTTAAATCTTTTGGATAACATGTATACATGCTCTCTTATTAATATATGATTAGTAAATCTGTGTAGCTTATGCAAGTTTCCACCTACATGTAATATCCATGGTTAATGTGTTTAAGTATGTTTCATACTAGCTTTGACTGATGTGGAGTACCTGAGTTAATAGTGGTTTATGATCCATGTAATTAGTTACTCATGCCAAGTCTTGTTAGTGGATCAAGTAAATCACTTGGTTTCACTTAGGTGCTGAAATGGCTGCATGATCAGTTCCTGTTTAGTGGCTATTTTCATCATGATAATCATGTTTTCTATAAATGTGTTAAATACAAAAGTTGTAGTAAACTTCCATATCTTGTTTGTCCTAGAATTTCATGATTTTAAGCTTGCTGGTTTGGGAGTTATGCCTTTTCCAAATTCACTGTCAGTTTTTAATTATTTTCTGGACAGATCTGAAAGGTGGTGCTTTTTTCCCTAGTTAACCTTTGAATCACTTTTAGGTAATAATAACAAAGTTGTAGACAAGTTCATGAGCTTTCCAGAAAGTCTAGGATCACCTTTGCTGGATGTCTAGATCTTCAGTTATGGTTGATAGAATTAGTTCCTGCGCTGCTGTCCTAAATCTGTGTGTACCTAGAATTGTTTGTTTGAGCTTGCTTTTGCTTAAGTGTTAATATTAGTGTTAACTTAGTACACCCAAGCCATCTTGTGATCCTGTGGTTATGTGAGCACGTCATTAGCTTATAATGTGTCATGTTTGTATATATTAAGCTAGAAATGTTATAGGTTAGGGTAATGATGAGTTAAATAACTTGATTTCTAGTGCTTAAGTTAAATGATGTAATCTTTCCCTCGTCTTGTTTCACTTTGGTATGGTAAGATGTGTTACTTCCTTGATAAACCCATAATCAACTTGTTAACCAAATAATTAAAATGCTTTGTGAAGTATAACCCTAGTTGTACTGCAAAGGAAAGTTGTATTCAACTTTCTTAGATTAGTTTAAGTTCTGTTATGCACATGTGTGTCTTTCATCATGCATCATGTCATGCATTCTATCATGCTAAGCATGCATCATTATTACATGTAGTGTATACGAGAGTGAGAAGACTCATGTTGATCAAGTTTCGGAGAAGGTCCATCCTCCCGTGGTGTTGGTGAACCTTGTGATCCTCTGTGGAACTAACCTTCTCTGCAACGTAGGCAAGCCCCGTAACATACCACCCTACTCGAGCATTTAAAAAAAATTATTACACTTTAAGTCTTATGAGATGTGCATTAAGTAATTAGGAGTTGGTCGAATACCATTGTTGCATGATTACCTTGTTATTCAGGTATCCTTAGTTATACCCTGCTAGAATGAATAGGTCAATACCTCTAATGCTTAGTTATGCTTAGACTTCGATAGAAGTTGAATGATGGTTTCATTGTTCATGAGAAATAGGTTTACCTCGGCTTTGCTTTTGGGTCGTGAGAATACCATGAAAGTGATAATGTTAAATTGAAACCAGGCAGGACTTGATGTTATGGTAAATGTTCTTGGGCAGACAAGTTCGCCTGGTCGTGCTCGTCTCGCCTGTGTCGATTAAGGACCAATCGTTGTAGGGTCGCTTGTGATCGTGACTTGTAGTACTGGCCACATACTCAGGTAAGCCTGATACCTCGGCTATTCCATTAAGACAACTGCACACTAGGCCTGGGAGATGGTGAGAATAGCGTGTACCCATCCTGTGAATCCACCAGGAGTGGCGCAAGGAGGTGGAGTACTGTGCTCTCGGGTAGCGCAGATCGGTTCACATTTTGGAGGATCCGAGTGAAGGTTGATATATGTAAGTCCAAAACCAGGACCTGCATATGTTCTGTGGTAAGGAAACCCCAGCTGGGCCAAATCGATATGAATTGCCGTTTGCTCCACGGTAACAGGAGACACGATCAACTGAACTGCATCGTAGTTAATCAATGAAACATGGTTACTTATGGATATGAGATGAGATGTTTAATGAAGTGATTAAGCTAGATTAGGCGCAAACTGGATACTACTAATGAATTAATTCAAAAGCTAAAACATTGAAAGTAAGGATTCACTCATAGTAAGCTTTTCTACAAAAGTTGCTTCCTACTTCTATCTTAACTTTAAGCCAGCATGCCCTTAGAAGTCTTTCCTTTTAGTCGGGTAAGACTTGTTGAGTACCCTCAAATACTCAGGGTTTGTTAACCCCTGTTGCAGGTTCTGACTTGTGCTGCTAATCGAGATTATGTTGGTGGGCTCGACATGATCTGGCTGCTTCTTCTACCTTAGATGTTTCGTCTAGGTTGCTTCCACAATTATACTCACTATTTAAACTTAAGTTAAATTTTACTTGAACATGTTTTGTAAACTAATGTTATAAGTCTTCCGCACTCTGATGTAAGATATTTTTACCAATTGTTATAATGTTGTGGCAACTCCATGTTGATCATGTATGAGTTGTAAAATGTGGATGATTCAGGGTTCCCCGAGGACACCCGACATACTACCGGGATTGTGTGGCTTACGTGTGCACTAGTCAGAGGTCTGTGAGACAATGATGGACACATGTGGGTCATATGATTTGGGTGGTTCTGCCACACCTTTGGTGAGGTTTCATACACATTTAGCGATCAAGAGAATCATTTGAGGAACTTACATTTATTTTGCAGAACTTATAAAACCTCCAGATAGATGGTTAATCGAGGAATGAATGATTGGTGATTCTATTATAACCGTTCTATCTTGCAATTGCCCAAGAACTTGGAAAAGCTATACGCCCCACAGGGATCAAGGTAAAGGGTGGATAAAAATGCTGACTTATTTAAATTATGAAAGAATACTTTGTTATAGGCATAGCACTTATGAAATATATTCGGCATAAAAGCAACTCCTGATCATCAACCAAGTACTTAGCTATTTTGCTCGGGATGAGCAAATGTTAAGCTTGGCGGATTTGTTGGCGATCACTATCGACAAATTCCAACCGCCAACTTAAGTCCAAAACATGAGAAATAAACATACTTTTGACACATATGCCTTTACTATTAACATAGTTCCACTTATATTGGAGAAAACATGGTTTGCAGAACACACATCCGAATACAGGTGAAAAACCAAGCAAAAGGCGCAATCAGGCAAAGCGTAAAGCAGATTTGCGCAACCAAATATCAAAGGAGAAGAAAGCCCACCTACACATCAAACTTGGGCCGAGCACCGATGTGGAAGGGGCCCACCCAGGAACCGACCACACAAAGCGGTTGTGAGGCGGTGCCACTAGGGTGTGAGCGCACAAGGGGTGCGGCCGCACCCCAGAGGCTGCCTCCTAGGCCTAGCTTCCACCGACTAATGCATGGCGGCATGCTGAGGCAGTATAGGGTAGTTTCCTAATTTAGTAGGGCCAAACCGACCTCCATGCTTGTATAAATGTAGGGGTAGCTCTCTCCTTCAACACACACATCATTTGGAGCTACACACCTCACCTCTCTACTTGTACTCTTTAGCTTCTTAGTAGTAGTTTGGAGCTAGCAAGAGCTATCAAGGAGGGCTTGGCTCCTTGGAAGAAAAGAGAGAAGAGCTTGGTATGAATCCAAAGAGAATTTCTTCCATAGTCATGCTCTCATATCGTTTATATAGTAGTGCATATGAACTAGAGTATAGTTGTCTTATTATAATCATGATATATGAACGAGCATATAGTTTGTGTGTTATGATCCTGACATGTTCAACTTTATGCTTAATCATTCATATGATTTGTATGAGTAGAAGTAGAGCTAGGGTTGAGGTGACGGTTCGTCATTCCTTCGGGTTTGCCCATATGGGGAATATGGGTAGTTTCCTTGTACACGGGCGTGGTGCTTGGGTACACGGGAACCTTCGGATATGATGGTGCCCCACGGTTGAGGGGTAGGCGGCAGGTGGTGATAGCCCTATCTATCCTTGTAATCCCCCATGTTTGGGTACTATGTAGGAGTCTTAAAGTCTCCCTAGCTTGCTGGCAGACCAGTGCTCAGAGATCTCCCCGTTCATCTTAAACTTAGTTCTAACTCTAGATCATATAACTTGTATGATCATTAACTATTCTTTGCACGGCTATATTAGAACACGCCGGCTCCATGTAGGAACATTCTTTTATTCTTTGTTTTCCTTTTATCCTTGAGGTTAGCCTAGATGTATGTCCACTATCCTTGAAATACCGTTTTTACCCCTGTCATAAACTATTGGTTTACTATGCATGTATGTAATCTTGTTCATGCTCATGCTAGACTTTTTACACCTTGCCCTCCTTTTGGAAAATATAAATAACGATACCCTGAATACTTTTGGGTGAAATGCTACAACGACAGATCCGTGCACTTGTGGATATTTTCTGTAATCGTTAAGAACTATCATAGTTGGTGTTTCTTGGTGGCGTCGCTAAGGTTAACTCAATCTTAGTGATGGTGCTAAGAAATACCTACAGCCATTTCTAGCGCCGTTGCTGAGGATGGACTTAAAACCTCCACACTCGGTGATTGCGCTAAGAAATGCAAACATTTCTTCCAATACAAGTGGAACTAGGTTAATAGTAATTGCATATGTGTCAAAAGTTTGTTTATTTCTCCTATCTTGGATAGTAATTGGTGGTCGGATTTGATCATTTGTGACTACCAACAGTCTCTGCATGCCCACACCATGGCATGGAAGACTGGCTTTTGATCTAGAACTTCTACCATGGATTAGTGCCTTTAGATAGGAGCCATTTAGATGTTGCTGCTGGTGGAGCATTCTTTTCGCTAAGTGTTGCAGATGCAAAAACACTGATCGAGAAGATGGTTTCCAACCAAGGATGGAGTGACAATCGACTCCAACTCCATAAACGAGGTATGCATTCAGTTAAAAAATTGACATGCTTGCAGCTAAGACGGATCTGCTCGCAAAGCGAGTAGAACATTATGAGAAGGTGAGTGCCCAAGAGACATTCAAAGCCATGGAATCCCACATGACTTGTGAAGTCAGTGGAGATGTTGGACATTCGGGCAATTCCTGTCCTGAGACCCAGGAGGACCTCAACTTCGTCAACACCGACAACTGTTTTCATCCACCACAACAGCAGGGATGGAATTAGCACTCCAACAATCAGGGAGGAAACAATTATTACTCTTGTCCTCACGTAAATACCCAAGGTAATAATAGTATGCTTTCCTTAAGGATCTTGTTTATAGCAATGGTAGAATGACTGATAGGATTAATAAAAAGTTGCATGCTCATGACAAGATGTTGGAAAATATAAATGCTAAATTGGATGAGTTTTCTTCTGCTTTAAAGGATCAACTTAGTTTCAATAAAATGATAGAAACCCAATTAGCTTAAATTGCTGCTACTATCCCATCCTATGAAAAAGATAGAGCTCCTAGCAAACCTGAAGGAACCATAGAGATAGCCAACCTTGTTACGGCAAGGTATAACTTTTCTAAAAATGGTTGGGGATTTCCTATTAAGAAAGGTGATCCTAGGAACCCCATCATTACTTGCTCCATAGGACTCCCATACTCTTCATAATGCCATTTGTGATATAGGGTCTAGTATTAACATCACGTCTAAGGAAAGTTATGATAGATTGTTTTACACTCCCTTAGCTTCAACCTCAGTTTACTTACAATTAGCCGATCAATCCACCCGTTATCTCGTGGGAGTAGCCATTAATCTTAGACATGGGCAACGCCGAGGATACACCTTTAATCCTTGGTCGACCTTTCCTTAATACTACAAATGCTTGCATAAATGTGGCTTCTAGGCAAATCCAATTCCACTTTGCTAGAAGAAAAGAAATATTTGCTTTTGCCTCTGGACAACCCCTCTTTGACGACAAACAGGAAAAGAAGAAGCATCAGAAGAGAATCAAGATGAAGAAACCAAAGCCAACTGAAGATCCAGAGAAGCCTGTCAAGAAAAAGAAGAATAGAAAGAGGTGACGTAAAAAGAAAGATCTGTCCTCAAACTCGTCATCCCTTGATCCTGACAAGGCCTTCGAGGTGGAACAAGAGGAAACACCTCCGCCCAAGGATGAATGACATTGAGCCCATCAAAAAGGTAAGTTCTCTATCTAGTGCATTTATTTACCGCATTTCATTAGTTGCATCTCATATTTAAATTTCCAATAAATTTGATTTGCATTGCATGATAGGTGAGTTGCATTTAGCTACTCTATGTTAATAAATAAAGTTCTATAGTAGCTATGCATGATAGGATAGATTTGCATTTAAAAACATATAAAAAATATTTTAATAATAATAATGAATAAAAATAAATATTCAATAGTATCCATACTGAATAAGTTATCTAGTAGTAATAAGTTTAGTCGTTTAGTCATTTATGCATTCTAGTAGTATTAGTTAGTCAATAAAGAAAAGAATAAAAAAGAGCCGCCAGAAGACATTCCAACTTATGCAAAAGGCAAGCTTGGGGGAGACATCTCTCCCCACTCAGGTATGAAGATCTTAAACCCCTCTTTTACATTCATGTTTGTTTTACATGTCAATAATCATGATCATAGAATGTAGAGAGGAGTGCCTTGAAATTTATCTTAAAAGAAACTCTGCTCTAATAAAATGATAATTTAATTGGAGATGATGAAAAGTTGCTCTATGATACTTTGCAAAAGCTTGTCATACAACCTTATACTTCTTAAGTTTTGAGCATGATAACTTAGAGTTCATCTTAAGTTGAATGCTTTCATGGGTTGCAAATGCTAGAACCAAGAATAAGCTCTTGTGAGATATGTTGTAGCCATGATTAGAGTAAATCTTTGAACCTATCTGAGTTATGGTAAAAACAACCTGGAGTTTTGTTTTGCAAAATGCTAAAACTCTCTTGCTAGAAGTTACTCAATGGCGATAAATTTACCAAAGTCGGATACATATTCATTCCTACATGATAAAGCCACCATAAAAGGTGCTTGTTTGTTTTGAGCTTTTCAAGCCTTGTTGATATGAGTAGAGAAACTTGTCATGCCTATTGATCAAGATCACATACACCCACATATTTATGCTATTCCTACACTGGGAATACGCACCCACATATGTTTTCCATACATTATTGCTCTATGAGAATCAAAGTTACCTCTCTAGCTATCTTACATAAAAAAGAGAGGCAAGGGCTACAGAGAAAAAAAGTGAGAGAGAATAAAAGAGCAAAAAGCTCTAATGTTCAAAAAATAGTGAGAAAAAGAAAAGTATCCATGCCCTCTCAAAAAGAAGCTAGAGAAGGGAAACTTCTCAAAGAAGTACCACTTCCACCAAATATACCACACACATGCACATCTTGATCAATTGGTATGATTTGTTACTCCTTGCGATCCAAGTGTTTGACTTAGCAATATATTCAATTCAAGTAGGCTATGCTTCTATCCCCTACCTTGAGCTCCACATAAGCTTTAGGATAGAAATTAAGGCTAAGAACCATGTCTTGGGTGAGATTTCAAACACCATTGAGTAACTTGAGTGTACCATTTGAGGAACTTAGGCAAGTTTCCTTTTCAAAATTTATTGAAAACCTCCAGGAAGTTTGAGCTAAACCAAAGTAGGCAAAAAGTATCTATCTAGCTACACACTCTTACAATTGCTTGTGTCAAGGTGAAAGCTATAAGTCCCACATTGCTAAGACTGATGGTGAATTTCTAAGTGCTAACATGTTCAACTCAAGAGATAGTATTTGTTTGTATATAAGTTTCTGTAGGGCATTACATAGTAGCAACTCCTGATCCAACATCTATTCCATGCTAAACCCGCATCTTTGCTGAGGACAGCAAAGGGGTAGCTTGGGGGAGCTTGTTGACGGTCACTAACACCCGTTTTGACCATCAACATTCCACCCAAAAGCATGACAAAGTGAGGTAAATCATCATCACATGTGAAGAATTTTGTTTATAATTCACCTAGTTCCACTTGTGCGTGTAGAATTATTTGTATGCAGGAAAATATAGCAAAAATAGGCCAAAAAGGAGACAAATATGGACTCATGGAGCAAGTGCATGTGACAGGAGGTTGTGGGCCCACTTAGCAGCGTCGCCCGGCCTCCCAAGTGGCCCTACCATGTCACCGATCCATGGGAGCTGCTCCAGAGCCAATGACAAGCGTCCATTCAAGTCGGTTTGATCAACGGACAAGATTTGATGCCGGTGGATTCATGGGCCCATTGTCATAGACTTGGGAGCCTCCAACTAACTTACCAACCGACTTCCTACTGGAATTTTGATATGTGCTGCCTTCACAACCACCATTGGGAGCCAACCAGCGTCGTAGGATCAAGAGGTGGTGGGATGGAGGGCCACCGACGCCCCCCTAGCGCCGCCCGGCACCCTAGGTGCTCCACCGATGTCCCTGTTGCCTACAAGTACCCCCTATGCCTCTCTACACTATAAATAGAGGGTGTGGAGCTCGGTGGAAGGACACCCCAATCATTTCCAAGCTCTCCAATGTTCTCTTAGCTTTCTAGCTTAGCATTAGCTATAGAGTAATAGTCTAGTAGTGGAGTACAGCAAGAGCAGGAGCTTCTCTCGGAGTCTAGAAGAGTCTTCTGGGTCTGGTATAGATCTTTTGTAATTCTTTCATTCAGCATTTACTTTATTCAATATTTATTTTAGTACTTTATTCTAGTATTATTGCTTTTCTTTACTTAAGTTCTAGTTCATTAGTGTTCATCATTAGTGAGCTTAGGTGCTTATTGTTTGGCACTAGTAGCATAGGTTATCTCTTAATTAGTAGCTATCCATTAGTATTGGTTCCACCATCTGGTTAGGGTGCTTTGATCTCATTTCATCGGACCTCAGATCAAAGTAGTAGGTTTATAGATTAAGCGTGGTGCTTAGGCTATAGATTACCTGTGGATATGGCTAGGCCTCCGGATAGGTTGTGGTAGGTGGCAAGTGGTGACAGCCTTGTCCATCCTTTGTATTCCACCACGATAGGTCTAGTTATTAAATCATAGGGCTCGTGGTAGACCTTGTCTATATAACTCTCCTAGTTGGTAGGCGAGCTATGCCCCGAAGTACTAGCGCATTTCTCCTAGTCATTAGTTTACCCTTAGTTACTTGAAAGATAAATCGCTCGCTCTCCCACCTAGCTATCTCTAGTGTAGCTTGTTTAATAGTTTAGTTTAGGTAGTTCACATTCAACTTCCACTATCGTTCACCTATCTAGGATACACTTAGGCTTCCCTTAGCAACCTACTAGTGAATATAAATTCTAGCCTTCCACCTTCCTATGGGAAAAATATAAATTCAACACTTGGTGCTCACCGAGCGAAGTGCTATGTGATAGTTCTGTGCGCTTGCGAAATTCCTCCAATAGTTGTTAAGAAGTATCAACAGTCGTGGTCACGGCTGGTTGCCTTGCACAAGGGCCTAGGGGCTTTTAGGTCTCCCCAGCCACGATCATGACTTACCAGCATCCACTAGCGTGTGATCGCATACATGTCTTGCGGTCATGATGACCGTGGGCCACTCTGCCCATGAATCCTAGAGGCGGTCGACCTCCCTAGGTTCTTCGCATCTAAATGGCGTTCCTGCATATTATGGTGTGTTGACTCATTTCCTGAGGGCTTGTGGGACTTGTAATAGGGCGGATTCTGCGTGGGTGCGGTTCGCTTCCCTGGTCGTCGCCACATAAATAGTTCCCTCTATCTGAGCTGGACCCTTACCTCATTCTCGCCTTCTATCACCATTCCTACAATCTGAAGGAGAGACAAAAGGAAAAGGGTTGAGTTCATGAGGTTTACCTCTAGATCATGTGTGTCGCCGTTGTCGCCATCTGCTCTGCCACCGCTGCCCCTTCTTCCACCTGTGTCGCAAGATGGGAGAGTGGGTACCTTCATTGGTGATGGAGGTGAAGCTATAGCACCTCATGGTGAAGGGTCTCCTTCCATTGAAGGAGGTCGCTAGATGGAGGGCTCCTACCGGCAAGGTGATCCCCTATCTACAACTTAGGGAGGCAGTGTCATTCATCGACTTTGACAAGCACGGGTTCATAGTCCCGGCACCTGACTTTCTCCATAGCTTCCTTCGAGATTATGGAGTCTAGCTACAACACCTTCCTCTCAATGCGGTGTCGCAGCTAGTGGGCTTTGTCATTGTGAGTGAGGCCTTCCTGGGGATAGTGCCCAACAAAGACATGTTCCAAAGGGTTTTCGAGGTGAAAACCTATAAGGTGCATGGCTTCGACGGTGGTGTACTTGCTCCCGTGGGTGGGATGAACCTTTAGATGCGCCATGGGGTCTCTCGCAGTTATCTGTGCCTACCGCTGAAGTCTTTGAACTCTGGCTGACATGGACACTGGTTCTACATTTGGGATGATGTCGCTGTCCCCTCGCTCCGTTCTCCGGCATCGCACCGATGAGGTTGACCTTATGGAGTTGGGGCTGTGACAAAACATGGTCATCGAAGGTGATGGAGATCCTAGATATCCTTGAAGGCTGGGTGTTGGCCGGCCTAGATGGCATCACGGTTCTGTGGACCATGGTTGAATGACGGGTTCAGCCATTGAAGCAGCAAGCGACCCTATTGTTCGATTATTCTGGGGTTGAGGACTTGACCCACGAGACCATAGAGATGCTCAAAGTCTCTGAGATCACAAAGTGGGTTAGGAGGCTGGTCTCTTCTAGGACCGTTGTCGCGATTAAAGGTGCGATGGAGGCATTCTCGGTGAACTTTCGGCCTAATCTAGTAAGCCACCACAATCCTCTTCCCTTTCTTCATTAGGACTTATTGGCTGACTGATCTCGTTTACGTAGCCTATGCCCTTGTTTAGCTCACATTTCCATATCCCTCATTCCAGAGGCGCTGCGTGCTGCCTAGGAAAGGGTCGCCACCAAGGAGACGATAAGTCTCAGGTGGGAAAGGGCGATGAAGCACATGGAGCATCAGAAGCGTGGGGCTTCATTGTTGGACGATGATGATGATGACGAGGAGGGCTTTGAGGAAGAGGATGAAGACCTAGTGGGCCTTTAGAGTGCCCTCGATGTCTCGCGCAGGTCTAGCGATAGCACCGGGCCAAGCGGTGCCGATCGTCCGGTGAATGCCACGACTGTGGAGAGTTCTGCTTGGAAGTGGGCGGCTTCGTCGCCACTGAGGGGTCTGAGCCCAAAGTGTCCTTGCGCTGCCATCAATGGCAGCTAGGACTCCCCACACATGGCTTCTGTCACCCCCTCTCTGATGGAGTTCGAGGCTCTCGTCCAGGGAAAAGGTGACGAGAATGCAATGGAGATGGGTGCCGTGACCAGGGTGGACGGCGAGGTTTGCCGCCCCTTGTTGGTATTTATTAACGCAATTAGAATATGAAGAATTCCATAAGCACATAGAATACCATTGCAGCATTTAACCGAGAGTATTCTAGGTATCGTTATTTATATTTACCATAGGGAAACAATGGAGTAAAGACTTATTGAGTAATAAAGGAATATCTATCGGTCAACATACCAGCATGGCTAGAGTAGGGGTAATATGTAATGATAGGAATAAAGCATGATGACACTCAGGGGATAGATCACTAAGATAATGTAAACTAGTCAACTCGGGAGAATAATGGGTGAGGTAGATTCCTATGATATTCTTATTACATGGTCAAAGTATATATACACCCAACTATAGCTAAGACTAACTCTATTCTTATGCATTTCGAGACGCCGCTTAGACAATAGAGCATCATGAAGGATAACTCTATTGACGCGACTACAGTCCTACAATTTAAGAATCCGTTCAATTCCATATGGACTACAAAGGATAGACGGGGCTATCATCTTCTGCTGCTACCACACAACCAGGGAATAGGATGTACTCATAGGTAGAGCATCGTATAAGCACCATGCTTACATGAAGCTCGGCTACTTAGCCTAACCGGTAAACTAGCAAGCTAAGTGCTCTATGAAACTGCACACAAAAGTAATGATAACCTTAACTAAGCAAGATATATATTCAAAGTAAGCATAGCCATGTAGATAAGAATATGATAAATTGATAATAAGTCTTACAAGATGTAGAAGTGAAGATACAAGGCTTTGCCGAGACTAGATCCGGAACTTGAGCATGAGCCCAACTCGACCCTCACTCCCGAGCTACTAATCTACTACATTGGGAAGTTCTAGACCTATTCCTCCTCGTGTGTCTTGATCTGGATCAAAGATATGAATTAGGGTTTCCAAGATGTCTCTGGGGAGGGGGTACAAGGCTATATATATAGGGGATAGCATCAATTCTGGACTCTCGGATCAAACCAACTTGAATAAACGGCGTAGATGCGATCTTTAAGGTGGTGGAGAATCGACGTAGCAAGGTGGAGGCTGACAGGTGGCTCCACAAGCTGATCGGCCCCACCTAGAAGCCTCTCGCAGTCTTCTTCGGTGTGGTGTCCTCTAGAACCTTCTGTAGTTGTTTACACCGCGGTTAAGCACGATTAAGTCTGACGTTTGGATCTACCTTGACGGTTTTCTAGATAACCCTACTGAAAACATAGATTCATCAAAACTTGTGGAATTTATTAGTTTAAACCCCTAAACCTATATTGGTGAAAACTTATCTCTCTTTTGAAACTTGGAAACATTTGCTAGAGAACAGGGGCTATCTTATTCATCTTATTTCTTTTTTTCAGGCAGGCATCTAAGTACCCATTGTTTTCAATATCTCGTACACATTTGTGTCCATTTTTTCTCTTCTCTTTTTTTTCTTTTTTATATGAATAACTTTTGCATAGCTCATGCCTCTTCTCTACAACAGAACTTTTGAGAGATAGCAACAAGAACTTTAGAGAATTTATTTGGTGGATGGAAAAACCTATCAAGCATATTTTTGGTGTTCACTCCTAGTGTAGGAGTAAAACATTTTGGGTGGATCTAAATAAAAAGCATGTTTTTGCGCCTACTCCCAGTGTAGGAGTAGTGCATATTTGGGTGGTGTGTACGTAATCTTGATTTTAAGAGCATGACAAATCTCTCATAAGGGTCAACAAAGCTTGACAAAACTTAATGCAAAACAAGCAGCATATATGTAGAAGTTTTCCTAGCCTAAATAACATGTATGGCTCTGGTAGGAATTCAAGCTTTGTCATACAGGAACTCATCATGTAGTATTTTTGTGTTTTTTAAAAGATAAATCTCTAGAATTTTAGTGTCACTTGGAACAAGATAAACAACAACTTAGACCTTCTTATATCATATTTGTCAATTACCTACACTTAGATTAAGCATATGCTACCCACGAGTTCAAGTTCAGAGTAAATCCTTATATCAAAACAATCTTATCCAAAGCTTAGGAGAATTCAAGGTTGAAAACAAGGTACTTGAAAGGTTACAACAGAGCAATTATTCATTATTTCCATTTTAAGAGATTATCTTTAGAGTTATATTTATTTTATTCAGCTCCTAAAAACAAATTAAAGCAAACTAGACACACTCTCTTTATTTTGTTTTCATTTTATTAGATCACACATTATGACTAAAGCAAAGATAAAATTTTTATTTTGTTTTTTCATTTATCATCATTTTTTCATTTTATTTATTTAAAAGAAACTAAAACTAAAACAAAAGGGAAAAATACTTACTTGGATACACGGGAGTACTTTCCCCAAGCTAGCTCTTTCGGTGAAGGTTCGGTGTTGTAAGTCCTTCGAATCATACTTCTCCTTGTGAAGTTCATTGATCAAGTACCTCGGTTCGCTCTGAAGATGAGGATTCTTGAGGTGGCGCCTCTAATGGTGATACCACCTTCTTCCACCAAACCCATCTTGGTTTTGAGTTTGGATTTTTGTTTTGACAAGTTCAGAACTTTCACTTGTAGAAATTGGAGAATCAATTTTCCCCACACTTTGCTTGAAGTGTGTCCTACTCATAAGACAAGGTATAGACCAAGTGCATGGGCTCTGTCAGTGGGAAAACACCAACAGAATCGTGGATGCTATGTGCATTGTTCATTTATAACATGGGTGATAAGATCAGAAGATTGAGTATGAATGTAGCATTTAGGTACATTTGGCCTAAAGGGTTGAATTGCTTAACCCATGGAAGGATTGTCTATCAGTGCATAATGTATCAATCTTTATATAATTACGACTATCATCTTCCAGAGATAAGATGTGCAATGTTTTTAGTTCATTTGGTTAAGATGATGAGATCAAGAAAGTGGTGCTAGGAACAACTAAACATGTTGAGTTAATCAGGTTGGATTTAAGTAAAATTGTAACTCAAAGATGTTTGTTCCTTGTTTATGTACATACCAGAATTAAGGAAAAGCTTTTTAAACAATGACTATTTACCATAGGATATTACCTCCATCATTGAAGCGTGATAACACCACATGACGAATGGTAGATGACTATGGTGGTCCTTTCTTCATGCTTAAAGCTTTCCTTGCTTGAGCTGTTCATGAACATCTTGTCTCCTAGATTGTATTCCTTTCTCATGCTTTTATCATGCCATCCTTTTGTCTTTTCTTTTGTGGATCTCGGCACTTTGTTTGGACCATCTGCTCTACTCATTGTTTCATCTCTCCAAAGGATTAGTAGACAACACATACCCAAAGAAATATACAAATGATTCAAAGCAAGGATAGTGTTGTCAGAGAGCTGAAGGTCATCCTCTATGCTATAACAAAGTTGGTTTTAACATTTTAATTAGCATAGAATCTTTATCCCATGTTTTAAATAATGTGCCTTTATTGTCACCACTACTTCAAAATTTCAACAAGGTTAAGGCAAAGACGTGTGAAATTATTTTGAAGAATTCCTCAAACATTAGTTTGTTTCTACAAATGATCTCCTAACATTCCCTATCTATACAACCAAATCCTATACAAGTATGTTTTGATCCAATCATTATGTTCGAATAGTATTCCAAAGCATACTTATAACAGAACAAGAAGGCTTGAAAGGCTCAAGAGATTTATTCAAGTAGAAACAAGAATATGTATGGTGAACCAAAGGAGCATGATTATTTAAATTTAACAAGTTGAGCACATCATAAAGGTAGAGATGACCAAGACAACCTAGCAACATGGCATGAGATGTTTTGAAAAACTCCATCCCCCATACTTGAATTTTGTGAAATGCATAATCAAGTTTGGATGATAGAATTCTCCTATGAATATGATTCTATATTACATAATGCTTGGTTGGATATATCTTATGTTTTCCTTCTTTTCTTTTTATTGAAATGATTAGTGACAATCATACCTCAAGGAGGCTTGTCCAATTTATCTTTGGGCGAGAGCTCGTCATCTATTGAGCAACACCTTTTCTTGTATTAAGCTTCTCTTTGTACCATCTGATCCTAGAGAGGAGGATACGGACAATTGCATGTTCTTCTCTTGTCAACCCTTCTTGATTTTTGTTGATTCTTGATTGATGAGTTGGGGTTCATTGGAGAAGCAAACTCAAGTTCCTCCTTGATTGTCCAACGGCATGGCGGAGAGTTGTTCTTCTTTGTTTGTCAGTGATTCGCCAGCCGTGAGACACCGTCGACAAACCACCATTGATTTTTGACGTCTGTTGATCCGAGGATGCATGCCATGATGTAGTGGCTCTTGTCATCCTAGCCCTTGCTGTTGACGTGCAAGTTGGTCTTTCAAAGATGATGAAAGTAGGCATATTCTGGCTAATAAATGGTGGGTTGCACCCTGCTTCTCATCAGCCTCCTAGCTTGAGTCCTAGAAAGGCTCAATGCTAGGTTGCTTTCGATGTTACTTGTGGCATGTTGATTTGTTCGTCCACTTCCTATGAGCGAGTGCTTCTATTGTAGATCCTTTTTGTGGCACTTGTCTCATTTGTCTTTGTTCCATAGCTGAAGTGGTGGTTTGGATTGGGTTTGTAGGTTCATACCAAACCATGTACATGCACAGCTTATATTCATTCCTTCCTGTAAAATGTTAATAGACACATACCCGAGGGAATACAACAAATTTGAAATACGGGTTGTTATCCATAATTTGTCCGCTGCATTCTAGCATGGTTCAAGGCAAAAGTAACTTGCAGCAAAAGACGAAGTGAATAAACTTTGATACTCACAATTCTTTCTTCCTTGAAGAATGAGTTGGGTCTTCTTTGTGCAAAGTTATTGGAGTTCATCACATGCCTTGATTTACCTCCAATGTGAATTCATCTCTTGACTTACCTAGATTGGATTTGAGAGTTTCCTACAGGGGTTAGTCCAATAGAATAACTGCTATCTACTAGAGCATATTCTTGGTTAAGCATTTTTAACCTAAGCACCACGCTTAATTTAAAAAGCCTTTGGAAGTAAGATCAACACTCCTAAACTAAGCACCATGCTTAATTTAAAAGATGTATGAAGATACTCTAAACCCAAGCATACTATAGCAGGCAACAGTAGCATGAAAGCATTATAGAGATTTACTTAAGTGGATATGAAAGAGCATGATCATTGTGAGATTTTTTTAAAAATAAGCATAAGCCTTCATGTGCTCACATTTTTTTCTTTTTAATACAAACAATATGGATATATGTAGGTAACCAAATATGTTGTGGATTTGATATGAGAAAATTTAAACTAAACGTAGTGGATGCATGGATTATTCAAAGTAAACATGCAGTGGAATGTAGAAGGTTAAAAGATAACTACTCATCAAGTTTAAAGCCCATGAGCAAGACTATCTCACCTTTCTTGATCATACTTACTATGACTCTCATGATGGAATTTGTGAGTAGTGCAGCATCTGTATTCATCTATTAAGATGTGATTTGAATTCTTGTGACGTCGACCTTTTCTTTTCCAATCTACACATGGTTAGAATAATATACATATATATATGTCTATAGAAACATGTGAGATGGCAGGGTTCCAGTGATGATGGATCATGAATTTCAGGTATCCTGGGTTCTTCAATGTTTTTTCTTTTCTTGTGGAAGCTTGTCGGAAGGTCGAAATGACGTCTGTTATCCTATCTTATTCCGCAATTCAACAGAATAGGGGTAATCCTACTAAAACTAGCGGTATGTTAATGATCTAAATCTTTACGCCAATTGTTTCCCTGGCAACGGCGGCAAAAAATGCTTGTTGGTATTTATTAATGCTAATAGAATATGAAGGATTCTGCAAGCGCACAAAATACCATTGTAGCATTTTATCGGGAGTATTCCATGTATCGTTATTTATATTTTACCACAGGGAAATAATGGAGTAATGAGTTATTGAGTAATAAAGGAATATCTATCGGTCAATATACCAGCATGGCTAGAGTAGGGGTAATATAAAATGATAGGAATAAAGCATGATGACACTCAGAGGATAGATCACTAAGATAATGTAAACTAGTCAACTCGGGAGAACAACGGGTGAGGTAGATTCCTATGATATTCTTATTACATGGTCAAAGTATATATACACCCAACTATAGCTAATACTAACTCTACTCTTGTGCACTTCGGGGCGCCGCTTAGACAGTAGAGCATCATGAAGGATAACTCTGTTAATGCGACTACGGTCCTACAATTTAAGAACCAGCTCAATTCGGTATGGACTACAAAGGATAGACAGGGATATCACCTCCTGTTGCTACCACACAACCAAGGAACAGGATGTACTCACAGGCAAAGCATTGTATAAGCACCATGCTTACATGAAGCTCGGCTACTTAGCCTAACCAGTACACTAGCAAGCTAAGCGCTCTATGAACCCATAGAGAAAAGTAATGATAACCTTAACTAAGCAAGATTTATATTCAAAGTAAGCATAGCTATGTAGATAAGAATATGATAAATTGATAATAAGTCTTACAAGATGTAGAAGTGAACATACAAGGCTTTGCTGAGCCTCCAAGACTAGATTCGGAACATGAGCATGAGCCCAACTCGACCCTCACTCCTGAGCTACTAATCTACTACATTGGGAAGTTTTAAACCTATTCATCCTAGTGTGTTTTGATCTAGATCAGAGATATGAATTAGGGTTTCCAAGATGTCTCTAGGGAGGGGGTACAGGGCTATATATATAGGGGTTAGCGTCTATTCTAGACTCTCGGATCAAACTGACCTGAATAAACGGCGTAGATGCGATCTTTAAGGTGATGGAGAACCGATGTAGCAAGGTGGAGGCTGACAAGTGGCCCCATAGGCTGGCTAGCCTGTAGGTGGTGCCGATAGGCCCCACCTAGAAGCCTCTCATAGTCTTCTTCGGTGTGGTGTGCTCTGGAACCTTCTGGAGTTGTTTACGATGCGGTTAAGCGCGATTAAGTCTGACGTTTGGGTCCACCTTGATGGTTTTCTGGATAATCCTGCTGAAAACATAATTTCACCAAAACTTATGGAATTTAGTAGTTTAAACCTCTAAACCTATATGGTGATCATTTTATGCACTTATACAAGTTATGTTGATGGTTTATGATGAACGTCAACAACCGTCAACACCCTTCCTTGGAGATGCTTTGGGAGAGGACCAATACCTCCTCCAGCACCTTCTTGTTGATGCAGCGGTTGAGCACCCTATGTCCTCGATACTTCTTGTAGGGATCTCAGAGCCCGAGGATGCAGGGGCCACTGGGGATCACGGCATGGAGAAGATCGGCGCTGCCGACGCTACCGAGGGTGCCTCGCCGGCCTTATGGACTTGCTGAATGTGGTAATCTATTGATTACTGATGTATTGGATTTGTAGATTTCATCTGTGGTCCTATAAATGTTGTATAACTACTGGGTTTTGGGGGGCCAATGGGTTTCAAGGACCCATCGAATTCGGGGGCGGGTAGGGGTTTTCACCCTAATGCAAGTTCGAGGCAGGTTTGGGTTTGACTTTCGGGTTTCAGGTTCAGATGTGCAAATGCTCCACCCGGCCCTGACCCGCCCCATTGCCATCCTTAGATGGGACTACCTTGGGGATGATGGCCAGGTTCTCCCCCATTGTTTCCCTACGTTCGCCCTTCGTAGAGAGCTCCTCTGTGATGGTAGATCGTATTCGGGCTGGCGTGGGCTCATCGCCCATTACCGGCCCTTCTCCAGAAAATGTGGCTTCTAGTGGCTTGAGTATGGTGGCCTCTGGCTGCCATGAGGAAAAGCTTGATCTAGGAGTGGACTCCTTCACGTGGCCCCATCCCATGCGCCCTGGCAAGGCGCTGTTCGTGGTGGATGACATGGTCGAGCGAGCCGTAAGGGAGGTTGCCTACTGGGGCCGCAAGGGGTCTAGGCAACCTTGGCCAAGATGTGCGATGCGATCGCCGTGGTTGCTCGACTTGGCACGGAGGCCCAGCATCTGATGACCGATGAAGTGGTGGCCCAAGCGTAGGTGGTCTTTCTAGTCTTCCGAGTCCATTGTACCTATCTTGTTTTGTTGCAATCATTTGATCGTTCCTCCTTCTACTGGGGCTGATGAAGATTTCGGTGGATAAGTCTTGGTTCTTGCATCTGTCTTATTAGGTGCAAGCAAAAGGTGCCACCGACCATGGCTGTCTGGAGGCAGTGGAGGCCTAGGTGCAGCACCTGCGCAAAGAGTTGGAGGCCTCCTAGAGGTCGAGGGAGGAGTTGACCCGTCGAGAAGCGCTAGCTTGGTCCCAGATCGAGGCTCTGACGTCCTAGATGGATAGTCTTAAGGACATGATGCATGTCCAAGAAACAGTGCTCACCTCGGCCAGCACGCTGCTTGGGATGTGGCTAGGTAGAGGAGTCAGCACCTCGAAGCCGAGTGCCAAAAACTATGTTCCGCCTATGGCGGTGAGTCCTATTCTATTGTACATTATGTCTCTGTTCCACCATCATATCTAGTCATGAACCAACTACCTCTTTATAGGGTTGCACACAAGGATGCTCTTGGATCAGGGGGAGAAGGCGGCTATGAGCTAGAAGGTGCTAGAGATGGACACCCGGCTGGCAGTGCTAACCTCCTCCGGATGGGCTCTTTGCGACGTCGTGCTAGGCGCCGGTCGAGGGAATGCCTAGCTTTTGCCTCTTCTTAACCTAGCCCATCTCCATGGGGATTCCCTAATCTCTAAGGGAGTTCATCATGGTTCTCTTGCCGCCCTGATGTTGATCGGCTCACACTACGACGGCATTGATTTTGGTGCCGTTGGACGAGGATGTGCGCCGGGGAGGTCCAAGAGCGATATCCTCGCCATTGGCAGTGCCGCTGCTCAAGGTGCGTAGGTCCTCACAAGCAAGATGCCAGCTGCCAGCATTCACCACCAATGCTAGTCTTCTAGTGTGTGAGTTTTTGATGTGGATATCTGGTGATGTGGATATGTTTATGTGTTTAATGTATGTATGGCATGTGACAGTGCATTCGCTTTGTCATTTTGTTGTTTCCTCTTTTTCTTCTAGTTCGAGCTAGGAATGTACGCCATTCCCCTTAATCCAGTGCATGTGTGCATGTTTTTTAGCCTGGGGGCTGGCCCATAGGGTTAAAAGGTGTGTGACCTAATCGCATGGTAGGACATTAGGAATAGGTCATAAATCCAGTGCGATATGAGAAGAAAGCGAGCGAGCGGCTAGAGTTCTCTCTTCCTTTTGTTCCCTTCTCCTAGAGCGAACAAGTTCCTTGTTTCCTTTCAAACCCGTGCGTAGGTGCCTACCCTTGCCCGGGAGCTGGTCCATGAGGCTTGGCCAGGGCGAGCTTTTTGGTGCGAGCGAGAAATCAGGACTTGGGTCACCAATTTGTCATGGCTTGAGGTGCAATCAAAAAGAACTCAGAGATGAATCAGTCACTGGGATGATGACAAGTAGTGCTATGCCAGGGGTCGTGTATATGCATCTATATGTGCTACCCCCATGAGTGAATCATGTCTGGCTACAAACATGAGCCGGATCGAGTTGCTCGGGAGTTTGAACATTGCTAGGGTGAAGTGTATAGATATCATGTTTGCTGGTTTGCTTTATGGGTCGGCTCTAAGTTTCTCAAAACTACAGGTGAGCCTACACGTGTATGTGAACGTGCCTGGGTAGAGAGGCTAAAGTTAAGGTGGATGTGACTGACCGATGTATCGGAAGTTGTCATAAACCTGGCTATCATCGTTCAGGTCATGGCGAGCCCCCGAGCGTCTGCTCGTAGTGAAGTTGATGCAGTCCCCATGTCACAAGCTAGTGAGGGTGCTTCTTTATCAGTTGGAGTGGTCATAGCTGACACAGGTCGACCTTTCGGGCTACCTTGGGCCGTTCCTTGCTGGCTTGACATCCTCAGCGGGCTCGCGAGCCCCCAGGGATGACTTCTTTGTGTCTGGCTCATTATAGTTTCTGGTTAGGAGGGCTCGTACATTATGGTGCTTGAGCCCACATGGCACGATGACGTCGTGGTTGTCGTGTCTTCGCTTTTGGGTGTGGTTGCTGCTCTTGACAAAGAGCTGGCATGACCTGTTGCTGCGGAAGTTGGTTCGGAGGGCAACATGTTTTGGTCCGCTTGGCATGGTGCGTGGTGCACTCAGGGAGCCCGCTTCCTCATATGCACATGCCTTTGGGTGAGAGTTGATAGTTCGCTAGGGCATGATAGGCGGTTTGTCCACCATGCGGGACCGAACCTTGGTTCTAGGTTTGGCCTTGCGTGGCGTGGCGCCGGGCAGCGACTTGATCACTGACGACCATGCCACATGGTGGCAGGTGATTTCACAGCTTGTGCATGCCCTAACACATTGTGTTCTACTGGTGGTGGAGATGTTGCTTGGGGTGTGGTTCTACTGCCGGACCTAGGCTTCCCACGCGGTTGGCCAAGATAGGGTAGAAGCTGGTGATGGGCATTAACCCATTAGTGCGATGACCATGCGGTTCCCTAAGAGGATGTGGCCGGTTGATGTCATTCCCTGGGTGAGTTCATCATGAGTCGTGGGCCTCTGGCTTCCTAGGTGGAAGACTTGGCCGCAGCCGATTATGAGAGTGGGTACTGGCCCCCTATGTAGGTGAACTTCGAGATGCTGCCACTGAAGGTAGTTCCGACAGTGTGTCCGCCATAAACCGTGAGGTCTAGATCTCTAGAGCGGAGGTCTAGGCCACGGCTAAAGGTGGACACAGGCGCTGGCCCTTTGACGCCGATGAACTCATAGTTTTTGTGATAGATGTGGCCGCCATGGGCCAATCCACGAGCAAGTCCACCATTGGTGCGAGGAGCCATCACTTCCTTCTCAACAATCGAGAGTGCGTGACTATCCCCCTACCTGTCACACCAACTATCGGTGTTTTATAACCTAGACTAGTAAACTTATATGATTACCACGCTGCTCTATGAAGATGATGGTGGCATCCAAAAGACATGAGGATTTATACTGGTATAGGCTAGAGCCCTACATCCAGTCTCAGAGATGATCGAGTGTGTGTTCCTCGCTTGAATGCTCTGAAGTTTTTACAATGGGGGTGCAAGAATGGTAGAAGAGGTAGGAGAGCTAGAGCTAGGAGATGGACTGCCTGAAGAGAAGCCTCAGGAGCCCTACTATGGAATGAATATGTTGAAGATGATGATCATCCCGTTGAAGGATGCTTGGCTGCCCTTATATAGAGTTTGGGGCTAGGGCACATACAAAGAAGAAGGTTCTCCTGACTAAGGGGTTGTGAGCCTGAGGGATGGGCCTGGCTATCTTGGCTTGCAAGTTATGCCATCTTGTGGTGCACGTTCGAGCGTGGTTGTCATCATGGTCTTGTGCCCATGTCATGGTAAGGTGTGGTGTGGTGCTATTGTGCTAGCCATGGCAGCACTGTTGGCATGGTTGTGGTTCACTAGCTGTCCTATGCGATGTGACCTCTGTTGTGGTCTTCGTCATCGTCTCCTGATGTTCTAGGGGTGCCATACAGGAATTGGTGGCCGTCCCTAGGTCATCGAGTGTCTGGATAGCTTGTGGAGTAGGAGGCCACGATCCTGAGCTCCGTGGTCTTGGCTCCCGTTGGTTTGGATAGCCTCTAAGTCAAGGCCTCAGTCATGGATCCCATCTTGTAGTGGGTAGAATCATACATGTGTCTTGTTGGACCGTATTTGGATAGTGGGTCACCATACTAGTTGTCACCGCCATGCGGTGTTGCCTTGTCTGTGCTGCGTGGCACCGGGATGGCGTCTGACTAGACCAAGGTGACCGCTGTCCCCTCGATCCTTGTGGGGTTAGTGCAACGTGCTTACTCCTGTCAGAGCAGGCATGGTTGGCTGGGCTTGACCTCTCCCATTTCCACCCAGGGGTCGGGATGGTGGAGAGGTCGTGAGTCTCTTGTGCGTCATGCGGCTAAGGCAGAAGGGAGGGGTAGTGGCTAACCCTATCCTTGGCATTCAGCCTGGTTCTCTTGGCTTAGCTATGTCTCGGTCATTTGGGCCTTTTCTAGCTGATGTATAGCAGGTCGCTTGGCCTGCTAACTAATTAGTGCCTTAAGACACCCAGGGATCGTAACCTGACAAAATACAAATCAAGCTAGTACTAGTGGTGCTCATGACAATGTGTAAGATTAAAAAGCTAGTTCATCATGTCAAGTGAATCAACCAAATGACCAACCTAGTGCAAGCAATCAAGTTCAAATCCTCCAACCAACCAATACTGCAAGAGATCATCCATTGGATCAAATAGTTGGTAATATTCAAAGTGGTGTGCAAATTAGATCAAGATTAGCTTCATTTTGTGAGCATTTCTCATCTGTGTCACCATTTGAACCAACCAAGATAGAAGAAGCTTTGAATTATGTTGATTTGGTAAATGTCATGCATGAAGAGTTGAACAACTTCACTAGGAATTAAGTATGGGAGTTAGTTGAAAGACCAAAGAACCACATTGTGATTGGGACTAAATGGGTCTTTAGAAACAAGCAAGATCAAGATGGGACAGTTGTAAGGAACAAAGCAAGATTGGTAGCACAAGGCTATACTCAAGTGGAAGATCTTGACTTTGGAAAAACATATGCCTCAATTGCTAGATTGGAAGCAACAAGGATTTTGCTAGCCTATGCTTGTGCCCATAACATCAAGCTCTATCAAATTGATGTGAAGAGAGCCTTCTTGAATGGGTACATCAATGAGTTGGTATATGTTGAGCAACCACACAATTTTGAAGATGATAAGAAACCCAACCATGTTTACAAGCTAAGAAAGGCATTATATGGTTTGAAGCAAGCACTAAGAGCATGGTATGAGAGGCTAAGGGACTTTCTACTCTCTAAGAGATTCAAGATGGGCAAGGATGACACCACTCTCTTCACCAAGAAGATTGGCAAGGATTTGTTTATGTTGCAAATCTATGTGCATGACATCATATTTGGATCAACCAATCAAGATTTTTGTAAGGAGTTTGGAAACATGATGGCTAATCAGTTTGAGATGTCTATGATTGGAGAGCTTAGTTACTTTCTTGGTCTTCAAATCAAGCAAATGAAGAATGGCACATTTGTGAGTCAAGGCAAGTACATCAAAGACATGCTCAAGAAGTTTGGAATGGATGATGCCAAAGCTATTAGTACGCCTATGGGGACAAATGGAAATTTGGATAGTGATGCTAGTGGCAACATGGTGAATCAAAAGATGTATTGGTCTATGATTAGAAGCATACTCTATGTTACTGTATCAAGGCCGGATGTCATCTTTAGTGTATGCATTTGTGCAAGATTTCAAGCCCCACCAAGAGAGAGTCACTTGAAGGCAACAAAGAGAATATTGAGGTATTTGAAGCATACACAAAATGTTGGATTGTGTTATCCCAAGGGGTCAATATTTGAGTTAGTTAGATATTCGGACTCTGATTATGCGGGATGCAAGGTGGATAGAAAGAGCACATCGGGCACATGTCAACTATTGGGAAGATCACTTGTGTCATGGTCGTCAAAGAAGCAAAATAGTATTGTACTTTCAACCACCGAAGCGGAGAACATTTTGGCCAGTAGTTGTTGTGCACAATTACTTTAGATGAAGACCACTTTGGATGACTTTGGAATCAAGTTCAAGCAAATGCCATTGATATGTGACAATGAGACCGCCGTAAAGCTCACCAACAATTTGGTTCAACACACAAGAACAAAGCACGTTGATGTCCGCCATCACTTCATAAGAGATCATCAACAAAAGGGGGACATTTCAATTGAGAGTGTGGGCATTGAAGATCAACTTGCCAATATATTCACCAAACCACTTGATAAGAAGAGGTTTTGCAAGCTAAGAAATGAATTGAACATACTTGACTTCTCAAATATGTGTTAATGCACCCTATTATATGACATGCCCCTCCTTCGAGCAAAGCAAGATAAAGTTGATTGGCATGGCATACATCCTTTGCTAAGGTCTTGTTTAGTGCATCTAGTCATTCCTCATGTCTTAGGCTCATGCATGAAAATCAAATGAATTTGATGCTTATATGATGCCACTATTGTTTCTATGGTTGATATGATCTAGTGGTAGCATGTAACATGTTTGTGGGATTTTGAACCTAGGGTTAATCTAGCAAATGAGCTAAAAGCTTGTCCTTGGATCAAATTGAGTTAAATTTCTTTGGTAAATGATCTAGATTGAACAAAATTGAGTACAATGATCCTCACCTATATGGTTTCACCCCAACATATCTAAAATTTGAGCTCACCTTTTGTGGTATTTAATGACAAAGGGGGAGAAATAATTCACAAAGATAAAGAAAGGTTGAAAGATTAATGATAAAGGGGGAGACACAGGGGAGATTTGACAATCTAAGGGGATCAATTAAAATTTGAAGCACACAAGTAGGGGGAGCAAGATCATGAACTTGTTTGGTGCATTTGAATGTGCATTTCATGTGTTTGTGTGCATAGCACATGTTTTAAATTTGAATATCATGCTTGTGTGGTGTATGCTAGTGATAGAAATTGATTGATGAAATGAAGAACTAGCATGCATAGGATGATAGCTAGATATCTTGGTTATGTTTTACAAGTAGTACTATAGCCTTGTTTCTAATGTTGATCTGACGAGGTATCTAGTTTGCTTTGTGGTGATTCCAAGTGGTATCAAGCTAACCATGGTGCTAAGGATGGTGATAAAATGGCATTCCAATTGGTATCACGCTTCAAAGGTCAATTCTTTATACCTTAGAATCACTTGGTAGTCATTACTCTCCAACAACTCTAATCTATGCATATGTGCAAGCTTCTAATCCAAACTCTTAGCACATATGTAGAGGGAGCTAATGCTACCAATTCGGGTTTATGAAACTTGTCCAAAATCCTTTAAACATGGCAAAATGCTTGGGCAAGCAACATAAATCCAAAATAATCTTATTGAATATCTTTGTGAAGGGTTGTCATCAATTACCAAAAAGGGGAGATTGGAAGCCCTAGTTTGGTTTTGGCTAATAGATGAAACCTAAGTGTACTAACCCTTGTCATTAGTGATGTATATGAGCTATGTTGGTACACACCAAGTGGTGGAGCTAAGATGATGATCATGGTGATGGTGGTGATCAAATTCAAGATCAAGTGCTCCAACTTGGAAAAAAAGAAAGAGAAAAAATGGGTTCAAGGCAAAGGTATAATTGATAGGGCCGAGCCATTTTGTTTTACCACTCAAGACACCATAGAGGGTGTGAGTGGGCTTAGGATAGATACGGTACTATTAAGAGGGGCAATCGCAATGCAAATACGGTTATCTAAGTGCCACTAGGTGATTTGACACCATGCATTTGCATTAAGACCTAGTGAATGCTATCATCCCTTGGAAAACATGTTTGTGAAATGCTAACTCATGTGCACAAGTGACTAAACTTGGTGGAGTTGACACATTTGTGCAAGGGATGAAGTTGAAGAAGAGAAAAATGTCACAGAGGCGACCGGACTCTCTGACCTGACGTGTCGGGTAAGTCTGGTGCCGAACCCTAGGCCAGGCCAGTAGCTCTAGCTCGACCAAACGCTGGCTAGGGGGCACGACCGGATGTGCCCCTATCACTATTCATTGGTCGGCAACACACACAACAACATGATTGGACGCGTCTGGTCTAAAAAATTGTCTCTGGACCTCTCTTATCATGATCGGACGCTGATGGCTAGCGAGTTCGGTCAGGGAGCTATGCGTCTGGTGCGATGGCATCAGCGCATGCACATTGGAGCCATTGGGCGCCAATGGCTAAGTTCAAATGGTAACTACACATGGCACATTTTGGTGGACCGGATGTTGCGACCGGACGCATCCGGTCGTTGCCTGCGAGTCCGGTCACCATGCAAACAGCCCATCAAGGGGGCCAACGGGTATGTTGATTGTTGGGGCTCTATAAATAGATGTTGGTCGGCTCTAGCTCAACCTCTTAGACTTTTTCTTATCATTGATACAACCTTGTGAGCTAAGCAAAACACCTCCCACTCATCTCCATCATAGATTCATCATCTTTGTGAGATTGGGAGTGATTCTAGTTCATTTGCTTAGAGTTTGAGCATCAAGTGGCACTAGTGATCATGTGAGCTGCAGGATTTCTTGTTACAATTGCTGGTTGTCGCCACCTAGATGGCTTGGAGTGGCGGAGGAGCTTTGGCATGAGTTGGTAATTGTTCGTGGCCATCTCATGGTGATCTTGTGAAGGTTCTTTACATTTTTCTCGGTGAAGAGCAAAAAGGTACTCTAGTAAATTGTTCATGTCACTGAGTACCCTCATTTGTGTTTGGTTCTTTTGGCACCCTTTTGTTGGGCTAGGCTTGTGAACGCCTATTAGCTCACCAAACCACCAAGTGAACGGTCGACACAACGGGGACTAGCGTGCTAGCAAGCACGTGAACCTCAGGTGAAAAATCGTGTGTCATTGTCTCATTAGATTTCACTTGGTTTTCATTGGTATTCTTATTGATCATCTGTTGCCACGATCGGTATCTTCATCTCTACCTCTTGTATTTATATTCCTAGTGATATCTTGTGTAGAGGTATTTTGTGTAGCTAGGGTAGCTTAGTATAGTTGGTAATCTAGTTGTAACTAGCTAGCTCACTAGTTTAGTCTTGTACAGACTTAGTCATTGTGTGCCTAGAAGATTATAGTCAACTAGAATTAAGTGGTTAGGTGGCTTGCAACCCTTGTGTAGAGCTAGAGCAAAAAGCTTCGCTTTCTAATTATCTAACTAGTTGCTCTAGTATTTTGTAAAAAAATTTATAGGTTGTTCACCCCCTCTAGCCATTTAGGACCTTTCAGCTTCAAGGTTGATGATGTGGACTTCTCCCACAAATTCTTGTGCGGTGCTTACCCTCTAAGTTCAAGATCATTATCACTGCTATTTTGAAGGGAGGCTTAAAGGATCTCACTCTAGTTGATGGTCACTAAACACCCAATTCGACTATCAACATTCCACCCAAATCAAGGTAAAACAACATCACATGTTCCATATTATGTTTATAATTCACCTAGTTCCACTTGTACATGGCAAAATTATTTGTATGCAGAAAAAATCACAAAAATGGACAAATAAGGTGCATAGGAGGCAAGTGGACGTGGCAGGTGGCCGTGGGCCCACATGGCCACATCGGTCGATGCCATGTAGGGTTGGATGATGGCCCCACCCCCCTTGCCACTCATTGATCCATGAGATGGCCTTCCTCACTGCTTCTCCACCCTTGATCCAATGTCGGTTTGATCCGAGGGTCATGGTGGAGCTGCCTTGGATCGTTGGGTCCACCGTCATTCACTTGGAGGGGCCAAACTGACCTTACTGCCTTACCTGCCAAAGCAACGGACCTACCTACATGCAACTACCATCCATGAGCCATCCATCGCTGTTGGATGTCAAGGCAGTGCAAGGGATGGTCGGTCGATGCCCCCCTAGGTCGGTCGACGCCCCCTGCCTCTCCACCACCTCTCCTTTGCCTACAAGTACCCCCATGCCCTCTACACACTATAAAGGGGCTGTGGTGCTTGATGGAAATCATCACTCAAGAATCACTAAGCATTCAAGGCATTCCAAGCTCTCCAAGAGTAGTAGCTTAGAAGTAGTAGCTAGCTAGTAGTGATAGAGTAGAGCGGAGCTCGCCCTAGAGTCCGGAAGAGTCTTCTGGTCTGGTATAGCTCCTTTGTAATCTTTCTTTTAGCATTTACTTTATTTGGTATTTTATTTTGTCAAGTACTTTATTCAGTAATATAGCTTTGCTTAGTTCAAGTCTTAGCTTGCTCTTGTATATCATTAGTGAGCCAAGGTGCTTGTTCCTTGGCATTAGCATCATTATTATCTTAGTGTTTAGTTCATTCATCGTTAGTGTTTGTTCTACCATCGGGTTAGGGTGTTTCGATCTTATTTTGCCGAAGCTCAGATCAAAACAACGAGTTTATAGATTAAGTGTGGTGCTTAGGCCATATCTTGCCTATAGGTATGGCTAGATCCCCAAATAGATTGTGGTAGTTGGCAGGTGATGACAGCCCTGTCCTTCCTCTGTATTCCACCATGTTGGGTCTAGATATTAAAATGTAGGGTTCATAGTGCTCTATGCCTGATTGAATTCAGGGCAAGTACGCCCCTCATACTAAGGACGTTCTCACTATCATTAATTTACTTTTGTTGCTTTAAGATTACATACTCTACTTCTTACACTCAGCTACACTACACTTCTAGTTACCTCTGTTTGTGTGATCAAAACCTTTTTATCTTTTCCGTCCATCATCCATACTACCCTCATCACCCCCGTGTTACTAGACATACTTATTTAGTCTACCTAACCACAGTTGAAAGGTCCTAATATGGCTAGAGGGGGGTGAATAGCCTATTTAAAAAATCTACAAACCCACTAGAGCAATTTGATTAGTATGACAAATAGCAAAATGCAAACTTGCTCTAGCTCTATAAGGGTTGTAAGCCAACTATTCAACAATTCTAGTTACTATGATCACTAGACACACAATTTGCTAAGTCACTACTCACTAAGAGCTCTCACACTTGCTACACTAAAGGGCTCCACTAGATGAACTTAAGCTACAAAGCAAGCTCTCAATTCTAGCTACACTAAAGAGCTTGCTACAACTAGTTTACGGGAATGTAAATGAGCGAGTAATGTGATTACACCACCGCATAGAGGAGTGAACCAATCACAAGATGAATGCTAATTCAATCACTGGGAGAATAACAAAGGGCAAGAGACAACCAATGTTTTTCTCCCAAGGTTCACGTGCTTGCTGGCACGCTAGTCCCCGTTGTGTCAACCAACACTTGGTGGTTCGGTGGCTAAGAGGTGTTGCACTAACCGCGTCCACATAATTGGACACCGCAAGAACCTACCCACAAGTGAGGTAACTCAATGACATGAGCAAACCACTAGAGTTACCTTTTGGCGCTCCGCTGGGGAAGGCACAAGACCCCTCACAATCACCACGATCAGAGCCGGAGACAATCACCAACCTCCGCTCGATGATCCTCGCTACTCTAAGCTATCTAGGTGGCAGCAACCACCAAGAGTAACAAGTAAATCCTGTAGCGAAACACGAACACCAAGTGCCTCTAGATGTAATCACTCAAGCAATGCACTTGGATTCTCTCCCAATCTCACAAAGATGTTGAATCAATGATGGAGATGAGTGGGAGGGCTTTGGCTAAGCTCACAAGGCTGCTATGTCAATACAAATGGCCAAGAGAGTGAGCTAGAGCCAGCCAAACTATATTTATAGACACCCCCAAACAATAGAGCCATTGGCTCAATTATTGGGCTGACTACAGGATGACCGGACGCACCGGTCATGTGCACCGGACGCGTCCGATGGTGACCGGACGCATCCGGTCACAGCGTTCGGTCGCAGCCAGACCGCCATGTGTCCCTTTTCAAATGTTTAGCCATTGGCGCCGGTTTACACCAAAATTTGGGAAGAAGGATTGTAGGAACTCGAAAGCTCCCAAGATCATGTCATCAAGGAATCGATTGCATAAAGGTCAATATCAGTTGATTCAAATGCAGCACTGGAATCGGCTCTCGTCAGATAGCGCCAGCAGATAACGATAAAAGCTACGGTTGGCGTCAGGAAAAACATGTTGGACTCTACAAAAAGGGAAAGATTAGGGTCCAAGTTATCTTAAATTAGGGATGTTTTCTCTTATGCCAAAGATTGTAATGAGTCATGCTTAAGTAGGATTCATGCGTAGGTTCCGGGTATAAATATTGGACCCCGACTATTGTAAAGGATACAATCAATCAAACACAAGTTACTTACTTTTTTGGCTCCAGCCAACCCTAAGGAGTAGGAGTAGAGTAGATCTCGGTGAGTTCTTCAGCGAGCAGGGCTGCATTGGTCCTCACAAGGCCAAGGGTCATCATGAACTGAGTCACATCGGCCCATTGATAAAATTACGTCAGGGGAAGGGGAAAGGCCACCTGCTTAACAGATGCCCAACTGATTTCTCGGTGACCAGGAAACAATGGGAATGAAAGCCGCCTACTAAAAGATACCCATTTCTCGGTGGCTGGGAAACTGTGGGAAAGAAGGCTGTGGTTTTCCCGATGGGCATTTGATGAAGCGAACAAGGGGAAGGTGTCCACACATTTTAGCCCTTGCAAATACTAGAACAGCTCTGCAATCATGGAGAGAAGACTCAGGTGATATCACAAGAATTCTTCTAACCGCAGTAGCTGATCCTCTTGCTCGACAAGGCGCTAAGATGAGCGACACAATCACCCTATGCACAAGAATTCTTCTAACCACTCAAGATCTTCATAGCAAGGAATTAGACCATGGAGGGTTCGGTAGAGCCAGAGGCACTCGAGGAAGCAGGCAGAAGAGAAACATAACTGAGTTGTTGAATTGCTCTCGCCAGAGCCGGATAGACATTTTATAGTCGGTCTGGAAAGATGGATCCAAGCGCCCGTGAAGCAATGATGCTCTCGTAAAAGTTTTGAAGCATGGGCTCATAAGCTGGCAAAGACGGTAATAGACAATAGACCCCAGATCAAGATTCTCTACCCATGACTACCGACCTATCGGGGGTACAGACATGATAATTTTGAAATAAAATTACTTTTATCCCAAAATTGGGGGCATGTGTTTACACCAAAATTTAGGAAGAATGATTGCAAGAACTTGAAAGCTCCCAAGATCATGTCATTAAGGAATTGATTGCATAAAGGTCGGTATCAGCTGATTCAAATGTAGCACTACAATCGGATCTCGTCAGATAGCGCCAGCAGATAACGATAAAAGCTACGGTTGGCGTCAGGAAAAACATGTTGGACTCTACAAAAAGGGAAAGATTAGGGTCCAAGTTATCTTAAATTAGGGATGTTTTCTCTTATGCCAAAGATTGTAATGAGTCATGATTAAGTAGGATTCATGCGTAGGTTCTGGTATAAATATTGGACCCCGGCTATTGTAAAGGATACAATCAATCAAATACAAGTTACTTACTTTTTTTGCTCCGGCCAGCCCTTAGGAGTAGGAGTAGAGTAGATCTCGGCGAGTTCTTTAGCGAGTAGGGCTGCATCGGTCCGGCCGACCTCTGGCTTGTCTGTAAGTACCGTCATGGCTTATACTTCTGTTCGTACGGCTGCATCGATCCGGTCGACCTCCACTCCGACTCTAGTATAAGCTAGTTATCGACTCTTGCCTAGTTCAAGTATGGTTGCATCGATCTGGTCGACCTCCATTGCTCGAATTAGATTAAGGTCAAGTTATCGTCTCTACCTAAGGGTGGCGTCCTTCGGGTAGATTCATTAAGTTACCGATGTTGCTGATATTTTCATTGTCGTCATTAGTTTGCAGCAACATCAACCTGCCTGGTTGAGATCGATCTAGATTGGCCTCATATCTTTTCAGTCTGTCATTTGCTTTGTCACAACATGATACTTCTTATAATGAACGACGGATTATGTCTTATCGGCTATTCTATTTCGATCTTGGTCATGCATAGTACATGGTTAAGGCACGTATGATCTTGGAGAGGTTTACTGGCTAGTTAAATCTGGTCTACGGTTCACTATTATGGCTGTAACGATCCGGTCGATCCCCACTGATAGCACAGTAGATTGGAGGATGCTAGTTAGTAGATCTGTTATTGATTAGGCGTGACCTTAACTGTTTGCTATGCCTGCATCGGCTAAATAGCCGATCGCTTATGCGTTAATGCCTACAGCATGTGTACATGATTCTGTTAAGTGTGAATAGATCTGTTTACTTTATCGAGTGTTTCAAGAAGTCTGAGAGTTGAAATAGCCGATTACCTTAGGAATACATCATAGAAAGTTACCAAAAAGCTAAGGTATAAATCGACTAAGTATATTTTACTAGATGATCAGCTATATTACAAAACAGTCGATGGGGTATTGCTTAAATGCTTAAATCAAGAGGAAGCTAAGGTGTTGATGGGCGAAGTGCATGAAGGGATATGTGGAGCTCATCAATTGGCTTATAAGATGAAATGGATTATTCGCAAAACTGGGTATTTTTGGCCAACAATATTGGAAGACTGTTTTGAATATTATAAGGGATGCCAGGATTGTCAATGTTTTGGTAATATCTAGAAATCACCTGCATCAGCTATGAATCCAATAATCAAACCATGGCCGTTTTGAGGTTGGGGAATTGATTTAATTGGCCAGATTTTTCCGCCCTCAAGTAAAGGACATAAGTTCATATTGGTAGCGACGGATTACTTCACTAAGTGGGTTGAGGCAATTCCTTTGAAGATGGTAACCTCAAAGAACATGGTTGATTTTGTCAAGGAGCATATTGTGTATCGTTTTGGGATTTCTCAAACTATCACTACTGATCAAGGGACAATGTTCACGTCAGAAGAGTTTGGAGATTTTGCTGCCAGTATGGGAATTAAGTTGTTAAATTCTTCTCCTTACTATGCTCATGCTAATGGCTAGGCAAAGGCGTCCAATTATATTATGATTAAGCTGATCAAGAAAAAGATTGAGGAACAGCCAAAGAAGTGGCATTCAACGCTTAATGAGGCTCTATGGGCATATAGGATGGCCTGTCATGGATCGATTAAAACGTCCCCTTATGAACTTGTGTATGGTCATAATGCAGTCCTTCCTTGGGAGATTCAAACTGGATCAAGGCGTATCATGTTGCAAAATGATTTGTCAGCCGAAGTCTACAAGAGTCTTATGATAGACAACTTAGAGGACTTGAGTTGCCATCAGTTGCGTGCTCTTGAGAATATCGAAGCCAATAAACTGAGGGTTGCAAAATATTACAATAAAAAGGTCAAGAGCAAGCAATTTTCTAAAGGAGACTTGGTCTGGAAAGTGAAATTGCCGATCGGGTCAAAAGACAGCAAGTTTGGCAAATGGTCACCTAATTGGGAAGGACCTTATCGGATTAAACATTGTGCGCCTGGCAATGCTTATATTTTGGAAACACTAGGAGGAGAAGAAGAAATTGGCAGAGCAATCAATGGGAAACATCTAAAGAAATATTATCCTAGCGTTTAGATTAATACCTGACAACCGATTTGTTTGGTCGTCGGCTCTAATAGCCGATACCAGAAGGGTATCGCCTCTAGTATAAAAATAAACCCAAAGGGGTAGAAGCCAGTACAATATGTATCGCCACATATTGACACATGGAATATGAGCACGAGAAACCAATCAAAACAAAGAAATTATTTGCCAGCTTTTCCTATTACAAGCTAAAGGCCAGGGAACACTTTATTCGCTATGTCCTCGGCCTGGGTAGCAAGGGCTATGGAGTTGGTGGTGTCAAAGAAGTCCTCGACCAAGCACTCATGATCCCTGGGATGTTTGGTGGTTGGAAAACCATGGGGAAGAAGTCGAAGCTCATGACCAGAGCGAGCTTGCGCAGCAGCCAATGCCATGGCCGCACCATGACGAACGCCATGAAGAGCAATCTCTCTGACATGGTTTGGGATGTCATGCAAGCGGACCACCGGCATAGCACCCCTGGCGTTGACAAATCCCTCCGTGTGCTCCACAGCTGATCGAAGGCTTTCCAGCTGAGCAGATAGATCTAAAAGATTCGAGGAAGGGATGATCAGAAATCTTGAAGACAAAAATTAAGAGGAGACAGAAAATTGTGATAGACGTCTCACCTATGATTCTAGCTTCATCTCTGGCCAACCTCTCCCCCACTGGGTCGGCCTCGGGGGGTGATCGGCCCTGAACCATGGCCAGAGCCGATTCTACAATGGAGAGGCAGTCGGCGAGCTTTTGGCCAGCCCAATCAATAGAGGTGATCAGGTCATCATTGTCTCTCCACTTCCTCAGATAGTAGGGGAGCTGGCGGCGAATTGGTAATGGAGACGATCCCGAAGGCTGAGCGGAGTCGGCCCTATGCTCCGGGATGATGGGGGCATCCCGAGTTGCACCCTCCTGATGACGAAGGCGCTGGCATCATGACACTGATCCATTGAAGGCCTCCTCAGTAGACCTTTTGTTGTTCTCCATGACCTAAAACCTATGGGAAAGCAAAAATTACACCAAAGACACGAAAGGTTTGGGACAAAGTAGGTTATTTTTTGATCCACAGCCGTGGCCCGTATATATAGCCCGGGAAGGTGAGAGGATAGACTTCGCTGGGGTTATGGAATTAAAGTCAGATATGGAAACGGATCGACACTCCAGAAATTCAGGGGACGGATCACGAAGAGACAACAGATTTAGACTTATTGCTTCCCATAATTACAAAATATTGTGGGATAGATACGAAAGGTTTACATTGATCGGCGATCAACCCACCAAGACTTCTTTGGATTGAAGGGAGTTCGGATCCCCACAAGGCCAAGGGTCATCATGAACCGAGTCACATCGGCCCATTGATAAAATTGCGTCAGGGGAAGGGGAAAGGCCGCCTGCTTAACAGATGCCCAACTGATTTCTCGGTGACTAGGAAACAATGGGAAAGAAAGCCGCCTACTAAAAGATACCCATTTCTCGATGGCTGGGAAACTGTGGGAAAGAAGGCTATGGTTTTCCCGACGGGCATTTGATGAAGCGAACAAGGGGAAGGTGTCCACATATTTTAGCCCTTGCAAATACTAGAACAGCTCTGCGATTATGGAGAGAAGACTGAGGTGATATCATAAGAATTCTTCTAACCGCAGTAGCTGATCCTCTTGCTCGACAAGGCACTAAGATGAGCGACATAATCTCCCTTGCACAAGAATTCTTCTAACCACTCAAGATCTTCATAGAAAGGAATTAGACCATGGAGGGTCCGACAGAGCCAGAGGCACTTAAGGAAGCTGGCAGAAGAGAAACATAACTGAGTTATTGAATTGCTCTTGCCAGAGTCAGATATACATTTTATAGTCAACCTGAAAAGATGGATCCAAGCTCCCGTGAAGCAATGATGCTCTCGTAAAAGTTTTGAAGCATGGTCTCATAAGCTGGCAAAGACGGTGACAGACAGTAGACCCTAGATCAAGATTCTCTACCCGTGACTTCGGACCTATCGGGGGCACAAACATGATAATTTTGGAATAAAATTACTTTTATCTCAAAATTGGGGGGCATGTGTTTACACCAAAAATTAGGAAGAAGGATTGCAGGAACTTGAAAGCTCCCAAGATCATGTCATCAAGGAATCGTTTGCATAAAGGTCGGTATCAGCTAATTCGAATGTAGCACTACAATCCGCTCTCGTTAGATAGCGCTAGCAGATAACAATAAAAGCTACGGTTGGAGTCAGGAAAAACATATTGGACTCTACAAAAAGAAAAATATTAGGGTCCAAGTTATCTTAAATTAGGGATGTTTTCTCTTATGCCAGAGATTGTAATGAGTCATGCTTAAGTAGGATTCATGCATAGGTTTTGGGTATAAATATTGGACCCCGGCTATTGTAAAGGATACAATCAATCAAATACAAGTTACTTACTTTTTCGGCTTCGGCCAACCCTTAGGAGTTGGAGTAGAGTAGATCTCGATGAGTTCTTTAGCGAGCAGGGCTACATCAGTCTGACCGACCTCCGGCTTGTCGGTAAGTACCGTCATGGCTTATACTTTTGTTCGTATGGCTGCATCGATCCGGTCGACCTCCACTGCTCGAATTAGATTAAGGTCAAGTTATCGGCTCTACCTAAGGGTGGCGTCCTTCGGGTAGATTCATTAAGTTACCAATCTTGCTGATATTTTCATTGTCGTCATTAGTTTGCAGCAACATCAACCTGCCCGGTCGAGATCGATCTAGATCGGCCTCATATCCTTTGGGTCCGTCGTTTGCTTTGTCACAACACTATACTTCTTATAATGAACGACGGATTATGTCTTATCGGCTATTCTATTTTGATCTTGGCCGTGCATAGTACGTGGTTAAGGCACATACGATCTTGGAGAGGTTTATTGGTTAGTTAAATGTGGTCTACGGTTCACTATAATGGATGTAACGATCCGGTCGATCCCCACTGATAGCACTAAAGATTGGAGGATGCTAGTTAGTAGATCTATTCTTGATTAGGCGTGACCTTAACTGTTTGTTGTGCCTGCATCGGCTAAATAGCCAATCGCTTATGCATTAATGCCTACAGCATGTGTACATGATTCTATTAAATGTGAATAGAACTGTTTACTTTAAAGGTTTCATTTGTTGTCTTTATCACTACTGCATCGATCCGGTCGAACCCCACTGTTAGAGATAGCAGGTTAGGTCTGATGAGTCTATAGGTTTATCCATTTGAAATAGTCGATTGTTCACACGCTGTAGTTCTCTTCACCTGAATCGGCTATTTTAGTCGATTCATCTAAGCCTTCACGTATAGCATGTCTTTCGGAAAGCCTGTCGAAGTTTGGATGGTTTTATGGATTCTTCGGTTTTGGTTTGTTACTATCATCATAGCTGCCATCGATCCGGTCGAACCTCACTATTGGTGGTAACATATTAGATTCAGAGCGTTTGTAGGTTCATTCATATCGTATAGTTGATTTGTTCGCATGCTATATCCTTTCTCGTTAGATTCATCGGCTCAATGCTTTATCTGATAACATCTGTCTAGCTGATGATCATATTTACATCTATGAGTACTGTACCTATCAATATGAAATTAATCACTACCCACGAGCTTTACAGTCTGTAACAGCCGATTTCTGTGTGTATCGGCTATTTAGTCGCTTTTCACGTCTGGCTGCTACCAAAGCAGCACAATTGGAACTATCTAGGCACAGACCGGCATGTTCCCTCTTAAATTACTGATAAACTTTCTCTCCTTGTCAACTGCAGGGTCAAATTGATTGGCACGCCTCAGGAGAAACACGCAGGATCGACTAACCCTACGTTGAAGCCTAGTGGATCTCCAGCTTCATCAAGCAGATCCTTCTGGCTTGCTCATGTGCTGGCGCGACACGCACACATTTTTATGCCGACAGCGTCCAACGGCTATCTCTACGCACAATAATACTAGTGATCAGACGTGTTGTCAGAAAACGAACAGACACAGCGTCCGGTCGAGTCTAGAGAGCTCCCAGAGCCGCTCTGGGCCAACCAGACATGTCCGATCACACTCGACTGGACGCTCCCAGTGTCCGATCAATTATAGCGCTGAAACCTGAGTCTACTAGTTCACATCGGACGCGTCTGGTGTGGTGACTAGACGCGTTTGGTTGCTGCATCCGGTTGCTATGTCCGGTCGAGTCCAGAGAGCTCCCAGAACCGCTCAACAGCGACCAGGCACGTCCGGTGTGGCCGACCGGATGCACTCTTGTGTCCGGTCCACACTAGACTAACACCTCGCGCTCTATGTCACCTTGACCAGATGCTAAACAGTGATTTCTCAGCGTCCGATCACTACAACGACCCAGAGTTTGGTCACTTCATCAACTCTGTCGCGCCTGGCCAGAATACCGGACGCGTCCGGTATGGATATCGGACGTGTCCGGTCACATCAAGAAGATACCAGACGCATCCGGTCCTCACGTCGAACGCGTCCGGTGTAACACCCTAGGTGTTTGTCGCTAGTTAAGCAATGAGTTTGAGCTCAACCATGACATGTTAAGTGGTGATGGAGATGTTAGGTCAAACATATGAAAATGAGCCACCACTTAAACTTGGACCATGCACCATTGCTTACATGTTGCCCTTTCCAAAAAGTATGCATGAGTAATGTTAAACATGCTTATTTCATGTACATTACATCAACATGCATCCATCTTGACCAGTGGAAAAGTTTCATGAAGCTTGGAATCAAGAAGTCACATGAAATGATAAGTATATCTTTGTTTGAATTGCACTATTAAGTGAATGGAATTATAGGTCATCAACCAAACCTTGCTACCTTGCCCAAGTGACTCTAATTGAACTCTACAACAAAAGTCATGAAGGGTTCGTGTTGAGCAGAGATCAAGAAAATGCATCAATCGGTCTAAAACTCAGATTTAAGCTTTATCGCGATGCTACTTTGACCTGTGTTGACCAATCGCTTGCAGTACTTGCATGGAGTTGCATCTTAAATAAAAGTTGAAGTTTAAGTGGAGTAGAACAAAATTTGTTTTTGGACCAAGAGCCAGATCAGCTTGTAAGCAAGTCAAACCGAGCCCTCAAGTTGGAATCCAAGCCTGTTTTGGGAGCTCGAAATTTTGCCTAAGTCTATAAAACTGAAGATCGGTTTTCCAGTTTCTTGTGACCATATTTGATGCCTTGTAGTTTGCTAACCAGCTCGAATCTGACCAAGATCCTTTAAGAAATATTGGATATCTCGCATAGCTCTACAACATTTTTTACTACCGTTTGTGCCAAAATTAAAAGTATTCGGAGTTAATAAGGGACGAAGATTGAGTTTCAGCTTGTATTATCTGTCATTAGAGTTTGGAACAAGAATAGCACCGTGGCAACCATGCAAAGCCGAGCGCCTCCTTCTGTTGCCGCGCATCCCTGCGAGCCTTGCCGCGTGGCCTCCTCGCGCCTCACCTGTGCGCCACTTCGCCTAAGCCGAGCGCCACGTTTAGAAGGGGAAGACCGAGCCAGTTCTCTCTCATTCTCCCTCTCGCCCGTCGCTCCCTCTCACTCTCTTGTCCACCATGGCCGACGAGTGAAGCTCCAGCGCCACCATGTCTCACTGCTCCGCTCCTCTGCTGGGCAAGCCAAGAGCGCTACCGCCTCCGCCTTCGTCTTCTCCCTCACTCTTACTACCCTTCCTGCCCTTGCTCGGCTACTCTTCTATTCTCGGCCGCCGCTCCAGAGCACGCCCGCCATGGCTGCCGGTGAGCAGAGCTCCAAGCTGCAGCGTCTGCCATCTCCAAGCCACCCTCTGCTCTAACTCGCCTCCCCTTTGACTTCCTATCCATCCACCGCAACCGAAGCCTACCTTCTCTGGCTCCCTTCGACGTCGCAGCTCACCGTCGCCGAACCCCACAGCATGGAGCCGCTGCTGCTCGTAGATAGGCCGAGCTGGCCTGCCTCGACCTAAGCTGGTCATTGGTTGTTGTATTAGTGAGTTATTGGTTTATCTTGCTCTCACATGATTTCTTGCATTAGCATTTGGTATTTTTTCATAGAGGTTGCTATACATGTTCAAATGGCCTGAAATTTGTACAGTAGTCTATTGATAGTACGTGGAAGCTACTGTAATTTTTGTAGATTTTACTGTGCACTTTTGTTATATGTTCTTTAATTCTACTTATTCTTTAGATAAATTAAGAAATGTATTGAAAGAATTTATTTGGTGGTGGACACTATGTTTTCTGGTGTTCATTAGATATATGGAACATGTTGGTGGCAATGGTTTTGCCCAGGTGCATGTTTGAAACATGAGTTAATAATTATTTTCTTGCAATTGTTGTTTCGGGGCAGTTTTTGGAACTGTTTGGATTACATCATGATAATGATGTTTTCCGGGAAACTTGTTAATAACAAAGTTGTAGATAATTCATGTATCTAGCTTCTGTTAAAATTTGGTGCTATTTGGCCTTGTGGTTTGTGAGTTATGCCTATTTAAAGTTGGGTTTCAGAAATGGCTGCTCTCTATCAATTGTGGACCAGTTTCTGTAAATAGGCATATTTGACTTAGTTAACTGGAGAATCCTGCTAAGATGATTAAAGATGAATCGTAGAAAATTTCATAAGCTTTCCAGAATGTCTTGTTGCATGGCTATTGGATTTGTATAACTCTAGTTATGATCCAAACATGAAGCTGTTGTTTACAGTCCAGAAATAGACAGATGCTAGTTGTGTTTGTTTACTCCATGTGTTGCTAAGTGTGGCTTATGCCCTTGTTGATAGTCAAGTTATGATACTTGTGACCTTGTTAAACTTGTGTCATGCTTGATGTGCTTGCTCTCTATAGTTAGTTGTGTGATGTTAGTTAAATAGCTATTGGTGTCTATGTCGTGCATAATCTTGTGTTTGTCTTGAATGCATATGTGATGCATCTTGTGTTACCATTCATCACATTCATACACATGCATCTTGCATCTCATTTAGGTACGCTAGATGAACCACGTGAAGGACGTGAGGATGGAACCGAACCCAAAGACGGTGTATGGTGGACCTATCCTGAAGACGGAAGGACCCCTGGAGTACATGTCTGAACAGGAGATGCACACCAAGCAAGCGTCATCTAACAAACACTGACCTAGTGTTGGATTCCAGGCAAGCCCCGGAGCATTCTAAGTCTCCCAGTGTTTTACAAAATAATACTTGAATCCTTTATGATTGATGCATTATGTTATAGGAGTTGTCTGGAAACAATTGATGCATGGAACTACCTTGTCTAGATATATACACCCTTAACCCTGTGTAGGTCTAGGATCGAACATATGCTTAGCCATGCTTAGACCGGTAGAAGTCGGGTGATTTCCTGTCACCTGCGAGATATAGGTGGATACCAAAGCACAGTTGGCTATATTTGTTATCGTGGAAAAGAACCATGGGGTAATGTAAATCGAGGCTGGGCGGAGTCTATGGTAGGTTGACTCATGTGATTCTATCTGTGCCGATTAAGGACCGTACCGTTGTTGGCACTTCTGACAAGATTGAACGCATGCCTCTCACTTAGCTGGCCAGATAACTTGTTCCGACCGCGAAGCCAAGTAGCTCAACTCAGGCCAGGCCTCATTCTGTTGTGTGCCCTCTATGGGGAGCGGATCAATAGACCATGGGCAAGCATGACCTGAGCGACCTGGTCTGGGACCGTGGGTAGGCATGGCTTGAGCGACCTGGCTACCGTCAGTCCCTGATTGCGCAGCGCTATACGAACCCGTGAAATGTGTACCTGAGTTGTACCAAAGGTGACCCGACGCGACCCCGACGGGGGAAGTGTGGGTTTGTGTTAGGAATAAATTCCTAGCTGGTTGAAATCGATTCGAATCGCCGTCTCTCCCGGATAGTGAGAAACTTGGCTAGCCCCAACATCGTAGTAATTGTATTATGGAATATGATGGTTCGGATAAACATGGAATTACTACACCTGCTATGGTTACTATTGCATGCTCTTAAAATGATATACAACATGTTTGGCATAGGATAGTTGCTAATTTAGATGGATAGTCATAATTAATTGATAGCAGAATTATAATTGTATAATTGAGTTAATCGCTTTTTATGCAAAAATGTTGTCAAGCTACCTCCACTTATAAAGCCTTGCATAATTCTTGGATTCAATTTATTTCTGGTTTATGACAGGTAAGTCTAGCTGAGTACATTCGAGTACTCAGGGTTTATCCCACCATGTTGCAGGTGAAGTTCTCGACCTGCTGAAGATGGTGGCTAACCACCGATGGGCTCGGTGACTCTATATTTACTTCTCATCTATATGCTTTTATTCGAGGATGTCACTTATGCTAGCAATGTATTTGAAACTTATATTAATGTAAGCATTTGAAAGCTATGTTGTTTTCACTAATCGGTTTTAAAACCCAAACTTGTACTGTTATTGGTGAACCCATTTGTAATATTATTTCCGCTGCAACTCTGCGTATATGATGTGTATTTGCTTAATCACGCGATCTTGGTTGTGATGTTGATTTACCGAGGTCCTGCGTGACACTCGGTGGACTACCGAGTTTATATAAGTGAAAGTATGTGCGTGTCAACGCGTTAGCGGGGACAGTCGTACTTGATCTTGTATAAATTAGGCAGTTCTGTCACAGCTGGCATCAGAGTAAGGTTAAGCATAATACTGTCATGTACGTCATTTTAAAAATAAAGTTTTGGTTTTAAAAAGCCTATTTTAACTAAAACTTTAGCTACAGGTAAATTTGTCAAAATTAATTTACAAAACTATGCTAGCGACATCCTCCTTTATGCCCAGTTAAAGACTATTAGGTGGCTATCTAAGTACTAACTTTGGGGGATATACTTTATTGCAATTTTTACTTTCGTCGTCCATACGGCGTGCTATTGTATGGATGCCATTCACTTGAATGGTAATGTATGGATCAATCGCCTCTACGCCCAGGTAAGTGTGAGTTGTAAGAGCATGACCATCCAACTATCGGTCTAGGGGAGTGTTAGCTGTGGTTACTGGAATATTTACATGTTACACACATGTATATATGAAGGTACTTAATTGCGGGTATATTTATCGGGTAGCTATGGATATCGAAGTATATACATCTGAGGATGTATATATGGAGAGTATCTTAGTTTACTGCTTTCATTGTGTGGTTATTTATCTCTTGTGGGGATGGGCTGCAATGAATTTGCCTGCAGGTACGCTAACCATGAATGCGTAGATTGAATGTAGCCGACAACTAGCTATATATCGAGAGAGTACGTGTTATGCCACCGACATAGAACGTGATTGCCGCCTTAGGCTGGTAATTTTGTGAGGACAAATAGGACGAGCATGCATCATGATTGTGCTTGTGCATAAATATGCTTCCCTCACCTTGTTCTAATATTAAGTAACTTGTGATCCATGTGTGGTTGCTATCTTCCCTGTGTGAAGCTAGATTAAATGCCTTGTTCCATGCCGCTTGAATAGCTATGCTTGAAGATAGGGTGTGATTAGCTTTGCCTTGTATGTTTGCTTCCAAAGGAAATAGATGACAAGTTAATAGTTAGCAAAAAGTTCACCTCTTTGAAAACTAAATTGCTAAATGTAAGTAAAACTTGTTTTGTAGAGATATCCACTTACTCAGTAAAAAGGAAATAAAAAGATAACAGTACCTTACTACCACGTTCGCATGTTTATGTGTAGTGGTGTTGTTGTAGGTGCCTGCTTGTTATGTGCGAGCTTCGTGTTTAGTATTAGTCGCCTTAGCTAATTGGATTCAGTGTTTCGAAATGCTTGCTTAAGACCATGATGTAGATGTGGATGCTCATTATCTAGGTAGTGCCGTAGCTGTCACCCATTTGTCCTCGGTAAGCATAGGAGTGTTGAAGAGCGCTATCCTAGAACAGCGTCCAACTTTTGATAATCTCATGGTTGTCGTCTCCAATTAAGTTCTCTCTTAGGAGCCTAAGCCTGTACACGTGGTTGCTAGCCATGAACGTTGAGCTACGAAGACCTTTATCCATGCCTTTGCTTGACCTTAGGCCCAAGTTTAGTTCCCTTGAATGCTTGCATGTGTCGTGGTTGTCCCGCTCCTGTGTGGGAGGACCCTGCTCAAAAATCCTTGTTGGATCTCATTGCTCCTTCTCCTACGGATGATCTGGTGCAACGCTAACCGCTATCTACCCTGGCTTTGGAACCTTTTCCTCGCAGATCATGTCGTTGTTTTATCAACTGAATCATTAGTCAGTGCCTTGGCTCTGTCCCTTGAATCTTGTTTGTTTTGTCTCCAGCCCTTTCAAGTCTCTGGATGTTTATCAGTCTTGATCTCATGTTGCTGCTATGGAAGACCAAATCTCATGTTAATCTTTATCTGGTAATCACTTTGGTGAACACAAGGCTGTGCTGCTCGACACGCGCTGGTATCGAGGTTTCTAGTCATGATCCATTGTAGAACTACACCAATGTGTTATTTTCACATGAGCTCCTCCTTGGTTACCTCTCCTTATCGTGTCAAAAGATTGGTATGTTAAACCAGATGTAATAGGACTCCCTTCTAAAGTCGTCCAAAGGATAAACTTTGAAGAACAAGTCACTGACATGAACCTAACAGACTACAAGAGGTAGTATACAAGTGACTCTACTTGACGGTCCCTGTAATGACATTGGTCATCTAATGAGCAACTTATGTCATTTCCGTTGGATCAGAAATGCACACAACACTTAAGTTGGACAAGTTATCAGTCAGATGATAAATGAACCAAGATATTATGTCCTATAATCGGTCACTTGGTGCTTATGAGCTTTCTATCTTAGCCTTGATCTTTAGGTGCAATAAGATCAATCGACCTTCTTCGGTGTGACCCCTTTCTACTGACTTCACTAGCAACCATTTGTTTATACTTCGACCACAATTCTTATTGTCAAGAGTAAAGATTTGGAACCTTTTTGGGTGTTCATAGACAGCTGATTAGTTACCCGTAGGAAGGTTAATCTCTAGCTAGGTAACAACTTTTGGTAACTACGAAGGACAGATCTCACAGAACAATGCTAAGCGAAGAAACAGCAAAACCGGTCAGCGATACCAGTACAACTTTCTTCTCTAGGCCCGGTGTCATCAGGTCAATTCCATCTAGACAATCACACAGATAGTGCAAGATATTGTATCAGCTAAGTAAAGAGCTAGAGAAAGCACGTCCCTAGTCTCGATCAGTATCGTTATGTATATGGTGCTGCCAAAGGATTTGTTCAGGACTTTATTGGATAAAGTATAGAAGGATAATTAGAAACGTTTCCTTATCTCTGTAGGACAGTCCCACCATGTAGAGTATGCTTTGTGTCCCGAAAACATAGTCACAAGTCCAATGCTTGTGCATCGTCAAGTTGGTGTCTAAATCAAACGATTTAAGTTATTTCCTGAGAACCACATATTTAAAACCTTAGTCTACATCCTCAGAGAAAAGAGATGCTGCTGCTATACAAAGATTAGAGAGTGCAAAACACACACTTCAAGGTGTGAAGCAAAGAAAAGGAAGAACAAGAAATCTGTCCAGCTTTTGCGACACTAAAATAGGTTATCTTCAAGCCGGCAATTAGTGACTCAAACGTGGTTGGATTAGCCCCAAACTTGGTGATATCATTCCTCACTTAGGACCCTTCAATGTATCAAGTTGGTTTGAGTATGGGTTAAGTAAAACATCAGATTTGAGAGATGTCTTGTCAGCTCAGTTTGCTGCCATTTCAGAACAAAGCAGTTTTGGTAGAGGAATTGTTTGGATAGTCAAACGGTGTCCGTTTGAGCTGAATTTTGGTACGTAGTTAGAAAACTCATGGATCTATATTCCTACCAAAATTCATGCACAATGGAGCACTAGTTTGTGAAATATGAACAGAAAACCAAAGAGTACAGAATCTGTAATTTCTTTGTGACTGCGATCATCCTTTGCATTCGAAAGTTGTGTTTGCAATTGATGCCAAGGTATGCAACACGGTCAATAATTGTTGCTAGATAATCCTTTAGATGTCCTAAAGAAGACTCCTTGGACCCCTTCGTACCTTGTTTTGGCCTCTTCTATCAACAATGTTTGAGCAATCAAGGTGTTCTACGAGTCAATTGTACCCTTGCAAATCGGAAGCAATTTAAAAGGTGTCAAACAATAGATTTCAAATTGTGATTTGGAAATATTGACTGACATTAGAAATGAAGCCCCAATGTCAAAAGTAGTTCAACAAAGATAGTTTTGATATAGCGCCAGTCAACTCAACGTACTGAGCAACTGCACCATGAAGGAGAATCGTACTCAAAATGCATGGTAGTGAACTATTTCCCTAGTTTGAGGAAATACTTGCAACTTTTATTGTACTCCAGGCTTCGCTATCCTCCTTCTTCAGCAAGGATTTCCAAGGTGGACTTGTCATTTGGTGCCTTCCATGTGTTTTTACCCAAGAGGTTGCCTCAGATTCAACCCAGATAACTGTTGCCGCTTGGATATAAGGATTCCCTCAAATGGTGATCGTCGAAAACGCTGAGTCAACAGAGTCATCTATCACATTCACCGCTCACTCAATGGACTCAGATAATACAGTGTTATCATTAGAGAAAGAGAACTGCACACATAGAACATTATGTAGTTTTCCATCGGTTGGCATCTGAATGATTGAACGGTTACGACAGCATAGATATTGTCTATTGGTTACTCGGTTTCTCCCAACCTCAGAGGATGTTTACTTCGTCTGTGATCTCATCTCTTATGAAAGGTTGTACTCAAGCTACTTTAGTAGAGGACTGCTTTTTGAACTTTGTGAATGAACATGGAACCATTGTAATGAGTAGCTTTTAGAAACTTGCAGTCTAGTGGAAAGTTCACATGATTAGTTTATGCTCCGTAATACTCTCCGTATCCCGAGAACAAAGTGTTGTGATATCTCGGATTCCTCCCAAAGCAACAATGCTTCATGGAAGCCAATGAAGGAAATTCTTCAGACAAAAATTACTACGAAGAGCAAGTATCGGAAAGTGTCTTGACCAAAATAGCCTCTCTAATACTCTGAAGTTAAGTAGCCTAATGCTATCACTGATGTTGGAAAATGGTTGACATGCTACTCTTCCCTTGAAAGTCTTTTGCACCGAATCTCGGGGCGAGATTCCCATAAGGGGGGAGGGATGTAACACCCCAGGTGTTTGTCGCCAGTTAAGCAATGGATTTGAGCTCAACCATGACATGTTAAGTGGTGATGGAGATGTTAGGTCAAACATATGAAAATGAGCCACCACTTAAACTTGGACCATGCACCATTGCTTACATGTTGCCCTTTCCAAAAAGTATGCATGAGTAATGTTAAACATGCTTATTTCATGTACATTACATAAACATGCATCCATCTTGACCAGTGGAAAAGTTTCATTAAGCTTGGAATCAAGAAGTCACATGAAATGATAAGTATATCTTTGTTTGAATTGCACTATTAAGTGAATGGAATTATAGGTCATCAACCAAACCTTGCTACATTGCCCAAGTGACTCTAATTGAACTCTACAACAAAAGTCATGAAGGGTTCGTGTTGAGCAGAGATCAAGAAAATGCATCAATCGGTCTAAAACTCAGATTTAAGCTTTACCGCGATGCTACTTTGACCTATGTTGACCAATCGCTTGCAGTACTTGCATGGAGTTGCATCTTAAATAAAAGTTGAATTTTAAGTGGAGTAGAACAAAATTTGTTTTTGGACCAAGAGCCAGATCAGCATGTAAGCAAGTCAAACCGAGCCCTCAAGTTGGAATCCATGCCTGTTTTGGGAGCTCGAAATTTTTCCTAAGTCTATAAAACTGAAGATCAGTTTTCCAGTTTCTTGTGACCATATTCGATGCCTTGTAGTTTGCTAACCAGCTCAAATCTGACCAAGATCCTTTAAGAAATATTGGATATCTCGCATAGCTCTACAACATTTGTTACTACCGTTTGTGCCAAAACTAAAAGTATTCGGAGTTAATAAGGGACGAAGATTGAGTTTCAGCTTGTATTTTTGAGGTGGTTTTGATCTATCATTCAGAGTTTGGAACAAGAACAGCACCGTGGTGACCATGCAGAGCCGAGCGCCTCCTTCTGTTGCCGCGCATCCCTGCGATCCTTGCTGCGTGGCCTCCTCACGCCTCACCTGTGCGCCACTTCGCCTAAGCCGAGCGCCGCATTTAGAAGGGGAAGACCGAGATAGTTCTCTCTCATTCTCCCTCTCACCCGTTGCTCCCTCTCGCTCTCTCATCCACCATGGCCAACGAGTGAAGCTCCAGCGCCACCATGTCTCGCTGCTCCGCTCCTCTGCTAGGCAAGCCAAGAGCGCTACCGCCTCCACCTTCATCTTCTCCCTCACTCTTACTACCCTTCCTGCCCTTGCTTGGCTGCTCTTCTATTCTCGGCCGCCGCTCCAGAGCGTGCCCGCCATGGCTGCCGGTGAGCAGAGCTCCAAGCTGCAGCGTCTGCCATCTCCAAGCCACCCTCTGCTCTAACTCACCTCCCCTTTGACTTCCTATCCATCCACCGCAACCGAAGCCTACCTTCTCTGGCTCCCTTCGCCATCGCAGCTCACCGTCGCCGAACCCCGTAGCATGGAGCCGCTGCTGCTCGTAGATAGGCCGAGCTGGCCCGCCTCGACCTAAGCAGAGCAGCCCCGCGAGTGCGCACGAGGCCACTGGTGCTCGCGTTGCCCTTCTCCGTCGCCGCCGGCCCTCCTCCGGCCGAAGTCCAGCCTCACCGATGGTCTCCCTTGCTCTGATTTGCATGAGGGACGTCGCACATAAATTAGAGGAAAGGGAGGGACCTAACTACATAGTCTGTGACTCATATGAATAGTGCCTTTTGGATTTATTTGTTTTAAATCGGCTGGAACTTTGGAAATTTGTACAAAATCATACAAAAATTGTAAAATAACAAATGAGGACTTTTTGGAATCCTTATAAAATTTTCTATGTAGTAGATCTATAATATTTCATGTTTTAGTTTAAAGTTTTAGCTGTAAAAATGGATTTGTGCAGTTAGGGTTTTAATGCTAGTTGTATTTGTCCTTTTTCATAACTACAGATGTAGGGCTCCAAATGAAGTGAAATTTTTATGGCATGCTACTCATGTGATGTTTGATATGTGATAAAAATTTCATGGTCATTGGTTGTTGTATTAGTGAGTTATTGGTTTATCTTGCTCTCACATGATTTCTTGCATTAGCATTTGGTATTTTTTCATAGAGGTTGCTATACATGTTCAAATGGCCTGAAATTTATACAGTAGTCTATTGATAGTACGTGGAAGCTACTATAATTTTTGTAGATTTTACTGTGCACTTTTGTTATATGTTCTTTAATTCTACTTATTCTTCAGATAAATTAAGAAATGTATTGAAAGAATTTATTTGGTGGTGGACACTATATTTTCTGGTGTTCATTAGATATATGGAACATGTTGGTGGCAATGGTTTTGCCCAGGTGCATGTTTGAAACATGAGTTAATAATTATTTTCTTGCAATTGTTGTTTCGGGACAGTTTTTGGAACTGTTTGGATTACATCATGATAATGATGTTTTCCGGGAAACTTGTTAATAACAAAGTTGTAGATAATTCATGTATCTAGCTGCTGTTAAAATTTGGTTATATTTGGCCTTGTGGTTTGTGAGTTATGTCTATTTAAAGTTGGGTTTTAGAAATGGCTGCTCTCTGTCAATTGTGGACCAGTTTCTGTAAATGGGTATATTTGACTTAGTTAACTGGAGAATCCTGCTAAGATGATTAAAGATGAATCGTAGAAAATTTCATAAGCTTTCTAGAATGTCATGTTGTATGGCTATTGGATTTGTATAACTCTAGTTATGATCCAAACATGAAGATGTTGTTTGTAGTCCAGAAATAGACAGATGCTAGTTGTGTTTGTTTACTCCATGTGTTGCTAAGTGTGGCTTATGCCCTTGTTGATGGTCAAGTTATGATACTTGTGACCATGTTAAACTTGTGTCATGCTTGATGTGCTTGCTCTCTATAGCTAGTTGTGTGATGTTAGTTAAATAGCTATTGGTGTCTATGTCGTGCATAATCTTGTGTTTGTCTTGAATGCTTATGTGATGCATCTTGTGTTACCATTCATCACATTCATACACATGCATCTTGCATCTCATTTAGGTACGCTAGATGAACCACGTGAAGGACGTGAGGATGGAACCAAAATCGGAGACGGTGTATGATGGACCTATCCTAAACACGGAAGGACCCCTGGAGTACATGTCTTAACAGGATATGCTCACCAAGCAAGCGTCATCTAACAAACACTGACCTAGTGTTGGATTCCAGGCAAGCCCCGGAGCATTCTAAGTCTCCTAGTGTTTTACAAAATAATACTTGAATCCTTTATGATTGATGCATTAGGTTATAGGAGTTGTCTGGAAACAATTGATGCATGGAACTACCTTGTCTAGATATATACACCCTTAACCCTATGTAGGTCCAGGATCGAACATATGCTTAGCCATGCTTACACCGGTAGAAGTCGGGTGATTTCCTGTCACCTGCGAGATATAGGTGGATACCAAAGCACGGTTGGCTATATTTGCTATCATGGAAAAGAACCATGGGGTAATGTAAATCGAGGCCGGGCAGAGTCTATGGTAGGTTGACTCATGTGATTCCGTCTGTGCCGATTAAGGACCGTACCGTTGTTGGCATTTCTAACAAGATTGAACGCATGCCTCTCACTTAGCTGCCGGATAACTCGTTCTGACCGCGAAGCCGAGTAGCTCAACTCAGGCCGGGCCTCGTTCTGTTGTGTGCCCTCTGTGGGGAGAGGATCGATAGACTGTGGGCAAGCATGACCTGAGCGACCTGGTCTGGGACCGTGGGCAGGCATGGCTTGAGCGACCTGGCTACCGTCAGTCCCTGATTGCGCAGCGCTGTACGAACCCACGAAATGTGTACCTGAGTTGTACCAAAGGTGACCCGACGCGACCCCAACGGGGGAAGTGTGGGTTTGTGTTAGGAATAAATTCCCAGCTAGTTGAAATCGATTCGAATCGCCGTCTCTCCCGGATAGTGAGAAACTTGGCTAGCCCCAACATCGTAGTAATTGTATTATGGAATATGATGGTTCAGATAAACATGGAATTACTACACCTGCTATGGTTACTATTGCATGCTCTTAAAATGATATACAACATGTTTGGCATAGGATAGTTGCTAATTTAGATGGATAGTCATAATTAATTGATAGCAGAATTATAATTGTATAATTGAGTTAATCGCTTTTTATGCAAAAATGTTGTCAAGCTACCTCCACTTATAAAGCCTTGCATAATCCTTGGAGACAATTTATTTCTAGTTTATGACGGGTAAGTCTAGCTGAGTATATACGAGTACTCAGGGTTTATCCCACCATGTTGCAGGTGAAGTTCTCGACCTGCTAAAGATGGTGGCTAACCACCGGTGGGCTCGGTGACTCTATATTTACTTCTCATCTATATGCTTTTATCCGAGGATGTCACTTATGCTAGCAATGTATTTGGAACTTATATTAATGTAAGCATTTGAAAGCTATGTTGTTTTCACTAATCGGTTTTAAAACCCAAACTTGTACTGTTATTGGTGAACCCATTTGTAATATTATTTCCGCTGCAACTCTGCGTATATGATGTGTATTTGCTTAATATCGCGATCTTGGTTGTGATGTTGATTTACCGAGGTCCTGCGTGACACTCGGCGGACTACCGAGTTTATATAAGTGAAAGTATGTGCGTGTCAACGCATTAGCGGGGACAGCCGTACTTGATCTTGTATAAATTGGGTAGTTCTGTCACATCCGATCACTCCATGACCAACTCAATCAACTCCTTTTCAACTCTATCTTCTTTACCCTTGCTCAAATGAGCCAACCACCAAGTGTATCACCTTGTGCACATGTGTTAGCATATTTTCACAAATGTTTTCAAGGGTGTTAGCACTCCACTAGATCCTAAATGCATATGCTATGAGTTAGAGCATCTGTGGCACTTTGATAACCGCATTTTGATACGAGTTTCACCCCTCTTAATAGTATGACTATCGATCTTAAATGTGATCACACTCGCTAAGTGTCTCGATAACTAAAACAGAAAGCTCCTATCAAGTTTCACCTTTGTCTTGAGCTTTTTATTTTTCTTTCTTCTTTTCCAAGTCCAAGCATTTGATCATCACCATGCCATCACCATCATCATGTCATGATCTTCATTTGCTTCATCACTTGGAATAGTGCTACCTATCTCATAATTACTTTGATAAACTAGGTTAGCACTTAGGGTTTCATCAATTCACCAAAACCAAACTAGAGCTTTCAACAGTACCCAAACACATCCTCCTGCCTTCCTTTAGGAAAATATAAATTTGACACTTGGTTCTCACCAAGCGAAGTGCTACACAATAGTTATGTACGCTTGCAGAATCCCCTTTCCTATATACACACATACGAACCGTCAACAAGCATTTCTGGAGACATTGCCAAAGAAGGCAACTAGTGCATGTTACCAATCTGTCGTTAGGTTCTGCTAGCTAGCTCTCTGTCTTAACAACCTTCTTTTCCTTTTTGATTTTCTCTTTTTAGTTACCTTCTTTTCTTCTTAGCACGGTCATGGCCAACAGGACCATCCATGAGTTTTCTGCCCCTTTGGCTGCTAATGTAGCCACTGGTCTTGATGTCATCAATGCGAACACTCACTTTGAGCTTAAGCCCACATTGATCATGATGGTGCAAGCTAGTCCTTTATGTGGCAAAGCCCATGAGATGCTAATGCGCATCTCCAACACTTCTTGGAGATCTGTAGTACTTTTACCATCAAGGGAGTGACCCAAGAGGCCATACGTCTTCGTCTTTTCCCCTTCTCTTTGTTGGGAAAAGCAAAACAATGGTTCTGCTCGAACCGCAATGTTGTAGATACATGGGACAAGTGTTCCAATGCTTTCCTAGTTAAGTTCTTCCCAATGGGTAAGACCAATGCTCTTCACAACAAAATCTCTAACTTTCAACAGCAAGCCGATGAGTCGATTCCCGAAGCCTGGGAACGAATGCAAGAGTATGTCGCCGCATGCCCACACCATGGTGTGGAAGACTGGCTTTTGATCCAGAACTTCTACCATGGCTTAGTTCCATTGGATAGGATCCATTTAGATACTGCCGCTGGAGGAGCATTCTTTTCGCTTAATGTCACAGATACCAAGGCATTGATCGAGAAGATGGTTTCCAACCAAGGATAGAGCGATGAATGACTACAGCCCCGCAAAAGAGGTATGCATTCTCTTAAAGAAGCTGACATGCTTGAAGCTAAGGTGGATCTGCTCACAAAAAGAATTGAAAATTGTGAGAAAATGAGTGCCCAAGAAACTGTACATGCCATGGACACCCACATGACTTGTGAAGTTTGTGGAGAGACCGGACATTCAGGCAATTTCTGCCCCGAGACCCATGCAGACCTCAACTTTGTCAATAATGACAACGGTTTTCGTCCTCAAAATCAAGGATGGAATCAGCGCTCCAACTACCAAGGAGGTAATAATTACAATAATTGTTCGCTATGTCTGAGTAATCAAGGTAATGGAAATTCTTTCCTTAAGGATCTTGTCTATAGTCAAGGTAGAATGCCTGATAGTATAAATAAGAAACTCCATGCCAATCACAAGATGTTGGAAAATATAAATGCTAAATTGGATGATTTTTCGTCCGCTATAAAGAATCAACTTAGCTTTAATAAGATCCTAGAAACCCAATTAGCACAATTAGCAGCTGCTATCCCATCTTTTGAGAAAGGAAGAATTCCTAGCAAACCTGAAAAATTCGTGGAGACCGCCAACTGTTGACGGTTGTTAATGTCAATCACAAACCATCAATATAACCTGCATCTATGCTAAATTCTATCACCAAACATAGGTTTAGGGGTTTAAACTAATAAATTCCATGAGTTTTGGTGAATCTATATTTGCAGGAGGATTTAATCAAAAAACCATCAAGGTGGACCTATTCATCAAAGTAAATCACATTTATCCGTGACGGTGCTGACTTGAGAAGATTCTAGAAGACTCTCCACCGAAGATGGGGCTCACCTATCACTAAGACAAGCCGGTCAGCCCCACCACTAGGCCAGCCAGCCTATGGGGCCCACATGTCGGTCTCTCCTTTCTACATCGGTTTCCCACCGCCTCCTAGATCACATCTACGCCGTTCTTTTAAGTCGGTTTAATCCAAGGGTCCAGAATTGATGCTATCCCCTATATATACAGCCCTATACCCCCTCTAGGAGAGCCATCCTGAAACCCTAATTCATATCCTCCTCATCAAGATCAGAGCCAGCTCTCAAGATGTAGAAGTAGAATAGCTCTAGTTGAGAGTTAGGGAGAGTTGAGCCAAGCTCAGGTTCTGGAGAAATCTTTAGAGGTTGGGTATATCTTTGTATCTCACCTTTGCAAGACTTATGCTTTAATATAGTTATCTTCTCTATCTACTTTTATGCCTTTCATGTGTATGGTTAGTATAGTTATCATACCTTAGCATGGGATCTCCACTCGCATCGAGTGTATGAGTTATCATATGTGACTAGAGTAGTAATCCATAGTATAGACATGGTGTATAGACTATAGGTTACCTGAGATTGCGCTCAATCCTACGATTAGTTGTGGTAGCCCCAGGGGTGACAGCTTTGTTAGGACGTTGTAATCCACCATGTTAGGATTGGTATTCATAGAGCTTTAGGCAGCCTTCCCCTAACTACGCTTTCCCACCCCCTCGAGAGTTGGAAAGGTATTATTGCTCCAAAGTGTTATTGTGTGTGATCGTTATATCTACCCATGAATTAGTTATACCCTATAGAACTAAAGTAATAGAGAAGTATTTAGGAACCTTGAACTCACTTGTTGTCCTCTCAACTTAGCTAGACTACTCATTTATTAAGGAATTCACTTATGTGTGTGTTATTATTCACAACTCCTATCATTATCAACATTTACCCCCACATTAGTATAGTTGGTATACTAGTTAGTAGATACATGATAGTGAATTATCAACTTCTTTAACCATTGTTTCCTAGTGGATAAATATGATACCGTGGAATATTCCCGGGTGAAAGCTACAGCGGTATCCGTGCACTTGCGGATTTATCTGTGTGCGTCTAAAAAATACCAACAAGCTTTTTTGCGTCATTGCCAGGGAAACAATTGGAGTAAAGATTTTGATACTAGCTTGATATTTGCTAATCTAGTTATCACTAGCTTTAGTAGGATTACCCCTGTTCTATTGAATTGTGGAAAAGGTAGGACAGTAGAAGCCGTTTCAACCTTCTGGCAAGCTTCCATAAGAAAAGAAGAAGCATTGAAGAACCAGGGTGCCTGAACACTCATGATCCATAAACACTGGAACCCCTACCATCTCATAGGTATTGTATAGATATATATATATTTCTAAACCATGTGTATATAGGAGAAGAAGGTCAACGTCACAAGAATCCAAATCACATCTCAAGTGATAGAAACTAATGCTACACTACTCACAAATTCCATCTTGTGAGTCATGGTGAGTTTGATCAAGAAAGGTGAGATAGTCTTGCTTAGGGACTTTAAATTTGATGAGTAGTTATCTTTTAACTTTTTGTGTTCCACTGCATCCATCTCGTTTAGTTTAAATTTTCTCATATCAAATCCACAGCATGTTTAGTTCCATTCATATATCCATCCCACTTGCATTTAAAAAAAATCTCACCATGATCATGCTCTTTCATCTCTAAATTAAATACATTTCTATAGTGCTTTCATGCTACCTTTGTTTGCCATAGTATGATTTGGTTTGGAAGTACTCGCCATACTTCTAAAGGCTTTTAAATTAAGCATGTTGCTTAGGTTAAAATGCCTTCCTTAATCTAAACTAGACATGGAGTTTAATTTGGTTATTGAACTAAAAATTGCTTGTGTAGACACTGGCTATTTTGTTGGACTAATCTCTACAAGAAAATCTCAATATCCAATCTGGGTAAGTCAAGAGATAAATTCACACCGGAGATGGAACAAGGCATATGATGAATTTAAATAACTTTGCACAAAGAAGACACAGCTCATTCATCATGAATGGAAGAACTGTGAGTATCAAGGTTTATTCACTTATCTTTTGTTGCAAGTTATCTTTGCCTTGAACCATGCTAGAATGTAGTAAACACATAAAAATTGCTATAAGACAAGATAAACAAATCTATGCTAAAGTAATCCTAAAACCATCCTTTCATTAGCATAGAGAAAAATCATAAAAATTATGGACAACAACCCATGCTTCAAATTCGTTATATTCCCTCGGGTATGTGTCCATTAACATTTTGCATGAAAGAAGCAATGTCTATTCATGGTTTGGTATGAACCCACAAATCCAAAAATCACCACTATAGCTATGGAAGTCGACAGACAAATCAACGGGTCGTGAGCAACGTCGAAGACATCTTAGCATTAAATCTTCCCAAGACAAGCTAAGATGAGAGGCAAGGATGCAACCCACCTTTTATTAGCTAGAATATGCCTGCTTTCATCATCTTCGAAAAGACCAACTCGCACATCGACAGCAAGGACTAGGATGACAAAAGCCACTACATCATGGCATGCATCCTCGGATCAATAGACGTTAGAAATCAATAGAGGTCTGTCGATGGTGTCTTGTAAGGCTACGATCACGGTCACAAGACAACATCCCAAAGTTGTTGAAGATGAAGCTTCTATACAAGTACCAATGAGGTTCTTTCCTTGACAATCAAGACAGCTGGCGTATCGCTTATAAACGAAGAAGAAGAACTCTCTACCACGCCGTTAGACAATCAAGGAGGAACTTGAGTTTACATCTCCAATGAACCCCAACTCGTCAACCAAGAATCAACAAAAATTAAGAAAGGTTGATGGAAGAAGAGCATGCAATTGTATGTATCCTCATCTCCAAGATCGGATAGTGCAAAGAAAAGCTAAAAGCAAGGGAGAGGTCTGGCTCAATGGACCTAAAACCATGAGTTCTCACCAACAGTGTCAAGTGACGTAAAGGTTCAAGTGTGGGGGAGGAAGGCCGACTTTTCTATAGTTGATACAACTCTACTCTTCTTCCTCCTAGGCTCCCATCGCTTTGACATGATGGTTTGCAATCCCTCTGCTCAATATTGCTTTGTTTCTACAAGTTTGAATATGTTTACAAATTTCATACATGAAAATCAAACTTAAGATGTAAAGTAAAATCAATCCTTGCGAGAAGAAGTTTTTGCAATAATTGAGGCAAATTATTTAAAACATGTTATAAAAGTTCTATGCTAATTAACATGTTAAACCAACTCTGTTATAGCATAGAGGATGACTTTTAGCTCTACTATAACACTACCCTTGCTTCGAATCATTTTTATATACTCCTTCAGGTATGTGTTGTCAACTAATCTTTTGTAGGAATGAGAGGAGCAAAAGGTCCAAACAAAGTGTTGAGATCTACAAAAGAAAGGACATAAGGATGACATGATAAAAGAATGAGAAAGAAGGAGTGCGATATAGGAGACAAGATGCTCATGAACAGCTCAAGCAAGGAAACCATCAAGCAGGAAGAAAAGATCACCACACAAGTCATCTACCTTTTATCACATGGTGCCATCACGCTTCAATGATGAAGGTAACATCTTAAGACAAGTGGCATTATTTTAAAAAAGCTTTCTTTTGATCTTGGTATTCACATAAATGAAAAAACAAACATGTTTGAATTACAACTTTGCTTGATCCAACTCGATTAACTCAACATGTCTTGTTCCTTAAGCTTGTTTATAGCACCAGTTTCTTGATCTCATAGTCTTAACCAAATGAGCTAAAATTTTGCCTATCTTATCTTTAGAAGATGATAGTCATAATCATGTAAGGTTTGATACATTATAGACAGTCATTCCATAGGTTAAGCAACTTCACTCTTTTTGACAAATGTATTCAAATGCCACATTCATCCTCATCCTTCTAATCTTATCACCCATATTGTAAGAATGAATGTACATAATGTCAACTATAACATGATTCGATGTGCCTAAGGCTAGAGAAATAAATAAATAAAGATTTGGTTCTATTGGTGTTTTCCCACCAACAGAGCCCATGCACTTGATCTCTACCCTGTCTTTATGAGCAGAACACACTTTGAGCAAAGTGTGGGGGAGTTGATCCCCCAAATTTTATAAGTGAAAGTTCTGAACCGGCAATAATGATGCACACAAGATGTTGCTAGTTTCTACTAGTGATGGTTGACTTCGAAACGCTAAACAAGAAGGAAGAACCTATCAAATCAAAATCAAATACGGGTTTGGTAGAAGAAGGTGGCACCACCATTGGACGCGTCACTCTTGGAGGCACCACCACAAGAATCCTCATCTTCAAGAGTGAACCAAGGTACTCAATCAATGAACTTTCATAACTATCAGGGGCAACATTATGAAGCAACCTCAAGTGGGCATCAGAAAGGACGCATGTCTTTCTCTGGCCGAAGGTAAGCATGGGACACGAGATGGCCAACTTCCAGCAAAAACAGCAATAGCAAAAATCAAAATTGGGAGGCTATGTTCTAGCATCTCCATATCTAGCCACCTCGTTGAGCAACCACGACAACAACCAGCTTGGGGGAGAAGGCATCCCCCGTGTATCTAGATAAGTATTTCTTTTTCTTTTATTATTCTTAGTTTACTTTATATATATATTAGAAAAAAATGAATAACTAAAAATGAAATAAAAAGTTATCTTTATAGAAATATATATAGTTATAATGTGTGAACTAAAAAATAAAAAAATAAAGAGGGTGTGTCTAGTTTGCTTTAATTTCTCTTAAGAGCTAAATAAAATAAAAAGGTCTCTGAAGATAATCTCTTAAAATGGAAATGATGAATAGTTGCTCTGTTGTAATTCCTTTCAAGTACCTAGTTTTCAGCCTTGAATTCTCCTGAGTTTTGGATAAAATTGTTTTGATATAAGGATTTACTCTCAATTTGAAACTCGTGGGTAGCATATGCTTGATCTAAGTCTAGGTAATTGACGGATATGATATGAGAAGGTCTGAGCTACTATTTATCTTGTTCCAAGTGACACTAAAGTTCTGGAGATTTATCTTTTGAAAAAACATAAAAATACTACATGATGAGTTCTTGTATGATAGAGCTTGAATTCCTACTAGAGCCAAACATGTTATTTAGGCTAGAAAAACTTCTCCACTTATATGTTGCTTGTATTGCATTGAGTTTTGTTAAGCTTTGTTGATCCTTGTGAGAGATTTGTCATGCTCTTAAAATCAAGATCACATACACACCACCCAAATATGCACTACTCCTACACTAGGGGTAGGCGCAAAAACATGCTTTCCATTAAGATCCACCCAAAAATGTTTTACTCCTACACTAGGAGTGAACACAAAAACATACTTGTTAGGTTTTCCATCCACTAAATAAATGCTCCAAGTTCTTGTTACTATCTCTCAAAGTCTTGTTGCAGAAAAGAGGCATGAGGCTATGTAAAAGTTATTCATGAAAAAAAGAAGAAAAGAAGAAGAAAAAGAGTCAAAAAATTGGACAAGTGTATGAGATATAAAAAACAATGGGTACTTAGATGCCTGCCTGAAAAAAAAGAAGAAAGAAAAGAATAAAGATAGCCCATGTTCTCTCGCAAAAAATGCTTCCAAGTTTCAAAAGAGAGATGTTTTCAAGGAGCAAAGTAGAATTAGGTTAGCCACCATATATATATATATATATATATATATATATATATATATATATATATATATATATATATATATATACCACATATATCCACACACATGCACATCTTCATTTGATTGTATGACTTAACTCTCTTTAGGATCTGTTGCTTGACTTTACAATATGTGCATTGCAAGTATGCTCTAGCTTTCTCCCTACCTATGAACTCCACATAAGCTTTGGTGGTAGGAAGAGATAAGGCACAACATCATTTTAGCCTTGGTGAGGATCCACAAATACCACATATATTGAGAGACTTAAGAGTGTCATACAATGGAATCTCTATGTTTTATTTTGAAAACTTACAAAAACTCTAGAACAATGGTGGAACAAAGAACTTGAGACATAGTGCTTGACTTGATCGTTCTGTCTTTCAATTGCTCAAGACCCAAGTGAAGGCTAAGAATCCCCATGGTTGAAGGTAATATGGGTAGGTTTGAAAGTCAGATCAGTTTATTCTAATTCAGAGGAGAATTTTTTATTGGACGCATGTGTACTTTTGAGGAGTGAAAACATTGTAGCAACTCCTGATCCATTGTTCAAGTTTAACTTTGCTCAGGGACTAGCAAAGGGTAAGTGTGGGGGAGCTTGTTGATGGTTGTTAATGTCAATCACAAACCATCAATTTAACCTGCATCTATGCTAAATTCCATAACCAAACATAGGTTTAGGGGTTTAAACTAATAAATTCCATGAGTTTTGGTGAATCTGTGTTTGTAGGAGGATTTAATCGAAAAACCGTCAAGGTGGACCTATTCATCAAAATAAATCACGTTTATCCACGACGGTGCTGACTTGGGAAGATTCTAGAAGACTCCACCAAAGATGGGGCCCACCTATCACTGAGACAGGCTGGTTAGCCCCACCACTAGGCCAGCTGGCCTATGGGCCCACATGTCGGTCTTTCCTTTCTACATCGGTTTCCCACCGCCTCCTAGATCATCTACGCCGTTCTTTTAAGTCAGTTTAATCCAAGTGTCTAGAATTGACGCTATCCCCTATATATACAGCCCTATACCCCCTCTAGGAGAGCCATCCTAAAACCCTAATTCATGTCCTCCTCATCAGGATCAGAGCTAGCTCTCAAGATGTAGAAGTAGAATAGCTCTAGTTGAGAGTTAGGGAGAGTTGAGCCAAGCTCAAGTTCTGGAGAAATCTTCGGAGGTTGGTTATATCTTTGTATATCACCTTTGCAAGACTTATGCTTTAATATAGTTATCTTCTCTATCTACTTTTATGTCTTTCATGTGTATGGTTAGTATAGTTATCATACCTTAGCATGGGATCTCTGCTCGCATCAAGTGCTTTAGTTATCATATGTGACTAGAGTAGTAATCCATAGTATAGACATGGTGTCTAGACTATAGGTTACCTAAGATTGCGCTCAATCCTACGGTTAGTGGTGGTAGCCCTAGGGGTGACAGCTCTATCAGGCCATTGTAATCCACCATGTTAGGATTGGTTTTCATAGAGCTTTAGGCAGCCTTCCTCCAACTACGCTTTCTCACCCCCCTCGAGAGTTGGAAAGGTACTGTTGCTCCAAAGTGTTATTGTGTGTGATCACTATATCTACCCATGAATTAGTTATACCCTATAGAACCAAAGTAATAGAGAAGTATTTAGGAACCTTAAACTCACCCATTGTCCTCTCAACTTAGCTAGACTACTCATTAATTATGGAATTCGCTTATGTGTGTGTTATTATTCATAACTCCTATCATTATCAACATTTACCCCCACATTAGTATAGTTGGTATACTAGTTAGTAGATACATGATGGTGAATTATCAACTTCTTTAACCATTGTTTCCCTATGGATAAATACGATACCTTGGAATATTCCCAGGTGAAAGCTACAGCGGTATCCGTGCGCTTGTGGATTTATCTGTGTGCGTCTAAAAAATACCAACACCAACGTCGTCACATCAAAGTATGATTTTGGTTTAGATGGTTGGGGTGTTCCTATTAAGAAAGGCAATCCTAGAAGTCCTGTTATTACTTGCTCTATTGGTCCTCATACTTTTGAAAATGCAATTTGTGATCTTGGACCTAGTGTGAACATAATTTCTAAGGAAACTTATGAAATTTTGTTTTACACTTAATTAGCTCCAACCTCTGTCTATTTGCAACTAGCTGATCAGTTAGTATGCCATGTGGAAGGAATAACCACTGACCTTTTGGTCAGAATTAGAGGTGCTTATGTCCCAGCTGATTTTGTGATATTAGACATGCTAAATGATAGGGATGCACCCCTCGTCCTTGGCTGTCCTTTCCTCGATACCGCTAATGCTTGTATATATGTGGGATCTGGATGAATTCAATTCCATTTAGATGAAAAGAAAGAAACATTTGCTTTTGCCTCTGGAAAACCTGTCTTTTATGATAAACAGGAAGGGAAGAAGTAACCAAAGAAGAGAAGAACTAGAAAACCAAAGCCAATTGAGGAGAAGGAAGAGCCTGGCAAGAATAAGCCAAAGCTAAGAGGGACATGGCACAAGAAGAAGGAAGCATCATCTACATCATCGTCGCCTGATCCTGTGAACATCTCTGAAGAGAGTAAGGAGGAAGAATTCTTTTACAAGGAAGAAGAACCCCCGTGCAAGGAAGAACAACCATGAGCCGGTACTAGAAGGTATGCTTTTACTGCCTTTTCATTGCATTTAGTATAGGTTGCATTTGCATATTTCCCTTTTTCAACTTTGCATTACATGTTAGGTTATTAGTTGCATTGCATGTTTACATTTTCAATAAAGGTACTTATGAAGTACTGACATTTAGAATAAATTCATAATATAAAAAAACAATAAAATAAATTTCATAATAAATAGGTTTAGAAGTAAATTATCATAGTAGCAGTAATAAATAGAGAAAGATTCAAGAAGAGCCACCTTAGAAGAAGATTCTAACCTCCGCAAAAGGCAAGCTTGGGGGAGAACCTCTCCCGCTCAGGTATGAAGTTATTCACACCTTCTCTTTTATCTGCATTAATTCTTTTTATTGAAAAAGAAAAAAATGCATGATATATACAATAACAATAGTAGCATAACAATGACAATAGAATATGAACACAACTATGCTATTATAACCATTGTAGAGGAGAATCATTAAAGCTGCCTTAAACACTCTTCTCTGAAAATTGATGTTCAAATACCTTTTGAAAATGATGAATAATTACTCCGTGATACTTTGCAAAAGCTTGTTATACAACCCTTTACTTCTCAAGTTTTGAGCATGCAAAATTAGAGTTCATCTTATGTTAACTGCTTTTGTGGGTTGCGTATGCTAGAACCAAGTATAGTCTTTTGTGAGATATGTGTGGCAAAGAATAGAGTAAATCTATTAACTTGTCTGAGGAATAGTTGAGACAACCTGGAGTTTTGTTCTTACAAAAAGATAAAAACCCTTGCTAGAAGTTCCTCAATGGTGGAAAAAATCCTACCAGAGCCAAATACATGCTTTCTAATATGATAAGCCTACACAAAAAGCTGCTTGTTTGTTTTGAGCTTTGTCAAGCCTTGTTAATCTTAGTAGAGAAGCTTGTCATACCTTTTGATCAAGATCATGTACATTCCAAATATATATGTTGCTTCTACACTGGAAGTATGCAACCACCATTCCATATTTATGCACCCATTGCTCCATAAGAGACATATGTTGATACCCCCTCTAGATATCTATCATTATAAATAGAGGTATGGGCTACCAAAAAGAAAAAAAGAAAAGAGAGAGAGAGAGAAGAAGAGCAAAAAGCTCTATAGTTCAAAAAAAGAGAGAAATAATAAGGTAGCCATGCTCTCTCAAAGGAAGCTAGAGGAAGGGAGGTTCTCAAAAGGAGTACCACTTCCACCAAATACCACACGCATGCACATCTTGATCATTTTGTATGACTTGTTGCTCCTTGTGATCCAAGTGTTTGACTTAGCAATAAATTCAATTCAAGTGAGCCTTGCTTTTTACCCCCTACCTATGAACTCCACATAATCCTTAGAGTAGGAGAAAGGCAAAGATCTTTTGGCCTTGGGAGGATTCAAACACCATTGATTGATTGAGTGTACCATTTGAGGAACTTAGGCAAGTTATTCTTTGAAACATCTTGAAAACCTCCAAGAAGTCTTGGCTAAACCAAACAAGGGAAGAAAGTTACTATCTGCGCTATGCTCTCTTGCAACTTCTTGTATCAAGGTGAAAGCTATAAGCCCCATATTGTAGCAGAACCGACCAATTTATAAGAGCACAAGTACAATGGCAATCACCGGAGCGATAGCACTGTCATACTTGAGCCCATATAAACCCAGTAGTCCATCGAGTATCACGAAGGATCTCGAATAATCACCAACATACAACCAAGATCGTACATGATTCTACACATCACATGTTACATAAAGTTCGCAAATAGTTCATCATACATCGAAGTTCAAATATAAATATTACTACACTAAGTTCAAATGCAGTAGCAGAAGCAATATAGTTTTGAAACCATTCTCACACACGTGGTTCAAATACATGCTAGTTCATGATCAAGTCCGAAAAAAGCATACTAGGTAAGACAACATAGAAGGGTCATGCCCTCGGCCTCACTCCTCGTCCACAGCTGGAGAGAAGTAGTTCTTGTAGTACCCATGATACATCGTACTGTCTACAACAAGTGGGAAATAAACCCTGAGTACGAGAAGGTACTCAGCTAGACTTACCCATCATAAACCAAAAATAAAGCGACACCAAGGATCATGCAAGGCTTTATAAGTGGAGCTAGCTTGACAACATTTTGCATAAAAAGCCACTAGTTGAGCTACACATTTTATAATTCGGTCTTCAAGTTAATTATCGCTATTCAACTCTAGATTAGCAACTAACATGTGCCAAACATGTGTTGTACAATTATGTAGCACAACAATAGTAACCATAGCCACTTATTATATCATCATCAGAACCATTTCACTTTCATGTTCTTACTACGATAGAAGGAAGCTCAGCCAAGTTTCTCACTATCCGGGAGAGACGGTGATTCGAATCGATTGCAACCAGCTAGGTAGAAATCCTAACACAAACCCAGACATACCTGCACCAAGGTAGTCTTAGGTCACCTTTGGTACAACTCAGGATGTATGTCGCAGGTTCGATCAGCGCTGCACACTCAGGGACTAACCAGCTACCAGGACGGTCAGGCCTGGCCTGCCCTTGGACTCACATCCGGCTCCCCACACATCCTTACTACCTCCAGTGTGTGCACTCATATAGAACAAGGCCTAGCCTAAGTTGAGCCACTCGGCTTCGCGGTCGGAACGAGTTATCCGGCTATCTAAGTGAGAGGTTGTGTTCAAAATGACCGAGGACCAACAACGATGTAGTCCTTAAGCGGCACAAATGGAATCACATGAGTCAACCCACAACATAGACTCCGTCCAACATCCAATTACATTATCCCATGGTTCTTTTCCACGATAGCATATATAGCCAACCGTGACCAGGTATTCACCCATAGCTCGCAGGTGACAGGAAATCACCCGACTTCTACCAGTCTAAGCATGGCTAAGCATTTATTCGATCCTAGACCTACATAGGGTTTAAGGTATATTTCTGGTCAAGGAAATAATATGCATCAAGTGTTTTCAATCAACTCTTATAACCTAATGCATCAAACATAAAGAACTCTAGTTGATATTTATAAGTCATGGGAGGCTTAGAATGCTCCGGGGCTTGCCTTTCAAGTAAGCTGAGGGCTTATGATCCAGACACTCAGGTAGTTCTTCCTAGACCTGTTCTTAGCCTTCTAGAGCCTCCTATTGCTGGGTCTCCTGCTGGTCCTCCTCTCCCATGGCCTCGAACTCCAGAAGTGTTATCCCCTCCGACGATCCTATATGCATGAAGATATAGATAAATACAGAAATTCACAAGGGATGAAGTGCAAGTATGGTACGACAAAATGCATATACATACGCATCCTTAGCAACAAGATAACAAGATGATGATAGGATTACTTTGCTTTATTGAGTAGGTGCATATCTCCTCTCTAGTAGATTAATTTTTGTTTACTGAGTAGGTGCATATCTCTTCTCTAGCAAAGCAAACATACACTCACCATGTTCTAGCAACCTAAGATAAAGTTATTCATCATCAGTAAGAGGCCTAAAACCTGTAGCTAATAACTTATCGTAATTAGCCTAATCATCTAATTAACAAGCATCAAGTTCATCCAAAGCAACCAAGTCGTAGAACAAGATAAAAGTGAATTATGGGGCAATAAATAACTAGCTGCATATAAACACTCAATTCAGGGCACAACCAAATGTACCAATAGGTTATACCCATCACCAACATGTTAAAAAGTGTAATGGTGGGACCCAAATCAATTTTATATAGGCCTTTACTAATTTATCAATTAATTTAGATGCAAATTGGAACTGCTATGTCTAGTGCTCAGTAAATTCTGGAAAAATTACAACAGGCTACACATACTCCCAGGAATCTACTGTTAAAATTTCATGCCATTTGGAGTAGTGTAGCAACCTCTACAAAAATGACAAGTTACTAGGATTACTACCACTTAAATATGTTTAGCATAGTGAAAAGTGTCAAGCAACAGATTTACTATTTTTCCTATATTCCTCATAATACCAAAATACTATAGAAATTATTTCATGCCCATATGTTACATAATTCTACCATAATTAATTTTGCAAGAAACCAACATTTAATTAAGCCCAAAGTAAGAAGTCACATCCCAAGCATGCTAACTGTAGGTTTACTATTTTTCCTAGCTACAGTATGTCAAAACAAGACTAACTAAATTAGAATCACATTTTTAGCATCTCTCAAACTCAAGTGATGGACTTTTTCAAGATTAATAGGGAATAAACAAGATAATTTAAACAAGGTATAAAAATGTTGCACATCCTAAGTTTCATATTTTTAACAGATAGTACTCATCAAAATGAATCTAACAAAATTTGGTTCACTCAACTTGGACACTCCTAGAATTAGTTATGATTTTTACAAGTTTGTAGCAATTTCTGGAAAACAAATAAAGAAAAACATCAAAATCCCTGGAATTCGCTACGCGTACCCGAGCTCAGCACACCCCACGGTCACTGATGCATGGGCCCCACGGTCAACCGGTCCCATCTATCATCTACCCAGAAGCAAGGGCGTGGTTTTGACCGGCGAGAGCTCACCGATGGCGAGGTCTCCGGCAACACGGCCACCACTATTCATTTCCCCTCATCATTCCGTACCCAACGAGCTATGAGGTCGAAGCTCTACCGGCGGCTAGGTATGGCGGCAGCGCTAATGGCAGCTCGACAGCGGCATGCGATGGCGCTCCGGCCATCTCCGACCATGGCAAGCTTGGGCGAGCCCAGCTATAGCCTCATGGTCACCTAGTGGAGATCTAGGGTTAGGGTTTGGGCCCTAGGAGGTGCCGGCGAAGCGTGGCTACGTGCACGGCGGCGCGAGCACGACGGCAGCACCTAAAAGCAAGGAAGGAAGAAGACGAGGCGAGCACGGCCACGGTGGCACGCATGGCGGCGGTGCGGTCGACTCACGGCGGTGGACGTGCGTTCTTTCCCCCGGCGAGGCTGGCATTGGCCAAAGGCCAACGGCTATAGCATCCATAAGATCTAGCGACTACGGGATGATAGAGAGAAAGAACGGTGCAGGCGCGAGGTGGTTTGGCCTAGGCAACCTCGAGCTTGGCGGCGCTCTGTGGTCGTGGCGACCGCTGTGATGGCGCAATGGGGTCTCACCTCAGCTTAAGGGGTGTTGCTAGCGGGGCAATGAGGTAGTGCGCGTCGTGGTGGAGCTATGGGCGAGGCGAATTGGATGGTGGTGCGGCGTGAGTGGCGAGCGCTGTCGGCGAAAACTCAGCGGCAGCGGCGCGGTGCTCCTGTCCGCTTCGGCTGCACGAGAGAAAGCGAGAGCAAGGGAGAGTGGAAGTGAGCGCGTGAGGGAGCGAGCGCTTGACCTTCGGCTCCTTGGGCACGGCAGCGCGGGGTCGACGTCGGTGTACGGCCGCCACGCGGCACGTTTGGCCTGGCCGTGGTCGGCCACAACCGGCTGATCCAAATCGGCTAAGGGCCGATTCAGGCCGAGAAACACCAACTAAAACATGTTTTTCTCCCTATTTTATCTCCTAATCCATGCAGTGATTTGTCAAACCAGTTCCACCATTTTGTAGAGCTACATGAGTACTAAAAAATTGCTTAAAGAAGTTTGGTCAAATTCGAAATGGTTTGCAAACTAAAATTCACCAAAGTCAGCTACTTGAAAACTGGAAGTCAGTTTATGACTTAGCCGATTTTTTGAAGATCCAAAACAACATTAAGTTGATTTTTGTGAGCCTTGTTTGACTAAGCTAGGCACTGATTCAGCTCTTGACCTTTAAATAAAGTTTGTCCTACATGACATGAACTACAGCTTTTACTTAGGGTCCACTGTCATGCAAGCTCTCTAAGTAGTTAGTCAAGATAGGTCAAACAATCAACCTAATAAGGGCATTTCTAGTAATACTATCACTTAGAAGCTTTTTTGGACCAACTCATGAATATAGACTTGGTTCCATTTTCTATCCTAAGTGTGTCTAAGTTGTTTTGGTGAGCAAACAACACCCACTTGCATTAGCCAAGCATGACCATAAGGCATGTACATGTATAAATTATCACATGTGATAAACATAGAGTGAATGAAATAAAATCTCATGTGCTCATGCTCATGAATGAATGGATGATGCTTATGCTCATGCAATGCAAGTGAAAAATGCAAGCTTAACACTGGGGTGTTACAGCCATATGGCTAAGACTGACGGTGAATTTCTAACACTAACTTGCTCAACTCGAGAGATAGCATTGGTTTGTATATGAGTTTTTGCAGGGCGTTACATTGAAGCAATTCCTGATCCAACATGCCAAACCCGCATATTTGCTCGGGACGAGCAAAGGGGTAGCTTGGGGGAGCTTGTTGATGGTCACTAAACACCCAATTTGACCATCAACATTCCACCCAAATCAACGTAAAACAACATCACATGTGCCATATTATGTTTATAATTCACCTAGTTCCACTTGTACTTGGAAAAATTATGTGTATGCAGGAAAAATCACAAAATGGACAAATAAGGTGCATAAGAGGCAAGTGGACGTGGCAGGTGGCCATGGGCCCACAAGGCCATGTCGGCCGACGCCATGTGGGGTGGGTCGACGGCCCCAACCCCCTTGCCACGTCACTGATCCACGAGATGGCCTCCACACTGCTTCTCCACCCTTGATCCAATGTCGGTTTGATCCAAGGGACATGGTGGTGCTTAGGCTATATTTTGCCTATAGGTACGGCTAGATCCCCAGATAGATTTTGGTAGTTAGCAGGTAGTGATAGCCCTGTCTTTCCTCTATATTCCACTATGTTGGGTCTAGTTATTAAAACATAGGGCTTGTAGTGCTCTGTGCCTGATTGAATTCAGGGCAAGTACGCCCCTCGTACTAAGGACGTTCTCACTATCATTAATTTACTTTTGTTGCTTTAAGATTACATACTCTACTTCTTACACTCAGCTACACTACACTTCTAGTTACCTCTGTTTGTGTGATCAAAACCTTTTTTATCTTTTCCGTCCATCATCCATACTACCCTCATCACCCCTGTGTTGCTAGACATACTTATTTAGTCTACCTAACCACATTACCCAAACGCGTCCTTCTGCCTTCCTTTGGGAAAATATAAATTCGACACTTGGTTCTCACCAAGCGAAGTGCTATACGATAGTTCTATGCGCTTGTGGAATCCCCTTTCCTATATACACACATACGAACCGTCAACAACTCCCACTCAAGTTCTTGGGGAGTATTCCAAGGTATCATTATTTGTTTATCCACTGGGAAAGTGATGGCTAAGAGTATTGATAAATGTGGTACCTTAGTTATTTCACAATTAATATACCAAAGTATAGTGGGGGTAAATAATAACAGATAAGTAGTGTGACACATAAGTGAAGGATAAATCAAATAACAAATATATAAGCAATGTATAGCTAGCTTGGGAGAGCAACAAGTGAGCACAAGGTTTCCTAAGATCTATCTCTACATATGCGGTTCTAACTTAGCTAGATAGTTATATCTAGCAAGAACAGAAGCATACACAATTGCACACAGGTTCACTAGGCCACTTACCAACAGAAAGGGGTGGGAAGGGTGCTAAGCCTCGCAACAGGGTGGACCTATGTTCTAATAACTTGCCTAAACATGGTGAAATACATAGATCATACAAGGTTGTCACAACCTGCTGACTACCACAACACAAAGCACGGGGCAAGCCACAAACAAAGGTAATCATATAGTCTAGACACCATATCTACACCACATCTTTCTACTCTAATTTTGGCCACACATATCAATTAGAGAACTAGAGTAAGAGTAGTGAACAGGTGGAAAGTATACTACCACTATTCTAACTAGCATACAACTATGACTATGCTAATAACCAAAACAACACAACATGGTATGTTGCACTAAAGTAAAGCTCTAAGGTAAAGTAGAGAAGATATAAAAATAAGATAACTCTCGGCCTTACAAAGAGGAAAGGATACAAGAACTCTACCGGACTTCCTTGAAGACGAAGTTAGGAAACCCGAGACTAGCTCGACTCACTCTAACTCCCACACTAAACTATCCTACTACTACTAAGTATGTAGTGGAGCTTGTGTTCTCTTCTTCTTGTGTGTCTTGGAAGTGAGGGGGTACCCCCTATTTATAGTAATTAGAGGTGGGCCCATGGATCCAAGTGCTTGTAATCTCATCCATCGGATCAAACTGACCTTCAACCCACTGTGGAGATCATCCCAAATGTGCTTCTTTGAATGTTGATCGAAGGAGAGGTGGTGGAGCTTTCGGGGAAGTCAAGTGACCTATAGGTGGTCGGTCGAACCCCCCTCATAACCTATGGGGCTTCCTCCTCTATTATGAATCTTGGTACACTTGTCAATGTTTCTTCTAGGCCATGTGGGTTGAATTGGTGGTGATGAATAATGGAGATGTGGTCCCTTTGATCCATGGTCGTAACAAGGTGTCTCCATATTGGTCATTAGATTTCCATTGATGTTGGATCAATGGTTATGTTGTCTTCTTGTTTTGTGTGAATGCATGGTTGATATGTGCCCATGTGTGAGTGATGAGTGATTGTCAAGGAGGTGATCGGAGCTTTGATTAAGCATGTGTGTGACTAACCAACACATGAGTTGTGTGTACAAGTCTCTTGGCTTGTGGATGTGCAGGTGTTGAGCGTGAGATGGTAGACGACGATGGAGAAGGTCGAGTAGGAGTCCATGCGCAATGGACTAAGAGTGGTGAAGGGCAGACATGAAAGCTCGGACTGAGGGACTAAGGCCCGAAGGATGGACCATGGACAACTAACACTTGGGTATGTCAATGAGCAAGGGCACATGCAAGATGGTGATGAAGACGACGTTGACTGAGTCAAGGATGGGGTTAGACCAAGTAACAGCGAGGCATCATGAGCACTTGGTGGACCGTCGGGTCAAGGACATGGAGGTCAGACATGAGTGGACATCAGAGGCTTTGCATAGAGGCTGTGCAGCGTGGAGGGTTTCACAGTTTTGGCCTCAAAACCATAGGCAAAGTGGTTTTCGGGTTTGGGCCTCAAACCCAGGGGATGATCTCGGGTTGGCACGTGCCATCATTGTTAGGTCGAGATAGACAACTAGAGGAGGGTGAATAGTCATTTCTAAAACTTAATCGTGTCAACTAGCCAAAACAAATGTGAAATTAAACTATTCGTCTAGCCGCCACTACACCCCTCTATCTATTAAAACAAGCACCTTATAAAAAAATCCTATGCAAGGTAAACTAAAGTGACGAGCTAGTGGGAGCTCTCCTATACTATTTAAGTTAGAAAGGTTATTACACAAGCCTATGCAACTAGTCAAGTAAGCAACAGGGAGCTCCTACACATACTAGTTAGCAAGCAAGCACTAAGCACAAGCTACACTAGCACTACTCAACTAGTTACACTACACAACCACAACTAGAGAACTAAGCTACTTAGCTACACATGAGCGACTACACTAGCACAAGTATATGAACAAGTAAATATAAGCTAGTGTATGGGATATGCAACCGAGAGGGGCCAAAGCTATGACATGATGATGTTTAACCTGAGGTTCGGTGGCTTGCCAACCACTTAATCCATGTTGAGGCAAGCCCCCAAAGTTGCCGCAAGTCCTCTTTCTAGGTATCAAGCTTGCAAGCTTGCAATCACCCCTTGAGGTGAGCTCCAACATGAGCACTAGCACTTGCCTGCCCCGACCACTTGCTCTTCACACCTCACTTCTACTAGAGTTGCTTTTTGCAATCTCCTGCGAGGTGAGCACAACACCCCTAACAATGCTATCTCACTCTGGAGCACCGCACAATCTTCGTAGCACACACGAATTCGTGTGTGCTACAACATAGCCTCTTGCCACCAAGCCGTCTAGGAGGTGGCAACCTCTAAAAGTAACAAGCCCTTAAGCTTGCTAACCGGCCCTGGTGCCACACTAGATGCTATCTCTCTCAAACACAAGCACTTAGATCACTCTTGAGCTTTGGGTGACTCCCCATCAAGGAGTATTTCTGTCACACACCCTAGAAGTGCCATTGACCATACAGCAGGTGCACTGACTGTCATGGATGAAAATGGTCGCTAACCACTTTCGGTTTCACATTTTATCTGAAAAAATCGAAAGCAGGAATGTCAGGTTACTGGAAAACAAACAATTCGAACCGGTTATGGATATACGTTGATAATGGTTAGGAACCTGTAATTCAAATCAGGAGCACCCATGGAACTAGTTCAAAAGTTTAACTCAAAATAACGGAAACAGCCACAAATTATTAGTGGACCTAAAAACTAGAATTAAATCAATACATGTAACAAGTTGTTGCGATGCATCACAACATCATCAATTTAGAACATGCACATGCTATATCACTTTAAATACTTTTTTACTGACACTTTTAATACCATGAAGTCAGAAACAAGAAGAAATAAAAAAGGGCGTACCCAGTACAGAGAGCTCTCACTCTGTGTAGGATCTGGAAAAGGGTGTCAGTGGCAAGCCTTATCCTCGCCTGTGCAATGCGAGAAGACCACGACTCGAACCCGGGACCTTCCAGTCACAGATGGTAAAACTCCACCGCTTGCACCAAGCCCGTCCTTCGGAAACAAGAAGAAATGAAAACTGAAATTAAAAAAACGTGGGTGTCCTCCGGAGGAGCTAGGGGATTGTGTAGACATTTTGAAAGTCAGGTTACCCTTCAGAGGGTAATTAAGACTTTGTTAAAAAAGGCAACCACTATACGCTCTATCAGATATCAGAAAACAATTACGTGCGCATGTCACGGACCTTGATGTCCAGACAAGAAGATTTGATGCGCACTCCTAAATCTTTTAACACAAACAATAGTCCTACATGGTAAAGCGCACAACAAAATCTTTTAACACAAACCGCTATACACAGACGAATGACATGCACGTAACTTAATGTCAAAACAAACCATACATAGTAATATATTTATAAATGAATAAGCGTAAAAACAGGAAATGCTCCGTTCACCTGTGCAGCTATGCTATTAGCATCCAAGTTTCCCAGAGTTCACACAAGTTCTAAAAAACAAATCTTAATAATACACATCAGTTTATAGTGGGTACTGTTGTCAATCATGGCGGTAAGATAACTTCTTGGCACAATATGAGATCTGACAAGGTCTTTCCATGCCGATCTATCCTTCTCGAACAGTTCACACCACCATCCAGGATATTTCTCACCACAACATTCAGGGATCTTATGCCTGGGACATAGTAAATTTCCACAGCGACAAGCTCAAGCAGATTGTTTCGATGCTGAATAGCTCGCTCATCAGGAAACGAAGACAAATCAAGTAGAGGTGACACAGCGTTCTTCACCCAATCCAGAGTTATTATGGACCTAAGCCGGCCAATGTCATCAGGGAAGTGAGGAATGACAGAGAAGTTCATATCATTCCCCTTATCACCGGCCCTGCTGTGAGCTACATGGTAGAGAGCAATCCTTTTCCCAGGTGAAGCGGGAACAGGGGATGCTGGGGTCTTCATGCTTGCATCAAAGTGTTGAATGCCCATTGCACTGACTTGTTGGGCTTGTGAAACATGTATTTGACCTGTTTCAGAATATGTGGCTTGATTCTCTAGGCAAGGAATGCTTGCCTTCTTTGCATGTGATCGCCAAAAGATGTTTTCTCGATCAACCTGAGCCAAACCAACGCTGTGTCATAGAAGCTATGTATGTTGCATGGAGACAGTAGATGCACATTCTATTGGTCACATGGGACCATTCGTAGTGATCACCATACCAGCATCTTTTGTAGAATAATTTCCTTCCTATGTCCAGTGCTGCAAGCATCAAACAAGCACGTCAAATGGGCAAAATCAACTCCAGAATAAAGAATGATGCAGATATCTTTTCCTTCCATGGAGTAAGAACAAGGTCCATTTGATATAGTTCATTGCAATTGATACCAGTTTTCATGAATTTAAAATATCTAATAAGCTTTTATACTGGCCATCCGTCCGTGTAATTTATGAAGCATACGTCTGCAGTCTGCACGTGCATATTTATCCTATATTGGACTACAATGCTTCAGTACCAAAAGGCTAGCTTGCCAACACAAAAGGAGCATCGAAATCACTTGCCATTTGCCAATACCTGATTCCACCACCACCAGCTGGACCATTTGTATATAGAGCAATAAATTCTTCAACAAATTGAACAGCATGCTCTTCAAGCTCGAAGAGACCATCCATCCGAAGCCTTACATCCAATATTTGCTTGGCCAAGTAACTATCCTCATCACCAGCTTTCAAACTATCATAGCCCATGACATATGAAACAATTTTTTCATTAATGCCTGGGTACCTTTCACCTATCCACGACCGTACCTAATTCCATGAAAATGTTTAAATGGAGAAATTATCCTCTTATCGCTTTGTTTAAAAAGAGATTCCTCGATTCTTGATACTGCCTAAGTTAAAAAATGAAAAGCATGTCAATAGTATTTATATGGACTTACAAGGTATTCTGCTGCCTGGGCACGCTTTAAACATTGATGCCCCCCATATGAGATCTCTCCCCAGCCTTTCCATCCACTTTCCTAAAGAAACATGTACAATGCAAATTGATCAGCACCTAACTAGGCCTGCCTGAAAAATACATTGATGTTGACAAATAATCTTTGCTCAACATACGTGAGACACTTCATCTGTCTGAAGAAACTTTTAGTGTTATCAGTTTTTTAAGACTACAACGCCTACATTGTATTGACCTTGGCTCCCTCGAGCAATCTTGCATCATCTCAATAATGAAAGAGAAAATATGTTGCATGAAGTAGAGCAAAAACTAAAATATTAGAACCAAGGGACAAATAGATGTCAAGGAATCTGTCTGTTTCACAACCAGTCCCATCAGGTCCACAAGTTACTGTAACATCCTGGCTTTGGTTTATCTAAATAGTAAGTTCAACAAAATGCATTGACAAGTCTTATAATACTGAAAGGACAGACATTTTAAAGAAAATATTTTCAGAAGACCTGTAGGTTCAATTAGGAAACAACAGATACCAGTCAGTTCTCAGCTGCTTACTGGGCATGGTATTTTGAAAAGGGAGAATTCTATATCGTCCCTGATTAAAATTATGCTGCTCATTGTACAAGTCTTTGTGGTCATAGATCACAATCAAGTTCTATGTTGGAAGAACTAAAAGATAAACTTAAAGTTTGTACCATTTAATTATCAAGGAATACACACAGTAGGAGATAACTGCAGGAGTTTCTCAGGGCAACAAGCATTAGATGGTTTTGCTCCATCACAGCGGACCTTGTCTTTTGATATTTGGTGGAACTGTACATTACAGAAATCAACAACCTGCTCCACCAAAATATAATCAATGTTTCGATAAGAAGCTAGCTACAATTGTAACTGTAATTGGTTTTGACTTCACCATATCAGGAGTTATGTAGTTTGCAGGATCTCCAACTTCATAAAGAAGCTGTTCAGCACATGTATGAGGACTCAAAAGGCCTCCACTGCCATCTGCCTTACTGACAATGACTTCTCCTCTGTAACTAACTTCGGCAAATGGGAGAGACAAGTCCAGAAGTTGCTCAAAAGGAAAATCCCTGTATGCATCTCCTGATTTTTATGGCATCACAAACAGACCATACAAAGAACACAAATCATGGCTATGGTTAAAAGAAAAGGCCTAATTATTTTGAAAGGAAAGAAAAATGTACCAGGGTGCATGAAATATCCTCCAGTAAGTTGGCAGCCACACTCTAGAAGATGGCTTGCTAATGTTCCTTGCGCCAACTGCATGTCATTCCAGTTCCAACCTAATTCATAGATCTAGTGTTGAAAAGGGAGGTAAAAGAGATAAATCATTAACTATCACATGAAAGAAATTGTGTTCAGATGTTCTGGATTAACTTCATTATCGTGTCCAATTAAAATAGCCCAAAGCGGTGAACAATATGATTAGTAGAAAAGAGTACTTGTTCCAACCCAGACTCATGTTCTGACAATAAAATGTATACCTTGAGCTGTTCATTCTTATATGTAGTGTTGAAAAGGGAGGTAAAAGAGATAAATCACTATCACATGAAAGAATCTGTGCTCAGATGATCTGGATTGACTTCATTATATTGTGCAATCTATAGAAACAAAACTAATATCACAATGCAGTGAATAATACAATTAGTACAAATTTGAGTACATGTTCTGACCCAAACTCACATTCGGACAATCAAACATGGTACAACTTGAGCTGGTTATTCTTATAAATCACGTGATTGTTTTGCAAAGTGCCCTAAAAAAGTGATTGTTTTCCAAAGAATCAGAAAGAGAGCAAATTGGTCCTGCTAATATCTGTGGCTCAAAAATTGCCTAGTCACACAACTTCTAATTCAGGCATATAACACAGACATTTAGTTATATATCAAGGAGCTATATCATCTCATCACATATGATCCTTAAACAGTACAGTGCTCAGATTAGGAAAAAAAATAACTCATGATACACAAACCAAGAAAGGAAAGGCAAAGGTAGCTTAATATCTGATCACACAAATTCATCATGTTCACCTTGCATAAATAGTATTAAACAAAAAAAGGGCATTACATAGCAAACATGAGTGATAGATTAAACTTGAATACTGTACCATAGGTGCTAAGAAGAGCGAAGCATCAGCAACCCGTGAAGTAATGACAACATGTGGTTTATAGGTTTCCAAGCAATGTACAATTGAAGCTGCCCCAAGATATGTGCTACTTCCCTTTACATTAAAAAAAAAGAAACAGTAAGATAAAATATGACAGATTATAAATCCCTGGCATCGAGATAAAGCAAAAAATAGGTGTTAATCAAAAGATCCAAGATATGCATAACTGAGGTAGAATTGCTTAAATGTATCCACAACATGTAATTGGTACTTACTTTCTAATGATAGTTTATTTGATGGCATCCTACAATGACTATGTATTGGAAACCTCACACCAATGTTATTTGTGCGCAGAATGTATTGTACAATTAAAAGATATATAACTAGTACCTAGGCATAGGGTAACACTCACTCAGAAAAACAGATACCATACATGATAAAGGTCACTCATTTTGTATACTAGAGCCTCCTATAGCAAAATTAACCACTACATTTTCTGACTTGGACCTTTCAGAAGCACAAATAAAACTCAAACTAGAGATCCCAAAGGCTTTGTTTCCTTATAAAGAATCAGGAGAACATATAGAATGGAAATAGTTTCTTTGATCACGCGGCCATAAGAATAGTCATTGAATTGTATTAAACTGAAGTCAAGCACATGAATGATAATTAATGTTGAGAGGATCTCAAGTGATCAGTAAATTACCCCTCTCCTTCCTGCTGATTCATCAGACAATACAGGGCTTCCTACAAAAACAGGCAAAATTAAGAAAAGCAGTAAGAACATATTCAAAGTTGATTGCCTTTTTGAGATATCATCCGATCTTGATTATCAGTTTCAACATTGCAGACAAACCAATCATGATTGGAATTTTTTAAGAAGCATACAGATGTACTCCCTCCATCCCAAATTGTAAGTCATTCCAAGAATCTTGGAGAGTCAAAGTTTTTCAAGTTTGACCAAATTTATATAACAAAATAATAATATTTATCATACCAAGTAAGTATCATTAGATTCTTCATTAGTTATATTTTCATATTATACCTATTTGATGTCATCAATCTTTGTGTTTCTCTCTATAATTTTAGTCAAACTTGAAAAAGTTTGACTCTCCAAGATTCTTGGAATGACTTACAATTTGGGATGGAGGGAGTAGCACCTAAGGCTTCATGTTGCTTGGCACTATCAAACAAATGAAAAATACCTTGAGTTTTAAAGGATGATTCATAAGCTACGGCAACTGTTATCTCCAGTCCCAAGATAGATGCCAGGTTCAGTACTTCTTTCTGTGCCCCAAGAGGATCCACTGACATAACAGGAAGAAACTGGTAAAAAAAGTGAAAAAAGAATCACACACTAAAGTTGCACCACAGCCAGAAATATCTTACTTGCCCCCATGTTAGTTATGATGCAAACTTTCCGTTCAAAAGCCAAGGGTAGAAGCAAAGACATCCATTCTTTGACTGCATAATGTCATAAAAAGGTGTGTGATTTGGTAATTTGAAATAGTCACATAAGCACTAAGGAAGACAACAGGTGTCACCTCCACTGAGCAAGAATTGAATCAAGAGCATTAGACGCAACACATGTCAAAAAGATACCCCTAGGGTCGTATCCTTTGCCTCCGGACACCAAAATCCGGTACCGATCTGCCAGAGTTCGCTCTGCCAAACACTCAAGAACTAGGTAGTTAAGCTCCTTGACTCTCTGCAGTAACTTAAGAGCCGCCATTGGCCTGTCTCCACCAAACCCAGCCCCACAGCCGACATACACTTTATCCCTGTGCCGCCTTGGATTGCTCCGCTGTCCAGTGGAAGTAGTAGCAGTCAGATTGAAGCGACCAAGCTATAATTCACATGAGAAATATGAAGTTCCGCAAAGCACTAACCAGCTTCATCACACAGTTTTGAACCTCTACCATTGTTACAGCAGCTTACACTAACTTTAGATGTTTCCAATCACAGCATTTGAGGACTCATCTGCAGGTATAGTTCACAAGGTTTCCAGCCTGTTCGGCTGGTGCTGATACGATCGTGGATTATTACTGCTGGCTGGTTTGGTGTGAGAGAAAAATACACTTATAATCCACGATCCTTTACGACCAGCTTCATTGATCCGTTAGTTGCACGGCATCAACAATGAACCAGACGTACTGGAAGTGGAAACATATGGAAATGGATCAGGTTTATCTTGCGAAGAGAAGCTGAGAAACTTTTGCCCACAAAAATATTCTACCTATTTATTATATTATTATATAATCTAAAAGAAGCTCTTATTTATGCCAGGCCTGTACAAGATGGGGAAAAAGAGCGATTGTAATACTCATTGGATTAATTTTTCAACAGGATTTTGCAAGCAATCCTCGAATTCCCCGTTACCGCACCAACTACTGACAACAGTGGATGAACTAAAGACAGGATGCGGATAGTAGTATCAGAGGGGCGCTCGGGGCGCAGTTCCAGGGCGATGGCGCGCCTCAATCAATCGGCTCAGGCTATGCGTGCATATGACGTACCCCTTAACACCGGGCTAGGCGGATCTCCGTCAGGGGCGGGCGCGCGACGGGCCGACGGCTGTTTCGGCGGAAAGCCGGAAACGAGAGCGCAGACTCAGGTCTCAGACTCAGGCGCTCATCGGAGCTCGAGAAGGCGTTAGTTTTCTTTCTATATACCTCATAATTTATTTATTAGACACTACACATAACTACGTTTCCAATAAATAATTTCTATAGAATATTTTTTTATCTAGTCATATATCTTCATATTTTCCATCGTAATATTTTGGTTCTCTAAGAATAAAACTTCCTCATTTCTCTTCTATAATCAAAGAGTCACATAATCTTTTTACTTAATTGATACTTCATAAACATAGAAATTATCTAGTTTTTTTTTGGTGTGGAGTGTCTTAAATAGACACTTTAGATACATGAGACAAAGTACTCGTATGCTCAGTACCCATCCTGACAAAAAAATTTCTCTTTCTTTGCTAGCACCCTGTAAATCAAATGATGCAGCTGCTCTTACAGCTGCTGCATAAAAGGCAGGGTTAAAGAGAGGGATAGAAATAAATGATGGACACCAAGGTTAATAGTAAAAGATCTTAGTAGCCCTATAAACAATCATGACACTATTATCTAATTGAAGTGGCATGCTCATTAATAAAATGTTTTCTATCTCCGTCCAACAACAAGTATTTTTACATAAACAAATGATCCACCACACTAACTTTTCACATTTCCACATACACTCCCCAACCGGTAGATGACCGGTGTGTACTCTAGCATAGAGTGGGACCCATGCTGTAAGCTAGAACTGTCTTTCTTTTTTATACATATTTTAAGTGATACGACGTCCTTTATCGTGGGATAGTGGAAGTACTCGGCCTGTTCGCTGGCCTGTTCGCTGAATGGTTTTTTTCTGGTATGGGCTGGCTGGTGTTGGTTTATCGTGAGAGAAAAATATTATTAGTTGATTAGTTTAGGCTGGCTGAAAACACTATTTGATTGATCTATGTCACCTGATCTATCTGCATGATCAGGTCTCATTTGTCCTACTATTGAGGGGCATGTTCAACTGGTATTAAAGCCGCCTGATAAGTAGGCTAAACTTATTTTTGTTGCGAGAGAAAAATGCTGTAGATTCTAAGCTGATAAATCGGTTGATAGAGTAAGCACATTTTTTTTATCTTATTCAACATTTGCCGGTTAGTAGTGTAGGCTGTTGTCGTTTACCTTTTCTTGCCATCGAAATGGTACGTCACATGGCCTATCACTTGGAACAGGTATATTTTTTGTTCAACAATTTGCCTAGTTATGGATTAACGCTAGTCCTAGTGACTAACAAGAGTTCCATTCTCATTGAATGAGGTAACACATTAGTAAAACTGATAGTGTGACTGAGAAATCTATACCTAATAATAAAGTTGCAAAATTTCAGCCTATTTTTGTACCTATTTTTTTGTATGGCTTCCTCTAACTAACTTCGTAAACGTGAAACCTATTTATAGTCATTCTCGTCGGTGGCCAAGTTGCGGCTGCCGGCATGCTGCCGCCTCCAGCTCGATCGACCAATAAGGGCATGTACAACTCATAGACAGCTTGTTGTCTATATGATGATGTTACATCCTATACAGATGGCTAAATAGACAGCGTATACAATGGGTTGTCTGTTTATCTGTCTATTAATTCTTTAATACTTGTATGTAGCCATGATCAAGCATGAATATGATTCATGTAACCATTGTGTTGCTTGTTGATAATAAAAAGATCCAGCATAAATAAGATGATCATGGTTATAATATTTTTTGGAATCATAAATATAAATGATATATTAATATAAAACATAATAGAACAAAATTTTCATAAATCAAATAAAACATAATACGACTACGTATTAACAGTTAAATTGCATTGCAAACAGAATGCAAACTCTCCACTTTTCAGAAAAAAATTGCAAACACACGCTAGCCTACTACTCCTGGTTGTTTGCTCTCTCCACTGTAGTGTGTAGAAACTGAAAAGTTGTACGGCACATGCTCCTCCTAGTGCAGTAGTACGTACTGCGCTGCACATGTGTCGGATACCGTGAGAAGGGGTACCCCAAGCAAAATCCAAAAAATGACGGCTTAGATTTCGTAAAGATCGAACCCAGCTAAACGCTGCTGGCCTCGGCCGATTCTCCGATTCGCCCGAGGCCCCCTCACCACGGGCCTCGGTCGATCCCCCGCCAAAGGCCTCGGCCGAGGCCACCGACCCTCCGTCTCGCGCGCAAAGCGGGCTCGGCAAAGACGCCGCTACCTCTTCCTTCTCCGTCCTTACGGCAAAACGTCGTGTCGCGTCAACTCAACCAATCGCGCCACGACAATGTACCGCATGACCGCACAAGATGCAATGAGAATGGCCGAGGGACAGAGAGACAGATCGCCACAGGGGTTACCCACATTGTACTAACCCGTGCACGTGGTTGACGCCCATGCCTCATCTGGCCGCCAACTCCCGCTCCAAGGACAACGCAGCATGGGGAGCCACGTCTCGAGCCATCGTGGCCTCGGAATCGCACCAGGAGCAACAATTCCCTCCAAGGCCTCGGCAGCTCGCTCCAGGGCTCGACGGCCCGAGGACCCATATCCGCCAAAGCCCCCGCGATGGCTTGGCCTCGGCACCTCGAGGGCCACGACCCCTCACGACGCTCATCACGCGATGACTGACGCCCCCGGACTGGCGGGGTTACCCGTCACTATGCTATCCACCGTACACATAGTTGACACCCATGCCTCATTTGTCGCCAACTCCTCGCTCCAAGGACAACGCAAAGCATGGGAGCCACGCCCGAAAGCCATCGTGGCCTCGGAATCGATACCTGGGGCCAATAACTCCCCCAAGGCCTCGACAGTTTGCTTCACGCTGGCTCGGCGACTGAGGGTCCATGACCACCGAGCCCCCCCACGATGGCTCGGCCTCGGCATCTGCAGAGCCGCTGCTCCCTCACGACGTCATTACATCGGCGACCAAGACGCCGCCCGCCATGTCACGCATCAAGCCGTCACTGGAGCCCCCCACGACGCGCAAGACCGAAGTCGACCGGCATGTCACTTCCGCACGACAAGGACGGGCCACTCCATCGACCATACCACAACAGTGGCCGACTACAGGGCTCGGACACGCCACCCCATTTACAGAAGCGCTATGTAGCATCCTGTGCACGGTCCCGGTCCTCCCTTAGAGTATAAAAGGGAGGGACTGGGGCCATTTCTCGGGAGAAAGAGGAACAAGCCGATAGACCGCGCACTCATATGCTGCTTGGGAACAACGCCTCAAGCAGCCCGCACCACACTCGCCGAGACAGGGGCTAGTTCCTCTCTCACCTAGCTTGTAACCCCTACTACGAGCACTCGGTGCAAGGAATACAAGATCGATCTCTCGGACCGGACGTAGGGCCTCGATTGCTTCGAACCAAGATAAACCTTGTGTCTCTTTGCGCCACCATCCGGGATTAGGGGCACGCAGGCACAAATTCACTCGTCGGTTGAGGGACCCCGGTTCCAAAACACCGGCATTGGGCGCGCGCCGGTAGGGGGATGACTGCCTGTCGTGCCGTCATCCTAGCAAGTTCCGGATGGCGGACTACATACGACCATTGCGTCTCGGCACCATAGTTTGGTTGGGGAGCCTAGAGTTCATGTCTCTAGGGCATGAGTGCGATATGGTGCTGCTCTCACTCCTCGAACCCCACCGTCCAACGACAGAAGTCGCGCCCGGCCGCCCAGTATGAAGCGGCGGCGTCCGGGCCGCTCTCGCCACGCCGCCAGCACACACGCGAGCAAGGCCACCCCGACGCCACACGCGAGCCAGGCGACACGCCTCTCCCGCCGATGTCTCACGACCATTTGTTGGTACGGGGTCCCTGGCTGGGGACCTGTCTGGCCTGAGCCTGAACGAAGGAAAGTCGCCGGTGGCTTACGGCGACGCCCAGTCGTCTAACCCCGCTCCGCCACTCCCTGAAGAGCCGACCCAGTGGGCGGAACATGGAGAAGGCACCGTCCCCATACCCTTTGGGTTGAGAAATGCCGCCGCCTCTTACGCCACGCTTACGCCGCCACTCACAAGCACCCTCGGACGCCGCCGGCGCTTCGCTCTCGACTTGAGCACCGCTCCGACTCCTCGGACGAGGGCGAGGCATGGCCCAGGTGGATTTCTTGAACTTCACAACCACGGGACTTGCGCCAATTCTTGGCCAAGCGCGACGCCTCGGCGGCTACTCGACTCCGACGATGGAGGGACTTACGATCCATCTCGTGAGTGCTTCCACGTCGGGCTCGGGATGCCAAGGGCGGCGAAGGGAACGAGAGGACAGCAACCATTCCCGCCCGGGCGGGGGCGGCGACGCCACACCACCGCGCTGGCCTCGAGGCCCGGCAGAAGACGGAACGAGAATCCCGCCTGCTGGGGCATCGACGCCAGCCGGACACGAGAAGCTCCACGAGCTTCAAGCCAAGGTCGAACAAGATCGACTCTTCGCAATGCGGCCGGGACACTCTCGGCGGGAGCGGCAAAGGCGCGTGATGAGGGCGGAGGGGCCCGAGGGAGGGCCCGCGACGCCCACCACCGCATCAACGACAACGAGGGGGATGAGCCGCCCCAATCTTTAACGCGCTAGCGAATGTCGCGGCTGCCGCAATGCTAGTCCGAGCAATGCCCGAACCCTCCACCACCGAGGGCGACGGGTCCGCGGAGAGCTCGCGACCTCCTCGAGACCGCAGGAAGGCAAAGCGGTCGAAAGTTCCGCCTCCCGGCGCGGAGGCACTTCGGAGCAACCCACGGCACGACCTCGACAAGGCTGGGGGTGCCTCGACCCGTCCCGAAAGCCGCTTGCGCGCGGCCGACGGTCAGCTGGAGGCCCTCTCGGGCGCAAGAACCGACTCGAGGACCAACACGAGGCATAGGGCGACCAATGGGAAGTAGGCAGCAGCGCGGCGGCGCCACGGACGAGGAGCCGCCGAGGCTACCACCCACACCGAGGCGGTCGCCACGACAGCGGTGAGGACGCAGATCCTTCCACGAGTCGCCAGGACCTCGGGTCTTCGGCGAGGCCATCCGCGTTGCTCCTTTCCCCGCCCGGTTCCGACGGTAAGCCAACCTCATGAGAAATCTGGTGGCGAGACCAACCCGGAACTCTGGCTCGCCGATTACGCTGGCTGCTTTGACTAGGTGGCGCGGACAATGACCTGCTCATCATCCGCAATCTCCCTTTTTGCTCTTGTCGGACTCGGCGCGAGCCTGGTGTGAGCATCTCCCTCCTCGCAAATCCACGATGGCGCGACTTGGTTAGGATCTTCGTCGGGAACTTCCGGGCACATACACGCATACCGGGAATTTCTGGGATCTTAAAAGTCTGTCGCCAGAAGCGAGACGAGTCCCTCCGAGACTTCATCCGGCGCTTCTCCAAGCAAAGGCACCGAGCTACCAAATCGTCGGCGACTCGGAGATCGTCCAGGCTTTCCTCTCGGCACCACTTGTCGGGACTTGGTCCGAGAGTTAGGGGCCTTAGCGTCCCGCGCTCGCTGCCGCGCTCCTCGACATCGCCACCACCGGCCGCCTCGGGGGAAGAAGGCGCCAGAGCCATCTTCCCAACACCGATGCCAAGGGAAGCGGAGGAAGAGGCCCCGAGGCCTCAGCCCCCACCTCCCTAAGAAAAAGAAGGAAGGTCGCCCAGGGGAAGCGGGGAAGTTCTCGAGGTCGTCCATGTCGCCGCTGACGGATCGCAGAATCTCGCGGCCCCCGCGCCCCGGGCTATTTGGCGACATATTTTCAAGAAGCCCGCCTTACCATCAAGGTCCGGTGAAGCACGCCCTCGAGGAGTGCACCATGCTCCGTCGCTACTACGCCAAAGCTCGGGCCTCCCCGGACGACGACGCCAAGCGTAAGGGCCCGGCGGTCGGGCGAGGACAAGGACGACGGGTTCCCGAGGTACATAACGCTTTCATGATCTTTGGCGGACCCTCGGCATGCCTCACGGCGCGCCCAAATGAAAGAAGGAACGCCGGAGGTTTTCTCGGTCAAGGTGGCCACCCCGGTACCTCGATTGGTCTCGGAGGCAATCACCTTTGATCGGGATGATCACCCGATTATGTTCCAAACCCCGGCAGGACCGCTTGTCGTCGACCCGATCGTCGGCAACACCCGACTTACCAAAGTACTCATGGACGGAGGCGGCGGCCTCAACATCCCTCGTCAACAACACTGGAGCTCCCGGAGCTCGACCAATCACGGCTCGAGGCGGTTCCGCGCCCTTCCACGGCATCGTGTGGGAAAGCGACGCGACCCTGGGCGCATCGACTTGCCCATCCGCTTGGCACTCCCTCCAACTACCGCAAAGAGGTCCTCACCTTCGAGGTGGTTGACTTCAAGGGGCTTACCACGCCATCTTGGGGCGCTGTGCTACGCCAAGTTCATGGCGATCCCCAATTACACCACCTCAAGCTCAAGATGCCAGCCCCAACGGCATCATCACCGTCGAGTCTACGTCGACGAACATGCATACGATCGCGACGCCGAGTGCATCGAGTACGCCGAGGCCATCGCGGAGGCCGAGGCCCTCATCGCCGATCTCGACCAACTTGCTAACGAGGTTCCGACGCGTAAGCGGCGCGTCGGGACCTTCCGAGCCCATGGAGGACGTCAAGCTCGTCCCCGTCGATCCCAAATCCCCGACGGCACGGGGATCAAGGTCGCGCCGCCACTCGACGGCGGCAAATAGGAGGCCGTGTTTCGTCGACTTTCTCCGTCTGACGTCGACATGTTCGCATGGAGCCCCTCGGACATGCCAGCATACCAAGGAGGTCGTGAAGCACGCCTTAGATATCCGAGCGGGCTCCAGACCCGGCAAGAAGACGGCGCTGCGCGCCGGTTCGACGAGGAGAAGCGCAGGGCTATCGGCGAAGAAGTGCAGAAGCTCGTAGCAGCCGGATTCATCAAGGAAGTATTCCATCCAGAGTGGTTGGCTAACCCCGTATTAGTCAGGAAGAAAAGTGGCAAGTGGAGGATGTGCGTGGACTACACTGGTCTAAATAAAGCATGCCCGAAGGTCCCGTTCCCACTACCACGAATTGACCAAATCATCGACTCCACTGCAGGATGCGAAACCCTCTCCTTCCTTGATGCGTATTCCGGTTATCACCAAATCAAGATGAAAGAGTCCGACCAGCTCGCGACTTCTTTCATCACTCCATTCGGCATGTACTGCTACATAACCATGCCGTTTGGCCTCAGAAACGCAGGGGCTACTTACCAGCGGTGCATGATCCAAGTCTTTGGCGAACACATCGGGCGAACCATCGAGGCCTACGTGGATGACATCGTAGTCAAGTCCAGGAAGGCCGGTGATCTCGTCGGCGACTTAGAGGCTGCCTTCACATGTCTCAGAGAGAAGGGCATCAAGCTCAACCCCGAGAAGTGCGTCTTCGGGGTTCCCCGAGGCATGCTCTTGGGATTCATAGTCTCGGAACGTGGAATCGAGGCCAACTTGGGAGAAGGTCTCGGCCGTGACCAACATGGGCCCAATCCGAGACCTCAAAGGGGTGCAGAGGGTCATGGGATGCCTCGCGGCCCTAAGCCGCTTCATCTCGCGCCTCGGCGAAAAAGGCCTGCCCCTATACCGCCTCTTGAGAAAGTCCGAGCGTTTTTTTTGGACCACCGAGGCCGAGGAAGCCCTCGCCAGGCTCAAGGCACTGCTCACCAACCCCCCCGTCCTGGTTCCGCCCACCGAGGGCGAGCACCTCTTACTCTACGTCACCGCGACAACCAAGTGGTGGTCACAGCGCCGTAGTAGTCGAGAGAGGCGGAGAAGGGACATGCTCTACCCGGGTCCAATGACACATCTACTTCATCAGCGAGGTGCTCTCCGAGACTAAGACGCGCTACCCCCACATCCAGAAGCTGGTTTACACCGTAGTCTTGGCTCGACGCAAGCTGCGTCACTACTTTGAGTCCCACCCGGTGACTGTGGTGTCGTCTTTTCCCCTAGGAGAGATAATCCAAAACCGGGAGGCCTCGGGTAGAATAGCCAAGTGAAATTTGTTGAACTCATGGGGAAACCTTGTCTTTCGCGCCTCGAAAAGCGATCAAATCACAGTCTGGCCGACTTTGTAGCCAGTGGACCGACACACCGCCACCCGTTCAAATCCAATCGAATCTTGGACCATGTACTTGACGGGTCTCTCGATGAAGGCTGAAATTTGGTGGCGGGCCTGCTCTGGTCTCGCCCTTTGAGTACACATGCGCTACATGATCCGGCTTCACTTCGCCGCCTCCAACAATGTGGCGAACACGAGGCCCTCGTCAAGCGGCTTACAAATCGCCATCGAACTTGGAGTGCGGCGTCTCGGCACGGGTGATTCGCGCGGCTTCGCCGTCGATCGGTGATGAAAGAGTCAAGCGCCATGACCCCAAAATGAAGGCGTCTTTGCCACGATGATGCGTCGCCTCGAGGACAAGTTCGACGGACCTCGAACTCAACCACGTCGCTTCGAAAGTTCAACGAGGCCGCAGACGAACTAGCAAAGATGGCGTCAAGCACGGACCCGGTTCCCCGAACGTTTTCGCAAGAGACCTCCACAAGCCATCCGTCGACTAAGCCTCGGCGATAGAAGAGGGCCCATCGACCGAGCCCGCCGCAGTAGGCTCGAGGCCCCTCTACCACCAAGACCTCGCCACCAAGCCCGAGGCCATGGCGATTGACGCAGAAAGCCTCCCCAAGCCGACCCGTAAAGCGGATTGGCGAATCCCTTTCCTTGACCGCCTCGTCGGGGAGAGCTTCTCACGATGAGAACCGAAGCGGCGGCTCATGGGGCGCGCCAAGACTTACGTCCTCTGCGCGACGGCGAGTTGTATAGGCGTAGCCCATCCGGTATTCTCCAACGATGCATCACCACCGGGCCTGGCCAATCCTTACTTTGGGACTTGCACGCGGGGTGCGGCGGCACCACGTGGCGCCTCGGCGCTCGTAGGTAACGCCCCGCCAAGGTTTCTATTGGCCGACGGCGGTGGCCGACGCCACGAGGCTAGTACGCTCTGCGAGGATGCCGATGATCTACGCGCCGACAGACGCACCTCCGGCCCAAGCCCTCCAAACCATCCCCATCACATGGCCATTCATTTGTATGAAATTTGGACATGGTTGGGCCTCTGCAAAGGCACACCGGGGCTATACCCATCTCTTTGGTAGCTATCGACAAATTCTCCAAATGGATCGAGGCTCGTCCGATCGCTTTCGAGATCAAATCCGAGCAAGCGGTCTTTGTTCTTTACGGATATCATCCACAGTTCGGGTTCCTAACACCATCATCACCGACAATGGGACACAATTCACGGTCGCAAGTTCCTAACGTTCTGCGGCGACGACCACCACATCCGGGTGGCTGGCACGGTGGCCGAGGACACCCAAGGACCAATGGCCAAGTAGAGCGTGCCAGCGGCATGATCTTACAAGGCTGAAGCCAAGGATATTCAACCAGTTGAAGAAGTTTGGCAAGAAATGGCTTGCCGAACTCCGTCGATCATCTGGAGCCTAAGAAATACCCCGAGCCGAGCCACGGATTCACACCGTTCTTCTGGTCTATGGAGCAGAGGCCATCCTCCCCATCGACTTAGAATACGGTTCCCGAGGCTCTGAGGGCATACAAATGAAAGCAAAGCAACGCCGCGCCATGAAAAGCGCCCTCGACCAATTTGGAGGAAGCCGGGACATCATATTTGCTACACTCGGCCAGTACCAGCCAAGCCCTACGACGTTACCAAGCCCGGTAGCGTCCGGCCGAGACACTGAAGGTGGGCGACCAGGTCTTTGGTGAGGAGAGCAACAAGGGCCGCCACAAGTGACCCACCACAGGAAGGACCGTACATCGTCGCTCAAGTCTTTGAAGCCGGGACCTACAAGTTAGCCAACGAGAAAGCGAAATCTTCACCTGCGCTTGGAACATAGAACGACTACGTCGTTTCTACCCTTAAAATTCCAAGCGTTGCTTACATTGTTTCTCGAAATGCAATAAAGAAGCGTTCTTAGCTGTTAGAACTTTTCGAGAAACCCCCCCTTTTTTATAGACTAGCCGATTGTATAGAACCCAAGGATCGTCTGATCGTCTCAAAAGCGAAAAAGGTCGGTGAGCCGTGGAAAGCGGCCCACGCCCTCAGACTCTGGCGACTCCTCACCACCTTTTCACCCAAAAGACAGCGTGAGGCTCGAGGAAGTTCTGCTGAGAGAGCTTGTCTATCAATAGGGGCTCGGCGTCACAATAGCGCTATAAGGGAGACACTTTGCCTCCATAAAGCCGGGCCTCCCTCGGGGCTAGAAAGGGGAACCCCTAAGTCCCGAACACCATTTGTTAATGGTCTTTCAAAAAAATTTCTCACGCTAAAACTCTCTCGCTCTCGATGGGACCTTCACAAGAAACCCAAAGACCAAAAGTTTGTCTAGAGGCCAAAGGGCGGTCGAGACGAGAGAACGGCTTACGCCTCTGGGCTACGGCAGCTCCCTCACCACCCTTCGCCGAAGGACGGCTTAGGTCCCGAGGGTGTTCTTTGCGGGTTCCCAAGATCGAGACAGAGGGCACTGAGGCTCGGAAGTAGAACGAAAACGATTAAAAAGACGCACATACATAAATACTTTAAAGGCCTCGGACGGCCACAAAAACGTCACGATCACATGACCTTAACTTAATCCGGTTACATGGCCCCTTTGGCCCAGGTCAAAGCTCAAGGATCGGTGGTGGGCGGGGGGGACCACCTCTTCTTCAAACAAACAGGCCAGCGCTGTCCCAGGTGCCTCGGCCGCCTCCAACAGCTTCATGACCTCCGCATCCGCCTCCTCGTCATCTTCTGGCAACACGTAGCCGTCGCTGACAGCCTCGAGGTTGATGGCGTAGAGCGCGAGGAGGCGACGCGGCGCGCTTGACACCGTGTGCAGCGCCCCTCGGAGTCTCTCGGCGGACGTGGCCGCTCAAGCGCATAATCGGCGGCTCCCAAAGGAGCTAGCTGATTGGACCTCCTCGATGTCAAGAGCCTCATGCAGCGGTCCGGACAGTATTGACTGCGCGTGCGTCTCATGCTCCCGGACCTCGACATCCAGCGCTGCTTGCGCTGCGACGGAGGCCTCAGCCGCTTGGGAGGCCTCTTTCTCCAGATCTACGTCGCGACGAGGGGTCGAGAGTCAAAGCGAATCGAGCAAATGGAGCAAGGAACATGGTTCGGTGGAACTTACCCTCGGCCTTGCTCTTCGGTGAGACCTCGACCGAGAGGCCTCGGCGCCTTGGTACCCTCTGCCAAGGCGACTTTCGTCGCTGATGCTCGCTCTGCTCCGCACTGACTGCCCGGCTGTGACCTTAGCAGAGGCCGTCGCTTCTTGGGCCCGAAGCTCGAAGGAGTCCCGCTCCTCCTCCGGTTCCTGATCTTGGCCACGGAGAGCGGACTGCTCCTTAGCCGTGGCCAACTCGGCTGAATATCAAGACAACGCAGCGGAGGTCCTCCACTTCCGAGACGGCGCCGACAATAGCCCCAGGCATCGGCAAGCGAGGCCCTTTGGCGCCGGAGCTGGTCCCAAATATCCCTCTCATTTCGCGCAGAACACCGATTTCCCAAGGATCGGGCCCTCGAGCTCCTAAGGAGGCAAACAAAAACGCATACGTCAAAAAGCTGCGAGGGGGCTCGGAGAGAAAACAACGCAGCACGAGAGAGGAAAGTACTTACCCGCGTGACACCGGGCAGGTCCTGACCCATAATAGTCATCATTGTCTCTGCAATGACCGCAGACCGCAGTTTGGCGGATTGCTCGAGGTGCCCCAATGCCCCCCCCTGCGGTATCTTCAAAAGCGAACACGGGCTCCCCCCTCGGGGTCAGCCAGTTCCGCCTTGGCTCTGTGGAAGTTCCACCCGCGAGGCTCGGGCCGTAGCCGGACAAGAACCGAACTCCCCTCGGCGGGATCTGGGACCGGTTGCTCCGCGGTACTGGCCGCCTGGACGTCCGCCGCCCCCTTCCCTCGGGAAGAATCATCAGACAAGATTGTCCGAACCAGGGCGGCGCAAAATTTGCCCGTCTCCACCTCCATCGCCTCGGTCTCGGCGGGCCCAAGGGCTCGGCCTCCGCCACCTCTACCTCGATGGCCCGGCGTCCACCGCCCCTAACGTCCCGGAGGTCTTGGGGCTCTGGCGTCACCCTCAATGGCCCGGCAATAGCAGGCGCCCTGAGCCTCCTTCGCCCCAAGACCCACAACATCGTGAGGCATGGGCTCCTCCTCCTCCACTCGTCCCATGGCCGCCTCGGCCCCCTTTTCTGGCGGCCGCCTCCTCAAGCTTGGCCTCACGACGCCGCGCGCGCGTCAAGACGCCGGCCTGCGCCTCCGGCGCCGATGGGCGGAGGAGCTAGCGTTCACCTTGAGCGCCTTTACGGGCGCCAAGGAGGATCTTCCACCGAAGCGTCTGGCTGGAAGAAAAGACACTCCCAAAGGTCGGCATGCAAACCCGAGGCGGACAAGAAGTACTACGGACTCCACACGGAGAAGGCGCTATCATGAACGAGGATCGGCCGCCGACACCGACCTGCCTCCCTGTGGCGGCATGGTGGTGGTGGCAGCGGTGGCAACACCGGTGTCCATCAGTGCCAGCTGGCCTCCGTCGGACCCCGGCACCTCCTCGACCCTTCGCGGAGATAATGGGGTCGCCCCACCGTCACCGCTCCACCACTGCGCCGTCGAACCCATCGGGCCGACGGCACGCTCCTCCGACACCCCGCGCCTCGGGTGTGCCGGCCTCGGCCCGGGGCGGGCCGCCATCGCCCCGGACACCTCCTCCTCCTCCTAGGGGCGTCCGGGCTCTTTGCGGCGCCCGGGAATCATGTCCCCTCGATGTCGGGAGGTGTCCCGGCAGGCCGTCCCCACCTCGCGCCCGCCGCCGTCGCCTCGAAGAATCCGACACCGACAGCGAGGGAGACGGTTCCAACGGAGACCGTCGAGCTTCGGCAGCGGCGGCAGGCGTCCGGCTTGCCAGCGCGAGGAGCTTCTTCGTGCGCCTCGCCCTTGGCGTCTTTCTTTTCTCTCCTCCTCGGCGCGCCTGACCGTGGCTTTCGCCGCCACGGGCGCCCTCGAAGCAGGCGGGGGGGAGTTTCGCACGTCTCTTAGTCCTCGTGAGAACGGCGAAGTAAAGACAACAGACCAAAAGGCGAAAGCCTCGACAACATCCACCTTACCGGTGAGACATACCCCGCGCGACGGCGCGATCGGGAGCGGCATCAAATCGTCGATCTTGGCTTCCCGTCCACCGCTTCTTTTCACCCGACGCAGGTCTCGTCGTCGGTAAAGCGAAAAGGCGACATCTTGACACCGACGATCGAATCGCCGGGGTCATCTCGAAGCAACCAGCCGCCGCCGGCCGCCATCGGCGGCAACACCCTCCGGCGGTGAAAAGCCGCCACGACCACGGCCGCCGAAAGGCCGTGGTCACGCAGCTTCCCAAGGCCCTCAAGAGCGGTTCCGGCTGGCTGATCGGCCGCGATGACGCCGTACCCCATTTCTCTGGTTGACTCTCTACAACCCGCCCGGTATAAGGGGAAGTCCTCCGCCGTCGTTGCGGAGATAGAACCGGCAAATCATACCAAGCGACGGTTGGGCGTTGACAATTTGGGCGGGATGTAGAGGGACTGCCGGTCTTGGCGCGACGTGAAGGGTACAGCCGCTGACCTCGCGCCTTCCGAGGCCCCCCCTCGTTCCCCGGCTTGGTGGTGAGCGTCGCTTTCCGGAACAAGTGGAGCCACAACTCCCGGTGGGGAGCGATCCCGAGATACCCCTCACAGACGGCGGCGAAGATGGGCGCTGGCGATGGAGTTGGGGCTGAAATTGTGCGACTCACGCCATAGTAGTGCGGGAGCGCCCGCATGAAGTTATCCACCGGCGACCGAAGCCTCGCTCGTGGAAGACAGCGAAGCTCACCACGTAGCGTCGTCGCGCTGCCTCGGCTCCGACTTCGTTCCCGAGCAATCCACTCCGGCTCGCCGGGGTCGGTGATCGGGCGAAGAAGACCGGCCTCCACGAGCGACTGCAGCTTCTCCTCGGTGACGTCGGACCGCCCCCAGGGATCCGCCGGGAGGATGGCGGGACCACCAGCCATTCTTTGGCGGAGGGCGCTGCTAGGGCGGTAATCTCTCCCCTCTCTCTTTGGTCTCTCGCCCTCGCCCCTCTCTTCCCGGCGCTCTATGCTCTCAAAGAAGCAGCGCGGAGGCGCAAAAGCGAATCACGAGAGGTAAGAAGGGGAAGGGCGAGGCCCTTTGCGTATTTATGCGGTGACAAGGCGAAACCGCCGGGCGACGAAATCGGGGAAGTTTCCCCCAAAAAATCCGGCGCGGTTATCCGGATCCGGTCTTACCGCCCACGCACACTCTCCCTCCTCGTTAATCGCGCGTGCAGGTACGTCCCGTCGGCTTCCCTCCTCGTTAATCGCGCGTGCAGGTACGTCCCGTCGGCTGACGCCACGTCGCGTCCAACCGCAGCAGCAGCAGGAGCCGTTTCGCCTCCCCGAGAAAGCCGCCTCAAAAGACGCGCCTGCCATTAATTAACCGTAGGGAGAGAAATAACCCCCCCCGATTCCTTCCGAGCAAAGGCGGGCACCAAGCCCGCTTCTGGTCCAGGGGTTGAAGGTTGGGCCCTTAGGGGTTTCGACGGCCGCCTGTGGCAACAGAGTCGGGGGGCAACTCTGGGCGAGCCTCACGCAGCGAGGCCCAAGCAAGCAAAAACGCTTGGGACGCCTGTGTTGTGTCCGAGACGGTAGGGAGGTCTCGAATGGGATCCCACCGTAGGGAGGCACCGAGCCACCGAGGCCCAGTGAACGGCCTCGGCACCCACTAGAGAAACCCTCCGGTACTCTTGGAGCGCGTCTCGGACCGCTAGCCGACCCCAATGAGCAGAGTGCGGGCCTCCACTCGGACTTACCCGATGTGACTCACCGGAAGTGCCATCGCTCGCGCCCACCGAGGGTAGCGTGGCACATTCCACCCCTCCTTCCGAGCGAAAAGGAAGCGCGAGGGTCGATAAAAAGTCGGGAGAATCCACGGCGGCCCTCTTGCTCGAAAGCAGAGGCTAAGGGACTCTTCCGCAAAACGTTTGCGAGACCCAGTATTTGGAGCTCGCACATGAGGGTCTCGGCAAAACCAACCCTCCTTCCGAGCGAAAAAGAAAGCGCGAGGGTCGTTCAAAAAGCCGGAAGAACTCGACGGCCCTCTTGCTCCGTCTGAGAGGCTAGGGAGCTCCTTACGCAAAAAGGCGCCGAGACCCGTGACCTAGGCTCGCACCTTGAGGGGGCTCGGCGATCCCAGACCCACGCCGCGAGGGCGAACCAAAGCAGGGGACCTCGCCCCGCTCTCTCGCTCCGTCGTGCGAGAGAGACTCGGGGCTCCTCCTGCAACTTTGCCGAGACCAGCAGCTCAGCTCAGACACACAGTGGGCTCGGCAAACAGCCTCCCGTCAAAGGCGAAAGGGACGCTTGGGGACGGGCAAAAAGTCGGGAGGGACCCTGACCGCCCTCTCGCTCCGTCACGGAGGCTCGGGGGCTCTTCCTGCACCCAAGATAAAACAAGCGACCCGGTCCCGTTCACGGTCCGGGGTTCGAAAGCTGGGCCCGGGGTTTCGGCGGCCGCCCAGGCAACAGAGTCGGGGGCAACCTTCACAGGCGAGCCTCACGCAGGCCGAGGCCCAAGCAAGCAAAACGCTTGGGACGCCTGCGTTGTGTCCAGAGACCAGTAGGGAGGTCTCGAATGGGATCCCACCGTAGGGAGGCACCGAGCCACCGAGGCCCAGTGACGGCCTCGGCACCTACTAGAGAAACCCTCCGGTACTCTTGGGCGCGCGTCTGGGACCGCTAGCCGACCCCGACAAAGCGGGTGCACGGGCCTCCACTCGGACTTACCGATAAGACTCACCGGAAGTGCCATCGCTCGCGCCCACCGAGGGTAGCGTGGCACATTCCACCCCTCCTTCCGAGCGAAAAGGAAGCGCGAGGGTCGAATAAAAAGTCAGGAGAATCCCTGACGGCCCTCTTGCTCCGAGCAGAGGCTAAGGGACTCTTCCGCAAAAGCGTTGCGAGACACGGTGACTTGAGCTCGCACATGAGGGGTCTCGGCAAAACCAACCCTCCTTCCGAAGCGAAAAAAAAGCGCGAGGTCGTTCAAAAGCCGGAAGAACTCTGGCGGCCCTCTTGCTCCGTCTGAGGCTAGGGAGCTCCTTCGCAAAAAGACACGAGACCCCATGACCTAGGCTCGCACCCGAGGGGGGCTCGGTGGTCAGACCCTCGCCGAGGGGCGAACCAAAGCCGGGGGACCTCGACCGCTCACACTCGCGCTCGTCGCGCGAGAGACTCGGGGCTCCTCCTGCAACTTTGCCGAGACCAGTGGTCTTTCCACAACATCGTCAAGGCCCGCGATCCGAACTCGCACCTACGGACCCGGCAATCACGATCAAAACGCCTCACTCAAAAAGAAAAAAGCCCTGAAGAAGTGAAATCACTCCTCCGGGGCCTCAAGAACTACACCGGCCGGAGTGCGCTTCATGGCACACCCACGAAACCTCGAAAACAAAACACCATCCCGACAGGAGCTATCAAGAGCCAATTCTCGTCAGAACCTCAGGGGGAGTGCCTCCACTCCTCCCAAGGCTCGGGGGCTACTGTCGGATACCGTGAGAAGGGGTACCCCAAGCAAAATCCAAAAAATGACGGCTTAGATTTCGTGAAGATCGAACCCCGGCTAATGGCTGCTGGCCTCGGCCGATTCTCCGATTCGCCCGAGGCCCCCTCACCACGGGCCTCGGTCGATCCCGCATAAAGGCCTCGGCCGAGGCCACCGACCCTCCGTCTCGCGCAAGGCGGGCTCGGCGACCGCCGCTACCTCTTCCTTCTCCCGTCCTTACGGCAAAAGCGTCGTGTCGCGTCAACTCACCAAGCTGCGCCCACACGACAACAACCGCATGACCGCACAAGACTGAGAATGGCCGATGGGGACAGAGAGAGGAGGACTGCACTGAGGGGTTACCCGCCGCTTGTACTAACCCCCCGTGCTGCGTGGTTGGCGCCCATGCCTCACCGTGGCCGCCAACTCCTGCTCTAAGGACAACGAGCATGGGGAGCCACGTCTGAGCCTCGTGGCCTCGGAATCGGTACCAGGAGCAACAATTCCCTCCAAGGCCTCGGCGGCTTCGCTCGAGGGGCTCGGCGGCCCGAGGACCCATGTCCGCTAAAGCCCCCGCGATGGCTTGGCCTCGGCACCTCTGAGGGCCCACGCCCCCTCACGACGTCATCACGCGATGACTGACGTCCCGGACCGGGCGGGGTTACCCGTCACTATGCTATCCACCGTACACATAGTTGACACCCATGCCTCACTTTGTCCGCCAACTCCCGCTCCAAGGACAACGCGGCATGGGGAGCCACGTCGCCCGAGCTCATGTGGCCTCGGAATCGATACCAGGGCCAATAACTCCCCCAAGGCCTCGGCAGTTTGCTTCACGGGCTCGGCGGCTGAGGGTCCATGACCACCGAGCCCCCCACGATGGCTCGGCCTCGGCATCTGCAGAGCCGCTGCTCCCCTCACGACGTCATTACACGGCGACCAAAGACGTCGCCCGCCATGTCTGCTGCATCAAGCCGTCATCTGGAGCCCCACGACGCGCAAGACCGAAGTCGACCAAAGCATGTCACTTCCGCACGACAAGGGACGGGCCACTCCATCGACCATACCACAACGGTGGCCGACTACGAGGGCTCGGACACGCCACCCCATTTCTGAAGCGCTATGTAGCATCCTGTGCACGGTCCCGGTCCTCCCTTAGAGTATAAAAGGGAGGGACTGGGGCCATTTCTCGGGGAGAAAGAGGAACAAGCCGATAGATCGCGCACTCATATCTGCTTGGGAACAACGCCTCAAGCAGCCCGCACCACCACACTCGCCGAGACACAGGGCTAGTTCCTCTCTCACCTAGCTTGTAACCCCTACTACGAGCACTCGGTGCAAGGAATACAAGATCGATCTCTCGGATTGGACGTAGGGCCTCGATTGCGAACAAATTATAAACCTTGTGTCTCTTTGCGCCACCATCCGAGATTAGGGGCACGCAGCACAAATTCACTCGTCGGTTGAGGGACCCCCGGTTCCAAAACACCGACAACATGCTTATCCTTTGAATACTCAACTAGTCAACTTCAACTGCAAAAAAAAACACCTCTTCTTCGACGCCTCCTCAACTGCGTGGCTCTCGGCGGTGGGGCGGAGGTCGCCCACGCGAAGCTTGCGGCAGAGCTCGCCGGCGCGGTGCGCGGCTCGCAGCAGCCAGGCGGATCTCGCCCGCGTGCGGATCACGGCTGGTCAGAGGTCCTCGGCGTTCTTTCGGCAGCCAGGGAACGAGATGAGAAAGGAGCAGTTTGGCGCTGAAGACTGGAGCCATCCTTGCTCCCTCCGGCCGCACGGGATCAAGGCCGTCTACTCCAGGCGAAAATTTCTTCTCGGAGCACGAGCCAGGGTCGTCCTCTCGTGAGACGACGACCTCCCTGTCTCTTGGCTCCACCGGGGGTCTTTCTGCAAAACTGGTGGCATACAGACGGCACGAACAGATGCGTTGTACGTGCCCTTAGCTCTACTTTCCATGTAGCAGGCGAGAAATTAAAGCTGGAGTAAAATGCATGAATAGTGCATTTAACTTACGAGGATGTGTCGATTTGTGCCCTGTTAGCTTGACTTATAAACACAGTACTTTTTTAGTGAACGAATAACAATAGTATTTTTAACCATGGTTTATCAATGAAACGAATAGGACATTGGTCCATCAGGTTTGAAAGTGTATTTTTGTTCTAAAATCTTGATGAGTGATACATAAAGAGTCCATACTTCCTCGTTTTATGTTTATATTTGTAGAAAACCCCTATATTTATTTTCTTTTACGAGCTTACCATCGTTGCTATTGACCAACACGGCGACGCAGAGACAGTAGGTCAAGCACGCCGCCTGGCAGTCGGCGGCGCTCGTGCCCATGCGCAGCACGTCGTATGGCATGTCCGCCCACGATCCACTGGCGTCCGGCGTGTCCACGCAACGCAGCAGAGGACGCAGTAGCTGCCCGCCGTGCTGGTGACCGACGGGATCCGCTGACCCCCTCCCTTCCGTCCCCGCACATCAGGATGCGGCGGTCGCGGGGCTCCGGGACGAGGGCCTCCTCTCCAACACGTGTCCCGCGCGCTCTGCGTCGGCGCGCCTGGGCCAGGAGGTGGTGGCGCTGCGGCAGGTCGGCGTCCAGGGGGCGCTCGGCATCGATCTTGCGCCCGCCCCGCCGCTCGTCGACCGTGGCGACTTCCACGCGCAGCGGCGCAGCCCTTCCCCGATGCCACCGGATCGATGAGCAGAAGTTGTGAGGAGATCGAGTGCGGCCGCGTTCGGTGAATCAGACCGCGTACTTGACGCTCTGGATCCTCACTGGTATCTTCGCGTCGGGCCTACTCCGCGCCATCCGCTTCCTGCAGCTCCACTGGGAGCAGCTCGACGACGACATCGAGGCCGGGTCGCTGACCCCGCGCGTGGCCGACCCGTCCATCCGCGACGCCGTCGTGGGCATCCTCCGGCCAGACCCGGAGCTGGCGTGCTTCGTCCGCGCCAAGTGCTCCCAGGGCGACTGGGCCAGCATCGTCACCTGCGTCATCCCCACCCTGGAGCACTACAGCGGTGGGCTGCCCATGGCGTGCACCATGTACGCGTCCTCCAAGTGGAGCAACCACATTCGTGCAACGCCGCGAACAAGGGCGGCGGCGAGAATGCAGCAAGAGTCGTAGGGGCGCGTGGTCGGGAGCGCGCCGAGGAGGGACGCGACGGAGTTGAGCAGGCGCGGGTGGGACACGAGCACGCGTAGGTCCAGGTAGATCGAGGAGGTGATCCCGGACTTGAGATGGCGATCCCCGTGTCGGTGGAGATCCTGACGCAGGTGGCGAAGACGAGGGGCGCCCGGGCGCGGCGGCGCCGCACTTCCTCGTCCCGACCGCGGCTGCTCCGCCGACCTCTCCCACTTGCTCTGCCGCGCCGGCCTACTCCGCCGCGCCGGCCTCGCTCGAGGGGGCTAGGTGGCGAGCTTGCACACGGTCCGCGGCGGCGGCGGCGAGCCAGCGCGCGGGCGGCGATGGTGCTCAGCATTCCCAGGCCCCAGCGGCCAGCGCCACCAGCGCGATGCCGTCGAGAGGGGGCAAAAAAGTGAGAAGAAAAGAATTAATATAGATTTAATACAGGGAAGGGTAAGGTTGTGAAAGAAAAATAAAGGAAAAGTTCATTTTTTGTCCTCCAACTATGGTTGCAGTTTATTTCTAGTCTTCTAACTTGAAAACCAGATACGCGCAGTTCCTTAACTCTCAAAACCATTTAAAATTGACCCTCGCGGTCATTCGACCGTGATTTCGGCCCAGTCAAACCCGCCACAACCGCGGTTTCGGCCCAGTCCTCATCCCTTCGCGACTGCCGCGCGGTCAACGAGCGAGAGCAGAGAGGCAAGGAGAGAGAGAGCATAGGGCAGAGCGGAGGGGGCAGAGGGCACTGGGGCGCTGGCGGCGGTCCTAGGGCCTCGGCGAAGCAGGCTCCCGCGTGAGCTGGGCGGCAACGGCACTCGGCATGGAGGCGGCGGCCCAAGGCGGCTTCCGTCTCGACGCGACGGCGGCTTCATCCGGCGGCGCGGCAGGCGGGCGGCGCTCTGGGGGCACGGCGTTCTTGCAGCCTCGTCGCGTAGGGCTCCGTGGCCCGTGCGGTTCGGCAAAGCAGAGCGGAGTCGGGTGAGCGGCCTCCTGCGGTGCTCGACTCCAGTGCGATGGCGAGCAATGGCTAGCCTGTTCAGCGACGGCTGCGGCGAGCGCAGCTCCGGTGGCTTCTTCAAAGGGTCGTGGACCAAGGTGGCCTTCGGTTCCGGCGGTGCTCAGCCGATTCGGGCTGGCGGGAGGTCGGTGGTGGTCTCCGACCAGCCAAGGCAGAGCTCCTCTGCTGCGGGGCTGGTCATGGCAGCTGACTGAGGGCGGCGGCGGCGGCCCGAGGTGGAGGCCAAGAGAGGAGGGACGCTCCGCCGTTCCTTGCTCACGTACGGACACACCAAGAGCGCCGTGTGCTCCGTTGCGCTCCGCCTCGGCGTCGCGGTGCTGACCTACGCGCCCTCTAGTGCCGCGTGGTGGACCTCCTACGCGACGGCGCAGCGGCTCCTCTGGCGCACCGTTGGCCCCGCGCACCCCACTGCTCGCCATTGACGGCGGATGGCCGAGCTCTCCCCACCGCTCACTCCCCTCTCTCTCCCTCTGTAAATGGCGTAGGGCCTTGTGCGCTCACCCCACCACAACCTCCGCTCTCCGTGGACGATCCAGTCATCACTGTCGGCAGTGCCCGGAGACGGGGGTCGCCGGAGCTTCCAGCAGCGGCGCAAGCGGCGGCGCCATGGGCGGGATTGGGGAGAGCTCAGCGGCTCACCATGAGCTGCGTGGGGTCCGTGGCCGATGCCATAACCAGTTAACCACCGAGAAAGAGGACAGCCGACCATTTGCCCACACCGTGCCGCACCGCGATGGCGCGTCCGCCGCACCGCAATGGCGCGTCCGCGCCCAGAGCCGCGTCAACACCGCGTTGACACCGCGTGGCCGCCGTTCATCTTCCTCCTCCTCTCCTCTGCTCTCTGCTCTGCCGTCGTCGCCGTGCCCTGCTCCACCGCGCCTCTGCTCTCCCTTTCTCCCCCAGCTCTGCCCTGCCCTTTTCTCCCCTGCTGCTGCGCGCGGACAACAGGGAAGGACGGAAGATGTCGTCCGCCACGCCCTCGCCTTGCTCCGCCGTGCCGCAGCAAGCACCGCTGCCGCCCCTGCTCTGTTTCCCTGCTCCGCTCTCGCTCTCTCACACGCCAAGCGCCGCCGTGAAGAGAGGGAGGGGATGACAGGTGGTCCCAACCGGCGGTGAGAGGGAAAGGCCTGACAGGCGGGGGCGTGACGGGTTTACTGTGTGGAAACCGCGGTCGAATGGACGCGAGAGCCAATTTTAAACGGTTTTGAGAGTTAAGGGACTGCGCGTGTCTGGTTTTCAAATTAGATGGCTAGAAAAAACTGCAAAATAGACTTTTTCCAAAAATAAACATAGAGAGTTTCTACGAATATAAACACAAAACGAGAGGTTATGAACTCTTTATGCATCACTGATTAAGAGTTTAGACCCAAAAATACACTTTCAAACCTGATGGACCAAATCGATACACCCCTACAAGTTAATGGACTATCCATGTATTTTAGAGGAATTAAAATCTACGTAATTGATTAGGCTATTTGACTTGAAATTTGACATTTCATAACATTTTTAAGCTCATAAATAAGTCTATCTCAAATTTATAGGGTGAGAGATGGAAATAGATTTTATAAATCACTATGTTATAATTCTATTCTATAACTTATAGCACACTCTTCAACTCACTTCCCTACAATAGAAATACAACATATAAGTATGTCCCTACAAATATATTCCATATATAACTATGTTAGTTTAATTAATTTATGTCTAAATTATAATTATTAGAATGAATTCAATTTTAGAGATCCAAACGAGCCCTAAAGCTTTCTTTCAACACCTGCTTCTTTTGGTTATGGGATCTCCTGTCGAGTAGTTTGGGAAGTTGCAATTTTGTGTCTAATCCGCTTGTTCGGATGCCTGAAACCCCGCTGTGTACTGTTCGGCGACTCTTCTTTTGCTTGCGGCGGACGGGTTCTCGCAGGCTATTCCTTGGACCTCGTCGACAATGCCTACGGCCATGTCTTCCTCGTGGCCGTCGTGTCGTCGTCGTCGGCCACCTGCAGGAACGTTTCGGAGTCGGTGGAGCACACGACGATGTTGTGGCACACTCCTCCCTCGCAGGGGCGGATCCAGCAGTGGGGGGGGGGGGGCTCAAGCCCCCCCTACCCATACCGAATCAGTGCAAATTACTGTAGAGCCCCTATGAATTTTTATGCAAAGTTCTATAGTATAGGAGGCTGAGACTTAAGATCGAGCAAGCAGTGTTGTTCAGCCCCCCTTAAATATTTCCTGGATCCGCCGCTGCTCCCTCGGGCCTCGACCTCTAGTTCACCAACCACACGCTCGCTAGAAGTATCTCCTCGGTCGTGCTCATGTACTCCTGCACCTCGTGCAGCTGCTCTCCCACACGGAAGAGCTTGTAATGGAAGCCTCGTCTCGGTCTACAAATCACGGGCACTGAAGAGAGGTTTGCAACCAGAGGCCCGTTCGGTTTTGCTGAAACTGAATTGGCTGAAAACACTATTCTGATTGAATTGTTGTGAGAGAAAAATATTGTTCCGGCTGAAAAAACAAGCTGAATAGTGCGAATGGTAAGGTAAACCGAACGGAGCCAGAGAAGACAGAAGCATATGTTAAAAGAAGTGAGAGACTGAATGTTTTGAAGTCTCAGAGAAGAGAACACGAGAGAGAATGCTCACGACGGAGAGAGATAAGTGCGCAAGGACGGATGATGGTAGTATGTGGCAGGAATCAGCGGCCTTTTGTTTTTTCTATATTTTGCCATGAACCAGGAAATAGTTTACTAGCTAAAGATAATTAATGATAATAGCAGCTACTTCTAATTAGGGAATTAAATATATACTGTGAACAAGTACATTGGATGAGAGTTGTAATTGTTGATAAAATAATTTCAGTTAGTACTTCTATGCATCATGAATTTCACTTCAGCATGTTGCACTTGCTAATGGATTCATTCCTGAAGAAGCTAAAAAAAACATTTTTTTTCACCATGGATTTATTCCTGATGAAAGCATATTATGTTTTTATCCCAATGCAACGTACGGGCATATTTGCTAGTTATTATGAAGAGAGAAGATGAGTTTCGTCTATATGAAACATGGCACGTAGCCGTATTCAACACAATGAAAATTGAGTAAAACTCCGTCAGGAGTATTTTGTTTCTTCCTCACGTATCGAAGCCGAGCGAAACTCTACTGGAAGCATTCATCGTAACACCATACAAATTTAAAATACTTGGCCCGGGATTGTTTTTTTTTTCAGTCGGAACAGTGTTTTTCCTCTCACAACAAATCAGTTAGAACATTGTTTCAGCTTGTTTTTTCAGCGAAGCGAACGGAGCCACTATACAAGCCTATAAAACTGAAAAATCTTTGATGTTAGGCCATTTTCAGGGTAGGTATTATTGCACTTTTCCAAAAGTCAGCTAAAGAGGTGTGAGAGTGACGATGTCCAGATTCTGCCCCGTATGTTAATGTATACACTCGTTATAATCACACAAAAAAATTAGAACGGAGAATAAAAGTGAAAATATTTTAACAGTCATTTTGTATACACTCTGAAGGCGTGGCATCAGCTACGAAACTCTCGGTGTTCAACACCTCAGTACTTCGCGAAACAGGATACATGCATGATTTCCCACACATTAAACATTAAGAGTGATCACCTGGACCGGGCTATCCTTATCAACAACAAACGATCTAGCTACCTTGCCTGAAGGCGTGTCCACTTCAACGGTGTACGAACCATGGTATCCTCTGAACTTGAACTCTCCTTGGTGATCGACATTGCCGTTCGTACGGGTCAGCCACTCTTGTTTGAGAGCAAGGTACCTTCTGCCAGCCTCGTTGATTGTCCCATCAGCGTCGACCAGATGTGCATGCTCTCGAAACATAAACATCTCCCAGAATCCCCAGAGGATGATCCCCCCAACAGCAGGATGTGCAAATGCTTCACGGAGGAACACCTCTAGATCATCAGCTCGTATGTGTTCATTCTCTGCTGTGACATCCAACTCAGTAATCCAGATCGGGAGACCTAGTATGGCGAGCTTGTCCAGGGAATCGCATATGATTTCTCCCACTGGATGGCTGATATGACCTTGCACACCGATCCCACCAACTGGGGCACCCCGCTCTTGGAGATCAACTACCTGTTCAACGAATTTCTCAGGGGTAGATTTTGTGTCACATCCATCTTCGACGTTATAATCATTAACAAACAGGACAGCAGAAGGATCAAGCTTATGTGCTTCTCTGAACATGTAAGCTCTAATGTCCCTTCCCAATCTATCTTCATAGAAGGACCCATGTAGCATCTCATTGTTTACATCGTGATGTCTAAATCGACCTTTGTACCTTGACAACAGGCTTTGCAAACGATTTTGGATGGCAGCCATTAAGTGGTGGCCTTGCAATGACCGAACCCAAGGTTGGACAGCGTCTTCTACTTCCCAGAATAAACAGTGGCCACGAACCTGTATCTTATGTTTCTCGCAAAATTCAAGCAACTCATCAGAATCTTTATAATTAAGCCGCCCTTGTTCTGCTTCTGTATGGTACCATTTCAATTCATTCTCAAATACAGCCCAATTGAAGTTCTTCACAAAAAACTCAGCAAGATCCTCGTTCTCAATGTTGTGCCTCGCGATGCACGATCCAAATGGAAAGCTATTCTCGGTCTGTTGTATCCTCACAGATGAACCTAAAAGATTCACTGCATTTGATCCTTGGAACTTAAGAACAACATCACGCTTTCTCACCTGTCAGCAGAATCGAGAAAGTTCATATAGTATAAATTTAGCCAACTGGAGGTTTACTGGTTTAGTTCCACAAAACCCCAGTTTTTTTGCTATGGTACTTAATCCTAAGTTTCATGGTCCAAGCCGTCATAAATTCCAAATTTCTTAGCTAGTGACATCGAGCATTAAGTTATGGTCAAAAGGTTTCATAACCACCCCCTCCCACCACCACCACCACCTTCATGAATAGACTATATCAACAAACTTAATTACAATAAAAAAAAAAGTTGAGCAGATTAAGGGCAGCTAAGCCATTATTTGGTTATGATAGGGTTTTGTGAAACTTTATGAATGTATAAAAATGTCATTGATTGCAACCGCCCATGAAATATGTGCCTTTCTGCAATTATGTGAAATTTACACTAATAACAAAGCAAAAAAATCACCACTGTTGAAAATAATGGTTGGATCATGCACGATCACATATGAATTGGAAGAACTCACATCTAAAACGTGAAATGCATTAAAGTTTACCTTGTCTGTTTTCTCCTTCAGATACTCAAACCTTGCTTTTCTGTCGACTGGATATATTTGAAAGTCCATGACTCTGAGATCAACACCTGGAGGAGGGCCTTGAACATATGCAGTAACTTTGGATGGCTGCTTTTCAAGCTTGAATGCTCCATTGATTTCATACCATTGATCCCCATCAGCTTCCACTTGTCCACCATTGACCCATTGGTTATTATCCACAGCAAGACAAACATTTACATGGTGACGTCCATGTCCTCCAGACCCAACTCGTACCCAAGCAGATACTCTGTAAGTGACATGCAACCTTAGTTTATCAGTTATGACCTGAGAAGGACCCATCCAAACATCTGTGCGGTTCGTGGCAAGGATATAACGACCACTTATATGTTTCTGACTTGCACGGTCCTTCAAGATAGAAGATAGCATATGGGGTGTTTCAGTCTGGATACTCAGTCGACATGAACCCATAGGACTCCACCCAGCAAGCCCACGAGTGAAGGCATTATTGTGCAATAGATTAGTTCCATACAAAACGTTCTGCAATATTTAGTAAATATTCTTGAATTAGAGAGGACACTTTCAGGATCATTCACAATCAAATAATCTCAATACTGTAAGAAGCCATTAGCCTACAAACCTCAATTTTTGGGCACGGTGCAGCTTGTAGCTTTCTTGCTGGAGATAAGACAAGCCCATCTACAAGAATGTCAATTCCAGCAGGAGGCCCTTCTATGAAAATAACAGCTTTGGTAAAGGGAGCATGAAGGAGGAACTTTCCTTTCAAATGTGTCCATTGCTTATCAGAAGTCTGGTTTCTTTGATTATAGAAAAAAAAATAGTAAGATAATAATGTAATTGGCTCCTAAAAAGAGCATTATCAACAGAGAACAAGAAACAAAAACAACTTACTTGGCAAGTCCCACATATCGCTCACGACCATATTCTTGTACCCACAGAGTAGCACGCACTTCAGTATCATTGGCACTCCCAAATATTCGAACAGCAGAACTGATCTCATAAAGAACTTTCCGCTGCACCCTGCCTGTGATCTCTTGCTGGATGCCATTCCAATTGTGAACCCGTCCAGTTGCAGAAGCGAAATAGCTGCCATTTAAAGGCCGGACATTCCCATATGCAGTGAACTCATGTCTGCAGATATTGCATCCTCTTCCTGACCAATTTTTTAACCCATCTTCGAAGTGAGGATTTTTAATTATAGTCTCGGCTCTACTTGGTACTTTTACTTCCTTCAATTCAAAAGGAATCATTAATCAACAAAACCGAGGCTGTAAGAGTTTGTGCACCTTTTTTTTATGCCATGAAGACAATGAATGAAGACCCCAGAACCAAAGGGTATATATGTTATGCACAAAGTTAAATATCAAGCACATGGAGATCAATACAACAGAAAGTTGACAGTAAAATCTTCTGCACTGCATTCCTCATACCGATTTCATTAGAACTAAATGAAAATAGAGCTTACAAAGAATTTCATCACTCCATGAAAGATCAGGCATAAATTAGGTTAAGTTCTGATTATTTTTTCATTAGACTTCTGAAAAAATATAAAAAGTGCATAACAAGATATTGATTAAAAAAAGGTAAATCAAACATTTAGTTCAAGAAAATATTACAAAAAGCACATAAGAACTCACTTTTGACTGTTTATGTCTGGAGCAAGTAATAGTGACAGAATCAATGACAAGATCCACACCAGCTGGAGGTCCTTCCAGGTAAAATACAACATTTTTTGGCATGTTTGTCAAAGAAAAGGAGCCTTCCAATTTGTTCCACTTTTCTTTTGAGGCAACCACACTGTTACATCAAATTCGATCGTCAATCAAGGATAGTATCAAAAGAATTTGACTGTTGAAAATTTTTAAGTACAATACCTTCCAACAGGGTTATAATGCGTGGATCCATCTGCATTTTGCAACCTAAGGGTTCCTTTGACTTCAACCTGGCCTTGGACATTCCCATCAATTCTAACGAAAGCAGAAACTACATAAGCAGTGCCTATAGACACTTGATTCGTAATATCTTGTTCAAGACCCTGCCAGTGTTCTGTTCTCTTTGAAACAACAGCATAGTTCTCTCCTGAGTTCCCTCTAATACCATCAAGGAAACCAGACCATTGTGATGCCACATAAGCATGGCAGCAGATGGGATTCCAAGGATGAAGGCCTTTAGAAAAATCATAATTTAAAATGATGTTCTCTGTTCCACCAATTGATGAAGCTGACCCCTCTGTTTTCTGAAGAAAATCTATAGTTAATAAGGCTATAAGGCAGAGAATCTAGTAGACAAATTAGTATCTAAGTCAGGGATATGTTTAACAAAAACTAAAATGCAAGCTGTCTTCAATGTTAACAATAGTTCTTGCACATGTTCTGGATGATCAAATAAATATGACATGTTCTCAGAAATAGTTTCAGCAGACAATAATCCTTCCTTTTCGAGGGCCATTGAGAAATTGCAGACACACAAGCAAGCAAGAGATCCATTGCAATACCTTGTAGGAGATGGTGACTGAATCTATGAGCAAGTCCACACCAGGAGGGGGGCCTTCAAGGTAGAACACTAAACGTCTTGGTAGAGTTGTTAGATTAAATGAACCTTCCATCTTTTCCCAGCGTTCTTGTGAGGCCAAAATCCTAGTAATAACTGCTTAATGATAAAACAGTGCTGATGATATATTACACAACACACTGAATGATGGCTTATGGTCGAAATACCTTGCAATAGAAAGATAGTTAGTAGAAGACCCCTCCTCAAGTTTGAGAGTGATCTGAACTCCAATGGGCTCATGAACTTCCCCATGAACTCTGACATATGCAGCAACAAAGTACTCAGTACCAAGGGTGACCTTTTCCGTTATGTCCTGCTCAAGCCCCTGCCAACTCTGTGTGCGATGAGTAAGAACAGCATAGGTTGACCCTGAATGTGGCCTTACACCATAATGGTAACCTGATCCTTCAACGGCTACAAATGCATGGCAACTATTTGGTTGCCACAAATGTAGATCCTCAGAAAAATCACTGTTTGACAGAATGTTCTCCATGACAACTTCGTCAGAAGCACTGTGCTTATCTACTGCCTGCTCAACATTGAACAGGAAACAAAATGTTAATGTGCCTAGCATCATGACAGAGGGCATAACCTGGGAAACCATGATTGGCAAATAATCTAATATGCATAATATATTAAGTTATATAGAAAAGTTGATCTCGGGAAACCACATTTGCTCAAAAAGTTTCAAAGCTTCTAGCAGAAAACAGAAAAATGGAGAATACTATCTCCTAACAAGCCACATGGTCTTTATTCAGTTTACTTTGCACAAACATTTGCTTAAAAAACATTTTTATTTTCATGGTTTTTCTATCTCGTGGTAATAATAGTATAATACACTAAAAAGGGAAAGGACATAATTATGATGCAACATGTTTGCAAGCATGCCCCTTGTTTGCGACACTGGTTCAGTCCATCTTGACTTTTGTGCTGACATCAAAGATGTACCTTACTAACAATAAAACAAAGAAATTAACATCCCATCATTAAATGAGAAGATAGGTCGAAGCCCTTGACAGCATTTGCATCACATAGCAGGCCTCTCTGGTCGGGGAGGATAGTTGTGATATTTGGAGTAATCCTGACAGCCTGACACAACTGGCACATGCTTCAGCTAAAACATATGATTTCTTCTCAAAAGTTCTGCATGATCTACTCTACTCGAGTGCCCAACATGTCTCAGAATCTCCCAAACCCGCATTTGGATCTAGGAGGCTTCACCAGTATTGATAGAGACAAGATCAGCTGAGTGAGATCTACTCAAAAAAGCAAACAGGCAACCTCAAACCCGCAAAGGTAAAATATGTACAACCGATTGCAGCATACGCACCTTGAATTAATCTTTGTTCAGTGGGAAATCAAATCAACAGCTGATTGGCTATGCTAATGAAACCACCAAACAATCCTATATATTGCAAGGCCTACCGGAACAATCAAACAAGCATCCACAGCAAGAAAGGAATGCAGCGGCCGTTGCTATACCTTGGGCTCGGAATCGGGACCCTGTGGATCTGGTTGCGGGAGCGCGCGGCCGGCCTGGCGAGGGCGGAACAGAGACGATAGCCAGCCGCAGCGCCTCCTCATCTCATCCAACCCGGAAATCCCGTTCCGCGCAGCAGCAGCAGCTACCCGGCGGATGGCACGAAGTCAAAACAGGGGAGTGGAAGTGGAAGGAAAGCCGCGTAAGGTAAGCGGTGGTTGCCTTCCCTCCCCTCACCTACCTAACTGGCTACCGAGGTGGCGGCACCGCCGACACGACAGCTTGGGACGCAAGGGTAAGCATGCTTCGGGACGGCACGGAGATGCGCCCGTGAATGCGACAGCAGCGCCGAAGCGTCTTCCACAGGGAATGCCGGCGCGCGTGCGTGCGTCCGGAGCGATGGAAAAGGAATCGGATGCGAAGAATGCGGCGCGAGGAGGATTACTGGATTAGGAAGGCCCAGGTTATCCTACTCACGCTCGTCTCCTGGGTCTTCGAGGCATAAAGATGAACACCTTCCCCTAAAGCCAGACGAGTGCGCGGAGCCACGGAGGTAAGCAGTACCTCTCTGCAGGATCGGCGGCCCCTGACCCCTGGAGACGGAGGCCGCGCCGTGTCGGTGTTCGGCGAGCTGGGGCGGCGGCGTGACAATCGAGTAGCAGAGGACGCTGCGGTTCGCGGCTTCGCGCCGTCGATCGGCAATGACAAGAGCCTGCGTGCGGGGGGGCTGGGGCCTGTGGGGGGAGGGAGGAAGGAGGATCCAAGTGAAATTGCTGCGCAAGCTGCATCATACTGTACATCGCAGATACCGAACTTTTGAGCGAGTCAACGTCATGAAAAGGTGACGTGTTCACGTTAGAAGGCAAAAAATTGGCTCATGGACGCTGTTGGAACCTGGCTTTTGCCACAGACCATAAAAAAAGATTGGCTTTGCCGGAAGCCATTACAAATATAGCCCTGGTTCCCTCGAATTTATCTGGAACTACTTTTTAACTATAAAATAATATTTTTCTCTTATAATATTTTAATATAAATAAAACATAAACTAAATTTCAGCATCAACGAAAAGGTGATGATATAATTTACTATAAGACACTACAACCCTTATAATAATATTTCACAGCCAAACTAGTCATATAACACATAATATATGGACAAGTTTGCCTCTGCCCTTCCATTCACCAATAGAAGTGTACGTTTCAGCTACATAATTTACTGTACACGTCATGTTTCAGCAAAATAAAAGGCACAGTAAACAGGTTTAGCCACAACAGGCTATCAAGTACACTACTAAATCACACATTACAAGGTTATTATTTCTTCATGGACCTGACGACCTTCTTCGTTTTTTCCCTTCTCATGAACAACAACAATAACAACATAGCCTTTCAGTCCCAACCAAATTAAGGTAGGCTAGAGTTGAAATCCACCAAGAGCCCCAAGTCACGGCTCAGGCACTTCAATAGCTGTTTTCCAAGTACTCCTATTCAAACATAGATCTCTAGTATATCCTAAGCTTTTAAATATCTTTTTATTGCCTCCCTCTATCGGCAGAATATCGTCGGAAGTCCTCCAAGGGGTATCCCACGAAGGTAGATTGATCGGCAGAGAAGCGTGTGATTAAGAACAAGAAGGCAACAGAGACACACGAGTTAGACAGGTTCAGGCCGTTAGTATGACGTAATACCATACTCATGTGGTCTATTGGTTTGTATTAGATATCGTATGCTATTGCGTGAGTTTGGAGGGGGTCCCTGTCCGCCTTATATAGTCCAGGGGGCAGGGTTACGAGTCGGTTAGATCTGAGAGATAACCAGAAAGTAATAATAGATTACATAAATCTTGGGATCATACACATCCTAACAGATCTCGTAGTATCTTCAGGATATCTTCCCGGTGTCTTGTGGGAGGCGCCGAGTAGAGTCGTGCCCCGCAATGTTTCGTCTTGTGGGCTAGACCGCCCCTGGGGGCGCAGCTCATGTGGTCTGCCATGGGTATCCAAGGTCGTACCCTCACAGCTAGTCTCCGAGCGCCTTATACCCGTTGTGCAACGCCATCTTGAGCTTGTCTGAGCAGGTGCGAACAAAGCCGAGCAGTCAAACTCATAGTCCGACCACCGTGATGAGTTGCCGAGCAGTTGTGAGCAGTTGCCGAGCAGTTGTGAGTAGTTGCCAAGCAGTTGTGAGCAGTTGCCGAGCAGCGTGAACTGTCGCCGAGCAGCGTGAACCATAGTCGAGCAGTAAAATCCAAGTACGGCTTGCCATAAGGTTGTAAAGAGCTCAAGTTCGGAATCGAAAATTTTCTTCGCAGTGGACCAAGTGTGCCCACTTAGAGTCCGACCACGAGAAAAGGAGGTAGTCTTCTTCAACTTCAAGAGGCACGGAGTCTTCCAAATTTAAGCAAACACACTCACCGTAAGGTGAAGTGTGCCCACTTAGTCCCTGAGCCTGACAGTAGATGACGTAGTCATGTGGTGCTAGGGTCCAAAGTAGAAGAATAGTAAAAGACTAGCCGAGCAGGCAGCCAGTCCCCGGTCATAGCCCCGAAGTGAGAAAAAGCACATTCACCATAAGGTGAAGTGTGCCCACTTAGTCCCCGAGCCTGACAGTAGGTGACGCAGTCACGTGGTGCCAAGGTCAGAAACAACACTCAATTGAAGAAATTCCCCAATGTGGTGAGGAACCGAGACGTAATACTGGCGCAGTCCCCGAGCCACTTTAGGAAATCTTGGAGAAAACAAACCACGGAGAAAATACCGGAGTAATGGCTGTACAGTAGTAATTGAGCCGTAACGATTGGCGGAGAAGTCGGTGAAAATTCGGCGGGCCGTAACAAATTGCGGAGATAAATTGACGATACGGGCCGTGGTTGCGCAAAAGCCCAGGTAACGGACCACCTTGCTATTGCGGAGAATTCGGAGAGGCATAAATCGCGGGAACGGTTTCCCAAAAACCCTCGAATGCGAAAGGGTGGAAAAAGTGCTTTATAACTGCGCCGCAGCATCCCGCGTTCCCACCTTTGCCACTTTGCCATTTCGTCTTCCTCCTCAGCCCTCGCATTTCCAGATTCGCATCCACACTTGCTTCCGCCGCCAAACCCTAATCAGATCTGAGAGATGGCGCCGAAGAAGGGAGCTATGAAACCAAAGAAGACGAGCCCCAAGAAGGCGATTGCCAAAGCCCGGCGTGACGAAGAGTGGGTGCCATCACGAACGGGAGAGGCGGAGCTCAACAGATTGGTGGAAAGCGGGCGTTCTGCCTGACCGCGTCACCGCCGGATGGCGGCCGGCCCTCGGTGAGCCCTCCCCCATGCCTCATACCGATGAAGTGGTGGTATTTAAGGATTATTTCTGGCGCGGGTTGGGATTTCCTGTCCATCCATTCCTGAGGGATCTGTTGGAGCTCTGGGTGGTTAGTCTATGCAATCTTCACCCAAATACCATTTTGCACATCTCGATCTTCATCCATTTCTGTGAGGCATATCTTGGAATCCTTCCCCACTTCAACCTCTTCTGTCACCTGTTCTGGCTGAAGAAGAGAGGCGGCGGTGGTGAAAGGTCCTAATGGCAAGAGGGGGGGTGAATAGCCTAATAAAAATTTCTACAACAACACTTAACAAAATGGTTAGACAATTATGAGGCGAAGCAAGAGTTGCGCTAGCCTACTCAAAATGCAAGCCACCTACCACAATTCTAGTTTAGATAGTATCTATTCACACAATAGCTATGACACTACCCTATGTTAGTGTGCTCTCAAAGGCTAACTAAAGAGCCACACCAACCAAGCAAGCAAGCTCTCACAACTAACTACACTAAAGAGCTTGACAACTAGTTTGCGGTAATATAAAGAGAGTGATCAAGAAAGTTATACCGCCGTGTAGATGAAGGAACCAATCAATCATAAGAGTGAATAACAATGAAGACCAATCACCTCGGAATCAAAGGATGAACAAAATGATTTTTATCGAGGTTCACTTGCTTGCCGGCAAGCTACTCCTCGTTGTGGCGATTCACTCACTTGGAGGTTCACGCGCTAATTGGCATCACACGCAAAACCCTCAATAGGGTGCCGCACAACCAACACAAGATGAGGATCACACAAGCCACGAGTAATCCACTAGAGTACCTTTTGGCTCTCCGCCGGGGAAAGGTCAAGAACCCCTCACAATCACCACGATCGGAGCCGGAGATAATCACCACCCTCCACTCGACGATCCTCGCTGATCCAAGCCGTCTAGGTGGCGGCAACCACCAAGAGTAACAAGCGAATCCCGCAGCGAAACACGAACACCAAGTGCCTCTAGATGCAAACACTCAAGCAATGCACTTGGATTCTCTCCCAATCTCACAAAGATGATGAATCAATGATGAAGATGAGTGGAAGGGCTTTGGCTAAGCTCACAAGGTTGCTATGTCAATGCAAATGGCCAAGGGAAGGAGCTTGAGCCGGCCATGGGGCTTAAATAGAAGCCCTCACGAAATAGAGCCGTTGTACCCCTTCACTAGGCACAGCGTAGGGTGACTGGACGCTCTGGTCCGATCGACCGGACGCAGGCCCTCAGCGTCCGGTCACGTGATACACGCCACGTGTTCCCTGCTTCAAATACCATTTGTCAGATTTCAACGGTCGTCTGCTAACCGGACGCTGCGCACAAACTGACCGGACGCTGAGTCTCCAGCATCCGGTCGTTTCCAGTAAGGTTCCAGAAATGATTTTTCACGACCGGACGCGTCCGGTCATGCTTGACCGGACACAGCCAGAGTCCGGTCACCTATTGACTTCATTCTATGTTGTTGGTCAGCATGACCGGACACTGGACCTTAGCATCCGGTCAGTCCAAGACCCAATGTCCGGTCGATGACCGACGCTGGTGTCTACACTGCCACACTTGACCAGACGCGTCGGTTCCTCTGAGACCAGTGTCCGGTCACTCAGTGACCAGCAAGACTAACTCCTCTTCACCTCTAACTTCTTCACCCTTGCTCAAATGTGCCAACCACCAAGTGTATCACCTTGTGCACATGTGTTAGCATATTTTCACAAACATTTTCAAGGGTGTTAGCATTCCACTAGATCCTAAATGCATATGCAATGAGTTAGAGCATCTAGTGGCACTTTGATAACCGCATTCCGATACGAGTTTCGCCCCTCTTAATAGTACGGCTATCAAACCTAAATGTGATCACACTCTCTAAGTGTCTTGATCACCAAAACAAAATAGCTCCTACAAAATATACCTTTGCCTTGAGCTTTTTGTTTTTCTCTTTCTTCTTTCCAAGTCGAAGTACTTGATCATCACCACGCTATCATCATCATCATGCTATGATCTTCATTTACTTCACCACTTGGAGTGTGCTACCTATCTCATGATCACTTGATAAACTAGGTTAGCACTTAGGGTTTCATCAATTCACCAAAACCAAACTAGAGCTTTCAGGTGGTTCCAAGGTGGTCGGTGGAGTGTACCTTCAGCTGCGCGATGGAATGGTGGGCGAGTACCTTACTGTGCCGCTGAACATGTCGCTGAAGGGGTGGAACACTAGGTGGTTCTAGATGAAGCAGAGCCACCCAGCCGTCCGCTACGACGCTGACCACATCCCGGAGAGCCAGAAGAGCTGGTCGGAGTTGCCAAGCAGTGCTGATATGGAGCAAGTGAGGGAGCTCCTTAGCTTAATAAAAGGCGTGAAGACCAACGGTGGATTGGTGGCGGCGAGCTTTATAGTGCGTTGTGTTCAGCCCTGTAAGGAGAGGGCGCACCCAGCCTTCGAGTTCAAGGGGGAGACCGACGGTACCTGGGAGAGGCCAGAGATGTTGTTGAGGGATGTTGTGGAAGAGCGGGTTGTAGAGCTTTTCGCTCCGTTTGTCTCCTTCAACATGTCAGGGTATACGAAACCCTTTAACTACAAGAATCTACGTCCTCAGGTAAATATCTCAGTTGTGTATTCTTGATGCTTTTTATCTTTTGTCGTTACCGAGCAGTGGACTGATTCACTTATGCGAAGATCCACTTGCAGGAAAGAGCGGTGTACTTCTCGGGCGTGCCGAGGAGTGATTGGCCGAAGGGAGTAGACACCCAGCCACCGCCGTAGCCTGAGGAGGAAACCATCAGCATCTCATTGGAGAGTCCATCCCCGGTGTTGGAGAAAATCCTGGGGAAGAGGGCAGCGGCAGACGAGCTGGCCCGAAAGAAGAGAAAGACGGTGGGTACCGCTCCCCTCAAGCTAGGCGGCATCTCGCTTGGTGGCGACCAGACCACTCGGATGCGAAGGACCGTGGTGTTCGAGTGGTCGGATGACGATGACATTCCGGTGGCTCCTCCACCGAGTACGAAGGCGCCTCCACGTAGCGCGCGCATGGAGGAACAATCGATGGGAGGGGAGGAAGTTCCCCAACAACGGCCAATGGAAGTTCCCGAGCAGCAGGCAAGGGAGCCCCGGAGCAGCAGGCGGAGGAAGTCCCCGAGCAGCAGGCGAGGGGAGCCCCAGAGCGGCGGGCAGAGGAAAGGCCAACGGCAGAGACCGCAAGATCTCCACCCCAAGATGCAGGCATCGACCCTAAGGCCATGGCTGGGGGCTCTAGTAGGCACCGCCGGTTCAAGAAATTGTATCGGCAGACCAAACCGTAAGTATCCTTGTCTTGGAGTTACTTTGCCGTCGTTCCTTAGCTTTTTTGGTGACTGACGAGCTCAACTGATGCAGTGCAAGGCATGCGGAGGATCCAACCCCGCCTGTCTAGACTGTCGTGAAACCGAAGGCTGGTCCCGGAGCGGAGGAGGTGGTGGTAGACCCTATTCCGGAGTCCTCGGGTGCTCGGCGGTCTACGGAGGAGTCAGCTACCGCTACTGGTGAACTTGGTGGTGGCGAACAGTTGGTGTCGACGGTGGATGAGTCGGCGACGGTGCCCGGGGCAATGGCGAAAGCCGCCGGGTCTTCAGCGGCGAATGCGGGAGATGTCGATGCTGCACCTGAGTCTAGGGCGGCGAGGCCAGTCACGCCCGAGGAGCAGATGGTGCCCCCTGAGGCGTCACAGAGCGTGGTCAGACCTGTTGTCCGACCACGGAACCCCCCCGGTGGTGCCTCTGGCCGTGGCGGAGGTAGGACGAGGTGGAAGAGATTGAACGTGAGGAGTCTCGACCCTAGGCCATCCGAATCCTTCGCAAACATGGCGACGAGGTGGTGGTTGTCGAGGAGGAGGACACCACCAGGGAGATGAGGAGACTAAAGTCTGCCCTTGCGGGAGTGATGAAGCAAATCGAGGTCAGTACCGCAACTGGGATCCTCATCTTTGACGTTGGAGATTGTAGTTCGTCATAACCATTGTGCGCTTGCAGGGGATAACTCGGACTGCCGAGCAGCGCCACCAGCTGATCAAAAGGATGGAGCCTCTCGTCGAGGAGAATGAAAAACTTAAGGAGGCGATGAACCTTATGGAAAAAACAACCAGAGGGTTTCATCAATTCACCAAAACCAAACTAGAGCTTTCAATCTCCCCCTTTTTGGTAATTGATGACAACCCTTATATAAAGATATGAATTAAAATTCAATTGAATCCATGTTGCTTGTCCAAGCATATTTACCATGTGTAAAAGGATATGGACAAGTTTCATGAACTCCATATGGTAGCAATTGCTACCCCTACATATGTGCTAAGAGTTTGGATTGTAGCTTGCACATATGATTAGATAGGAAATATAGGAGACAATGTCTACCAAATGATGCTAAGGTATAAAAGATGGACCTTTGAAGCGTGATACCAATTGGTGTGCACCATTATACCATCCTTAGCATCATGGTTAGCTTAGATACCATTTAAAATCTTTGATAGCTAGATACCACTTGTAAAGCTTTGTAAAAGATACTACTTGAAAATCTATTTGGAATAGATATCACTTGATAATACTTGGAAATGATACCACTTGTGAATAAACCTATGCATGCTAGATTTTCATTTCATCATTCAAGTTTACAACTATCATTCATCACACAAGCATGGATATTTAAATTAAAACTTGTGTTATGCAAGCAAACATATGAAATGCACATTCAAATGCACCATACAAGTTTATGAGCTTACTCCCCCTGCTTGTGTGCTTAAGATTTTAATTGATCCCTATTTTAATTGATCCCTTTCCTTTGTCACATCTCTCCCCCTATGTGAAATTCTCCCCCTTTCACTATCTTTGTACACTATTCTCTCTCCCTTTGTCATCAATGACCACAAAGGTGCAAAAATGTAGATAATACCATTTGTAGGGTCGAGATTATCAATGTTAATCAATGGGGGTGAGGATCATATTCTCAAATTTGGTTCAAACTAGATTAGTTGCCAAAGATATTTAACTTGGTTTGATCCAAGGACAAGCTTCTTCACACCTCTAAATAAGGGTTATCTTGTACTATGTTGAGTTAAACACATAAAGCTCATTTTCTAGATTAAACACTAGGTTTGCAAACCCATAAACATGTCATATGTTACCACTAGATCAAGTCAAGCATAGAAGCGATAGTGATACCATACAAACATCAAATTCATTTGATTTTCATGAATGAGCCTAATAAAATGTAGAAATGACTAGATGCACTAAACGTGTCCTTAGCAAGGATGTATGCCATGCCAATCAACTTTTACCTTGGATTGCTCGAAGGAGAGGCATGTCATATAAGTGGGGGGGTGCATCAACACATATTTGAGAAATCCAATATGTTCAACTCATTCCTAAGCTTGCAAAACTTTTTCTCATCCAATGGCTTGGTGATAATATCAGCAAGTTAATCTTCGGTGCCTACACTCTCAATGCAAATGTCCCCTTTTTGTTGGTGATCTCTTATGAAATGGTGGCGGACATCAATGTGCTTTGTTCTTGCATGTTGAACCGGATTGTTGGTTAGCTTGATTGCACTCTCATTATCACATAGCAATGGCACTTTCATGAACTTGATTCCAAAGTCATTCAAGGTGGCCTTCATCCAAAGAATTTGTGCACAACAACTACCGGCGGATATGTATTCGGCTTCGACGGTTGATAATGCAACACTATTTTGCTTCTTTGATGACCATAAAACAAGTGATCTTTTCAACAATTGACATGTGCCTGAGGTGCTCTTCCTTTCAACCTTGCATCCCGCATAATCCGAGTCGGAGTAACCAACTAGCTCAAACTTTGCTCCTTTGGGATACCACAAACCGACATTTGGTGTATGCTTCAAGTACCTCAATATTCTCTTTGTAGCCTTCAAATGACTTTCTCTTGGTGAGGCTTGAAATCTTGCACATGCATACACTAAACATGACATCCGGCCTTGATGCGGTCACATAGAGTAGGCTTCCAATCATAGACCAATACAATTTTTGATCCACCATGTTGCCACTTGCATCACTATCCAAGTTACCATTTGTTCCCATTGGTGTGCTAATGACTTTGCTATCACTCATGCCAAATTTCTTGATCATGTCCTTATATACTTGCCTTGACTCAAAAAAGTACCATTCTTCAATTGCTTGATTTGAAGACCAAGGAAGTAAGTTAACTCTCCAATCATGGACATCTCAAACTCTTTAGCCATCATCTTTTCAAACTCATCACAAAAGTCTTGATTGGTTGATCCAAATATGATGTCATCAACATAGATTTGCAATACAAATAGATCATTTCTAATCTTCTTAATGAAAAGAGTGGTGTCAACCTTGCCCGTCATGAACCCTTTAGAGAGTAGGAAGTTCCTCAATCTCTCATACCATGCTCTAGGTGCTTGCTTCAAGCCATACAATGCCTTTCTCAACTTGTACATATGATTGGGCTTCTTATCATCTTCAAAACCAGAAGGTTGCTCAACATATACTTCTTTATTGATATAACCATTGAGAAATGCACTCTTAACATCCATTTGATAGAGCTTGATGTTGTGGGCACAAGCATAGGCTAGCAAGATTCTAATTGCTTCCAATCTAGCAACCGGGGCATATGTTTCTCCAAAGTCAAGATCTTCAACTTGTGTATAGCCTTGTACTACTAATCTTGCTTTGTTTCTTACTACTATCCCATCTTGATCTTGCTTGTTTCTAAAAACCCATTTGGTTCCAATCACATTGCGTCCCTTTGGTCTTTCTACTAATTCCCATACTTAATTTCTTGTGAAGTTATTCAACTCTTCATGCATAGCATTCACCCAATCAACATCCCTCAAAGCTTCATCTATCTTTTTTGGTTCAATGGATGACACAAATGAGAAGTGTTCATAAAATGAAGCCAATCTTGACCTTGTTTGCACACTTTTTGAAATATCACCAATTATAGTGTCCAATGGATGATCTCTTGCAACATTGGTTGGTTGGAGTATTGAAACTTGATTGCTTGCACTTGCATGATCATTGGGTTGAGATGATGTACTAGCCACTTGATCTTGTTCATTGTCATGAGAATCACTTGTACTAGCTTGAGTTGTATCATCTTGCACATTTGAGTTAGAGAGCACTCGCACTTGATCATCTTCATCATCATTCACTTGCCTAGGCCTCAATTCACCAACATCTATGTTCTTCATGGCATTTGAAAGTTGAATGCCTCTAACATCTTCCAAGTTCTCATTCTCTACTTGTGAACCCTTGGTTTCATCAAATTCAACATTATAAACTTCCTCAAGAGTACCACTATCTAAATTTCAAACTCTATATGCTTTGCTTGTAGTGGAATAACCAAGAAGGAATCATTCATCACATTTCTTGTCAAACTTGCCCAATCTAGTGCCTTTCTTCAAGATATAGCACTTGCAACCAAAGACCCAAAAATATGCAATGTTGGGCTTTCTACCATTCAAGAGCTCATATGGTGTCTTCTCTTTCAATAGGTGACAATAGAGGCGGTTGCTACAATAGCAAGCCGTGTTGATAGCTTTGGCCCAAAAAGATTGACTCACATTGTACTCACTAAGCATAAACCTTGCCATATCAATGAGTGTTCTATTCTTCCTCTCAACAAGACCATTTGATTGTGGAGTGTACTTGGCCGAGAATTGATGTCTAATTCTAAATTCATCACACAACTCATCAATTCTAGTGTTCTTGAACTCACTACCATTGTCACTTCTAACTCTCTTGATGGTTGTTTCAAACTCATTGTGAATGCCCTTGACAAATGATTTGAATGTTGCAAACACATCACTTTTATCTACTAGAAAGAATACCCATATGTATCTAGTATAGTTATCCACTATCACAAAGTCTTATTTGTTACCACCAATGCTTGTGTATTGTGTTGGCCCAAACAAATCCATATGCAATAACTCAAATGTTTTACTAGTGCTCATCATGCTTTTCTTAGGATGGGTGTTTCCAATTTGTTTGCCGGCTTGACAAGAGCTACAAAGCTTATCCTTTTCAAACACAACATCTTTCAAGCCTCTAACCAAGTCATGCTTAACCAATCTATTCAATTGTTTTATTCCAACAGGACCAAGCCTTCTATGCCATAACCAACCCATGCTAGACTTAGTGAACAAGCATGTAGATAATCTAGTTTCACTAGCATTGAATTCAACCAAGTATAGATTCTCATATCTAAAGCCTTTGAAGATCAAGTTAGAGCCATCTACACTTATGATCTCTACATCATCTACCCCAAATATGCATTTGAATCCAAGATCACACAATTGAGCCACGGATAGCAAATTGAAGTTCAAGATCTCTACTAGCAATACATTGGATATGCTCATGTCATTGGATATTGCAATCTTACCAAGCCCTTTGACCTTGCCTTTTCCATTGTCACCAAATGTGATACTATCATAACCATCATTGCCATTGGTGTTGATTGAGTTGAACATTCTTGCATCACCGGTCATGTGTTGAGTGCACCCACTATCAAGAACCCAATGCCTTCCTCCGGTTTTATAATTAACCTACAAAAGAAGATCAATTCCTTTTAGGTACCCAAACTTGCTTGGGTCCTTCAAAGTTAGTCACTAAGCTCTTTGGTACCCAAATGGCTTTTTTCTTTGAGCCCATCCATGGTTTACCAATGAACTTAGCCTTCACACCATTTGTACCCTTAGTAAGCATATAGCATGAATCAAGCTTAAGGGAGGATACATTAGCATTTTTGCTCTTGTTGGTGTATTCATGCTCTTTATGACCCACTTGCTTGCAACTAATGAAAAACCGACCATTGTTCTTCACAAAACTAATCTTGTGAGGAGCAAAGGTCGCCTTGCCTTTCTTGGGGGTATAGCCCAATCTCTCTTTGTAGAGAGAAGCTCTTTGGCTACCCAAGCACATAAGCAAGCGGTCCTCACCACCATAGGCCTTAGCCAAGGTGTGAGTGAGCTTGTTGACCTCCTTCTTGAGGTTCTCATTCTCAACCACTAGTGATGCATCACAAGTGAGACCATCACTACTAGATGAGGTAGAAGTGGAAGTGCTACAAGAAGGGTTAGTGGGAGGAACAATTATAGGCATAGATAGTGATTCATCAATTATATCATAAGTTAAATCTACATTGTAAGTTTCAACATGCTTCTTCTTATTTTGCTCATCAAGTAAAGAGGAATGAACCTTTTCAAGCTTTTTGTGAGCTTTGCCAAGCTTCTCATTGACTTCCTCTAGCCTCTCATGAGATGCATTGAGCTCATCAAAGGCTTGCTTAAGGGCTTTTAGTTCCTTATGCAAGCTTTTGCATTCCCTTCTCTTGATGTCAAAGTGTTCTCTAGCATCTTCTAGCATGTCAAATAATTCATCCTTAGTAGGTTCATCATCATCACTATCACTATCATTTTCATTTTCATTTTCATTATCATCATCATGTTCTTCATCACTTTCATCATCACAAGTTTGTACCTTAGTGGCCTTAGCCATGAAGCATGATGAAGAGTCGAAGAGAGAAGGCTTCTCATTGATAGCAATGCTTGCAAGAACCTTCTTCTTGGTGGTCTTGTTATCATCACTATCGTCATCATCATCACTTGAGGAAGCATCACTATCCCAAGTGACCACATATGAACCACCCTTCTTCTTCTTGAAGGTCATCTTGTCCTTCTCTTTCTTTTCCTTCTTCTTGTTCTTCTTCTTGTCATCATCATTGTCGCTATTGTATGGACATTGAGCAACAAGATGATCTTTGCTTTCACACTTGAAGCACCTTCTTGACTCTTCTTTGTTCTTGGATGAAGACTTCTTTCTTCTAGCACGGTAGCCCTTCTTCACCATGAATTTGCCAAATATCTTGACAAAGAGAGCCATCTTCTTCTCATCATCATCATCCCATGAATCATCTTCTTCACTAGATGTTTCTTGCTTAGCTTTGCCCTTGAATGATGTGGCCTTGAATGCCACACTTTTTTTCTTCTCATCCTTATTCTCATCTTTCTTCTCCTTCTTTTCTTCCTTCTTATCTTTATCTCTATATGTATCAATGGTCATGATGTCTCCCAACACTTGGTTTGGTGTCATGGTGTCTAAACCACTCCTTACTAGAATAGTGACCAATGTGCCAAATCTCAAAAGTAAGCATCTCAAGAACTTGTGAGAGAAGTCCTTGTCCTTCACCTCTTCTCCAAGTGCTTTGAGATCATTGACAAGCACTTGAAGCCTATGAAACATCTTCGGCACACTCTCATCCTCCTTCATCTTGAAGCTTGCAAATTTCTCTTTGAGAATGTATGCCTTTGCACCCTTCATGGCCTAAGTGCCCTCAAATGATTCTTCCAACTTCTTCCTTGCTTCATGAGCTCTCTCAATGTTCTTGATTTGCTCAAATGTTCTTTCATCTAAAGCATCATGGATGGCACTAAGAGCAATGCCATTATTTTGGAGTAGTATTTCTTCGGCGGTGGTGGGAGCCTCTTCATCTTCAATCTCAATCTTTGTCTCTACCACCTTCCAAACCTTCCTATTGATTGACTTGATATAAGTTGTCATTTTAGCCTTCCAATAGGGATAGTTGGAGCCATCAAATTGGGGTGACTTCTTTGTGTTGTTGATTTGAGCCATTTTTATACCGAATGTTGTTAAGCCTCAAATCACGGTGACCTCGGCTCTGATACCACTTGAAAGGTCCTAATGGCTAAAGGGAGGGTGAATAGCCTAATAAAAATTTCTACAACAACACTTAACAAAATGGTTAGACAATTATGAGGCGAAGCAAGAGTTGCGCTAGCCTACTCAAAATGCAAGCCGCCTACCACAATTCTAGTTTAGATAATATCTATTCACACAATAGCTATGACACTACCCTATGTTAGTGTGCTCTCAAAGGCCAACTAAAGAGCCACACCAACCAAGCAAGCAAGCTCTCACAACTAACTACACTAAAGAGCTTGACAACTAGTTTGCGGTAATGTAAAGAGGGTGATCAAGAAAGTTATACCGCCGTGTAGATGAATGAACCAATCAATCACAAGAGTGAATAACAATAAAGACCAATCACCTCAGAATCAAAGGATGAACACAATGATTTTTACCGAGGTTCACTTGCTTGCCGGCAAGCTACTTCTCGTTATGGCGATTCACTCACTTGGAGGTTCACGCGCTAATTGGCATCACACGCTAAACCCTCAATAGGGTGCCGCACAACCAACACAAGATGAGGATCACACAAGCCACGAGCAATCCACTAGAGTACCTTTTGGCTCTCCACCGGGGAAAGGTCAAGAACCCCTCACAATCACCATGATCGGAGCCGGAGACAATCACCACCCTCCGATCAGTCCAAGACCCAACGTCCGGTCGATGACCGACGCTGGCGTCTACGCTGCCACACTTGACCGGACGCGTCGGTTCCTCTGAGACCAGCATTCGGTCACTTAGTGACCAGCAAGACTAACTCCTCTTCACCTCTAACTTCTTCACTCTTGCTCAAATGTGCCAACCACCAAGTGTATCACCTTGTGCACATGTGTTAGCATATTTTCACAAACATTTTCAAGAGTGTTAGCATTCCACTAGATCCTAAATGCATATGCAATAAGTTAGAGCATCTAGTGGCACTTTGATAACCGCATTCCGATACGAGTTTCACCCCTCTTAATAGTACGGCTATCAAACCTAAATGTGATCACACTCTCTAAGTATCTTGATCACCAAAACAAAATAGCTCCTACAAAATATACCTTTGCCTTGAGCTTTTTGTTTTTCTCTTTCTTCTTTCCAAGTCGAAGCACTTGATCATCATCATGCCATCATCATCATCATGCTATGATATTCATTTACTTCACCACTTCGAGTGTGCTACCTATCTCATGATCACTTGATAAACTAGGTTAGCACTTAGGGTTTCATCAATTCACCAAAACCAAACTAGAGCTTTTAGGTGGTTCCAAGGTGGTCGGCGGAGTGTACCTTCAGCTGTGCGATGGAATGGCGGGCGAGTACCTTACTGTGCCGCTGAACACGTCGCTGAAGGGGTGGAACACTAGGTGGTTCTAGATGAAGCAAAGCCACCCAACCATCCGCTACGATGCTGACCACAACCCGGAGAGCCAGAAGAGCTGGTCGAAGTTGCCAAGCAGTGCTGATATGGAGCAAGTGAGGGAGCTCCTTGGCTTAATAAAAGGCGTGAAGACCAACGGCGGATTGGTGGCGGCAAGCTTTATAGTGCGTCGCGTTCAACCCTGTAAGGAGAGGGCGCATCTAGCCTTTGAGTTCAAGGGGGAGACCGACGGTACCCGGGAGAGGCCGGAGATGTTGTCGAGGGATGTTGTGGAAGAGCGGGTTGTAGAGCTATTCGCTCCATTTGTCTCCTTCAACATGTCAGGGTATACGAAACCCTTTAACTACAAGAATCTGCGTCCTCAGGTAAATACCTCAGTTGTGTATTCCTAATGCTTTTTATCTTTTGTCGTTGTCGAGCAGTGGACTGATTCACTTATGTGAAGATCCACTCGCAGGAAAGAGCGGTGTACTTCTCGGGCGTGCCGAGGAGTGATTGGCCGAAGGGAGTAGACACCTGGCCACCGCCGTAGCCTGAGGAGGAAACCGTCAGCATCTCATTGGAGAGTCCATCCCCGGTGTCGGAGAAAATCCTAGGGAAGAGGGCAGCGGCAGACGAGCCGGCTCGAAAGAAGAGAAAGACGGTGGGTACCGCTCCCCTCAAGTCGGGTGGCATCTCGCTTGGTGGCGACTAGACCACTCAGATGCGAAGGACCGTGGTGTTCGAGTGGTCGGATGACGATGACGTTTCGGTGGCTCCTCCACCGAGCACAATGGCGCATCCACGTAGCGCGCGCGTGGAGGAACAATCGATGGGAGGGGAGGAAGTTCCCCAACAACAGCCAATGGAAGTTCCCGAGCAGCAGGCAAGGGAGCCCCAGAGCGGCAGGCGAAGGAAGTCCCCGAGCAGCAGGCGAGGGGAGCCCAGAGCAGCGGGCTGTGGAAAGGCCAACGATAGAGACCGCAAGATCTCCACCCCAAGACACAGGCATCGACCCCAAGGCCACGGCTGGGGGCTCTAGTATTCACCACTGGTTCAAGAAATTGTACCGGCAGACCAAACCGTAAGTATCCTTATCTTGGAGTTACTTTGCCGTCGTTCCTTAGCTTTTTTGGCGACTGACGAGCTGAACTGATGCAGTGCAAGGCATGCAGAGGATCCAACCCCGCCTGTCCAGACTGTTGAGAAACCAAAGGCGGGTCTCGGAGCGGAGGAGGTGGTGGTAGACCCTATTCTGGAGTCCTCGGGTGCTCGGCGGTCTGTGGAGGAGTCAGCTGCCGCTACTGGTGGACTTGGTGGTGGCGAACAGTTGGTGCCAATGGTGGACGAGTCGGTGACGGTGCTCGGGGCAATGGCGGAAGCCACCGGGTCTTCAGCGGTGAATGCGGGGGATGTCGATGCTGCACCTGAGTCTAGAGCGGCGAGGCCAGTCACGCCCGAGGAGTAGATGGCGCCCCCCGAGGCGTCACAGAGCGTGGTCAGACCCGCTGTCCAGCCACGGAACCCCCTCTGTGGTGCCTCTGGCCGCAGTGGAGGAGGACAAGTCGGAAGAGATTGAATGTGAGGAGTCTCGACCCCAGGCCATCCGAATCCTTCGCAAACACGGCGACAAGTTGGTGGTTGTCGAGGAGGAGGGCACCACCAGGGAGATGTGGAGACTAAAGTCTGCCCTTGTGGGAGTGATGAAGCAAATCGAGGTCAGTACCGCAACTAGGATCCTCATCTTTGACGTTGGAGATTGTAGTTCGTCATAACCATTGTGCGCTTGCAGGGGATAACTCGGACTGCCGAGCAGCGCCACCAGCTGATCAAAAGGATGGAGCCTCTCGTCGAGGAGAATGAAAAACTTAAGGAGGCGATGAACCTTATGGAAAAACATCTAGAGGGCCTAGTGCGAGCGAGACCTTGCTGAGTCCAATGCACGGGACCTGGAGTACCAGAAGGGCGTCCTATCTGAGTAGCTGGCGGCTGCGTCCGAACAGTTGCGTGGCAAGTCTGAGTAGCTGGCAAGTGCTTCCACGCAACTGGAGCATAAGTCCGAGCAGCTCAGAAGCGTATTCGAGTGGAAAGCATGTACTGTAGATCAGCGAATGTGCTTTGTATTGCTGGATAGTTATATCTTTGGTGATGACTGTTGTGCTCGTAGAGCAAGATGCAGAGCTCGGCCAGCTGCGCCAAGCCGTCGAACAACTCCGAGAGGAGAAGACGAGGGAGACAGGGCGAGCAGACAAACTAGCCAAGGAACGAAATGGTGAGTACTTCCTGGTCAGAGTTACTGTTGAAGTAGTTTCCTTGCTTGATGGATCCTTGTAATGCTTGCAGACTAGCGTCGAAGGGTCAAGGCATAGTTTGATGTGCTGGTATAGGAGGCCAGGACCCAACGGGAGAAGTTCGACACCGTAGTCACCGGGGTTAAACTGGTGCTCGACTACGTTGACCTGGAGGTGACTCCTCAGCCCAACGGCAGACCGCTATGTTCAGACACTCATCCAGAGGTGCAAGGCGGCATGGGAGAGCTTCAAGAGCTTCAACCACGACGCCGTTGTTACCACCATTACGCATGCCCTTACGGTGGTTCGGTCCCATTATCAATCCGTTGACCTTCAGGTAATAGGGGCCGGATTCGCTGATGGGATGGGCGAGGTGGAGACCCAGTAGCTGGAGGATGAGGTGGAGGATGCGGCGAAAAAGTTGGCCGGCGACATAGACTTGTTCGACGAGATGGACGGTGATGGCGGAGCTCGGTGATATGCTCGAAGAGTATTGTCTGTAACATCTGGAGAGGGTAGTTAGAGTGCACGAGAGTGCAGAAAACATTTATGTATTTGTATAAATGTTATAAAGTGCATATTTATGTAGCTTGCTCGTATTTACGGTGAAAAATCATTGTAGTAATAACCCTAATGCAATTATACGTAGTATAAGTAGCATTCGAGCAGTTAGTTCGTTACTGAACTCTTTGGCCTTAGCTAGCCCATAGTCCATAACGTCGAGCGCGGAGCCCGTGCACGTGTAGGAGGAACAGGCGTCACCAAGGAACCACAGCCGACCACCCATAACGTAGAGCACGGAGCCCGTGCACGTGTAGGAGGAACAGCGTCACCAAGGAACCACAGCCGACCACCCATAACGTAGAGCGCGGAGCCCGTAGCACATGTAGGGAGAGATCGGAGACTGGGTCTTCTCCAAAGAGCGCAGAGCGGAATGGGTGCTGCTCGGCGGTTGGCGAAATAACATGGAGATAAACGTAGTATAAGTGGCGTCCGAGCAGTTAGTTCTTTACTGAGCTCCCGGCTTTGGCTAGCCCATAGTCCATAACGTCGAGCACGGAGCCCGTGCATGTGTAGGAGGAATAGGCGTCACCGAGGAACCGCAGCCGACCACCCATAACGCAGAGCGCGGAGCCTGTAGCACATGTAGGGAGAGATCGGAGACTAGGTCTTCTCCAAAGAGAGTAGAACATAACAGAACGTATGCTGCTCGCTGATCGGCAAAATATTTTGGAGATTTGGAGAAAAGTGTTCGGCGATTTGGAGAAACCTGTTTGGCAAAATACGATGGCGATTTAGAGAAACATGTTTGGCGATTTGGAGAAATGTGTTCGGCGATTTGGAGAAACGTGTTCGGCAAAATACGACAGCGATTTGGAGAAACGTGTTCGGTGATTTGGAGAAACGTGTTCGGCGCAGTTATGGCGATTTCGTATTGGAGTTCGTTATGGAGTAGCTGAAAGCTCAACGACCGTAAGTGGAGATTAAACCATAATGGAGAAATAATGGAGATAAATTATGGAGACTAAAACTTTATTCATCATGAAGTGGAGAGTACATATCTGGAGCGTTTCAAGGATAGAAACGTATAAGGTGATCGATGTGCCATAGGCGATTCCGTCTAAGTCACATAGGCGATAAGACCCTGGTCGAGTAACCTCTTTGATGACGTAAGGCCCTTCCCATGGGGAGGAGAGCTTGTGCATCCCTTTGGTTTTTTGTTTTATACAGAGAACGAGGTCACCGACAGCAAATGAACGACCTTTGATGTTGTGGTTGTAGTACCTCCGCAAGTCTTCTAGATACTTGGCTGTGTGGACGCAAGTGATTAGGTGTTCTTCCTCGGCCCTGTCGACGTCCTCTGTCCAAACAGCTGCGGCTTGCTCTTCATCATAATTTTCCACCCTAGGTGCTTGGAAGGCAATATCCGCTGGTAGTATGGCTTCTAAGCCGTAGACCAAGAAATATGGAGACACACCGGTGCTACGACTAGCATGAGTGCGTAGTCCCCAGACTACCGCTGGTAGCTCCTTGAGCCATCTGCTTGGATGCTTTTCTTCTTTCTGATATAGCCTCTTTTTGAGGGCATCAAGGATCATGCCGTTCGCCCATTCGACCTGGCCATTGGCTCTAGGATGGGCAACGGAGACGTATTTGACGGAGATGCACCGGTCTTCGCAGAAGTCCCAAAAGTGATGGCCAGTAAACGTAGTTCCAAGGTCGGTGATGATGCTATTCGGGAGACCGAATCTGTGGATGATATCTTCGAAGAGCTCGACTGCGTTGTTTGTAGTAGCCGAGACGAGCGGTTTATACTCGATCCACTTCGAGAACTTGTCGATGGCGACATATACGTACCAAAAACCACCTGGCACTGGCTTGAAAGGCCCAATCATATCCAGTCCCCAGCATGCGAAGGGCCAGGAAGCTGGGATGGTCTGTATCTCTTGTGCCGACACGTGGATTTTCTTGGCGAAAAATTGACATCCTTCACAACGTCGGACGAGGTCTTCTACATCGGAGATGGCCGTGGGCCAGTAAAAACCAGCTCAAAAAGCTTTTCCAACCAGTGTTCTCGAGGCCACGTGGTTGCCGCAGGAACCAGAGTGAATTTTGAGAAGTAGCTTCACTCCGTCTTCTTGGGTGATGCATTTTTGCTATATCCCTTCCTTGGCACTTTTCCTCATCAAGTTGCCGTCCACTAGCACATAATGCTTGCTTCGATGGATTAGGCGTTCGGTTTTAGTCTTATCGGTGGGTACTTCGACGCTGGAGAGGTACTTGATGAACTGTTCCCTCCAATCGGTGGCTGGCAAAGGTACCATAAGTACCAACTGCTCGACGGGGGGAACTTCCTAAATTTCTTTATCTTCCTTAATGGATGGCGCTAGAAGATCTTGAACGAAGACCCCTGGCCGAATCACGGCGCGAGAGGAGCCTAACTTGGATAAGTGGTCGGCGAGCTGATTTTGAATGCGTACCACGTGGTGGTACTTGATACCATAGAATTTCCCTTCAAGCTTCCTGATTTCGACGCAATATGCATCCATCTTCTCACTAGAGCAAGACTAATCTTTATTGAGTTGGTTGATGACCACCGCGGAGTCCCAGTATACCATAACGTGTTTATCGCCAAGCTCAACGGCTATACGGAGTCCATGGAGACATGCTTCATATTCGGACGGTGTTGTTGGAGGCCGGAAAACATATCCGGAGAACGTATCAGAGCTTATCCTTGGTCGGTGTGATGAACAGAATGCCCGCACCAGCACCGTTGAGGTTGAGAGCACCGTCAAAGTACATCACCTAGTGCTCGGGACAAGTAGCGGCGATAGACTCTTGAATCTCAGTCCACTCAGCAACAAAATCAGCAAGTGCCTGAGACTTGATGGTAGGCCTACTTCTAAATTCAATGGAGTAAGTGCCGAGCTCGATAGCCCACTTGATGATACGGCCATTGGCCTCTTTGTTGCGGAGAATGTCCCCCAGAGGGAACTCGATGATGACGGCAATCTTGTAATACTCGAAGTAGTGTTGGAGCTTGTGCGACGTAATTAGGACGGCATACAACAACTTTTGGACATGAGGATAACGAGTCTTGGGTTTGTTGAGAACCTTGCTGATGAAGTATACCGGACATTGCACCTTATAGGCGTGCTCGCCTCCTCACGTTTGACCACAATGGCCGTGCTGACGACGCGAGAAGTAGTGGTGATGTGGATTAGGAGAGTTTCGTCTGGCCATGGCGCCGTCATGATAGGAGGCTTTGTTAAGAACAACTTGAGCTGCTCGAAATCTGTGTCTGCCTCCTCCGACCAGGAAAAGTGCTCGGAGGCCTTAAGGAGTTTGAAGAACGGTAGCCCTTTTTCGCTGAGGCGCGATATGAAGCGGCTTAAAGCAGCCATGCAGCCTGTAAGCTTTTGTATATCCTTGATGCATGTTGGGCATTTCATGTTGGTGATGGCGGAAACCTTGTTAGGGTTGGGCTCAATGCCTCGTGCGCTGACGATGTAGCCCAGGAGTATACTGGATGGAACTCTAAAGATGCACTTTGAAGGGTTCAACTTCCATCGGTACCTTTTAAGGTTAGTGAACGTTTCTTCGAGGTCAGCGATAAGATCATCGGCGGTCTTGGACTTGATGACCACATCGTCGATGTAAGCTTCAACGTTGCGGCCGATCTATTGATCGAGGCACATCTGGATAGCCCTTTGATAAGTCACCCCAGCGTTCTTGAGTCCGAAGGACATGGTGGTGTAGCAATATGCACCGAAGGGCGTGATGAACGACGTCTTGATCTGGTCTTCTTCCTTGAGGGAGATCTGGTGATAGCCGGAGTAACAATCGAGGAAGTAGAGCAGTTCATAGCCGGCGGTGGAGTCTACAACCTCATCTATCTGAGGCAAACCTAAGGGGTCAGTGTTTGTTAAGATCAGTGTAATCAACACACATTCTCCATTCTTTATTCTTTTTTTGAACGAGAACAAGGTTTGCTAACCACTCAGGATGATACACTTCTTTTATGAATTCAGCAGCTAAGAACCGTTTTATTTCTACCCTAATAGCCTCCTTCTTGTTTGGCGCGAATCGGCAAAGTTTCTGATTGATCGGTTTGGCGGTCGGCGAGACATTCAAGGAGTGCTCGATCTTCTCCCGCGGTACCCCCGGCATGTCTGCAGGTTTCCAAGCAAACATGTCGACGTTGGCACGTAGGAAGGAGACGAGCGCGCTTTCCTATTTGGGGTCGAGGTGAGCCCCAATCTTCACGGTCTTGGATGGGTCGTCGAGGCCAAGGCCGACCTCCTTGATTTCCTTAGACTTGGCGGAGGCGCGAGGAGGCTCCAGCGATGGGATCTCCAGGTCATCGACGGGCACCATCTTGGCGTCGGTGACCACACTGGCCATCTGGATGGAGAGGTCGGTGACTTCGGCGAGGGCAAGACTCTCTGTCTCACAGACGTAGGCGATGGAGAGGTTGTCCCACAAGGCTAGGACTCCTGCAGGCGAAGGCATCTTCAGCACCAGATAAGCGTAGTGCGGTACGGCCATGAACTTGGCCAGAGCTGGCTGACCAAGCATGGCGTGGTTGGCGGTGTTGAAGTCAGCGACGTAGAAGTTGATGTGCTCGACGCGGTAGTTGCTTGCCGTGCTGAACTGTACTGGTAGGGTGATCTCTCCAAGTGATTTGGATGCCCTGCTAGGTACCACACCCCAGAAGGAGTCTAAGGGTGTGAGATCTGTTATCCAGAGGCCCAACTCCTTTAGGGCTCCGGCAAAGAGGAGATTCAGAGCGCTCCCACCATCGACAAGCACTTTTCTGAAAAGCACCTTCTGGACGGTTGCATTGAGGATGAGGGGGAAACGCCCTATGTAGGGGATGTCCGCCCACTGGTCGGCCCTACTGAAGGTGATGGGGACCTCAGACCATGGGCGATAGCTGGGGTTGGCGGCGGCGTCTTCCGTAGTGACGACGAGCACCCGCCGGGCGGCGAGCTTCCGTTCTCTTCTGCTCTCGGTGGAGGCGAGGCCCCCAAAGATGGTGGCGACCACCTTGTCGTGGTCCTAGAAGGCATTGTTATTGCCCCCAGGTTGTCGGCGGCCTCTGGCTCCATCGTTGGTGTCGTCATCCAGCTTTTTGTCCTAGAACTCCTTAGCCAAGCCGAGGCAGTCCTTCATCTTTTGTCTGGCATTCTTATGGAGAGGGCATGGGCCGTCAAGGATCTTCTTGTATTGCTTGTCGTAGTTGCGCTTGGCGCGAGGTTCATTGACGGCGGCGATGATGTGGTCTGGCCGGCGGCGGCGATTTTGGCCAGACTTGGGTCCTTCTGGCCGATCACGGCCACTGTCACGATGGTAACTGCGGTTGTTGTAGCGTCGGTCATCGGGGCGGTCATTGTAGCGGCGTGTTGGGCGATGAGTGCCTGCATCCTCGTTGGAGCGCACCTTCGCTTCCTCGGCGTCGGCGTACTGGTTGGCGGTCGTGACCATCTCACCAATCCCTGTGGGCGGCTGGTGGTTGAACTTGGAGTGAAGCTCGTGGTGGAGTCCTCGGATGAAGGCGGTGATGACCTTAGATTCCGTGATGTTGGGAATAGAATTTCTCATCTTGGAAAAGCATCGGATGTAGCTACGGAGGAGCTTAGACGACTTCTGGTTGATGCGGTTCAGATCATGCTTGGTGCCCGGCCGAGTACACGTAGCCATGTAATTATTGGTGAAGACTTTTTTCAGCTCTTCTCAGGATCCGATGGAGTCCGGGGAAAGGCTTGTAAACCAGCTCATGGCGGCTGGCGTGAGCATGAAGGGAAGATAGTTTACCATGACACTAGTGTCTCCTCTGGCGGCGCGGACAGCAGTGGCGTAAGCCTGTAGCCACTATGTTGGATTCATTCTTCCTTCGTAGGGCTCGACCCCGGTGATTTTAAAACCATGGGGCCACTGAAGTGTTTGGAGCGCCCTCGTGAATGCTAGGGGCCCTTTGGGGTTGTCGGCGCCGTCGTCTGCAGCGTTGCCGGCGGCGAGCGGCTCGAGAGCTGAGTCCGGGTTACCGTACTCTTGCTCGTACTCCTGGCGGTGGCGTACTTCTTCTTCATGGCGACCGAAATGGCATTCGTCGATACGTCGTCGTGCATCTCGGAGATTGTTGAGGTGCACTCGGACGTCTTGGTCGACCTCCTGGTCAGGTTGGCGGTGATGTTCAATGTGGTTGCCCCTAGCTCCGCCCAAGAGGGGTTGCCTGTTGTCGCGGTGCTGGTCGGTGAAGCGACTTGGGCGGCTATCGGATCTTGTGGCGACTAATCAACGAATTGAGGTTGTGGAGTAAGAAGGTCTTTGATCCTGGTGGATCTCATTGACCTAGCAATGCGCCGCTTTAAGCATTGCGGTGACCTTGGTGACCTCCGGTGTCTACGGGAGCCGAGCGAGCTCGTTGGCAGCCATGGCCAGGTTGGCGCTTGGGG